>CM074725.1:245461272-246061272 GCA_037306005.1 Rhinophrynus dorsalis
CATCCGCTCCAACTTGCGCCCTCAGCTCCACTATGCCCCCTCAGCTCCAACTTGCCCCCCATCACATACCTGTAGCTCCCGCGCAGTCTTCTCTTCAGTAATGCAGAGCGCGGCAGGAGATCATGACTCCCAGCGCGCTCTGCATTACTAAAGATCCGACCAGATGAGGGGGCGCTGTAGCAACACAGACCTGACTGTGTTGTGGTTCCCTGCGTGGTGTGTGCGGGCACAGCTCTTCTCCGCTGCATGCCCGCACCCCCAGTGCGTGTGCGCCCTAGGCCGGCGCCTACCTTGCCTATAGGTGGAGCCGGCCCTGCACACAGTCTGACCTCCTAAAAAGAGGGACAACAGGGTGGGAAAGAGGGACAGAGGGATTTGGCCCTCAAAGAGGGACACTTGGGATGTATGGTATGTGCCTGCCTGTATGTTGCATATGTCTGTGTTTATCAGTGTGTCTGCATTTCACACACGTGCGCCCAATGGTCATAACATGACGGGCAACGCCGTCCCATGTTGCTAGTATATATATATATATATATATATATATATATATATATACACACACACACACACACACACACATATATATATATACACACACACACACACACACACACACACACACACATATATATATATACACACACACACACACACACACACACACACACACACACACATATATATATATAAAGAATGGAAGATGAAACGCAGCACAATCAGCAAATGTGGTCCACGCCTGGTCCTTTATCAAGACATTGTGACAAATTAGATATTTTGTTAACAGTTAACCCTTTGAGTGCCAGAGGGGTACACAATGCATTGCTTTGCAATGTGTTGTGTACCCCTCTAGCACTCAAAGGGTTAACAGCATTCTGCTTCTTCCCACTCTATCTGCAAATAGCACATTAAACTGTCTTCTCGTATTGTAGATTATTTTCTTTTCATGGAAAAAATGACAGAAAATGACAAAAAAGCAACGCATTGGAAACCTCACTACTAGCTTCTGAGGGGTTTAAATCCCCATTTAAATCAATGAGAATTTTTATTTGCTTTCTATTGTGTCGTTAATTTGATCCAAAATGCATCCTCTATGCTGTTGTCCATAAGGACTGCTGGTTTCATTTCCCAGATTCGTGTTGAAGCCTATGGAGAGATGTTTAGATATAATCAGTGATAAAGCTATGAATTTCAGTGGAATCCAAGCCTGTGTTCATACAAGGTCAAGCAGGTTTACAGTAGACAATCAAAGACGTTGTAGTGTTCTGCAAATACAGGGGCTAAGTCCCCCGCTACCTCTGCCGAGCAACAATGATCTCTCCTATGGAGTTCAAGAAAGGCTAATGAGCATAGGTATTTCAGTGTGAGCTAATGAAGTATGCGGCCATTTGTTATTGCTATTAATTTAGCAAAGAAGCCTACCTCAGCAATCACAAGCTTCATTATTATCGAGGAGACACTTTTTGAAAGCTGTGGGACATAATTATCCCCGACAACGAGATTTCCGAAGTAAGTCGGTTTCTAGAAACAAGCCAGCTGACACTCAAGACATATGCTCGTACAGATTCCTTCTGCTAGGCTCGGCAACATGAAAATTCCCATTAAGCTGAGCACCAATAAAGAGTATTTTTGTTTGGGGAGAACTTTGTGTAATATCTGTGTAGCACCTGAATCCATTAAAGCAAAAAAAAAAAAAAAAAAAAAGCACAAAGGATATATTTATTTTTTTCTTGTTTTTCATTTCTTTCATGATGTGTGCTATTTGCATTGACATTCAGAGATGTAACTAGAAGCCACTGGGTCCTGGTGCAAAAATTGCATTGGCCCCCATGACCACATTGCCCCCCCCCCGTTTCCCCCAGTTGCCACAATTGCCTCCACATTGCCCCCAATTGCCACAACTGCCTCCACATTGCCCCAATCGTCTGCACATTGCCCCCAATTTCAACAAATGCCCCCAGTCTCCACAACTGGCTCCACTTTAATCCTACTCTCCACAATTGCCTCCACATTGCCCCTATTGACCATTCCTGGTGCCCATCTCCTATATCCCTGGTGGTCCAGCAGACTGGCACTGGAGGTCTGTGCCTCCTTCTGCACAGACCTCAAAAGCTGGAGCTCAGGCAGTTTCCTCTATTCTGGAATGCAGAGCGGTAGAAGATGATGTCATCTCCCAGCGCTCTGCACTACTACTAGAGTGCCGAAGAGGGGGTGTTCAGTTGCTACAAGTCTGTGCAGAAGAAAGCACAGACCTCAGCTGCTTGCTGAGGGCACTGGGGCGGGGGCGGAGGTCACAGGGGGTGGCCGGGACTCTGGAGAGGTGACCCCTATTGTTACGCCACTGTCGGCATTCATTGCTGTTAATTTTGGAATATTGGTCTCTAGGCATTTCTACAGATTGTTTTAACCCTCTGAGTGCCAGTCAGACAGTGTTTAACCTGTCCCTGCAAGTCATGGATACAGACAAGAGAAACAATTCTGAGTTTGAGATTTGTTGAGAAAACAGACTGCTTCACAATAAGGGAAACAGGTCTTGAAGAACAGCAGTTTCACGTTTACTTTTCATTTAAGTTGTTAGCCAATCAGAGAGCTGGCAATGTGATCATGTGATCATGTGATCACAATTAAGAACTGTTAAGGTCTCCTATGGAGCAGATGGTTTGTTCCAGAATTGTTCCACTTTATTTTAATATACCCCTTCCCTCTGTTCTTCCATGATTAGGTCTGGATCAATTTAGACTGACACTGAATTTTTCTGGGTCCTCCAAGTCAATCCATAAAATGAATTTTCAATCATGTCTTACCATGAATGACAAAGAATTATTCTTAAAGGGATAGTAGTGTTTCAAAATGAAAGCAGCTCCAATTAATCAACATAGTATTTGGGCCATGGAGAGTGTTATTTCAGTACTGTCAGAGTTGTAGTTCAAGAGTAATTGAATGATCAAGTTTCTCCCTCCCTCCCCTTTTACCTACTGTAAGTCACCTCCCCTCAGATGTGGAATCTGGTCTTTTGACCAGACAGGTCACAACAAGGGACAATCTTCTTACTGTAAGCATAAGGAAAACCCTGCCCCCCTTGACAGGTTTTTCAGGTTTATCCTTATGATCCCTGAAGATTGTCCCTCTCTGTAATCCATCTGGACAGTCTTGCTGCTCTGAGATGAGCAGTGTTACATCAGTAAAGGGGGCGGGAGGGGGATACTTTATCATTCAATTGCTCTTGTACTACAACTCTGACAGTATAGAAATAACACTCTCCATGGCCCAAACACTATGAAGATTATTTGGAGCTGCTTTTATAGTCAAACATTACTACCCCTTTAACACTTAGAGTGCCAGAGGGGTACGCAACACATTGCTTTTAAATGCGTTGCATACCCCTCTGGCACTCAAAGGGTTAAAGTGGAACAGTCCCCTTGATTCAAGTTTGCATGTTTGAAAATGGCATTAACTGCTTATGTGTAATGTTAGACAAAAGATCAGCAAATGTACAGTTACAGAGATATTCATGCTTGTTACCATATGCTAATGTATGATAATTGTGGTACCTGTGTGGTACCGGTGATGTGACATATGCTAATGAAGGTTTCAGTGCCATACCATATGCTAATGAAGGTTTCAATGACATGTCATATGCTAATGAAGGTTTCGGTGTCATGCCATATGCTAATGAAGGTTTCAATGACATGTCATATGCTAATGAAGGTTTCAGTGACATGCCATATGCTAATGAAGCTATGGGCTGTACCAGGACATTTTCACTTTCACTTTGGCCAGAAATAAAAGTGTGAATATTCCGTAAACTAGACTTCTGCTGGAATTTCCATTAACATGACACATAGGCAGTTTTGAATGCAGTTTTCAAATATGTGAAGAAAATTCAAGGTGATAGATCCACTTTAAATAAGTACTAACGCGTCCTAGTCATAAACCCAGTTACCTTACTATGACCAGAAAATCCTGAATGGCCTATATGAATTTTTCTCGTTGTGCATTGGATAAAGGTACCATCTTCATTCAGTCCCGGACATAAAGTACATGAGGCGAACATGACAGTTGCTGGCAGGATTTCTGAACCTCAATCCACCCACTGTAGCATGGATATGTTCCATGATTTCATGAAAGTGGAGCTTTTCATTCCAACACCTGTTTAAATAACTAGGTGCCACCCCCTTATGATTAGAGGAAAGGAGGTCTCAACTTCAGCAAAGGAAGGGTTTTTTTACAGTAAGGGTTGTTACACTGTAGAATTCTTCACCTAGGGATGTGGCGATGGCAGATGCCATAGATATGTTTAAGAGGGGGTTATATGCATTTCTAGAAGAAGAGGGAATGGGGGGTTATATGATAAATCAACAGATTAAATGGGATGATGATCTGGTAAATCCCAAACACCACCAATCCTGATGTCAGGGAGGATTATTTCATTATTTTCCTGTTCTAAAATCTACTGTGGAAAGTGTTGGACTTTATTTGCCTACTTTATATCCTAGATCACGTCAGCTGCACCGTAAGGAATCAATGAAAACTTCCAATGACTTAACCTTTTCAGTGCCAGTGGGGTATACTTTGCAATGCGTTGCATATCCCTTTGGCACTCAAAAGGTTAAATTATATTTTTAGCCACTCCAATGCATTGCTTTTGAACTGAAATGTTTAAAGTTACTTCACAGCTAAAATGCTTACACAAGCACTCATCCTCTCCCGCATGGACTACTGCAACATTCTTCTGTCTGGCATTCCTGCCTCTCATCTCCATCCACTTCAGTCCATACAGAATGCTGTAGCATGAATTACTGTTTTGTCACCTAGGTTTGTCCCTGCCTTCCTCAAATCTCAAATCTTTCCAATGGCTGCCTATCAAACTCCGGATATATTACAAAATCTTACTTCTCTTATACAAGACCCTTCTCTCCTCTATTCCTTCTTACATTTCCACTCTGATCTCCCGTTATACCCCATCCCGCCACTTACATTCGGCCGGTGACTGTCTTCTCTCTGCTCCTTTTGTGTCTACAGCCCTGTCACGTATCAAACCTTTTTTTCTCAAAGCTCCATATCTTGGAACGCTCTACCTCCCACCCTGCGCCACTGCACCTCTCTGATGGTCTCTAAGTCACGCTTGAAAATGCATCTCATGGATAAAATCTCAACATGCTAGAAGGCATTGATGTTGTACAATGAACTCTCTTATAAATTATTTACTTTACTGATGTCCTCTATTATCATCAGAACTAGCACTGTATTCAGCACTTGACCCTAATGCACTCTGTGTGTCTCCCATTACCACTTTAGATTGTAAGCTTTCGGCCAGGGACCTCATACCCAATGTTTCATTCTACAAAGCACTTGTAACCCTGTATTGTTTAAACCCTTAAAATGTAAAGCGATGCGTACACTTGTGGCGCTATATAAACAGACATATTCATTCATTCATTCATTCAAAAGTAACAGAAAATCTCTTTTTTTTTTTTTTAGTTTATATATTATCCATGTTCATAAGTTAAAGTGATAGTAATACTTCTTTTCATGTTTATTTTATTTTGTAGGCATTAAAAAATCATTAAGAACGATATTAGTCTTATCTCTCAAACCTTTATGGTTTGAGAGATATTTGCAAGCAAAGTTTCCCCTCACTGACCGAAATGGTCAAGTCTGCCATCTAGCTGTCAGATTTGGAATCCGGTCTCTATCGCAAGATGTAAAAATAACTACTTAATTGGAACGGTGTACAAAGTGTGCTTGCAAACCAGGCACACTTTGTAGACCATTCCAATGAAGTAGTTATTTTTATATTTTGTGATCTCGGCTCTGCTGAAGAGCCGCCGCCGGTCTGCGGACCGGATTCCAAATCTGTCATCTAGAGCACTGACGTCACTGAGGGGGAAACTTTGCTTGCGAATAGCTCTCAAACCATAAAGGCTTGAGAGATAAGACAAATATCTTTCTTAATGATTTTTTAATGACTACACAACAAAATAAACAAAAAAATGAAGTACTACTATCACTTTAAGTCAAATTTCCAACATATTATATTATTTTGTTGTATACCTTTAACGGTTTCATTTTTAGACTTTTATGTCCTTCACAGGAAGCTCTCTGGACTTATGCTTCCATAGAGCTGTCAGGGACTGTGAAAGCAGGGTTCATAGTACAATGTAACATTATCCCTGCAAAAGAAAGGACCTACTTCCCATCTATTAATTACAGCATACAGCGCACCCAGTGCTGCAGGGATAGTGTTGCATTGCATCAGTATCTGTGCATTCATAGTCCTGGAAATAAAGCTCTCTGGAAGCAAAGATCCAAAGTAAAGCGATGCATTGGACACCCCTCTGGCACTCAAAGTATTAAATGAGAAGTAACTGCTCGACAAAATAACTTTTTTCATCTTTATCTATTTTATACATCTTTGTCCCTGACAGGGAGATCCCTGAATTTCTGTTTCCAGAGAGCTTTCTGTCCGTGACTGTGAAAGCAGATATAGTGATACAATGTAACCCTATCTCTGCAGCACTGAGTGCTCTGCATGCTGTATTTAATAGAACTGGAAGCCACTAGTGTTGAGCGAGCATGCTCGGCCGAAGCTTGGTTCGGCTCGAGCATCGCTCTGCTCGGCACATGGCGGTACTCGTACGAGTACCGCATGTGCTCGCCCGCCATGTTCGGGTCTCCTCCCCGCACGTTTCGCGGCTGCTGCGCAGCCAATAAACGTGCAGGGAGGCTCTGACATCAGAGTAATGCCAGCAGCCATGTTGGCTGCTGGCATTACACTGATTGGCTGGCCAGAACCCGTGATCGGGTGCTGTATAGCACCTGACCAGCGAGTTTGGCTCAGTCTTAGCCAGGGAGAGATGAGGATAGGAAGGGAAAGTCAGTGTAGGGAGAAGAAAAGCGATTGTGAAAAAAAAAAAGACCCAAAAGTCCTTTTTAGGACTACTGTGTGTGGGGGCAGCAGTTTATTTTGTTTGGGGGGGCAGAGATATAAAAAAAAAAATCTTCATATATTCTGTTCACTGTGCCTAGCCGCAGATTAGCAGCACATTCTGTTTAGTGTGCAAAGTTGCAGATTAGAGCACATTCTGTTCAGTGTGCAAAGTTGCAGGTTAGCAGCACATTCTTTTTAGTGTGCAAAGTTTCAGACTAGGAGAACATTCTGTTAAGTGTTCAAACTGTAAAATATCAAAGTCACATATTCCATTCACTGTGCGTAGCCGCAGTTAAGAAGCACATTCTGTTTACTGTGCAAAGTTTCAGATTAGGAGAACATTCTGTTAACTGTGCAAACTGTAAAATATCAAAGTCACATATTCCATTCACTCTGCGTAGCCGCAGTTAAGAAGCACATTCTGTTTACTGTGCAAAGTTTCAGATTAGGAGAACATTCTGTTAAGTGTTTAAACTGTAAAATATCAAAGTCACATATTCCATTCACTGTGCGTAGCCGCAGTTAAGAAGCACATTCTGTTTACTGTGCAAAGTTTCAGATTAGGAGAACATTCTGTTAACTGTGCAAACTGTAAAATATCAAAGTCACATATTCCATTCACTGTGCGTAGCCGCAGTTAAGAAGCACATTCTGTTTACTGTGCAAAGTTTCAGATTAGGAGAACATTCTGTTAACTGTGCAAACTGTAAAATATCAAAGTCACATATTCCATTCACTTTGCGTAGCCGCAGTTAAGAAGCACATTCTGTTTACTGTGCAAAGTTTCAGATTAGGAGAACATTCTGTTAAGTGTTTAAACTGTAAAATATCAAAGTCACATATTCCATTCACTGTGCGTAGCTGCAGTTAAGAAGCACATTCTGTTTACTGTGCAAAGTTTCAGATTAGGAGAACATTCTGTTAACTGTGCAAACTGTAAAATATCAAAGTCACATATTCCATTCACTTTGCGTAGCCGCAGTTAAGAAGCACATTCTGTTTACTGTGCAAAGTTTCAGATTAGGAGAACATTCTGTTAACTGTGCAAACTGTAAAATATCAAAGTCACATATTCCATTCACTGTGCGTAGCCGCAGTTAAGAAGCACATTCTGTTTACTGTGCAAAGTTTCAGATTAGGAGAACATTCTGTTAAGTGTTTAAACTGTAAAATATCAAAGTCACATATTCCATTCACTGTGCGTAGCCGCAGTTAAGAAGCACATTCTGTTTACTGTGCAAAGTTTCAGATTAGGAGAACATTCTGTTAAGTGTTCAAACTGTAAAATATCAAAGTCACATATTCCATTCACTGTGCGTAGCCGCAGTTAAGAAGCACATTCTTTTTAGTGTGCAAAGTTTCAGATTAGGAGAACATTCTGTTAACTGTGCAAACTGTAAAATATCAAAGTCACATATTCCATTCACTGTGCGTAGCCGCAGTTAAGAAGCACATTCTGTTTACTGTGCAAAGTTTCAGATTTGCAGCACATATTCCGTATAATATGAAGAAGGCGGGTAAAAAGGGACGGGGAAGTGGACGTGATCCTGATAGTTCAGGGCGCGGGTCAGGACGCGTAGAAACTGTGCCTGGTGCCAGAGCACAAGACAGAAAGACATCCACCATACCTAGCTTCATGTCTCAGTTTACAGGGCGTCGCAGGACATCACTCTTGAGGTCCGACCACTGCGAACAGGTGGTCGGTTGGATGTCAGCTGATACTGCTTCCAGTCGGTTAAGCACCACCCTGTCTTCCACCAAGTCCACTCTCAGTAGCCAAGAGTCTGGTCAACATAATCCTCACCCTGATCATCCTTCCTCCCACCATAGAGGATCTGGTCAAAGAAGTGATCCCACACTGGGATATAGTGAGGAGATCGTGTCATCACCAATCCTTAATTTGAACCTCTCTCCAAGCACGCTTGCAGAGGAACATGACATCTTGTGCCCTGATTCACAACCTCTAGAGGGTACCCAATCACAAGAAGATGACAGAGGTGAACGGCATTTAAGGTCAAAGGAAGTGAATGATGATGATGATGAGACACAGTTGCCATTAAATCAACCACTATTACTGTCTCAAGACCTTGATGAGGAGGATGATATACAGTTGTCAATGACTGAGTATGTGGTGGGATCAAGACATGAGGAGGATGATCAGAGTGAGGAAGTGGAGGAGGACTTGGTGGACGATGAGGTGACTGACCCCAACTGGGAAGGTGTAGAGCCGAGCGATGACAGCAGTCCTGAGGGTGAGCCATCTGCAGCACCGCAACAGGCTGGAAGAGGCAGTGGTGTGGCTACAGAAAGAAGGCGGACCGCACCAAACCGGCCCGCAAATGTTCCACGGAGCACCCCCTTGCGTAAATCTCCCTTGCCAAGGGGTAGGTGTTCCGCGGTATGGCGTTTTTTTAAGGAAAGTGCGGACGACAAAAGAATTGTAGTTTGCAACCTGTGCCACACCAGAATGAGCCGAGGCATGAACACTAGAAACCTCACCACCACCAGCATGATCCGACACATGGCATCCAAGCACCGTAATAAGTGGGAGGAACGCCCGGATCGCCAATCTGTGTCTGCAGGCCACACCACTGCCTCCTCTTCCCCTGTTTTCGGTGCCGGCCAATCGCCTGTCGAAGGCGCAGGCCCGCATACCTCCCGCCCTGCACCTGTACCATCTGAAGCACCATCAGCGACCACATCCACTTCCCTGTCCCAGCGCAGCGTCCAAATGTCGTTACCCCAGGCATTTGAGCGCAAGCGAAAATACCCAGCCACCCACCCACAGGCCATAGCACTAACCTCACACCTTTCCAAATTACTGGCCATCGAAATGCTGCCATTTAGGCTTGTGGAGACTGAGTCCTTCCGCAGCCTGATGGCAGCAGCTGTCCCTCGGTACGCAGTCCCCAGCCGCCACTACTTTTCCCGGTGTGCTGTCCCCGCCTTACACCACCATGTGTCCCGTAACATCACCCGTGCCCTGACCAACGCAGTTACTGGGAAGGTCCACTTAACGACTGACACATGGACAAGTGCTTGTGGCCAGGGACGCTACATTTCCCTGACGGCACACTGGGTGAATGTCGTGGAGGCTGGGAGCGACTCGGACCCTGGGATGGCACAGGTGCTACCCACGCCGAGGATTGCGGGCCCTACCTCCATCAGGGTTTCCGCCAGCACCTACGTTATTGGCTCCTCCTCCTCCTCCTCCGTTTCCACCTCCGAATTCTCTGCGCGCAGCGCTACTCACCCATCAGCCGGTAGCTGGAAGCAGTGTAGCACTGCAGTGGGGAAGCGTCAACAGGCCGTGCTGAAGCTGATCTGCCTTGGGGACAAACAGCACACGGCCTCAGAGCTGTTACAGGGGATTAGTCACCAGACCGAGCAATGGCTCTTGCCATTCAACCTGCAACCAGGAATGGTTGTGTGTGATAATGGGCGTAACTTGGTGGCGGCTTTGGAGCTCGGCAAGCTCACACACGTACCATGCCTAGCGCATGTATTTAATTTAGTGGTTCAGCGATTTCTAAAAACCTACCCCAATTTGCATGATCTCTTGACAAAGGTGCGCCGCGTGTGTGCACATTTCCGTAAGTCATCTACAGCTTCAGCCGGCCTGTTGAAGCTGCAGCAGCGCTTACAATTGCCAGCTCACCGGCTGCTGTGTGACGTGAGCACGCGCTGGAACTCCACCTTCCACATGTTGGCCCGGCTTTGTGAGCAGCAGAGGGCAGTAGTGGAGTACCAGCTGTTACACGGTCGTCGCCTCTCCGTTCAACTTCCTGTAATCAGAAGTGAGGAGTGGGAATGGATGTCAGACCTCTGTGAGGTTTTACGCAATTTTGAGGAATCGACACAGATGGTGAGCGCCGATAACGCTATTATCAGTGTAACCATCCCACTTCTGTGTCTACTGAAACGCTCGCTGCTCACAATTAAAACTGACGCTTTGCATGTGGAAGAGGTGGAAATGCGGGAGGAAGAGCTTACACAAGGTGATAGCCAGAGCACCCTCACTTCGTCTTCTCAGCGACAATTGGAGGAGGCGGAGGAGGAGGAGGAGGAAGACACGGTTGCCTCCGCTACAGAGGGTAGCCATGGAACTTTAGTTCCATCTCTTCAGCGTGGGTGGGCAGAAGAGGAGGAAGAGGATGAGGAGATTGAGAGTCATCCTCCTGGTGAGGACAGCGAAATCTTGCCTGTTGGTACTCTGGCACACATGGCTGACTTTATGTTAGGCTGCCTTTCCCGTGACCCACGTGTTATACGCATTTTAGACAACACGGATTACTGGGTGTTCACCCTTCTGGACCCCCGCTACAAAGAGAATTTCTCATCTCTCATTCCTCCGGTGGAGAGGACAAGCAAAATGGTGCAATACCAGAAAGTTCTTGTCGAAAAATTGCTCCAAAATTTTCCATCTGACAACACTGGCGGCAGAGTACGTGCTACCTTGGCCAACCGAGAAGGGGAGAAAAGGGGAGCACACAGCAGTTCCGACAAAGGCAGGGCAACACTCTCCAAGGCGTGGGACACCTTCATGACACCCCGCCAGCACCCTCACCCTGATGCGCAGCCTAGTGTCACAAGGAGGGAAAAGTTTTGGAAGATGGTGAAGGAGTACGTAGCAGACCGTGTCAGCGTCCTCAATGATCCCTCTGTGCCTTACAACTACTGGGTGTCCAAGCTGGACACGTGGTATGAACTGGCACTCTACGCCTTGGAGGTGCTGGCCTGCCCTGCCGCCAGCGTTCTGTCTGAGCGGGTATTTAGTGCTGCTGGTGGCATCATAACAGATAAGCGTATCCGCCTTTCCACCGAAAATGCTGATAGGTTGACACTTATAAAAATGAACAAGGCCTGGATTTCCCCTGACTTCTCCTCTCCACTGGAGGAAAGCCCCGGGGGAACATAAAGTGACTTTATATATGTTATTTACAATGATGGGAATACTCTGTATTCCCATTCACCCTTTCCACCCAAAAAACGGGTATATGTTTGACTCTCTTCCATATACCCTGGGATATAATTTTTATATAGGGCCAGCTCACCAGCGGGCCCTGTGATATAATTTTTATATAGGGCCAGCTCACCAGCGGGCGCAGTTTGACAATTTTTGTATAGGTCAGCTCACCAGCGGGCCTTCTCATATAATGTTTTATTGGATCAGCTCTCTAGCGGGCCCTCTCATATAATGTTTTATAGCGTCAGCTCACTAGCGGGCCTTCGCATATAATGTTTAGGATGGTCAGCTCCGCAGCAGACCCTCACCCATAATGTTTTAGATGGTCGGCTCAGCGCACGTTTCCCTCTTAATCATGGCCCCAGTTCAGAAAAATCGAGGAAATTTTTGGGAGAATTTGCCTCTGTGCACGTTTCCCTCTTAATCATGGCCTCAGTTCAGAAAAATCGAGGAAATTTTTGGGAGAATTTGCCTCTGCGCACGTTTCCCTCTTAATCATGGCCCCAGTTCCGAAAAATCGATGAAATTTTTTGCAGAATTTGCAGATGATATACAAGTAAATATACAGCAAATACTGTTTGGTAACAATTTTTCGCCTAAAGTCGTTTTTATCTTCCTTTTTGTGTGTTTTACGGTCAGTCTGTAAAAATGGCGTACTACGGGCGAAAGATCGTTCCCAGCAGCGATGTTGGAGTCCAAGATGCATCCAGACATCCTCCCTATGCTGTCCCTGAACCATTTCTGTGGTGTTTCCATCATTTTCTGCCCTTTTCCTATGGACCAGGCACCCTCCCCTCATCAGAGCAGGGGGTGCCTGGTGTAATGCTCGAGTCCTCCCATTGACTTCAATGGGGCTCGGGTGCTTGGCCGAGCACTCGAGCCTCCGGGGGTGCTCGGTCAGAGCACCCGAACACCCGAGCATTGGGGTGCTCGCTCATCACTAGAAGCCACCATATTTGTTGATGGGATCTCGTTAAATTATATCACTCACCCTGCGTTCAAAATCCTTGACAGAAAGCTCTCTGAAAACAGATTCAGGAAGTTTCCTGTTGATAGCATATTTTTTTAATAGATGAACATGAAAAGAAAAAAGTATAAGCAATTTAACTTACATTTTTCAATTACAAATATGTACAGTCAAAAAGGAGGTTTAAAGTCTTCTTAAAGGCGCACTAAACTTTTTTTTATGAAAACCTATAAGTTATAGAGCTTTTTCTGCTGAGTAAAACAAGGTCACTCCCACCGCTGTCAGTTGTTTTATTCAAAAGTTATAACAGCTCAAATAACCAGGAAGATAATTTACTGTGTGTTTACTTCCTGATAGTTCTAACTGACAGGAAGTGACTCAGCAGTTTATATCACATTCAATGGAGAACTGTATGTCACTGACCTTCTCCATTAAAACGCAACAGAATAACTAATTGAATTTGACCGCTAGAGGGCATTACTAATGTAAAAAGAATGTGTTTAAACTGTAAATATGCATCTCTCAGCAGTGAGAGTACCCTTATTTTATATTTAAAAAAGTTTACTGCTCCTTTAAGAGTCCTATTTAAAGTAATAGGAATTTGGGCATGTTTCGTTACCCCTGTAGTTCAGAATTACTCTTCTTTAACCAGGGGCGGACTGACAGGACCCAGAACCCCTGGTTCAAAAAGAGGTCTGGGCCCCCTGCAGAAATCTCCACATTGCCCCTTCATCTCCACAATGCCCCCTCCACAATGCCCCCTTCATCTCCACAATGCCCCCTCCACATTGCCCCTTCATCTCCACAATGCCCCCTTCATCTCCACTATGCCCCTTCATCTTCACAATGACCCTTCCACAATGCCCCCATCTCCACATTGCCCCTTCATCTCCACAATGCCCCTTCCACAATGCCCCCTTCATCTCCACATTTCCCCTTTCATAATGCCCCCATCTACACATTGCCCCTTCATCTCCACACTGCCCCTACCTGCAGTCCCTGGTGGTCTAGCGGCGTGGCTTAACACTGTGTGAAGTCCCGCACTCCTCTAGTAATGCAGAGGCTGGGAGATGATGTCATCTCCCAGCGCTCTGTATTACTAGAACGGCGCGCCGGCGGCCGTAGCTGGAGAGCAGCCAAGCAGCACTACAAACGGGCCCCATAAGTGGCAGTGGCATTGCTGGAAGCGGCGGTGGGCCCCCTTCGGTCACGGGCCCTCAGTCCATGACCGAATGCCCGTATGGTCAGTCCGCCCCTGTCTTTAACTCTTTGAGTGCCAGAGGGATAGCCAACGCATTGCAATTGGTAGTCAAATAGTTACAGTCCAGAATCCCGCCTGTAACTACACAATGATGTAATATGTCAGGGCGTTTTATGAAATGTTTTAAAGAAACTTTCTTGCAGGCGATATTTTCAATATAAAAACTGAATTTAAAGGAATCTACATAAAAACTGAAGTGCAGATCAAAAAGAAATGTTCTCACTCAATTTGACTTTTCGTTTCACTTATCTCCTCCTCCTGAAAAACACAGTAAACCGATATAATGGATTTTCAGGTTGTAAGTAGAAGCTTCTAGATAAATTACAGTTTTCTTTTATTTTCTAGCTTTTTAGAAAGTGTCTGTGAAACGCTCTTGTGTTTTGAGTGATTGCAGCCCATTTCTTAGGGACACAAATATGATTGCAGTCTTTTCAGGGACTTGTAATATCAGTAATCTGATTTTGAGAGAATAGAGAATAATTCTATGAATTTGAGATGGCAGAATAAGGGGACTTGGAAGAAATGTGTGTACATTCTGCAGCATGGGATTTGGCTAAACCCCCAACATCTACCTGGACTGAATTCAGCTGATTTATATGTTCATGCCCTGAAATGAATCATAACATCTATTGACTCCGCTGCAGCTGTTCTGAGTATGCGATTGAGTTGTATTTTAATATTTACTTGTTGACAGCTGCAAACGACATAACAATACAAGAAAGTGCATTAAGAGGTGTTAGTAGAATAATTGTGTAGAAAGGCTTTATTGTGAGAAAATAACCAGTAACCCACTTGATGCCAGTGTAATGTTACAGTGTTTCAACATCAGCAGATTTGCTATTACATAGTAACAAAGTAATTTAGGTTGAAAAAAGACTTGCGTCCATCTAGTTCAACCTTTTCCTATTCCTGTTTACCATCGTTGATCCAAAAAGGCAAAAAAAACCCTCAGTTAGCAATTTAAAATTCTGCCTTGAATGGGGGGAAAAAAAATTCCTTCTTGATTCCAAATGGCAATCAGATTTCTCCCTGGATCAACAAGCACTAACTAAATATTCATCCCAATACTAACGTACATAGCCCTCTATGTTATGCTATTAACCCTATAAGGGCCATATTCACCATGTTCCCTTCCCTCCAGCCACCAACAACACAATACCCCAATATTCCCCCCGCAACACCCTGATTTAAATAGATAGTAATGTTTCATAATAAAAGCACCTCTAATTAATCATCATAGTATCTGGACTTTGGAGAGTGTTATTTCAATTCTGTCAAGAGTTGTAGTACAAGAGTAATTCAATTTCAAAGTATCCCCCTCCCTCCCCGTTTTACTGATGTAGCACTGCTCAGCCAGAGCAGAAGGGAGGTGCCCAGGTAGACTGCAGAGAGGGACAAGCTTCAATTAAGATAAGGGAAAAACCTGAAAAACTTGTCAAGGGGGACGGGGCTTTCATTGTTCTCATAGGAAGAAGATTGTCCCCTTCTGTTATCTGTCTGGTCTATGGACTGGATTCCACATCTGAGAAGAGATGGCTTACACTAGGTAAAAGGGACAGGAGGGGAAACTTTGCTTGTGAATATCTCTCAAACCATAAAGGTTTGAGAGATAAGACTTATATCATTCTTCATGTTTTTTTAATGCCTACAAAATTTAATAAATATAAAATGAAGTATTACAATCCCTTTAAACACACGTGCAACTCAATGAGGTGGCAAAAATGTGAGTTTTGACCTTTTTAAGGGAGACCAAGGAGTGCCCTCCCCTTACTAATTGGCGCCACCAGAACCCATAAACACTTGGGTTATGCCCCCTCCCAGCTTGTGGCCATAGGAAGTAAAGATCAGGATCTTTCAAGCAATCACTGCCTCCCCACCTCTGGTCCCTCTCTATGGCCGGCACAACCAACCATACCAGGGGAGGCGAACGAGGCCCCAGTGTTGATCCGCCATGACACTTCCTCCATGCCTCCCTTCCCACAGTGCTTTCCTGCAATCATCCACCCTTTTTTGCAGGCTGACCTGGCCGCACAGCACAAGCGAGCCTGCCCACCTTCACCATCTTGGCTATCAGGGCCGGATTTGCCATAAGGCAAAGTAGGCACCTGCCTACAGGCGCACTCCACTGAGGGGCGCCTGTCAATGGGATACTTTTTTTTTTTTTTTTTGGAAACGATAAAAAAAAAAAATGGCCACTGCGCTGGCTGCACCGGCGCCCACTCCATGTCGCCCTCACATTGCACCTCCCTGGCAGGAGATCTGTTGTCTGTGCCTCCTTTGGTACAGTCAGTCCTGTAGTTGCTGAAGCTCCCTTGTCGGCTCTGTAGGAATCCAGAGCGCTGGGAGATGACATCATCACCCGAAGGGGGGCATTGTGAGGGCAATTTGGAGCTGATGGGGGGCAAGTTGGAGCTGATGGGGAGGCAATATGGAGATGGTGGGGAAAGTTGGAGCTGATGGGGAGGCAACATGGAGATGGTGGGGGCAATTTGGAGCTGATGAGGGGCAAGTTGGAGCTGATGGGAAGGCAACATGGAGATGGTGGGGGCAATTTGGAGCTGATGGGGGGCAAGTTGGAGCTGATAGGGAGGCAACATGGAGATGGTGGGGGCAATTTGGAGCTGATGGGGGGCAAGTTGGAGCTCATGGGGAGGCAACATGGAGATGGTGGGGGCAATGTGGAGCTATTGGAGGGTGCTGTGTCAGGGTAGCATGGAGCTGATGGGGGGCAAGTTGGAACTGATGAGGGGCAATTTGGAGATGGTGGGGGCAATGTGGAGCTGATGGAGGGCAATGTGAGGGTAGCATGGAGCTGATGGGGGGCAAGTTGGAGCTCATGGGGAGGCAACATGGAGATGGTGGGGGCAATGCGGAGCTGATGGAGGGCGCTGTGGCAGGGTAGCATGGAGCTGATGGGGGGCAATTTGGAGATGGTGGGGGGGCAATTTGGAAATGGTGGGGGCAATGTGGAGCTGATGGAGGGCAATGTGAGAGTAGCATGGAGCTGATGGAGGGCAAGTTGGAGCTGATGGGGGGCAAGTTGGAGCTGATGGGGGGGCAATTTGGAGATGGTGAGGGCAACGTGGAGCTGATGGAGGGCAATGTGAGGGTAGCATGGAGCTGATGGGGGCAAGTTGGAGCTGATGGGGCAATGTCAGGGCAATAAAGAGATAATGGGGGGCAATGTGGACATTAGGAGCATTGTGGAGGTGTCCAGTGGAGATGGCCAATGGGGGGGGCACTTTCGATTTCTGTGCCTACAGGCTCCTGAGATGTAAATCCGGCCCTGTTGGCTATTCCGTACTGTCGGGGCCCTGGAAGTGCCACACACTGCAGATAAGCTATTTTAAACTTGAAGCCCTGCCTACTATTTTGCTGCTTCCCTTTCCCTCTGCCCCCGCCTGCCTCCCACAGTAGGGGAAGAGGAAGCTCCTTTCCTTTGTCCCAGTGCCCCCTCTCCCCCCACCAGAAGGCCAGTCAGGAAACAGGGGGAAGAGTGCAGGCCCCTGGCCCTTAATGGGCTTTCAGGAACCATTTGGATCCCTCCATCATTATTCTAAAGAGGCCGCCAATGTATTGCTTTGAAAAGCATTGTGGACTATTCTAAAACATCCAAGGAATTCAGGGCCTGGTTTCCCAGTCGGCAGAGTAGGCAGCTGTTCAGAGCTCCAAATTCTGAAGGGCGGTGCCTCAGCTATGGGTGTGGCCAGGGCGATCTTATTTTCCCGGCCCCAGTTTAAATACCCTTTTACTGGCAATTATTTAACCTTTTGGAAATTATAGAGGTCTCCAACTTATTGTAATGCAATGCACTGGAGATCTCTCTAGCAACCTTGGGGTTAAAACTGTTTTTTGTGCTTCTACATTAAATGCTAAGTCGACAGGGAAAAAGTGGATGGGACTGGGGGCGGGCTCATGTTAGGAGTGGGGTGTGGCTTTGGGCAGGTCTAAGGTGCATAGGGGCACCTGGGATATAAATCCAGCACTGAAGGGGTTAAAAGAAATGCCTAGTATGACAGGGTAACGCCCTAGAAAACCTAAATGTGACAATGCCTAATTAATGGAATACTAACAAATCCTAACAATAACCAGCCAGTTACTTTAATTTGGGAAGAAATCCTCAACCCTTTGAGTGCCAGAGGGGTGCGTACCCTTCTGGCTCTCAAATGGTTAATAGTAACTAAAAATCGATTCTGCTTGGATCTTTTCAAAAAATATTAATCTTAAAGGGTCAATAATGTCCCATAAAAAATGCTTATAGTTTTGTAGAGGTTAAAAAAAATAAACTATATGCCACAAATACGATGGTTTGATAGATATATGCATTAAAATCTTCCCCCTAGCGCCCATTCTCCTGACGTCAGCGCTGTGCTGACATCAGAAGATCCCGGTCCAGTGACCAGCCGGCGGCTCTGCAGCAGAGCTGAAATTGCATTATTGGAATATAATTACTTAACTGGAAAGGTCTACAAAGTGTTCCTGGTTTGCAAGCACACTTTGTAGACCATTCCACTGAAGTAAATATTTTTAAATAACTCGATTCCGGCTCTGCTGAAGAGCCCCTTTGTGTCGGCCGACTTGAATCTCCTGCTGTCAGCTTTACAGTTGACATCAAGAGAAGGGGAGGGACTTTGAATGTGAATATCTCTCAAACCATAGCGGTTTAAGAGATACAATTTGTGGCATATAGTTTTTTTTTAACCTCTACAAAACTATAAGCATTTTTTATGGGACATTACTGTGCCTTTAATCAGTACTGGGTATGGTGTTTACAGAGACAGACATGATACTTTGTTGCAGGGCTCAATTACCCATTTACACTGAAGACCACCAGTGGGAGGAGTTTGGAGCTGTGCTAAAAGAAAATGTCTACTTCCATGGCCAATATATCAATTTCCAATTAAAGGTTAATTATGAAAGAGCAGTCTATGCAGAATTGAATTCTAGTGGCAGTTAGGGTTTCTGTCCTGATTAAGGTAATTAAACAATTTTTAGTATGAGGTGCTAATTCACATTTCAAGTTTTGTGTTTCTTTAGAAGATATGGGCCCTTTCATGTATTCATGCTGTTCTAGCTGAAGCTTGTGCAGAGTTTTGTTGGTATTATTTAAAGTGATAGTAATGTTTCATAAAAACAGCAGATCCAATTAATCTTCATAGTATTTGGGCCGTGGAGGGTGTTAGTTCAATACTATCAGAGTTGTAGTTCAAGAGTAATTGAATGATAAAATATCCCTCTCCCGCCCCTTTTACCTAGTGTAAGCCGCCTCCTCTCAGATGTGGAATCTGGTCTCTTGACCGGACAGATCACAGCAAGGGACAATCTTCTTACTGTGAGAGCAATGAAAACCCTGCCCCTCTTGACAGGTTTTTCAGGTTTTACCTTATGCTCACTGAAGATTGTCCCTCTCTGCGATCCATCTGGACAGTCTTGCTGCTGTGTGGTGAGCAGTGTTACATCGGTAAAAGGGGCAAGAGGGGGATACTTTATCATTCAATTACTCTTGAACTACAACTCTGACAGTACTGAAATAATACTCTCCATGGGCCAAATACTATGAAGATTAATCGGAGCTGCTATTTTTGTGAAGCATTACTATCCCTTTAAGGATAGTGGTTAGAGAGGAGCATGTACTCAGTGGAGGAAGCTCCTATCCGGAGAGGCGTTAAGTCCACCATGGGAGGAATGATTCGCTCTACGCCTGGGCCCAACAAAAGACTAAGGATGGGGTTTTGCTCAAGGACGTTCAATGCACCGTCTGATGGTTTCTAACTGCAAATAGGTATTAAAGGGATAGTAATACATCATTCTATCTTTATTTTATTTGGTAGGCATTAAAAAAACATGAAGAACGATATAAGTCTTATCTCTCAAACCTTTATGGTTTGAGAGATATTCACAAGCAAAGTCCCCCCCCCCGCTCCTTTTACCTAGTGTAAGCTATCTCTTCTCAGATGTGGAATCCAGTCCATAGACCAGACAGATAACAGCAGGGGACAATCTTCTTCCTATGAGAACAATGAAAGCCCTGCCCCCCTTGACAAGTTTTTCAGGTTTTTCCCTTATCTTAATTAATGATTGTCCCTCTCTGCAGTCTACCTGGGCACTTCCCTCTGCACTGGCTGAACAGTGTTACATCAGTAAAAGGGGCGGGAGGGGGATACTTTATCATTCAATTACTCTTGAACTACAACTCTGACAGAATTTAAATAACACTCTCCAAAGTCCAAATAATATGATGATTAATTAGAGCTGATTTTATTATGAAACATTACTGTCCCTTTAAGAGCAACTGTGAAATGGTCACTGTATGGGTTCATACACTGTGCACACACACTGAATACTGGTTCTCAGTTAATAGGAGCAAGTCTTTTATTGCAGACTTCAGCACATTGGATAGCAACATCCAAAACAATATACACATAGCACAGTGCTGAAGATGATGACATAGGTGGCACTGAGACGTTAGCATCCATGCACACAGACTTATATCCAGTAACGATGTCGGTAATAGGGGATGAATGAAAGCGAGGTCTGGAAAGGAACTGGTTATTTCAGGAAGTAGAAACCAGGATTAAGCCTAATTAAGCCTTTTCATCTCCTGGACAATAGGACAAAGGGATAGCCAGTCAGGCAATCCAGTCCATTTTGTAGGCCTGGGGATTAGCTTTTATCATCAGACTGGCTGGGTGAGGACAGTACACAACGGCTGCAAACCACAGTACACAAACAGTACAAGATAACCTGCGCACATTAACCTTTCACATTCCTTACACTACAATACATAGAATGGTAAATCCGACCAACATTAGATTGTTGCACAATAAATATTGGTTTTATCTAGTGTTGCCACCCAGCCGGTAACAATTTGCTTCTGTCCAATGTTAAGTCTATGGAGGGAATGACATGGCCGGTATTTTTTTGAAGAAAAGGTGGCAACCCTAGTTTTATCAGCGGACATGTACATAACTGAGTCCGAAGGACAAAGCAGGGATGAAATGGGGTTTTAAGCCAAAATTCTGAGCATTATGCTGGGAGAAGTCACTAGACCTGTCCAATGTCCACACTGTCCCATTCTTAGCAGGTCACAATAGGTACTATACTGTAGAGGAGTAAGCAAAAACAACAAAAACAGCTCCAATTAACCTTCATAGTATTTGGGCCATGGAGAGTGTTATTTCAATACTGTCAGAGTTGTAGTACAAGAGTAATTGAATGATAAAGTATCCCCCTCTCTCCCCTTTTACCTAGTGTAAGACACCTCCCCTCAGATGTGGAACCTGGTCTCTTGACCGGACGGCTCACAGCAAGGGACAATCTTCTTATACTTTAAGGGGATACTTTATCATTCAATTACTCTTGTACTACAACTCTGACAGTATTGAAATAACACTCTCCATGGCCCAAATACTATGCTGCTTTTTTTGTGAAACATTTCCCTCTGCCTGGGGCACAAAATACAGTCTGCTAAATGTGTGAAGCCAGGAGAGAACACTCAACATTGGGTGAAGATGGGGTATAACTTAGTATATTGTCAAGCTACACTATGTGTAAGTGTTTAGCACTGTGTAATCCTTGGTCTGAGCAGACAGTATATGAAATAAGTTAACCCTTTGTACACCTCTGGCACTCATAGGGTTTATGTGAACTAAAAATTGTGTGAAGCCTCTATTAACGTGAATGTAGCAAAGAGGGAAAGCAGATGCAATTCCTACTGAACACCTTGAATTCTAGAGATTCCTGCAGTTCACTGCAAGGCAAAACATTGGAGACCTCTGACATTCAACATGTTAAAAAGAGCTGATGCATTAGACTTTGCCTAGGGACAATCTGTGACTTAAAGGAGCAGTAAACTTTTATTTATGAAAACACATATGTTATAGAGATTTTCCTACTGAGTAAAACAAGGTCACTCCCATCACTGTCAGATGTTTTATTCAAAATTTATAGCAGTTTAAATAATCAGGAAGTGAATTTACTGTGTCTACTTCCTGATAGTTCTAACTGACAGGAAGTGACAGGCAGTTTCTGTCACATTCTATGGAGAACTGTATGTCTCTGGCTTTTCTGACTTTCCCCTACATCAGAATCTAACAGGAAAACTAATTAGAATTTGACCACTAGAGGGCACTGCTAATGTAAAAAAACATGGGTTTAAACTGTAATAACTCTGTAAATATAAATCTATCAGCAGTGAGAGTACCCTTATTTTACTCAATAGGAAAATCCCTACAATATATATTTTTTCATAAAAAAAGTTTACAACTCCATTAAAATGGCCCTGTCTGCAAGGCCTACAAAGTAATGAAGACGGCCTTGGAGCAGTGAGAATGCCTAGGGGTTCACATGATCAACACGGCACCTGAACGATATAGAGCGCTGTGGGATATGGTGGACTTTTTACCAGTAAAATATAACAGTAACTAGTTGAAGAGCCCCGTACACGGGCCACAGTGCCAGCCGGTCGCGATGCAGTTATGCGCAGTAGAGATTGCCAGTGACGCGGCCGATACGGAGTGGTGCGCAGAGACAACCACGGTCTGAATTCGGATTGCCCAGCTCCATATCAGCTGCATCACGGGCAGTCTCTACTGCGCATGACTGCATCACGAGTAGTCTCTACTTCGCATGACTGCATCACGAGTAGTCTCTACTGCACATGACTGCATCACGAGTAGTCTCTACTGCACATGACTGCATCACGAGTAGTCTCTACTGCACATGACTGCATCACAGGCAGCAGTCTCTACTGTGCATGACTGCATCACGACAAACTTTTAGCAAATTAGTATATATGATGATATGCCTTAGCACCTCAACAGTTAATTTTCATGGAGGTGGGTGATACAACGATTTGATTGCTGAAGCAAAAACATTTTGCTGAATCCACAGGGTCATTCATTTAGAACCTGTCTGCCGAACAAATTCTCCCTTACTAAGAGGATTTAGACATCAGCTACTTTGAACGCAGTGGAGTCAGCTGGACTGGGTTAGTCAATGTCTTATCTTGTGCAGACATGAAAGAGTAACTCTGTTACAGCGCTCTCCTCGGCAGGAGATTTTAGATATCCAGCACCAAGGGAGATAGTCCAATTGATGAAATTTCCACCACTTTATGATGAAAACTAACATCTAAACTAGTGCTCCTGTGGACAGACTGAGCTTAACGCACCAAGAATAAGAGGAGTAATCATGGGTCAGGCTACCTGCATCATAGAGGACAAATGAAACATTGCTTTGATTTAAATTAGACTTTTAACCCCTAAAATCATCAAGAGTTTTCCAGTGAACTATTTCATAATAAACCAGAGACCGTGATGTGGATGAAAACACCATTTAAATAAATAAAGTTTTTATTTGTCCCCTATGTTTTGCAGTTGGTTTGCTCCAGGACACCCGTCCCTATGTTATTCTATGGGAGAGGTTCAGTTATAGACTACAGGGGAGATGTACTAAGGTGTGATAAAGAGGAGATAACTTCTCCAGTGTGATAAACTCTCCAGTTCCTATGTTATTCTATGGGAGATCTTTAGTTATAGACTACAGGAGAGATGTACTAAGGTGTGATAAAGAGGAGATAACTTCTCCAGTGAGATAAACTCTCCAGTTCCTATGTTATTCTATAGGAGATCTTTAGTTATAGACTACAGGGGAGATGTACTAAGGTGTGATAAAGAGGCAATAACTTCTCCAGTGATATAAACTCTCCAGTTCCTATGTTATTCTATGGGAGAGCTTTAGTTATAGACTACAGGGGAGAAGTACTAAGGTGTGATAAAGAGGAGATAACTTCTCCAGTGAGATAAACTCTCCAGTTCCTATGTAATTCTATGGGAGAGATTTAGTTATAGACTACAGGGGAGATGTACTAAGGTGTGATAAAGAGGCGATAACTTCTTCAGTGAGATAAACTCTCCAGTTCCTATGTTATTCTATGGGAGATCTTTAGTTATAGACTACAGGGGTAATGTACTAAGGTGTGATAAAGAGGAGATAACTTCTCCAGTGTGATAAATTCTCCAGTTCCTATGTTATTCTATGGAAGAGATTTAGTTATAGACTACAGGGGAGATGTACTAAGGTGTGATAAAGAGGAGGTAACTTCTCCAGTGAGATAAACTCTCCAGTTCCTATGTTATTCTATGGGAGAGATTTAGTTACAGACTACAGGGGAGATGTACTAAGGTGTGATAAAGAGGAGATACCTTTTCCAGTGAGATAAACTCTCCAGTTCCTATATTATTCTATGGGAGATATTTAGTTATAGACTACAGGGGAGAAGTACTAAGGTGTGATAAAGAGGAGATAACTTCTCCAGTGAGATAAACTCTCCAGTTCCTATGTTATTCTATGGGAGATATTTAGTTATAGACTACAGGGAGAGATGTATTAAGGTGTGATAAACAGGAGACAACTTCTCCAGTGAGATAACCTCTCCGGTTCCTATGTTATTCTATTGGAGATCTTTAGTTATAGACTACAGGGGAGATGTACTAAGGTGTGATAAAGAGGAGATAACTTCTCCAGTGAGATAAACTCTCCAGTTCCTATGTTATTCTATGGGAGAGATTTAGTTATAGACTACAGGGGAGATGTACTAAGGTGTGATAAAGAGGAGATAACTTCTCCAGTGATATAAACTCTCCAGTTCCTATGTTATTCTATGGGAGATATTTAGTTATAGACTACAGGAGAAATGTACTAAGGTGTGATAAAGAGGGGATAACTGCTCCATTGAGATAAACTCTCCAGTTCCTATGTTATTCTATGGGAGAGATTTAGTTATAGACTACAGGGGAGATGTACTAAGGTGTGATAAAGAGGAGATAACTTCTCCAGTGAGATAAACTCTCCAGTTCCTATGTTATTCTATGGGAGATCTTTAGTTATAGACTACAGGGGAGATGTACTAAGGTGTGATAAAGAGGCAATAACTTCTCCAGTGATATAAACTCTCCAGTTCCTATGTTATTCTATGGGAGAGCTTTAGTTATAGACTACAGGGGAGAAGTACTAAGGTGTGATAAAGAGGAGATAACTTCTCCAGTGAGATAAACTCTCCAGTTCCTATGTAATTCTATGGGAGAGATTTAGTTATAGACTACAGGGGAGATGTACTAAGGTGTGATAAAGAGGCGATAACTTCTTCAGTGAGATAAACTCTCCAGTTCCTATGTTATTCTATGGGAGATCTTTAGTTATAGACTACAGGGGTAATGTACTAAGGTGTGATAAAGAGGAGATAACTTCTCCAGTGTGATAAATTCTCCAGTTCCTATGTTATTCTATGGGAGAGATTTAGTTATAGACTACAGGGGAGATGTACTAAGGTGTGATAAAGAGGAGGTAACTTCTCCAGTGAGATAAACTCTCCAGTTCCTATGTTATTCTATGGGAGAGATTTAGTTACAGACTACAGGGGAGATGTACTAAGGTGTGATAAAGAGGAGATACCTTTTCCAGTGAGATAAACTCTCCAGTTCCTATATTATTCTATGGGAGATATTTAGTTATAGACTACAGGGGAGAAGTACTAAGGTGTGATAAAGAGGAGATAACTTCTCCAGTGAGATAAACTCTCCAGTTCCTATGTTATTCTATGGGAGATATTTAGTTATAGACTACAGGGAGAGATGTATTAAGGTGTGATAAACAGGAGACAACTTCTCCAGTGAGATAACCTCTCCGGTTCCTATGTTATTCTATTGGAGATCTTTAGTTATAGACTACAGGGGAGATGTACTAAGGTGTGATAAAGAGGAGATAACTTCTCCAGTGAGATAAACTCTCCAGTTCCTATGTTATTCTATGGGAGAGATTTAGTTATAGACTACAGGGGAGATGTACTAAGGTGTGATAAAGAGGAGATAACTTCTCCAGTGATATAAACTCTCCAGTTCCTATGTTATTCTATGGGAGATATTTAGTTATAGACTACAGGAGAAATGTACTAAGGTGTGATAAAGAGGGGATAACTGCTCCATTGAGATAAACTCTCCAGTTCCTATGTTATTCTATGGGAGAGATTTAGTTATAGACTACAGGGGAGATGTACTAAGGTGTGATAAAGAGGAGATAACTTCTCCGGTGATATAAACTCTCCAGTTCCTATGTTATTCTATGGGAGATATTTAGTTATAGACTACAGGAGAAATGTACTAAGGTGTGATAAAGAGGGGATAACTGCTCCATTGAGATAAAATCTCCAGTTCCTATGTTATTCTATGGGAGAGATTTAGTTATAGACTACAGGGGAGATGTACTAAGGTGTGATAAAGAGGAGATAACTTCTCCAGTTAGACTAAATCTCCAGTTCCTATGTAATTCTATGGGAGATCTTTAGTTATAGACTACAGGGGAGATGTACTAAGGTGTGCTAAAGGGGAGATGACTTCTCCAGTGAGATAAACTTTCCAGTCTCTATGTTATTCTATGGGAGTGCTTATAGACTACAGGGGAGATGTACTAAGGTATAATAAAGAGGAGATAACTTCTCCAGTGAGATAAACTCTCCAGTTCCTATGTTATTCTATGGGAGATCTTTAGTTATAGTCTACAGGGGAGATGTACTAAGGTGTGATAAAGAGGAGATGACTTCTCCAGTGAGATACACTCTCCAGTTCCTATGTTATTCAATGAGAGAGGTTTAGTTGTAGACTACAGGGGAAATGTACTAATGTGTGATAAAGAGGAGATAACTTCTCCAGTGAGATAAACTCTCCAGTTCCTATGTTATTCTATGGGAGAGATATAGTTATAGACTACAGGGGAGATGTACTAAGGTGTGACAAAGAGGAGATAACTTCTCCAGTGTGATAAACTCTCCAGTTCCTATGTTATTCTATGGGAGAGATTTAGTTATAGACTACAGGGGAGATGTACTAAGGTGTGATAAAGAGGAGATAACTTCTCCCGTGATATAAACTCTCCAGTTCCTATGTTATTCTATGGGAGAGGTTTAGTTATAGACTACAGGGGGAGATGTAAAAAGGTGTGACAAAGAGGAGATAACTTCTCCAGTGTGATAAACTCTCCAGTTCTTATGTTATCCTATGGAGAGCTTTAGTTAAAGACTACAGGAGAGATCTACTAAGGCAGTGGTTCTCAACTCCGGTCCTCGGGACCCACTAACAGGCCAGGATTTGATGATTTCCTTGTTAGAGCACAGGTGAGTTAATCAATGTGAATGAGCCTCTGATTACATGATTTTCTTGTTAGAGCACAGGTGAGTTAATCAATGTGAATGAGCCTTTGATCACCACACCTGTGCTCTAGCAGAGAAATCCCTAAGTCCTGGCCTGTTGGTGGGTCCCGAGGACCGGAGTTGAGAACCACTGTACTAAGGTGTGATAAAGAGGAGATAACTTCTCCAGTGAGATAAACTCTCCAGCTCCTGTGTTATTCTATGGGAAATCTTTAGTTATAGACTACAGGGAGAGATGTATTAAGGTGTGATAAACAGGAGACAACTTCTCCAGTGAGATAACCTCTCCGGTTCCTATGTTATTCTATTGGAGATCTTTAGTTATAGACTACAGGGGAGATGTACTAAGGTGTGATAAAGAGGAGATAACTTCTCCAGTGAGATAAACTCTCCAGTTCCTATGTTATTCTATGGGAGAGATTTAGTTATAGACTACAGGGGAGATGTACTAAGGTGTGATAAAGAGGAGATAACTTCTCCAGTGATATAAACTCTCCAGTTCCTATGTTATTCTATGGGAGATATTTAGTTATAGACTACAGGAGAAATGTACTAAGGTGTGATAAAGAGGGGATAACTGCTCCATTGAGATAAACTCTCCAGTTCCTATGTTATTCTATGGGAGTGATTTAGTTATAGACTACAGGGGAGATGTACTAAGGTGTGATAAAGAGGAGATAACTTCTCCAGTGATATAAACTCTCCAGTTCCTATGTTATTCTATGGGAGATATTTAGTTATAGACTACAGGAGAAATGTACTAAGGTGTGATAAAGAGGGGATAACTGCTCCATTGAGATAAAATCTCCAGTTCCTATGTTATTCTATGGGAGAGATTTAGTTATAGACTACAGGGGAGATGTACTAAGGTGTGATAAAGAGGAGATAACTTCTCCAGTTAGACTAAATCTCCAGTTCCTATGTAATTCTATGGGAGATCTTTAGTTATAGACTACAGGGGAGATGTACTAAGGTGTGCTAAAGGGGAGATGACTTCTCCAGTGAGATAAACTTTCCAGTCTCTATTTTATTCTATGGGAGTGCTTATAGACTACAGGGGAGATGTACTAAGGTATAATAAAGAGGAGATAACTTCTCCAGTGAGATAAACTCTCCAGTTCCTATGTTATTCTATGGGAGATCTTTAGTTATAGTCTACAGGGGAGATGTACTAAGGTGTGATAAAGAGGAGATGACTTCTCCAGTGAGATACACTCTCCAGTTCCTATGTTATTCAATGAGAGAGGTTTAGTTGTAGACTACAGGGGAAATGTACTAATGTGTGATAAAGAGGAGATAACTTCTCCAGTGAGATAAACTCTCCAGTTCCTATGTTATTCTATGGGAGAGATATAGTTATAGACTACAGGGGAGATGTACTAAGGTGTGACAAAGAGGAGATAACTTCTCCAGTGTGATAAACTCTCCAGTTCCTATGTTATTCTATGGGAGAGATTTAGTTATAGACTACAGGGGAGATGTACTAAGGTGTGATAAAGAGGAGATAACTTCTCCCGTGATATAAACTCTCCAGTTCCTATGTTATTCTATGGGAGAGGTTTAGTTATAGACTACAGGGGGAGATGTAAAAAGGTGTGACAAAGAGGAGATAACTTCTCCAGTGTGATAAACTCTCCAGTTCTTATGTTATCCTATGGAGAGCTTTAGTTAAAGACTACAGGAGAGATCTACTAAGGCAGTGGTTCTCAACTCCGGTCCTCGGGACCCACTAACAGGCCAGGATTTGATGATTTCCTTGTTAGAGCACAGGTGAGTTAATCAATGTGAATGAGCCTCTGATTACATGATTTTCTTGTTAGAGCACAGGTGAGTTAATCAATGTGAATGAGCCTTTGATCACCACACCTGTGCTCTAGCAGAGAAATCCCTAAGTCCTGGCCTGTTGGTGGGTCCCGAGGACCGGAGTTGAGAACCACTGTACTAAGGTGTGATAAAGAGGAGATAACTTCTCCAGTGAGATAAACTCTCCAGCTCCTGTGTTATTCTATGGGAAATCTTTAGTTATAGACTACAGGGAGAGATGTATTAAGGTGTGATAAACAGGAGACAACTTCTCCAGTGAGATAACCTCTCCGGTTCCTATGTTATTCTATTGGAGATCTTTAGTTATAGACTACAGGGGAGATGTACTAAGGTGTGATAAAGAGGAGATAACTTCTCCAGTGAGATAAACTCTCCAGTTCCTATGTTATTCTATGGGAGAGATTTAGTTATAGACTACAGGGGAGATGTACTAAGGTGTGATAAAGAGGAGATAACTTCTCCAGTGATATAAACTCTCCAGTTCCTATGTTATTCTATGGGAGATATTTAGTTATAGACTACAGGAGAAATGTACTAAGGTGTGATAAAGAGGGGATAACTGCTCCATTGAGATAAACTCTCCAGTTCCTATGTTATTCTATGGGAGTGATTTAGTTATAGACTACAGGGGAGATGTACTAAGGTGTGATAAAGAGGAGATAACTTCTCCAGTGATATAAACTCTCCAGTTCCTATGTTATTCTATGGGAGATATTTAGTTATAGACTACAGGAGAAATGTACTAAGGTGTGATAAAGAGGGGATAACTGCTCCATTGAGATAAAATCTCCAGTTCCTATGTTATTCTATGGGAGAGATTTAGTTATAGACTACAGGGGAGATGTACTAAGGTGTGATAAAGAGGAGATAACTTCTCCAGTTAGACTAAATCTCCAGTTCCTATGTAATTCTATGGGAGATCTTTAGTTATAGACTACAGGGGAGATGTACTAAGGTGTGCTAAAGGGGAGATGACTTCTCCAGTGAGATAAACTTTCCAGTCTCTATGTTATTCTATGGGAGTGCTTATAGACTACAGGGGAGATGTACTAAGGTATAATAAAGAGGAGATAACTTCTCCAGTGAGATAAACTCTCCAGTTCCTATGTTATTCTATGGGAGATCTTTAGTTATAGTCTACAGGGGAGATGTACTAAGGTGTGATAAAGAGGAGATGACTTCTCCAGTGAGATACACTCTCCAGTTCCTATGTTATTCAATGAGAGAGGTTTAGTTGTAGACTACAGGGGAAATGTACTAATGTGTGATAAAGAGGAGATAACTTCTCCAGTGAGATAAACTCTCCAGTTCCTATGTTATTCTATGGGAGAGATATAGTTATAGACTACAGGGGAGATGTACTAAGGTGTGACAAAGAGGAGATAACTTCTCCAGTGTGATAAACTCTCCAGTTCCTATGTTATTCTATGGGAGAGATTTAGTTATAGACTACAGGGGAGATGTACTAAGGTGTGATAAAGAGGAGATAACTTCTCCCGTGATATAAACTCTCCAGTTCCTATGTTATTCTATGGGAGAGGTTTAGTTATAGACTACAGGGGGAGATGTAAAAAGGTGTGACAAAGAGGAGATAACTTCTCCAGTGTGATAAACTCTCCAGTTCTTATGTTATCCTATGGAGAGCTTTAGTTAAAGACTACAGGAGAGATCTACTAAGGCAGTGGTTCTCAACTCCGGTCCTCGGGACCCACTAACAGGCCAGGATTTGATGATTTCCTTGTTAGAGCACAGGTGAGTTAATCAATGTGAATGAGCCTCTGATTACATGATTTTCTTGTTAGAGCACAGGTGAGTTAATCAATGTGAATGAGCCTTTGATCACCACACCTGTGCTCTAGCAGAGAAATCCCTAAGTCCTGGCCTGTTGGTGGGTCCCGAGGACCGGAGTTGAGAACCACTGTACTAAGGTGTGATAAAGAGGAGATAACTTCTCCAGTGAGATAAACTCTCCAGCTCCTGTGTTATTCTATGGGAAATCTTTAGTTATAGACTACAGGGAGAGATGTATTAAGGTGTGATAAACAGGAGACAACTTCTCCAGTGAGATAACCTCTCCGGTTCCTATGTTATTCTATTGGAGATCTTTAGTTATAGACTACAGGGGAGATGTACTAAGGTGTGATAAAGAGGAGATAACTTCTCCAGTGAGATAAACTCTCCAGTTCCTATGTTATTCTATGGGAGAGATTTAGTTATAGACTACAGGGGAGATGTACTAAGGTGTGATAAAGAGGAGATAACTTCTCCAGTGATATAAACTCTCCAGTTCCTATGTTATTCTATGGGAGATATTTAGTTATAGACTACAGGAGAAATGTACTAAGGTGTGATAAAGAGGGGATAACTGCTCCATTGAGATAAACTCTCCAGTTCCTATGTTATTCTATGGGAGTGATTTAGTTATAGACTACAGGGGAGATGTACTAAGGTGTGATAAAGAGGAGATAACTTCTCCAGTGATATAAACTCTCCAGTTCCTATGTTATTCTATGGGAGATATTTAGTTATAGACTACAGGAGAAATGTACTAAGGTGTGATAAAGAGGGGATAACTGCTCCATTGAGATAAAATCTCCAGTTCCTATGTTATTCTATGGGAGAGATTTAGTTATAGACTACAGGGGAGATGTACTAAGGTGTGATAAAGAGGAGATAACTTCTCCAGTTAGACTAAATCTCCAGTTCCTATGTAATTCTATGGGAGATCTTTAGTTATAGACTACAGGGGAGATGTACTAAGGTGTGCTAAAGGGGAGATGACTTCTCCAGTGAGATAAACTTTCCAGTCTCTATGTTATTCTATGGGAGTGCTTATAGACTACAGGGGAGATGTACTAAGGTATAATAAAGAGGAGATAACTTCTCCAGTGAGATAAACTCTCCAGTTCCTATGTTATTCTATGGGAGATCTTTAGTTATAGTCTACAGGGGAGATGTACTAAGGTGTGATAAAGAGGAGATGACTTCTCCAGTGAGATACACTCTCCAGTTCCTATGTTATTCAATGAGAGAGGTTTAGTTGTAGACTACAGGGGAAATGTACTAATGTGTGATAAAGAGGAGATAACTTCTCCAGTGAGATAAACTCTCCAGTTCCTATGTTATTCTATGGGAGAGATATAGTTATAGACTACAGGGGAGATGTACTAAGGTGTGACAAAGAGGAGATAACTTCTCCAGTGTGATAAACTCTCCAGTTCCTATGTTATTCTATGGGAGAGATTTAGTTATAGACTACAGGGGAGATGTACTAAGGTGTGATAAAGAGGAGATAACTTCTCCCGTGATATAAACTCTCCAGTTCCTATGTTATTCTATGGGAGAGGTTTAGTTATAGACTACAGGGGGAGATGTAAAAAGGTGTGACAAAGAGGAGATAACTTCTCCAGTGTGATAAACTCTCCAGTTCTTATGTTATCCTATGGAGAGCTTTAGTTAAAGACTACAGGAGAGATCTACTAAGGCAGTGGTTCTCAACTCCGGTCCTCGGGACCCACTAACAGGCCAGGATTTGATGATTTCCTTGTTAGAGCACAGGTGAGTTAATCAATGTGAATGAGCCTCTGATTACATGATTTTCTTGTTAGAGCACAGGTGAGTTAATCAATGTGAATGAGCCTTTGATCACCACACCTGTGCTCTAGCAGAGAAATCCCTAAGTCCTGGCCTGTTGGTGGGTCCCGAGGACCGGAGTTGAGAACCACTGTACTAAGGTGTGATAAAGAGGAGATAACTTCTCCAGTGAGATAAACTCTCCAGCTCCTGTGTTATTCTATGGGAAATCTTTAGTTATAGACTACAGGGAGAGATGTATTAAGGTGTGATAAACAGGAGACAACTTCTCCAGTGAGATAACCTCTCCGGTTCCTATGTTATTCTATTGGAGATCTTTAGTTATAGACTACAGGGGAGATGTACTAAGGTGTGATAAAGAGGAGATAACTTCTCCAGTGAGATAAACTCTCCAGTTCCTATGTTATTCTATGGGAGAGATTTAGTTATAGACTACAGGGGAGATGTACTAAGGTGTGATAAAGAGGAGATAACTTCTCCAGTGATATAAACTCTCCAGTTCCTATGTTATTCTATGGGAGATATTTAGTTATAGACTACAGGAGAAATGTACTAAGGTGTGATAAAGAGGGGATAACTGCTCCATTGAGATAAACTCTCCAGTTCCTATGTTATTCTATGGGAGTGATTTAGTTATAGACTACAGGGGAGATGTACTAAGGTGTGATAAAGAGGAGATAACTTCTCCAGTGATATAAACTCTCCAGTTCCTATGTTATTCTATGGGAGATATTTAGTTATAGACTACAGGAGAAATGTACTAAGGTGTGATAAAGAGGGGATAACTGCTCCATTGAGATAAAATCTCCAGTTCCTATGTTATTCTATGGGAGAGATTTAGTTATAGACTACAGGGGAGATGTACTAAGGTGTGATAAAGAGGAGATAACTTCTCCAGTTAGACTAAATCTCCAGTTCCTATGTAATTCTATGGGAGATCTTTAGTTATAGACTACAGGGGAGATGTACTAAGGTGTGCTAAAGGGGAGATGACTTCTCCAGTGAGATAAACTTTCCAGTCTCTATGTTATTCTATGGGAGTGCTTATAGACTACAGGGGAGATGTACTAAGGTATAATAAAGAGGAGATAACTTCTCCAGTGAGATAAACTCTCCAGTTCCTATGTTATTCTATGGGAGATCTTTAGTTATAGTCTACAGGGGAGATGTACTAAGGTGTGATAAAGAGGAGATGACTTCTCCAGTGAGATACACTCTCCAGTTCCTATGTTATTCAATGAGAGAGGTTTAGTTGTAGACTACAGGGGAAATGTACTAATGTGTGATAAAGAGGGGATAACTGCTCCATTGAGATAAACTCTCCAGTTCCTGTGTTATTCTATGGGAGTGATTTAGTTATAGACTACAGGGGAGATGTACTAAGGTGTGATAAAGAGGAGATAACTTCTCCAGTGAGATAAACTCTCCAGTTCCTATGTTATTCTATGGGAGAGATATAGTTATAGACTACAGGGGAGATGTACTAAGGTGTGACAAAGAGGAGATAACTTCTCCAGTGTGATAAACTCTCCAGTTCCTATGTTATTCTATGGGAGAGATTTAGTTATAGACTACAGGGGAGATGTACTAAGGTGTGATAAAGAGGAGATAACTTCTCCCGTGATATAAACTCTCCAGTTCCTATGTTATTCTATGGGAGAGGTTTAGTTATAGACTACAGGGGGAGATGTAAAAAGGTGTGACAAAGAGGAGATAACTTCTCCAGTGTGATAAACTCTCCAGTTCTTATGTTATCCTATGGAGAGCTTTAGTTAAAGACTACAGGAGAGATCTACTAAGGCAGTGGTTCTCAACTCCGGTCCTCGGGACCCACTAACAGGCCAGGATTTGATGATTTCCTTGTTAGAGCACAGGTGAGTTAATCAATGTGAATGAGCCTCTGATTACATGATTTCCTTGTTAGAGCACAGGTGAGTTAATCAATGTGAATGAGCCTTTGATCACCACACCTGTGCTCTAGCAGAGAAATCCCTAAGTCCTGGCCTGTTGGTGGGTCCCGAGGACCGGAGTTGAGAACCACTGTACTAAGGTGTGATAAAGAGGAGATAACTTCTCCAGTGAGATAAACTCTCCAGCTCCTGTGTTATTCTATGGGAAATCTTTAGTTATAGACTATAGGGGAAATTATGGCTTTAGCTGTTCTGTAAGTGGACCAGTTTGGTAGCTGATTGTTATGTGATAATTTCACATGGGTGACTTGACTGCACTCCGTTTTAGCTCATGTCCAGCCATCCATACTTAATTACCTCCGATGTTCTGAGCCCCTTCAATGATCCTTTTTTAAGGCGAGGCCTGGTGGAGATGTGTCACACATGCTGCTCACGTAGGCATCACCTATATATTATTGTTTGATGACCATGTGATTTGGTCTATTAATGGAGTGTGTGAACAGCATTGAAACCTCCATTATCAATCATGTGAAAGGTTGGCACAGCAGCTCATGTACATCACATAAAAAAAAGAAATCCTGTGAACTCCTGCTATAAAGCTACCAAGTCCATCCTATAAAAAATTAATGCATGAAAGAGTCCTCAAAAAAAGTAAAATCTCCTCCAATACAGGGAACCTTCCTCAGAGCTGCAGTGTCTTCATTGGTGTCTCCAGTAGCACTGTTCTTAGGCAAAGAAGATGACTGCAAAACATCTGAGAGCAAAATTCTGCACTTGAAAAGAGTTCCTATCTAATGTGCATGTACTTATAGGAACACAGTAAATATGAAGAACCAAAGAATTTATATGATATTATAGCTCTGCTTCAAAATCCTTTTGGTAGTAGATGGGATCACACAATTATCCTCTGGCCTCTGAAGTTACTTGTATTACACATGAAAAGCAACAACACACAGCATACCAGCCCTCTAAGGGTAACACTGCTATATAATCAAACTGCCACAATGGTGCTGCCAATTCCCCACTCACCAGTAGTGATAAACCTTAAGGCTGATGTCTATATTAAAGGAGCAGTAAACTTTTCTTTATGAAAAAATATATATTGTAGGGATTTTCCTACTGAGTAAAATAAGGGTACTCCCATTGCTGAGAGATTTATTTTTCCAGAGTTATTAGTTTAAACCAATGTTTTTTTACATTAGCAGTGCCCTCTAGTGGTCAATTTCTAATTAGATTTCTGTTAGATTCTAATGGAGAGGAAAGTCAGAAAGGTCAGAGGCATACAGTTCTCCATAGAATGTGAAGGAACCTGCCTGTCACTTCCTGTCAGTTAGATCTATCAGGAAGTAAACACAGTAAATTCACTTCCTGTCAGTAAGAACTATCAGGAAGTAAACACAGTAAATTCACTTCCTGTCCGTTAGAACTACCATGAAGTAAACACAGTAAATTCACTTCCTGTCAGAACTATCAGGAAGTAAACACAATAAATTCACTTCGTGATTATTTGAACTGCTATAAATTTTTAATAAAACATCTGACAGCAGTGGGAGTGACCTTGTTTTATTCAGCAGGAAAAGCGCTATAAAATACGTGTTTTCATAAAAAAAGTTTACTGCTCCTTTAACAATCATGGTCCCGATGGAAGAATATAGGCCAAATATCAATATATAGATAATAATATTTAAAGAGATAGTAATACTTCATTTAAACTTTATTTATTATTATACGCATTAAAAAATATTAAGAACTATGTAAGTCTTATCTCTCAAACCTTTATGGTTTGAGAGCTATTCAAAACTAAAGTTTTCCCCTCCGTGAAGTCAGCGAACTAGCTGACAGATTTGAAATTCTGGTCTGCGGACCGGCTAGCAGCTCTACAGCAGAGCAGAGATCACGACCTTTAAAAATGACTACTTTATTTGAACTGCCTACAAAGTGTGCCTGGTTTGCAAGCACACTTTGTAGACCGTTCCAATGAAGTAGTTCTTTGTAAAGATCCTGATCTCGGCACTGCTGAAGAGCCACCAGCCGGTCTGAGGACCAGAATCCAAGACTGTCAGCTAGATGGCAGACTTGACTAAAACAGACAGGAAGAGAGAACTTCAGTTTCGTATATCTCTCAAACCATTAAGGTTTTTGAGATAACACTTACATAGTTCTTAATATTTTTTAATGACTATAATAATAAATAAAGTTTAAACTCGGTATTACTATCCCTTTAAGAGAAAACACATCTAAATAATAATAAAATCAAAACAGATATGTATATATAAATAGTAATCCCTACTCATTTCATGAGGATCTCCTCATGTCATTAGTGGAGTTACAGTAACACATACAATTGCCTTTAAATAGAAAATATTTGCAGATGATACTAAATTATGTAAGGTCATTAATTCAGAACAGGATATTTTCTCTCTACAGAGGGACTTACATACAATGTCAGATTGGGCAAACATGTGGAATATGAAGTTTAATGTGGGGAAGTGTAAAGTCATGCATTTTGGAGGAAACAATCCCAAGGCTACTTATAAACTTAATGGAATAATTTTAGGTGACTCATTGCTAGAGAAAGACCTGGGTATCCTTGTCAACTACAAACTTGGAAACAGTGACCAGTGTCAAACAGCAGTAGCAAAGGCAAACAAAGTCCTGTCTTGTATAAAAAGAGGTATTGAAGCAAGAGTGGATAACATTATTTTACCATTATACAAATCATTGGTAAGACCTCACCTTGAGTATGCAGTGCAATTTTGGGCATCGGTTCTGAAAAAGGATATACTAGAACTAGAGAGGGTGCAGTGGAGAGCAACAAAATTAATTAAGGGAATGGAGGACTTGACGTATGAGGAACGACTAGACAAAATTGGTTTATTTACTCTAGGGAAAAGACGACTAAGAGGAGACCTTATCACATTGTACAAGTATATGAGAGGTCAATACAAGGATCTCTGGGGTGAGCTATTCATTCCAAGGCCTGATCAGGTGACCAGGGGACACCCCTTGAGATTAGAGGAAAGGAGGTTTAAACTTCAGCAGAGGAAGGGGTTTTTTATGGTAAGGTCTGTTAAATTGTGGAATTCATTGCCCAAGGAGGTGGTTATGGCAGATACAATGCTCTTAAGAGAAGATTAGACACATTTCTTTCAAAAGGGAACATGCAAAGTTATATTGTTTATCAGTAGGCAAATCAGGAAGGTCTAATAAAGACTAATTTAATTGGTAGCAGGAAAGCTATAAAATTCTCAGTTACTGAGGTATGAGGAGAAGGTTGAACTTGATGGTCTTGTGTCTTTATTCAACCAATTTACTATGTTACTATGTTACATACCATCAAGACAGGTGTTTCTCAGCATCTCCACTTAGCTTGTCTCGTGTTGGAAGTGGGAATTCCTGGTCCTTCTTTGTTACGCTTCAGAACCAAATCTCACTTTTGTGTCAGTAGGAGACCAGATAGAGTTCTTGGGGAGACTGTGGAACACCCTCCTCCAGTAGAGACACACAGCTAATACAATATGTACAAAGTATACATCCACTGTAAGCGTCCAGTATGCTAAACCAAACACATAGCCTTAATGTATGACTATGCCACAAATCGTCAAAAATAAAAAAAGGTAATCAGATAACAGCCTGTAAAGGGATATAAAACTGCTGTAGACACAGTGAGATTGCTCTGGTCACATTCACAGTTCAGAATGTGGGTGTGATCAGCATAGCATAAGCTCCGCCCCTCAGAATTTGGAGTTCTAGGCAGTTGCCTACTCTTCCTATTGGGAAATTCAGCCCTGATTCTGCGGAAATACCCAAGGCAAGGTTTTCCCCAGGGAGTGCAAACTCTTCTGTTCCCATGCTAGGTTCTTATGCTCCCACGTTGAGGGCAAGACAAACACATGAACCACAAACACATCATCAAAAACGCATGCACACGCACGTGCATTCACCCAGTTCTTTCTGCCACACAGAAGAGGTAATTCCAGATTTCCCTTGACGTACAAGGCCCTGTTTTTTTTTTTTTTCAATTTCCGAGAAAATACCATCAGGTTCTAATAGGATTTAACCCTTTATCAACTGGCTGATGCTGAGAGCGGCCGACTTTTAAGGACCATAGGACATTTTTTTTTTCTCTAATGGATTCCTGGGTCACTGGCATGCAGATATGTGTAGAACCCCGGAAATCCATGATGTGCCAGGACCATCACCGGTTCTTAAAGAGATAGTAATACTTGTTTTATGAAATGTCAAATATTGTAATTATTAAATAAATAAAGCAAAGCATATACGTCTTTTTGCTGTAACTTTGATTGCTGTAGTGTAAAGTTTACCCCCCCCCCGCCCCTATTAGCTATGTCAACGCTCTAGCTGACAAACTTGGATTCTGGTCTGGGGACCGGACATCTCATCTGGAGAGACAAAATAGCATTGTATACACAGCAAATCTTCGTGACAAAGGTCTACTGCCTCAAACCAGGTGCACTTTTGTAGACAGTTGTCATGAAGATTTGCTTTGTATACACTGCTATACACTCCAGATGAGCCGTCTGGTCCGCAGACCAGAACCAAAGTTTAGAACAAGAAAAACCAGAGAGCAATGAGTGGTGCCCTTGTGCAATACAGTCTCAGGGTACTAACTCCTCCACCATAAATCACCCCACTCGTGGGTACTCACAAGATAAGTGGCTACCGGTCACTCATATGACAGACAGCTACTGCTCTTCTCTGAGTATATAAAACCTTATCAGGGCCGGATTTATAATTAGGCAAAGTAGGCATCTGCCTACAGGCGCACCCAACAGAGGTGCACCTGTCACTGGGATCATCCGATCATGTGTGTGGTGGGATTTTTTTTTCATTATTCGTCTCCCCGCCCGTGCCATGAAGACAGGTCTGTGCCTCTTCCTTCAGCACAGACCTGTAGCTGCTGCGCTTCCTCGTTTTTAGTAATACAGAGAGCTGGGAGATGACATCATCTCCCAGCGCTCTGCATTACCGAAGAGAAGACCGCGTGGCAACTCCAGCAGCTACAGCTCAGTGCAGAAGGAGGAGGCACAGACCTCTCCTGCCGCTGGACCACCAGGGAAGAGGTAGGAAACGGACACTGGGACAATGTAGGGGGCAATATGGAGCTGATGGTGGCAAGTTGGAGCTAATGGGGGCAATGTGGTGATGATGGGGGCAATGTGAGTACAGTATGGAGATGATGGGGGGCAACGTGGAGATTAGGAGCATTGTGGTGGTGTCCAGTGCAGATGGCCCATGGGGGGGCGCTTCAGATTTCTGTGCCTACAGGCTCCTGAGATGTAAATCCGGCCCTGAACCTTATCCAGATCCAGGTTCAAGGCATCAGCTCCACCCCGCGTCCTCTCAAAATGGATGAACCATAAAACAGACCCCAAAACAACAAAGGAGGAAAAAAAAGCGGGGTGCCCCATGGTGTAAATACAGTAGAATAATGCATTAAATCAATAATATATAAAATGTGCACAAGTGAGTGCATAGTTTACATCATATTTATGTAATACATTATTCTACTGTATTTACACTATTCAGCGCCCCCCTTTATATTTTATCCTTTGTTGTTTTGGAGTCTCGGTTTTACAGAATCTAAGTTTGTCATCTAGATCTCTGACACAGATAAAAGGGGCAGGAGGGGTAAACTTTACATTGATATTACACTAAAACTATCAAAGTTATAGCAAAAAGATATATATATATTTTGCTTTATTTATTTAATAACTACAATATTAAAACTTTCATAAAACAAGTATTACTATCTCTTTAAGGACCGATGATGGTTTTGGCACGTCATGGATTTCCGGGTTCTCCAAATGGCTGAAGGCCGCTCAGTGACCCAGGTATTTATTACTGTCCCTTTACAGGGATAGTAATATTTAGTTATTACTAATGTCTATAGTAAAGTCCTATTAAAAATAAATGTATTGCCCCCAGTGTCATCTCTCAGACCTTTATGGTTTGGAGATAATCGCTCCTAAAGTTGCCTTCTCCTTCCCCCTTCCCCGAAGTCAGCGTTGTAGCTGACTGAAGGGAAATCTGGTCTTATGATCATCAGGCCGCTCTGCAGCAGAGCCGTGATCGTGTTAATAAAAAACAAATATTTCACTAAATTGGTCTTCTACATGTGCTTGCAAACCAAGCGCATGTAGAAGACCATTTCAGTGAAAGATTTCTTTTTTATTAACACAATCGCGGATGTGCTGGAGAGCCGCCTGAAAGTCGTACGACTGGATTCCCTGCAGTCAGCTCGAAAGCTGACTTCAGGGAAGGGGGAGGGAGAGGGCAACTTTAGGAGCGATTATCTCTCAAACCATAAAGGGTTGAGAGATGACACTGGGGGCAATACATTTATTTTTAAAAGGACTTTAATATAGGGATTAGTAATAATTAAGTAGTACTATCCCTTTATAGCAAAAAGATGTATATGTATATATTACTTTATTTATTTAATAACTACAATATTAAAACTTTCATAAAACAAGTATTACTATCTCTTTAAGGACCAATGATGGTCCTGACACGTTGTGGATTTCCAGGTTCTCCAAATGGCTGCACGCTGCTCAGTGACCCAGGTGTTACTGTCCCTTTACGTGCCTCACCAGGAGTAAAGGTCCAGGCACGTCAAGGGCCCTTAAGGGGTTAATTATGCCTTTGAAAAATTTTATCTCCAGGACATTGTCAGTCAATATGTTATCTGACAACAAATGCATCTAAGGGGTTAACTTTTTGAGTACCAGTATGATGGGCAAACCATTGCAAAATCATGCTTTGCACATTCTTCTTGTCTTCAGATAGGTAAAGACCTCTTCATGCGTCTTAACGTGGACAGGTCATATATTCATTCATACTTTCCTATGAGCATCTAGAATCCATAAAACAAAACAGGTCATTTTTTTGGAAAACAGACGTGGATGATTAAGTGTGAAGAAGACCATTCGGCTTTGGGAAAAGGAGCCTGAAATCACAGATAGAGAAGGAAATCATCACACTCCGGAACGAGAAGATAAAACTTCCAGAACAGTAAATTCTATTTTCCTTTCATAAAAGGAACAACGAAGCTTATTTGAAATTGCACTCTTCATCAGACTAAACAATTAAATGTCAGTGCAAATAATAATTTGTCATTTTCATAAGGCCAATGGCAACGTAAGTGACACTAAGACAAATGTTACTCCATAATATTTCATAACAGATCAGCACCAAATGTACAGATGTAACCACATCAAAGCATTGTGTCTGAAAGCACAGTAACTTTTATAATAATGGGGCTGATGGACTCAGTAAAGTGGGAGAATTCTGGTATAAATCAACTGCGCCACAGTGGACAAATATAAGATCCCCAAATCCCATTGATTTAAAAGTGTCTCTTAACCCATTAAATGCTAAAATCTCCAATGCAATGCCATGTATTTAACCCTCTGAGTGTCAGAGGGGTGCGGAACGCATGGCAAAGTTCTGTACCCCTCTGGCACTCAAAAGGTTAAAGGGATAGTAATGTTTCACAAAAAAAAGCAGCTCCAATTAATCTTCATAGTATTTGGGCCATAGAGAGTGTTATTTCAATACTGTCCGAGTTGTAGTACAAGAGTAATTGAATGATAAAGTATCGTCCTCCTGCCCCTTTTACTGATGTAACACTGCTCACCTCAGAGCAGCAAGACTGCCCAGATAGATCCCAGAGAGGGACAATCTTCAGTGATCATAAGGAAAAACCTGTCAAGGGGGGCAGGGTTTTCCTTATGATCACAGTAAGAAACGTGTCCCTTGCTGTGATCTGTCCGGTCAAGAGACCAGATTCCATATCTGAGGGGAGGTGGCTTACACTAGGTAAAGGGGGTGGGAGGGGGATACAGTTCCTTATCCTGCTCCCCCTCCTCTGATATCTCCTTCTCCCCTTCCATCTCCTGGTCCTGCCCCCCCTCCTCTTATATCTCTTTCTCCATGTCATCTCCTTGTCCTACTTCCCCTCCTCCTAAATCACCTTCCTTCCTTCTTTTTGTCCTGCTCCCCCTCCTCTTATATCTCCTTCCTTCCCCCTTCCATCTCCTTGTTCTGTTCCTCTTCTCTTATATCTCCTTCCTCTGTTCCATCTCCTTGTCCTGTTCCTCTTCTCTTATATCTCCTTCCTCTGTTCCATCTCCTTGTCCTGTTCCTCTTCTCTTATATCTCTTTCCTCTGCTCCATCTCCTTGTCCTGTTCCTCTTCTCTTATATCTCCTTCCTCTGTTCCATCTCCTTGTCCTATTCCTCTTCTCTTATACCTCTTTCCTCTGCTCCATCTCCTTGTTCTGTTCCTCTTCTCTTATATCTCCTTCCTCTGTTCCATATCCTTGTCATGCTCGTCCTCCTTATATCTCCTTCTTTCCTTCCATCTCATTGATCTGTTCCTCTCCTCTTATATCTCCTTCTTTCCTTCCATCTCATTGATCTGTTCCTCTCCTCTTATATCTCCTTCTTTCCTTCCATCTCACTGATGTGTTCCTCTTCTCTTATATCTCCTTCCTCTGTTCCATCTCCTTGTCCTGTTCCTCTTCTCTTATATCTCCTTCCTCTGTTCCATCTCCTTGTTCTGTTCCCCTCCTCTAATATGTCCTTCCCCCTTTCCATCTCCTTGTCCTGTTCCTCTCCTCTTATATCTCCTTCCTCTGTTCCATCTCCTTGTCCTGTTCTTCTCCTCTTATATCTCCTTCCTCTGTTCCATCTCCTTGTCCTGTTCCTCTTCTCTTATATCTCCTTCCTCTGTTCCATCTCCTTGTCCTGTTCCTCTTCTCTTATATCTCCTTCCTCTGCTCCATCTTCTTGTCATGATCGTCCTCCTCTTATATCTCCTTCCTCTGTTCCATCTCCTTGTCCTATTCCTCTCCTCTTATATCTCCTTCCTCTGCTCCATCTCCTTGTCCTGTTCCTCTTCTCTTATATCTCTGTCCTGTGTTCCATCTCCTTGTCCTGTTCCTCTTCTCTTATATCTCCTTCCTCTGTTCCATCTCCTTGTTCTGTTCCCCTCCTCTTATATGTTCTTCCCCCTTTCCATCTCCTTGTCCTGTTCCTCTCCTCTTATATCTCCTTCCTCTGTTCCATCTCCTTGTCCTGTTCTTCTCCTCTTATATCTCCTTCCTCTGTTCCATCTCCTTGTCCTGTTCCTCTTCTCTTATATCTCCTTCCTCTGTTCCATCTCCTTGTCCTGTTCCTCTCCTCTTATATCTCCTTCCTCTGTTCCATCTCCTTGTCCTGTTCTTCTCCTCTTATATCTCCTTCCTCTGTTCCATCTCCTTGTCCTGTTCCTCTTCTCTTATATCTCCTTCCTCTGTTCCATCTCCTTGTCCTGTTCCTCTTCTCTTATATCTCCTTCCTCTGCTCCATCTTCTTGTCATGATCGTCCTCCTCTTATATCTCCTTCCTCTGTTCCATCTCCTTGTCCTATTCCTCTCCTCTTATATCTCCTTCCTCTGCTCCATCTCCTTGTCCTGTTCCTCTTCTCTTATATCTCTGTCCTGTGTTCCATCTCCTTGTCCTGTTCCTCTCCTCTTATATCTCCTTCCTCTGTTCCATCTCCTTGTCCTATTCCTCTTCTCTTATATCTCTTTCCTCTGCTCCATCTCCTTGTTCTGTTCCTCTTCTCTTATATCTCCTTCCTCTGCTCCATCTCCTTGTTCTGTTCCTCTTCTCTTATATCTCCTTCCTCTGTTCCATATCCTTGTCATGCTCGTCCTCCTCTTATATCTCCTTCTTTCCTTCCATCTCATTGATCTGTTCCTCTCCTCTTATATCTCCTTCTTTCCTTCCATCTCATTGATCTGTTCCTCTCCTCTTATATCTCCTTCTTTCCTTCCATCTCATTGATGTGTTCCTCTTCTCTTATATCTCCTTCCTCTGTTCCATCTCCTTGTCCTGTTCCTCTTCTGTTATATCTCCTTCCTCTGTTCCATCTCCTTGTCCTGTTCCTCTTCTCTTATATCTCCTTCCTCTGTTCCATCTCCTTGTCCTGTTCCTCTTCTCTTATATCTCTTTCCTCTGCTCCATCTCCTTGTCCTGTTCCTCTTCTCTTATATCTCCTTCCTCTGTTCCATCTCCTTGTCCTATTCCTCTTCTCTTATATCTCTTTCCTCTGCTCCATCTCCTTGTTCTGTTCCTCTTCTCTTATATCTCCTTCCTCTGTTCCATATCCTTGTCATGCTCGTCCTCCTTATATCTCCTTCTTTCCTTCCATCTCATTGATCTGTTCCTCTCCTCTTATATCTCCTTCTTTCCTTCCATCTCATTGATCTGTTCCTCTCCTCTTATATCTCCTTCTTTCCTTCCATCTCACTGATGTGTTCCTCTTCTCTTATATCTCCTTCCTCTGTTCCATCTCCTTGTCCTGTTCCTCTTCTCTTATATCTCCTTCCTCTGTTCCATCTCCTTGTCCTGTTCCTCTTCTCTTATATCTCCTTCCTCTGTTCCATCTCCTTGTCCTGTTCCTCTTCTCTTATATCTCCTTCCTCTGCTCCATCTCCTTGTTCTGTTCGTCTTCTCTTATATCTCCTTCCTCTGTTCCATCTTCTTGTCCTGCTCATCCTCCTCTATCTCCTTCTTCCCTTCCATCTCATTGATCCTGTTCCTCTCCTCTTATATCTCCCCCCTTCCACCTCCCTGTCCTGTTCCCCCTCCTCTTATATCTCCTCCCTAACTCCATTTCCTTGGTCCACTCGTTCTCCTCTTATATCTCTTTCCAATCTTTCCCCCCCCCTTTACATCTCCTTGTCCTGTTCTTCTCCTCTTATATCTCCTTCCTCCATTCCATCTCATTGATCTGTTGCTCTTCTCTTACATCTGCCCCCTCCATCTCCTTGTCTTGTTCTTCCTCCTCTTATATCTCCTTCCAACCTTCCCCCCTTTACATCTCCTTGTCCTGCTCCAAACCTATTGTATATCCTTCCCCCTTTCCATCTCCTTGTCTTGTTCCTTTCCTCTTATATCTCCTTCCTTCCTCCCTTCCATCTCCTTGCCCTGTCCCTCTCCTCTTATATCTCCTTCCACCTTTCCATCTCCTTGTCCTGTTCCTCTTCTCTTATATCTCCTTCCTCTGTTCTATCTCCTTGTCCTGTTCCTCTCCTCTTATATCTCCTTCCTTCCTCCCTTCCATCTCCTTGTCCTGTCCCTCTCCTCTTATATCTCCTTCCACCATTCCATCTCCTTGTCCTGTCCCTCTCCCCTTTATCTCCTTCCACCATTCCATCTCCTTGTCCTGTCCCTCTCCTCTTATATCTCCTTCCACCATTCCATCTCCTTGGTGTATTCTCATTGCTCCTCTTGACCTTCTCTTATCCTCTTTTCACCTCCGCCTTCTGATGTCCACTATACCTTTTCCCATGCTCGCTGTCCCTAAATCACCCTGCCCCCCTTTCCTCTGGCCCTTACTGATTTGTTCTGTACTGATTTTGGTGGACACAGAATTTTTCCAGATCAACAAGACTGATCCGCTAGACATATTGTTGCCATTCTGTTCATCTCTAGTTTAAAATCCTCTTTCTGTTTGGAAGGACGTGTTTACAGTGATAATAAAAACCACTTTTTTTTTTAGAACTTGGGAGTGGAGGGGGAGATATCACAATGTATCTTGTGTTTTCGCTAAAGATATGTGAAAGTGACACAACACAAATTAACTGTAATTTTGTAATAGGTATTAATTGACTGTAAGAGAACAGATTGTGTTATAGAAATCCCAGTTAAAGAAAAACCTCATAATTAACAACAGTTCACAACAATCAACTTCATCATTAATTTCACTTAGATTACTGATTTATTGATTACTGATTCCTAGTAGAAGATTGTTAACCAAGGTCACCTAAAGGGACTGTGTCATCAAAAAAGCAACTTTTGTTTCTGTAAGAGCTTTCAAAATCTTATTAACCATTTTTTATTTAGAAATCTAGTTTTTGATGTATTTGTGTTTACATTTTTCTAATTATGATATGTTGTGCAGACACTTCCTGTCTTGCCCTACAATACATCCTCTAGTCACTGACTTATGCACCTCCCGGCCAATCAGCTTCGAGCAGGAGATAGTAGGAACCGACTTGAAGCTGATTGGCTGGGAGGGGTGCGTAAGCATACATCCCTGCCAATGGCTGTGAGGCATTTTGAACAGAGAATGCCCATATATAAATGCAGTCTCTTTTCAAATTTCCTCACAGTGGAACAGGCATCGGCCCATAAAGTACAAAGTGGGGGCATGTGCTCCTACTTTCTCCGCCACCGCCATGGAAAATGGAAATGGAAACAGGGATAATATTTTGATTTAAAATGTTTTGATTTAAATTAGGGACAAATGTTTCGCCTTTGGACATTTGTATAAAATATTGACCCCCACATCTAAGCAATGCAATGCATTGTTTATTCTTCTGGCGCTTAAGGGGTTAAACTATGCATAGTTGTGCAGGTTATTTGTATGGAATATTTATTAATATCTCTTGATTTTTCTTACAGATAAATGATGAGAAGATGGAAGAAAGAAGATACAAAAAAGAAGAGAGAAGATAGAAGACAAAGATGGCAGTAGCTGACTTGGGTGCTGAAGACCCCTCTGGACATCAGGATTACTGCTGAGTATTTTTTTTAAGTGGCTGTTGCTGTGTAACTAAGGGCGAGATGTTCAGAAAGTGGCGCTAACTGAAATTGTCTGTAATCAGAATAAAAAAGTTCTTACTCCATGATCCGTCAATTCTCAGACATGTTTCCGTCATTTTTTTCATCCAATTCCGCCATTTCCGTCAAAGGGAAAAAGCCGTCTTAAAAGTGGGTGTGGCTTAGTCTTCCATCATAATGTAAGGTATTTTCAGAAAAAAATATTAGTTTGGACGTCATTTTTTTGTCTGATTAACGTAATTTTTTCCCGACATAATAAAAATGGTCTAAACTTGGAGAAAAAAAATTTGTTTCAAAGACAAAAAAAAGTCTTTTGTTTCTTTGAAAATGTTTGTTTCAAAGACAAATTGAAAGACAATTTTTAAAATCTTCTTACTGTCATTTTTAATTCTTTAGATGAATTTTCAAACCTGAGTTCTTTTACCACCAACTCACGATCTGACAAGTTTTTCATTATGAAGACTTTTTGAACATCTCCCCCTAAGTCATATTAACCATATAGCACTCATAGGGTTAATTCTACTAATATAAGAGACATTTTTACTTTGGCTGTTTTGATATGAGGCTTAGGGTTTTGTTTTTACTATTTTTCATTTCAGTTGCTGCGTCAGCTGTTTTGGGATCCGATAAGGGACTCTTCAGCCAAAAAACTTGGTCTTAAATTTCCAGTGATAAATTGGGTCCCTTTTCGTATCTTAAAGGGATAGTAATACTTGCAAATTACTAATCCCCATATTGTAGCTTTGTTAAAAAGAAATTTATTGCCCCCAGTGTCATCTCTCAAACCCTTATGGTTTGAGAGATGATAGCGATCAAAATTCCCCCCTCCCTCCCTCCTCCTTCCCTGACTGAACGCTGACTGCAGGGGAAGCTGTCGTACGACAGTCTTATGTGCATCAGGTGGCTCTGCAGCTGAGCTGAGATCGCATTTATAAAAAATAATTCTTTCACTGAAACGGTCTTCTACGTGTGCTTGGTTCGCGCTTGGTTTGCAAGCACACGTAGAAGACCGTTTTAGTGAAAGATTTATTTTTTATAAAGGTGATCTCGGCTCTGCTGAAGAGCCATCTGATGCACATAAGACTGTCGTACGACAGCTTCCCCTGCAGTCAGCGTTCAGTCAGGGAAGGGGGAGGGAGGTGGGGTACTTTGAGCGCTATCATCTCTCAAACCATAAGGGTTTGAGAGATGCCACTGGGGGCAATAAGTTTCTTTTTAACAAAGCTACAATATGGGGATTAGTAATTTGCAAGTATTGCTATCCCTTTAAGGGCTAATGCAGACAATTGAATGGCATCTTGCTGCATTTTTATTATTTTGAAAAAGAGAAAATACCCCTAACTTTATTGCCAAACAGTTTTCATTTTTTGCAGGTATTTTTTCATAGCACAGGTAATTGAATAACTTACGATGCTTGAAAAATACTGTAAACTGTTTTTTCAGCAATCGGATCTAATTAAATCGAGGCCTAGAAGCACTAAGTATAAACAAAGTGTCTAACGCATTCTGCAAATGACCTTGTATACACAGTGCTATAATCAAAAATAAGTAGCTAAATGATGAATTGTTTTAAAGGGATAGTAATGTTTCATAATAAAAGCAGCTCTAATTAATCATCATAGTATTTGGACTTTGGAGAGTGTTATTTCAATTCTGTCAGAATTGTATTTCAAGAGTAATTCAGTGACAAAGTATCCCCTCCCGCCCCTTTTACTGATGTAACACTGCTCAGCCAGAGCAGAAGAGAGGTGCCCAGGTAGACTGCAGAGAGGGACAATCTTCAAATAAGATAAGTGAAAAACCTGAAAAGCGTGTTAAGGGGGGCAGGGTTTTCATTGTTCTCATAGGAAGAAGATTTTCCCCTGCTGTTATCTGTCTGGTCTATGGACTGGATTCCACATCTGAGAAGAGATGGCTTACACTAGGTAAAAGGGGCGGGAGGGGAACCTTTGCTTATGAATATCTCTCATAAAGGTTTGAGAGATAAGACATATCATTCTTCATGTTTTTTTAATGCCTACAAAATAAAATAAAATTAAAACGAAGTATTACTATCCCTTTACCCATTATTAGTGATGAGCGAGCACCCCAATGCTCGGGTGTTCGGGTGCTCTGACCGAGCACCCCCTGAGGCTCGAGTGCTCGGCCGAGCACCCGAGCCCCATTGAAGTCAATGGGAGGACTCGAGCATTACACCAGGCACCCCCTGCTCTGATGAAGGGAGGGTGCCTGGTCCATAGGAAAAGGGCAGAAAAGGATGGAAACACCACAGAAATGGTTCAGGGACAGCATAGGGAGGATGTCTGGATGCATCTTGGACTCCAACGTCGCTGCTGGGAACGATCTTTCGCCCGTAGTACGCCATTTTTACAGACTGACCACAAAACACACAAAAAGGAAAATAAAAACGACTTTAGGCGAAAAATTGTTACCAAACAGTATTTGCTGTATATTTACTTGTATATCATCTGCAAATTCTCCCAAAAATTTCCTTGATTTTCAGAACTGAGGCCATGATTAATAGGGAAACGTGCACAGAGGCAAATTCTCCCAAAAATTTCCTTGATTTTCAGAACTGAGGCCATGATTAAGAGGGAAACGTGCACAGAGGCAAATTCTCCCAAAAATTTCCTTGATTTTCAGAATTGAGGCCATGATTAAGAGGGAAACGTGCGCAGAGGCAAATTCTCCCAAAAATTTCCTTGATTTTCAGAACTGAGGCCATGATTAAGAGGGAAACGTGCGCAGAGGCAAATTCTCCCAAAAATGTCCTTGATTTTATTGAACTGAGGACATGATTAAGAGGGAAACGTGCGCTGAGCTGACCATCTAAAACATTATGGGTGAGGGTCTGCTGCAGAGCTGACCATCCTAAACATTATATGCGAAGGCCCGCTAGTGAGCTGACGCTATAAAACATTATATGAGAGGGCCCGCTAGAGAGCTGACCCAATAAAACATTATATGAGAAGGCCCGCTGGTGAGTTGACCTATATAAAAATTGTCAAACAGGGCCCGCTGGTGAGCTGGCCCTATATAAAAATTATATCACAGGGCCCGCTGGTGAGCTGGCCCTATATAAACATTATATCACAGGGCCCGCTGGTGAGCTGGCCCTATATAAAAATTATATCCCAGGGCATATGGAAGAGGAGGAGGAGGATGAGAAGATTAAGAGTCAACCATATACCCGTTTTTTGGGTGGAAGGGGTGAATGGGAATACAGAGTATTCACATCATTGTAAATAACATATATAAAGTGAGTTTATGTTCCCCCGGGGCTTTCCTCCAGTGGAGTGGAGAAGTCAGGGGAAATCCAGGCCTTGTTCATTTTTATAAGTGTCAACCTATCAGCATTGTCGGTGGAAAGGCGGATACGCTTATCTGTTATGATGCCACCAGCAGCACTAAATACCCGCTCAGACAGAACGCTGGCGGCAGGGCAGGCCAGCACCTCCAAGGCGTAGAGTGCCAGTTCATACCACGTGTCCAGCTTGGACACCCAGTAGTTGTAAGGCACAGAGGGATCATTGAGGACGCTGACACGGTCTGCTACGTACTCCTTCACCATCTTCCAAAACTTTTCCCTCCTTGTGACACTAGGCTGCGCATCAGGGTGAGGGTGCTGGCGGGGTGTCATGAAGGTGTCCCACGCCTTGGAGAGTGTTGCCCTGCCTTTCTCGGAACTGCTGTGTGCTCCCCTTTTCTCCCCTTCTCGGTTGGCCAAGGTAGCACGTACTCTGCCTCCAGCGTTGTCAGATGGAAAATTTTGGAGCAATTTTTCAACAAGAACCTTCTGGTATTGCACCATTTTGCTTGTCCTCTCCACCGGAGGAATGAGAGATGAGAAATTCTCTTTGTAGCGGGGGTCCAGAAGGGTGAACACCCAGTAATCCGTGTTGTTTAAAATGCGTATAACGCGTGGGTCACGGGAAAGGCAGCCTAACATAAAGTCAGCCATGTGTGCCAGAGTACCAACAGTCAAGATTTCGCTGTCCTCACCAGGAGGATGACTCTCAATATCCTCATCCTCTTCCTCCTCTTCTGCCCACCCACGCTGAAGAGATGGAACTAAAGTTCCATGGCTACCCTCTGTAGCGGAGGCAACCATGTCTTCCTCCTCCTCCTCCTCCTCCGCCTCCTCCAATTGTCGCTGAGAAGATGAAGTGAGGGTGCTCTGGCTATCACCTTGTGTAAGCTCTTCCTCCCCCATTTCCACCTCTTCCACATGCAAAGCGTCGGTTTTAATTGTGAGCAGCGAGCGTTTCAGTAGACACAGAAGTGGGATGGTTACACTGATAATAGCGTTATCGCCGCTCACCATCTGTGTCGATTCCTCAAAATTGCGTAAAACCTCGCAGAGGTCTGACATCCATTCCCACTCCTCACTTCTGATTACAGGAAGTTGAACGGAGAGGCGACGACCGTGTAACAGCTGGTACTCCACTACTGCCCTCTGCTGCTCACAAAGCCGGGCCAACATGTGGAAGGTGGAGTTCCAGCGCGTGCTCACGTCACAGAGCAGCCGGTGAGCTGGCAATTGTAAGCGCTGCTGCAGCTTCAACAGGCCGGCCGAAGCTGTAGATGACTTACGGAAATGTGCACATACGCGGCGCACCTTGGTCAAGAGATCATGCACATTGGGGTAGGTTTTTAGAAATCGCTGCACCACTAAATTAAATACATGCGCTAGGCATGGTACGTGTGTGAGCTTGCCGAGCTCCAAAGCCGCCACCAAGTTACGCCCATTATCACACACAACCATGCCTGGTTGCAGGTTGAGTGGCGAGAGCCACTGCTCGGTCTGGTGACTAATCCCCTGCAACAGCTCTGAGGCCGTGTGCTGTTTGTCCCCAAGGCAGATCAGCTTCAGCACGGCCTGTTGACGCTTCCCCACTGCAGTGCTACACTGCTTCCAGCTACTGGCTGATGGGGGAGTGGCGCTGCGTGTAGAGAATTCGGAGGTGGAAACGGAGGAGGAGGAGCCAATAACGTAGGTGCTGGCGGAAACCCTGATGGAGGTAGGGCCCGCAATCCTCGGCGTGGGTAGCACCCGTGCCATCCCAGGGTCCGAGTCGCTCCCAGCCTCCACGACATTCACCCAGTGTGCCGTCAGGGAAATGTAGCGTCCCTGGCCACAAGCACTTGTCCATGTGTCAGTCGTTAAGTGGACCTTCCCAGTAACTGTGTTGGTCAGGGCACGGGTGATGTTACGGGACACATGGTGGTGTAATGCGGGGATGGCACACCGGGAAAAGTAGTGGCGGCTGGGGACCGCGTACCGAGGGACAGCTGCTGCCATCAGGCTGCGGAAGGACTCAGTGTCCACAAGCCTAAATGGCAGCATTTCGATGGCCAGTAATTTGGAAAGGTGTGAGGTTAGTGCTATGGCCTGTGGGTGGGTGGCTGGGTACTTTCTCTTGCGCTCAAATGCCTGGGGTAACGACATTTGGACGCTGCGCTGGGACAGGGAAGTGGATGTGGTCGCTGATGGTGCTTCAGATGCTACAGGTGCAGGGCGGGAGGTATGCGGGCCTGCGCCTTCGACAGGCGATTGGCCGGCACCGAAAACAGGGGAAGAGGAGGCAGTGGTGTGGCCTGCAGACACAGATGGGCGATCCAGGCGTTCCTCCCACGTACTACGGTGCTTGGATGCCATGTGTCGGATCATGCTGGTGGTGGTGAGGTTTCTAGTGTTCATGCCTCGGCTCATTCTGGTGTGGCACAGGTTGCAAACTACAATTCTTTTGTCGTCCGCACTTTCCTTAAAAAAACGCCATACTGCGGAACACCTACCCTTTGGCAAGGTAGATTTACGCAAGGGGGTGCTCCGTGGAACATTTGCGGGCCGGTTTGGTGCTGTCCGCCTTCTTTCTGTAGCCACACCACTGCCTCTTCCAGCCTGTTGCGGTGCTGCAGATGGCTCACCCTCAGGACTGCTGTCATCGCTCGGCTCTACACCTTCCCAGGTGGGGTCAGTCACCTCATCGTCCACCAAGTCCTCCTCCACTTCCTCACTCTGATCATCCTCCTCAAGTCTTGATCCCACCACATACTCAGTCATTGACAACTGTATAACATTCTCCTCAACAAGGTCTTGAGACGGAAATAGTGGTTGATTTAATGGCAACTGTGTCTCATCATCATCATCATCATCCACTACTTCCTTTGACCTTAAATGCCGTTCACATCTGTCATCTTCTTGTGATTGGGTAGCCTCTAGAGGTTGTGAATCAGGGCACAAGATGTCATGTTCCTCTGCAAGCGTGCTTGGAGAGAGGGTCAAATGAAGGATTGGTGATGAGACGAGCTCCTCACTATATCCCAGTGTGGGATCACTTCTTTGACCAGACCGTGTATGGTGGGAGGAAGGATGATCAGAGTGAGGATTATGTTGACCAGACTCTTGGCTACTGAGAGTGGACTTGGTGGAAGACAGGGTGGTGCTTAACCGACTGGAAGCAGTATCAGCTGTCATCCAACCGACCACCTGTTCGCAGTGGTCGGACCTCGAGAGTGATGTCCTGCGACGCCCTGTAAAATTACACATGAAGCTAGGTATGGTGGATGTCTTTCTTTCTTGTGCTCTGGCACCAGGCACAGTTTCTCCGCGTCCTGACCCGCGCCCTGAACTATCAGGATCACGTCCACTTCCCCGTCCCTTTTTACCCGCCTTCTTCATCTTACACGGAATATGTGACTTTAATATTTGAGTTTGAAAACTTAACAGTATTTCTTCCTATTCTGCAACTGTGCAGAGTACACAGAATAGGCTGCTAAACGGCGGTGACACACACTGAATGGAATATGTGACTTTAATATTTGAGTTTGAAAACTTAACAGTATTTCTTCCTAGTCTGCAACTGTTCAGAGTACACAGAATAGGCTGCTAAACGGCGGTGACACACACTGAATGGAATATGTGACTTTAATATTTGAGTTTGAAAACTTAACAGTATTTCTTCCTAGTCTGCAACTGTGCAGAGTACACAGAATAGGCTGCTAAACGGCGGTGACACACACTGAATGGAATATGTGACTTTAATATTTGAGTTTGAAAACTTAACAGTATTTCTTCCTAGTCTGCAACTGTGCAGAGTACACAGAATAGGCTGCTAAACGGCGGTGACACACACTGAATGGAATATGTGACTTTAATATTTGAGTTTGAAAACTTAACAGTATTTCTTCCTAGTCTGCAACTGTTCAGAGTACACAGAATAGGCTGCTAAACGGCGGTGACACACACTGAATGGAATATGTGACTTTAATATTTGAGTTTGAAAACTTAACAGTATTTCTTCCTAGTCTGCAACTGTGCAAAGTACACAGAATAGGCTGCTAAACGGCGGTGACACACACTGAATGGAATATGTGACTTTAATATTTGAGTTTGAAAACTTAACAGTATTTCTTCCTAGTCTGCAACTGTTCAGAGTACACAGAATAGGCTGCTAAACGGCGGTGACACACACTGAATGGAATATGTGACTTTAATATTTGAGTTTGAAAACTTAACAGTATTTCTTCCTAGTCTGCAACTGTGCAGAGTACACAGAATAGGCTGCTAAACGGCGGTGACACACACTGAATGGAATATGTGACTTTAATATTTGAGTTTGAAAACTTAACAGTATTTCTTCCTAGTCTGCAACTGTGCAGAGTACACAGAATAGGCTGCTAAACGGCGGTGACACACACTGAATGGAATATGTGACTTTAATATTTGAGTTTGAAAACTTAACAGTATTTCTTCCTAGTCTGCAACTGTTCAGAGTACACAGAATAGGCTGCTAAACGGCGGTGACACACACTGAATGGAATATGTGACTTTAATATTTGAGTTTGAAAACTTAACAGTATTTCTTCCTAGTCTGCAACTGTGCAGAGTACACAGAATAGGCTGCTAAACGGCGGTGACACACACTGAATGGAATATGTGACTTTAATATTTGAGTTTGAAAACTTAACAGTATTTCTTCCTAGTCTGCAACTGTGCAGAGTACACAGAATAGGCTGCTAAACGGCGGTGACACACACTGAATGGAATATGTGACTTTAATATTTGAGTTTGAAAACTTAACAGTATTTCTTCCTAGTCTGCAACTGTGCAGAGTACACAGAATAGGCTGCTAAACGGCGGTGACACACACTGAATGGAATATGTGACTTTAATATTTGAGTTTGAAAACTTAACAGTATTTCTTCCTAGTCTGCAACTGTGCAGAGTACACAGAATAGGCTGCTAAACGGCGGTGACACACACTGAATGGAATATGTGACTTTAATATTTGAGTTTGAAAACTTAACAGTATTTCTTCCTAGTCTGCAACTGTGCAGAGTACACAGAATAGGCTGCTAAACGGCGGTGACACACACTGAATGGAATATGTGACTTTAATATTTGAGTTTGAAAACTTAACAGTATTTCTTCCTAGTCTGCAACTGTGCAGAGTACACAGAATAGGCTGCTAAACGGCGGTGACACACACTGAATGGAATATGTGACTTTAATATTTGAGTTTGAAAACTTAACAGTATTTCTTCCTAGTCTGCAACTGTGCAGAGTACACAGAATAGGCTGCTAAACGGCGGTGACACACACTGAATGGAATATGTGACTTTAATATTTGAGTTTGAAAACTTAACAGTATTTCTTCCTAGTCTGCAACTGTGCAGAGTACACAGAATAGGCTGCTAAACGGCGGTGACACACACTGAATGGAATATGTGACTTTAATATTTGAGTTTGAAAACTTAACAGTATTTCCTCCTAGTCTGCAACTGTTCAGAGTACACAGAATAGGCTGCTAAACGGCGGTGACACACACTGAATGGAATATGTGAGTTTAATATTTGAGTTTGAAAACTTAACAGTATTTCTTCCTAGTCTGCAACTGTGCAGAGTACACAGAATAGGCTGCTAAACGGCGGTGACACACACTGAATGGAATATGTGACTTTAATATTTGAGTTTGAAAACTTAACAGTATTTCTTCCTAGTCTGCAACTGTGCAGAGTACACAGAATAGGCTGCTAAACGGCGGTGACACACACTGAATGGAATATGTGACTTTAATATTTGAGTTTGAAAACTTAACAGTATTTCTTCCTAGTCTGCAACTGTTCAGAGTACACAGAATAGGCTGCTAAACGGCGGTGACACACACTGAATGGAATATGTGACTTTAATATTTGAGTTTGAAAACTTAACAGTATTTCTTCCTAGTCTGCAACTGTGCAGAGTACACAGAATAGGCTGCTAAACGGCGGTGACACACACTGAATGGAATATGTGACTTTAATATTTGAGTTTGAAAACTTAACAGTATTTCTTCCTAGTCTGCAACTGTTCAGAGTGCACAGAATAGGCTGCTAAACGGCGGTGACACACACTGAATGGAATATGTGACTTTAATATTTGAGTTTGAAAACTTAACAGTATTTCTTCCTAGTCTGCAACTGTGCAGAGTGCACAGAATAGGCTGCTAAACGGCGGTGACACACACTGAATGGAATATGTGACTTTAATATTTGAGTTTGAAAACTTAACAGTATTTCTTCCTAGTCTGCAACTGTTCAGAGTACACAGAATAGGCTGCTAAACGGCGGTGACACACACTGAATGGAATATGTGACTTTAATATTTGAGTTTGAAAACTTAACAGTATTTCTTCCTAGTCTGCAACTGTGCAGAGTACACAGAATAGGCTGCTAAACGGCGGTGACACACACTGAATGGAATATGTGACTTTAATATTTGAGTTTGAAAACTTAACAGTATTTCTTCCTAGTCTGCAACTCTGCACAGTACACAAAATGTGCTGCTAAACTGCGGCGAAGCACACTGAATGGAATATGTGACTTTGATATTTTAGTTTGAAGACTTAACAGTATTTCTTCCTATTCTGCAACTCTGCACAGTACACAGAATGTGCTGCTAAACTGCGGCGAAGCACACTGAATGGAATATGTGACTTTGATATTTTAGTTTGAAGACTTAACAGTATTTCTTCCTATTCTGCAACTCTGCACAGTACACAGAATGTGCTGCTAAACTGCGACGAAGCACACTGAATGGAATATGTGATTTTGATATTTTAGTTTGAAGACTTAACAGTATTTCTTCCTATTCTGCAACTCTGCACAGTACACAGAATGTGCTGCTAAACTGCGGCGAAGCACACTGAATGGAATATGTGACTTTGATATTTTAGTTTGAAGACTTAACAGTATTTCTTCCTATTCTGCAACTCTGCACAGTACACAGAATGTGCTGCTAAACTGCGGCGAAGCACACTGAATGGAATATGTGACTTTGATATTTTAGTTTGAAGACTTAACAGTATTTCTTCCTATTCTGCAACTCTGCACAGTACACAGAATGTGCTGCTAAACTGCGGCGACGCACACTGAATGGAATATGTGACTTTGATATTTTAGTTTGAAGACTTAACAGAATGTGCTCTAATCTGCAACTTTGCACACTAAACAGAATGTGCTCTAATCTGCAACTTTGCACACTAAACAGAATGTGCTCTAATCTGCAACTGTGCACACTAAACAGAATGTGCTCTAATCTGCAACTTTGCACACTAAACAGAATATATATATATTTTTTTTTTGTTTTTTTCCCCCCACACAAAATAACCTGCTGCCCCCACACACAGTAGTCCTAAAAAGGACTTTTGGTTCTTTTTTTTCACAATTTTGGTTTTTTTCCTCCCTACACTGCCTTTCCCTTCCTATCCTCAGCTCTCCCTGGCTAAGACTGAGCCGAACTCGCTGGTCAGGTGCTATACAGCACCCGACCACGGGTTCTGGCCAGCCAATCAGTGTAATGCCAGCAGCCAACATGGCTGCTGGCATTACACCGATGTCAGAGCCTCCCTGCACGTTTATTGGCTGCGCAGCAGCCGCAAAACGTGCGGGGAGGAGACCCGAACATGGCGGGCGAGCACATGCGGTACTCGTACGAGTACCGCCATGTGCCGAGCAGAGCGATGCTCGAGCCGATCCGAGCATCGGCCGAGCATGCTCGCTCAACACTACCCATTATATATCCAAAACTTAGTTTATTGATCCCAATAACAAACTAATCATTATCAATGATTACCTATGACAACAATGGAAGACAAAGACTGTATAAAAAAAATAATTATACCTGATAAATTGTTGACATAATTAATGCTACTTTGTACTTTCACAAGACTTTGAACAGTTGACTCTTTAGTTTAATTCCTAACCTAGTTCTTATAAATCTATAATGCACATTGAGGTTACAATCAATAAAATATTGTCCAGTGATCGAAAATGAACCCATTTAATCCAAGGGCAACTAAGCTATAGCTGTGAAGCTTGTATTAGAGGGCAGAAAATCTCATATAAAAAGCATTCCAAATGGGAAATCGTGGTAACTGTGATTTATGATGTTCATAATTAAAACATAATATTTAATAAAAAATGTACAGTGATTTGGAAAAACAAGAACATTGTATTTAGCAATTCTGAACTGCGACATCTGTTAAATTGGGCCATATGTAAAATGCAAAAGAGATGCAATTTTGGAGAAAATTAATGGCAATATGAAGTGGAAAAAATTAGTATAGATGATCTGACGTGCACCAAGATTTCAGTATAATACAACATTCCAGAGCCATACATATATTTCCTGATGAAGGTGTCATGTGTTATGCTGATGCTGACAATAAAGTTTGCATGCTATTGAAGTCTTGGTGTGAGATCGGAGCACCTATCCTGTATGTTTGGTCGGTCTGCAGTGTCTGTCCTTACCAGAACCTGAAGATCCTGTTGCAAAAGTGTGAACTTGTTATTCAAAATTGACAAATAAAAATGTCTATTGATTTAAAATTAGGTTAATTTAAACCCCTGCATGCTAAGGAGGTATACAGCACATAGGGATGGGGTTAAAATCTGCACTGACATCAACATACCTGGGAACTTCCAATTGAGGTCTGCCCGGAGGGGAGTGCTCTGGTGCAGCAGGAGGTGACAATAATGATGCGAGTCGTGTTAAAAAGGGGTGGGGCTTGACATTAGTTGGGGGGCAGGGCTTAAAGGTGACGCACAGAAGGCTGGGGAAGGAGGAACACCGGGAGAAACAGCAGATGTGGCAGAGTTTCAATAGAAACTCCCCACATCCGGAGGAATCAGACTCTGTCCCGGAGACCCGGTAAAGCTCAGTCAAAACCGGAGTCTCCGGGGCAAATCCGGAGAGTTCCCAGGTATGGACATAAATGGTAAATATCTGAGTTCTTGTTAAACTTTCTTTTTATATTAATGGGGATTTGGGGATTTTAATTTGTTTGTGTGTTTTATTAGAAAGGTCAACATGTTACATATAGGTTTAGAGATACATTATATATTACCAGCGGTGTGGGACAGCATTGTATGTCTTCTCATTTTAAGCAATGCTTAGCCCTTTGAGTACCAGAGAGATAGGTAACACTTTGCAATGCATTGCATGCCATAGCACTGAAAGGGTGCAGTCTGTGTCCTGCTGCATTTTGTGTGTCTATGATCTCTTGCAGTGTCTCTCCTCCTATGTGTGTGTGATCTCCTGCAGTATCTGTCCTCCTGAAGGTGTGTGATCTCCTGCAGTCTTTGTCCTCCCGCGTGTGTGATCTCTTGCAGTGTCTGTCCTCCTGCGTGTGTGTGATCTCCTGCAGTGTCTGTCCTCCTACAGGTGTGTGATCTCCTGAAGTCTTTGTCCTCCCGCATGTGTGATCTACTGCAGTGTCTGTCCTCCTGCGTGTGTGTGATCTCCTGCAGTATCTGTCCTCCTGCATGTGTGTGTGATCTCCTGCAGTATCTGTCCTCCTGAAGGTGTGTGTGTGATCTCCTGAAGTCTTTGTCCTCCCGCGTGTGTGATCTCTTGCAGTGTCTGTCCTCCTGCGTGTGTGTGATCTCCTGCAGTGTCTTCCCTCCTGCGTGTGTGTGATCTTCTGCGGTATCTGTCCTCCTGCATGTGTGTGTGATCTCCTGCAGTGTCTGTCCTCCTGTGTGTGTCTACATATGATTTCCCGCTGTGTGTGTGTGTGTCCAGTGAGTTTAATAATCATGAGTAATACAAATACAGAATGTGCAAGATGATGATCACAAGGAAATCCATTACTGTGATAGAGATTCAGGTGCTTCGAGTATGATAGCAATAATGCTGGTAGGATATAAACCACAAGTGGTTAATTTATTAAAAAATAATCCAAGTATAAATTAACCGCTTGTGATTTATTTATTATTAACATATTCAGAGTCACTGGCCTCGGTTGACATCCAAAGGGTGCTATTAAAAGGTATAGCCAGCATATAACGCTGAGTGTGTTGATTCCCAGTTAGCAGGCATTTACTATATAATGCCTTTGGGCTAAACTCCAAATGGGAAGATCTATCCGTGGGGATACAGTCCACCGTATTGGGGTGACAGCCAGTGAAGGCCTGTGTTCCTAGTGGCAGGATATAGCCTCTGAAGATTGAGAGTAGATTTCCTAAAGTTGTTTTATCTGGTGTTGTTAAAGGATTGTATAAACACAAATTACTACAATTAGAGATTTACTCTTGTTTTGTCTTTTATCTGCAGTCCGCATGTTTGTGGGATCCCAACTCATTTTGAGTGTGCAGTGAAGATCTATATTGGACTGTCTGGTGACTTTTAATACAGCTTATATTGTCTTATTATTAGCATATTGAGCTGCAATTTATCATTACAGGCGCTCCTGAGGAAGTGATATTGTTTCACAAAACACGTAGAGCGTTATTTTATTACAGTTTTATTTGTTGCATAATAGCAATTGCTATTTTAAAGTATTTTTATTATTTTCGTTACCCCTAATATTGAAATACATTTGAATTTATACTACAGATATCACCCATGCCCATATATTGTTCTCATAAAAAGAGGTCATTATTGTGGCTCACTCTACTACTAGACTGGCAGGTTTGTAGGACCCTACTGGAGGGTTTAAGATACGTTTCAGAGAATCAGCATGCTTTCTGTGGATATCCTGTATCAAGGGGAAGAAAACCTACGACAGAGACCAGTAAGCAGAGAGGTGTACCATTCTGGGGCTTGTGCCAGAGATGCTATTCTACTGAGAGGCAGTCTAAACCTCTCTACCAAGTGAGTGCAATTTCTTTTGAGCACTGGGTGAAGGTGATTCAGAATTGACAATACTACACTTAGAAGAATACTGTTACAGCTTACCTTAGTTTCAGCATTATCTACAGGCGCAAGGCTTCAAGCATGCTGCAGGCCTCTGTTTTATTTGTTTGCTTCCTGTAGTCTCCTCCTACCAACTTCCTACTTCCTCCCTCTGAGCTGCTGCTCCTACTTCCTGTGGAGGGGTTTAAAGTGCAGACTGAGGCCTGATTCAGTTGCCCTTGTGTTGTTGTTCATAGCAGTTCTGTTACCTTGGGCTCCGTGTATGACCTGGCTAGTCTTACATCCATTCTAGTGCTGACCTGTGGCTCTGTCTGACTATTCTTTTGCCTAACCTCTAATAGTGGACATCCAGTCTGGTGCAGACCTGTGGCTCTGGCTGACTACCTGAACTGTGTATGACCCGGCTTGTCTGACTGCCTCCTCTGGTGCTGACTTTTGGCTCTGTCTGACTATTCTTTTGTCTTTTCCCCGGTGATCAGACACCCAATATAGTGCGGGCCCAGGGCTCTGGTAGACTTGCATAGCTGATTGCAGGCGTGAGTCAGTTTTCACCTTACTTCTACTGACTGCAGGCGTGAGTCAGTATTCACTCCTACTGACTGCAGGCATGAGTCAGTATTCGCTCCAATTGACTGCAGGCGTGAGTCAGTATTCACTCCTACTGACTGCAGGCATGAGTCAGTATTCGCTCCAATTGACTGCAGGCGTGAGTCAGTATTCACTCCTACTGACTGCAGGCATGAGTCAGTATTCGCTCCAATTGACTGCAGGCGTGAGTCAGTATTCTCTTCTACTGATTGCAGGCGTGAGTCAGTATTCTCTTCTACTAATTGCAGGCGTAAGTCAGTATTCTCTTCTACTGATTGCAGGCGTAAGTCAGTATTCTCTTCTACTGATTGCAGGCGTGAGTCAGTATTCGCTCCAATTGACTGCAGGCGTGAGTCAGTATTCGCTCCAATTAACTGCAGGCGTGAGTCAGTATTCTCTCCTACTGACTGCAGGCGTGAGTCAGTATTCTCTCCTACTGAATGCAGGCGTGAGTCAGTATTCGCTCCAACTGACTGCAGGCGTGAGTCAGTATTCGCTCCAATTAACTGCAGGCGTGAGTCAGTATTCGCTCCAAATGACTGTAGGCGTGAGTCAGTATTCTTTCCTACTGACTGCAGGCGTGAGTCAGTATTCGCTCCAATTGACTGCAGGCGTGAGTCAGTATTCGCTCCAACTGACTGCAGGCGTGAGTCAGTATTCGCTCCAATTAACTGCAGGCGTGAGTCAGTATTCGCTCCTTCTGACTGCAGGCAGAGTCAGACCTCATTCCTCATCGGATGAAGATCCTGGATTCCTGTTCCAGTTCCTGTTCCTGGTTCCAGCTGAGACTTCCAGTGGGTAAGGCCTAGTTTCCAGCACAGTGGTTTAGCATTGCAACCTATTATTTCTGATAGCAGGCTTGCTGGCTATTACCCTGTGCTTATTCTTATTGTATATATTGTATATATCTTCTTAATGTCATTTGTTAATAAATTGCATTAATTAACCGTACTGTCTCCTGAACTTCTCTGGGTAACCGTGACAAATACCTTCTGCGTTGTCGTTTTGTTTTTGTCTGTTGCTGCAGTATTGGTGCTTTGGGGGTCCGCGCCATTTTCAACAGCAGCAAAGATTCCTTTGACATACATAAGAACGTGTCCATTATCTCTGTGTTTGTGAAGAAATACTGTGAGATTTACTATTTGTGTGTATTATACTTTTATTTGATTATTATGTGTGGCGCTTTCTTTAATATCCAGCTGTGGGCACTGAATTATAGTGTCACACAGTAGGATAGATATACACATTTATTATTATATAATATTGTGTTTTTTCTGATTGTTCTATTTATCTCATATTGTGGGTATCTTCCCCTGGAGGGTGGCGTAGGGGGTGCACGTACTTTTAGGTGTACCCCCAGTGGGTCTTTTATCTGGCTGCACTGTGATCTAATAATGCGTTAGGTCTTTTGGGAAAAAAACTTGTCTTTTGGGAACCCAACAACTCTCCCGTTCCATTACATATAAACTAGTTGAAGAGCCCGTTACACGGGCCACAGTGCCACCGCCAGCCGGTCGTGGGGCAGTCATGCGTAGTAGAGTCTGCCCGTGCCGCGGGAGCATCCAGCTCTGTATCAGCAGCACGCGCAGCAGTCTGTACTGTGCATGACTTTGTCGTTACACACGCTTTAGTGAATTATTATATAGGATGTGTTCCACTCACCACCCATGTCCAGTGGCATAACAATAGGGGTCGCACCTGCCCGTCACTCTCAGGGGCCCGGCCACCCCCTGCGACCCCCTCGCCACGCTCCCGCAGCCCAGCTGATGTCCCGGCGGCCGACGCTCTAGTAATGCAGAGCGCTGGGAGATGACATAATCTCCCAGCGCTCTGCATTACTAAGAACCGCGCGGGAGCTTGTGTACCAATCAGAGGTCTGTTCCTCATTCGGCATGTCACACACACCGCTATACCACCAGGGACTCGAGGTAGGAGGACGGGGGGGTCAGTAGGGGCAATGTGGCGATTGGGGGGCAATGTGGAGAATGACGGTAATTGTGATGGGGGCATTGTTGAAGGGGCAATGTGGAGTTTGAGGGGCAGTGTGGAAGGGGCATTGTGGAAATTGAGGGGCAATGTGGAAGGGGCATTGTGGAGAATGAGGGGCATTGTGGAAGGGGCAATGTGATGGGGGGATTGCGGAGAATGAGGGGCAATGTGGAAGGGCCATTGTGGAGATGAAGGGGCAATGTGGAGTTTGAGGGGCAGTGTGGAAGGGGCATTGTGGAGATGGAGGGGCAATGTGGAAGGGGCATTGTGGAGAATGAGGGGCAATGTGGAAGGGGCAATGTGATGGGGGGATTGCGGAGAATGAGGGGCAATGTGGAAGGGCCATTGTGGAGATGAAGGGGCAATGTGGAGAATGAGAGGCATTGTGGAGATGGAAGGGCAATGTGGAAGGGGCATTGTGATGGTGGGATTGCGGAGAATGAGGGGCATTGTGGAGATGGAGGGGCAATGTGGAAGGGGCATTGTTGAGATGGAGGGGCAATGTGGAAGGGGCATTGTTGAGATGGAGGGGCAATGTGGAAGGGGCATTGTGATGGTGGGATTGCAGAGAATGAGGGGCAATGTGGAAGGGCCATTGTGGAGATGAAGGGGCAATGTGGAGAATGAGAGGCATTGTGGAAGGGGCATTGTGAAGATGGCCAATGTGGTTGAACAGGGCCAATGTGGTCGGAGGGGGGCCTGTGGCGACTCTTGCACCAGGGCCCCGCGGCTTCTAGTTACGCCTCTGCCCACGTCTCTTGTATAACAAGAACTTGATCTGGTGCTGGCTGCTAAGAGGTTTCTCTTAGTGTCTGATACAAAACAGCAATTAATCAGCAGACCTGCTCTCAGCATTGTCGTTATACCATACACACCATCACTCCCGGTTACAGGGGCAGTAACACCTCCTATTTATAACCCTCCACTTACCTTATGTTCATAAAGTCCCAATAGCCACCCCGCATTTTGCACTTGTGCCCTTGTACAGTACTAGATGTCATATCCATGGAGACAGACATCACAGATGCCTGCAGGATCAAGCTGTCTTTGTCTGGGGTTACGCAGAGAACTGAATGTGCCCTGGAGTAAGCTCACCTCCCAGCCAATCAGTGACACGAAGAAGGGGTCAGGTATGAGAAAGATATCACTGCAGGATTTTTTTAATATATTTTAAGAATGACAGTTCATACCTCTGATGTCAGTGCAGAAAGATAACATTGATCTGGAGAGGGAAGGGTTATCCATGAGGGCAAGGATGTGCAAAAGATATACAGGGGCCTGGGGAATCAAGGAAGGGGCCAGGAGGGACACTGGCTCCTCATTTTCTTCTGACTGATTCAGGCCAAGGGAAGCAGCCAATGTCCAGCCACCTCCATTGGTCTGTTTAACCCTTTGAGTGACAGAGGGGTACGCAACGCATTGCAAAGCAATGCGTTGCGTACCCCTCTGGCGCTCAAAGAGTTAAGCTTCACTTTGGGGTCATTTTGGAGTGTTACTCAGTGCTCCGAAAGGATTTCAAAGAAATGTTTGTTTGGAAACAAAAAATGGAACTCGGCAATCAGCTTCTGAAGCTCAGTCGGAATGTGAGTGCACAACTGACCAGATTCAAATATCTGCCGATCATAAAGAAAGCACTTCTGCAAATATATTCAGATGTATGCGAATCTAGGCCTAATAAGGAATAAATCATTGTTTAACCCCTTAAGCACCAGACGGGTGGGTAATGCATGGCAAAGCATATGGTCCTTAAAGTGATAGTAATGCTTCATAATAAAAGCAGCTCCAATGAATCTTCATAGTATTTGGGCCTTGGAGAGTGTTATTTCAATACTGTTAGAGTTGTAGTTCAAGGGTAATTGAATGATAAAGTATCCCCCTCCTGTCCCTTTTACTGATGTAACACTGCTCACCTTAGAGCAGCAGGACTGTTCGGATGGATCGCAGAGAAGGACAATCTTCAGTGAGCATAAGGAAAAACCTGATAAACATGTCAAGTGGGGCAGTGTTTTCCTTATGATCATAGTAAGAAGATTGTCCCTTGCTGCGATCTGTCCGACATACGTGGGAACTTTTCATGCAGGGCTACCTGGAGGGTAACCCTGTCAGTGCCGGAAATGACATGATTCGTGTCATAAAAGGGGTGGGGCTTAGTCGCGGGGGGGGGACAAAAAACCCCCCTGCAAAATGAAGCTAAGAGGGCAGGGAGTGGGAGGAACCGGGCAGGATGGAGCACAAGTGGGCAGAGTTTCTACTTAAACTCTGCCTACCCGGTGTTACACACACTGCCCCGGAGACCCAGTAATTCAGTTTGAAATCCGGAGTCTCCGGGGCAAAACCGGAGAGTTCCCAGGTATGCTGTCCGGTCAAGAGAGCAGATTCCACATCTGAGGGGAGGTGCCTTACACTAGGTAAAAGGGGTGGGAAGTGGATACTTTATCATTCAATTACTCTTGAACTACAGCTCTGACAGTAATGAAATAACACTCTCCATGGCCCAAATACTATGAAGATTCATTGGAGCTGCTGTTTTTGTGAAACATTACTATCACTTTAAGGGGTTTACAGGAAATACTTAGATATGTGTCTTCCATACAGCAGTCAGGTATATCTCAATATTCTTCCTTTCTGCATGTGATCTACTGCTAGTTAGTTGCACTTTACAATCATATGAAGATAACGGACACCTGGGACCCTTTCATGGCTATTGAAGCTCATTGATTATTGAGGAGAGGGTAAGAACTAAAAGGCAGAGTTTACCACTGACCATTAATCAAATGAAACTGCAGCTACAATTCAGAATAATATAAATAGATAAACCAGACACCGTTATGGAGAATAGATACCTAGGGAAGTCCTATTAACCCGTTGAGTGCCCCTCTGGCACTCAAAGGGTTAAAAATACTAGGTGCTTTTTTTGGCATTAACCCATCCAGACAAATGTACACCTTATTGGCTATCATAAAACTGTTTTTCCTCGTGATCTGTACAAGGATACAGTGTATAGCGGTAACCCCCATGCATTGTCTCATCTCTTTTCACTAAGCATCAAAGGATTGTGGTGTTTGTACTTTTCATCTGAAATGTGTATTATCTTGAAAAACCAATAAAGAAATTCTGAAAGAAGATATCTTCAGATCACATTGAACATCTGCCTTGACTGAAGACACGCCAATTCAATCTACACGCTCCAATACTAGTATCTGCCCACAACATGATCTATTAGTTAATTTTGTTTCTAGAACCTTCTCAGATGCATTCTTTTGCAAGGCCTTGTAGACAACTCTAGCATTTAAAGGGATAGTGATGTTTACAAAAACAAGCAGCTCAGATCGTTTGTTATATGGAATAGTACTGAGGTCCGAGGCTCTCAAAGTTCATAACCCACTAGTTTTGCAGCAATCGTATGATGAATTTTACCACTCTACCCCCTTTTTCTGTTCTGAAGCCACCTCCCCTCAGATCTGGTAGCAGATCACTACGAGGGACAATCTTCAGTAGAAATTACAAAAACATGCCCTCTTTCATCAAGGAGAGCATGGTTTTCCTCATACTGACAAATGGAAGACTGTCCCTCATTGTGAAGTTACTGGACTTCAGATCTGAGGGGAGGCTATTTCAGAATGGGAAAAGGGGTTGGAGGGGTAAAATTCATCATACAATTACTGAATAACTAGCAAGTTATGACTTTTGAGACCCTCACTCATCAGAACTATTCAGTATAACAAACCATGCATGTTTTCATAAACATCACTATCCCTTTAAAGGGATAGTAATACTTTGTCTTATCTTTATTTTATTTTGTAGGCATTAAAAAAACATGAAGAACGATATAAGTCTTCTCTCTCAAACCATAAAGATTTGAGAGATATTCACAAGCAAAGTTTCCCCTCCCGCCCCTTTTACCTAGTGTAAGCCATCTCTTCTCAGATGTGGAATCCAGTCCATAGACCAGACAGATAACAGAAGGGGACAATCTTCTTCCTATGAGAACAATGAAAGCCCTGCCCCCCTTGACAAGTTTTTCAGGTTTTTCCCTTATCTTAATTGAAGATTGTCCTTCTCTGCAGTCTAACTGGGCACCTCCCTTCTGATCTGGCTGAGCAGTGTTACATCAGTAAAAGGGGCGGGAGGGGGATACTTTGTCATTGAATTACTCTTGAACTACAACTCTGACAGAATTGAAATAACACTCTCCAAAGTCCAAATACTATGATGATTAATTAGAGCTGCTTTTAATATGAAACATTACTATTAGTGATGAGCGAGCACCCCAATGCTCGGGTGTTCGGGTGCTCTAACCGAGCACCCCCTGAGGCTCGAGTGCTCGGCCGAGCACCCGAGCCCCATTGAAGTCAATGGGAGGACTCGAGCATTACACCAGGCACCCCCTGCTCTGATGAGGGGAGGGTGCCTGGTCCATAGGAAAAGGGCAGAAAAGGATGGAAACACCACAGAAATGGTTCAGGGACAGCATAGGGAGGATGTCTGGATGCATCTTGGACTCCAACATCGCTGCTGGGAACGATCTTTTGCCCGTAGTACGCCATTTTTACAGACTGACCATAAAACACACAAAAAGGAAAATAAAAACGACTTTAGGCGAAAAATTGTTACCAAACAATATTTGCTGTATATTTACTTGTATATCATCTGCAAATTCTCCCCAAAATTTCCTTGGTTTTCGGAAGTGAGGCCATGATTAAGAGGGAAACGTGCGCAGAGGCAAATTCTCCCAAAAATTTCCTTGATTTTCAGAACTGAGGCCATGATTAAGAGGGAAACGTGCACAGAGGCAAATTCTCCCAAAAATTTCCTTGATTTTATTGAACTGAGGCCATGATTAAGAGGGAAACGTGCGCTGAGCCGACCATCTAAAACATTATGGGTGAGGGTCTGCTGCAGAGCTGACCATCCTAAACATTATATGCGAAGGCCCGCTAGTGAGCTGACGCTATAAAACATTATATGAGAGGGCCCGCTAGAGAGCTGACCCAATAAAACATTATATGAGAAGGCCCGCTGGTGAGCTGACCTATACAAAAATTGTCAAACAGGGCCCGCTGGTGAGCTGGCCCTATATAAAAATTATACCACAGGGCCCGCTGGTGAGCTGGCCCTATATAAAAATTATAGCACAGGGCATATGGAAGAGGAGGAGGAGGATGAGAAGATTAAGAGTCAACCATATACCCGTGTTTTGGGTGGAAGGGGTGAATGGGAATACAGAGTATTCCCATCATTGTAAATAACATATATAAAGTGAGTTTATGTTCCCCCGGGGCTTTCCTCCAGTGGAGTGGAGAAGTCAGGGGAAATCCAGGCCTTGTTCATTTTTATAAGTGTCAACCTATCAGCATTGTCGGTGGAAAGGCGGATACGCTTATCTGTTATGATGCCACCAGCAGCACTAAATACCCGCTCAGACAGAACGCTGGCGGCAGGGCAGGCCAGCACCTCCAAGGCATAGAGTGCCAGTTCATACCACGTGTCCAGCTTGGACACCCAGTAGTTGTAAGGCACAGAGGGATCATTGAGGACGCTGACACGGTCTGCTACGTACTCCTTCACCATCTTCCAAAACTTTTCCCTCCTTGTGACACTAGGCTGCGCATCAGGGTGAGGGTGCTGGCGGGGTGTCATGAAGGTGTCCCACGCCTTGGAGAGTGTTGCCCTGCCTTTCTCGGAACTGCTGTGTGCTCCCCTTTTCTCCCCTTCTCGGTTGGCCAAGGTAGCACGTACTCTGCCGCCAGCGTTGTCAGATGGAAAATTTTGGAGCAATTTTTCAACAAGAACCTTCTGGTATTGCACCATTTTGCTTGTCCTCTCCACCGGAGGAATGAGAGATGAGAAATTCTCTTTGTAGCGGGGGTCCAGAAGGGTGAACACCCAGTAATCCGTGTTGTCTAAAATGCGTGTAACGCGTGGGTCACGGGAAAGGCAGCCTAACATAAAGTCAGCCATGTGTGCCAGAGTACCAACAGGCAAGATTTCGCTGTCCTCACCAGGAGGATGACTCTCAATCTCCTCATCCTCTTCCTCCTCTTCTGCCAACCCACGCTGAAGAGATGGAACTAAAGTTCCATGGCTACCCTCTGTAGCGGAGACAACCGTGTCTTCCTCCTCCTCCTCCTCCTCCTCCTCCTCCTCCGCCTCCTCCAATTGTCGCTGAGAAGACGAAGTGAGGGTGCTCTGGCTATCACCTTGTGTAAGCTCTTCCTCCCCCATTTCCACCTCTTCCACATGCAAAGCGTCGGTTTTAATTGTGAGCAGCGAACGTTTCAGTAGACACAGAAGTGGGATGGTTACACTGATAATAGCGTTATCGCCGCTCACCATCTGTGTCGATTCCTCAAAATTGCGTAAAACCTCACAGAGGTCTGACATCCATTCCCACTCCTCACTTCTGATTACAGGAAGTTGAACGGAGAGGCGACGACCGTGTAACAGCTGGTACTCCACTACTGCCCTCTGCTGCTCACAAAGCCGGGCCAACATGTGGAAGGTGGAGTTCCAGCGCGTGCTCACGTCACACAGCAGCCGGTGAGCTGGCAATTGTAAGCGCTGCTGCAGCTTCAACAGGCCGGCTGAAGCTGTTGATGACTTACGGAAATGTGCACACACGCGGCGCACCTTGGTCAAGAGATCATGCACATTGGGGTAGGTTTTTAGAAATCGCTGCACCACTAAATTAAATACATGCGCTAGGCATGGTACGTGTGTGAGCTTGCCGAGCTCCAAAGCCGCCACCAAGTTACGCCCATTATCACACACAACCATGCCTGGTTGCAGGTTGAGTGGCGAGAGCCACTGCTCAGTCTGGTGACTAATCCCCTGCAACAGCTCTGAGGCCGTGTGCTGTTTGTCCCCAAGGCAGATCAGCTTCAGCACGGCCTGTTGACGCTTCCCCACTGCAGTGCTACACTGCTTCCAGCTACTGGCTGATGGGGGAGTGGCGGTGTGTGTAGAGAATTCGGAGGTGGAAACGGAGGAGGAGGAGCCAATAACGTAGGTGCTGGTGGAAACCCTGATGGAGGTAGGGCCCGCAATCCTCGGCGTGGGTAGCACCCGTGCCATCCCAGGGTCCGAGTCGCTCCCAGCCTCCACGACATTCACCCAGTGTGCCGTCAGGGAAATGTAGCGTCCCTGGCCACAAGCACTTGTCCATGTGTCAGTCGTTAAGTGGACCTTCCCAGTAACTGCGTTGGTCAGGGCACGGGTGATGTTACGGGACACATGGTGGTGTAATGCGGGGATGGCACACCGGGAAAAGTAGTGGCGGCTGGGGACTGCGTACCGAGGGACAGCTGCTGCCATCAGGCTGCGGAAGGACTCAGTGTCCACAAGCCTAAATGGCAGCATTTCGATGGCCAGTAATTTGGAAAGGTGTGAGGTTAGTGCTATGGCCTGTGGGTGGGTGGCTGGGTACTTTCTCTTGCGCTCAAATGCCTGGGGTAACGACATTTGGACGCTGTGCTGGGACAGGGAAGTGGATGTGGTCGCTGATGGTGCTTCAGATGCTACAGGTGCAGGGCGGGAGGTATGCGGGCCTGCGCCTTCGACAGGCGATTGGCCGGCACCGAAAACAGGGGAAGAGGAGGCAGTGGTGTGGCCTGCAGACACAGATGGGCGATCCAGGCGTTCCTCCCACTTACTACGGTGCTTGGATGCCATGTGTCGGATCATGCTGGTGGTGGTGAGGTTTCTAGTGTTCATGCCTCGGCTCATTCTGGTGTGGCACAGGTTGCAAACTACAATTCTTTTGTCGTCCGCACTTTCCTTAAAAAAACGCCATACCGCGGAACACCTACCCCTTGGCAAGGTAGATTTACGCAAGGGGGTGCTCCGTGGAACATTTGCGGGCCGGTTTGGTGCGGTCCGCCTTCTTTCTGTAGCCACACCACTGCCTCTTCCAGCCTGTTGCGGTGCTGCAGATGGCTCACCCTCAGGACTGCTGTCATCGCTCGGCTCTACACCTTCCCAGGTGGGGTCAGTCACCTCATCGTCCACCAAGTCCTCCTCCACTTCCTCACTCTGATCATCCTCCTCAAGTCTTGATCCCACCACATACTCAGTCATTGACAACTGTATAACATTCTCCTCAACAAGGTCTTGAGACGGAAATAGTGGTTGATTTAATGGCAACTGTGTCTCATCATCATCATCATCATCCACTACTTCCTTTGACCTTAAATGCCGTTCACATCTGTCATCTTCTTGAGATTGGGTAGCCTCTAGAGGTTGTGAATCAGGGCACAAGATGTCATGTTCCTCTGCAAGCGTGCTTGGAGAGAGGGTCAAATGAAGGATTGGTGATGAGACGAGCTCCTCACTATATCCCAGTGTGGGATCACTTCTTTGACCAGACCGTGTATGGTGGGAGGAAGGATGATCAGAGTGAGGATTATGTTGACCAGACTCTTGGCTACTGAGAGTGGACTTGGTGGAAGACAGGGTGGTGCTTAACCGACTGGAAGCAGTATCAGCTGTCATCCAACCGACCACCTGTTCGCAGTGGTCGGACCTCGAGAGTGATGTCCTGCGACGCCCTGTAAAATTACACATGAAGCTAGGTATGGTGGATGTCTTTCTTTCTTGTGCTCTGGCACCAGGCACAGTTTCTCCGCGTCCTGACCCGCGCCCTGAACTTTCAGGATCACGTCCACTTCCCCGTCCCTTTTTACCCGCCTTCTTCATCTTACACAGAATATGTGACTTTAATATTTGAGTTTGAAAACTTAACAGTATTTCTTATTATTCTGCAACTCTGCAGAGTACACAGAATAGGCTGCTAAACTGCGGTGAAACACACTGAATGGAATATGTGACTTTAATATTTGAGTTTGAAAACTTAACAGTATTTCTTATTATTCTGCAACTGTACAGAGTACACAGAATAGGCTGTTAAACGGCGGTGAAACACACTGAATGGAATATGTGACTTTAATATTTGAGTTTGAAAACTTAACAGTATTTCTTATTATTCTGCAACTGTACAGAGTACACAGAATAGGCTGCTAAACTGCGGTGAAACACACTGAATGGAATATGTGACTTTAATATTTGAGTTTGAAAACTTAACAGTATTTCTTATTATTCTGCAACTGTACAGAGTACACAGAATAGGCTGTTAAACGGCGGTGAAACACACTGAATGGAATATGTGACTTTAATATTTGAGTTTGAAAACTTAACAGTATTTCTTATTATTCTGCAACTGTACAGAGTACACGGAATAGGCTGTTAAACGGCGGTGAAACACACTGAATGGAATATGTGACTTTAATATTTGAGTTTGAAAACTTAACAGTATTTCTTATTATTCTGCAACTGTACAGAGTACACAGAATAGGCTGCTAAACTGCGGTGAAACACACTGAATGGAATATGTGACTTTAATATTTGAGTTTGAAAACTTAACAGTATTTCTTATTATTCTGCAACTGTACAGAGTACACAGAATAGGCTGTTAAACGGCGGTGAAACACACTGAATGGAATATGTGACTTTAATATTTGAGTTTGAAAACTTAACAGTATTTCTTATTATTCTGCAACTGTACAGAGTACACAGAATAGGCTGTTAAACGGCGGTGAAACACACTGAATGGAATATGTGACTTTAATATTTGAGTTTGAAAACTTAACAGTATTTCTTATTATTCTGCAACTGTACAGAGTACACAGAATAGGCTGCTAAACTGCGGTGAAACACACTGAATGGAATATGTGACTTTAATATTTGAGTTTGAAAACTTAACAGTATTTCTTATTATTCTGCAACTGTACAGAGTACACAGAATAGGCTGTTAAACGGCGGTGAAACACACTGAATGGAATATGTGACTTTAATATTTGAGTTTGAAAACTTAACAGTATTTCTTATTATTCTGCAACTCTGCAGAGTACACAGAAAAGGCTGCTAAACTGCGGTGAAACACACTGAATGGAATATGTGACTTTAATATTTGAGTTTGAAAACTTAACAGTATTTCTTATTATTCTGCAACTCTGCACAGTACACAGAATAGGCTGCTAAACGGCGGTGAAACACACTGAATGGAATATGTGACTTTGATATTTTAGTTTGAAGACTTAACAGTATTTCTTCCTATTCTGCAACTCTGCACAGTACACCGAATAGGCTGCTAAACTGCGGCGAAGCACACTGAATGGAATATGTGACTTTGATATTTTAGTTTGAAGACTTAACAGTATTTCTTCCTATTCTGCAACTCTGCACAGTACACAGAATGTGCTGCTAAACTGCGGCGAAGCACACTGAATGGAATATGTGACTTTGATATTTTAGTTTGAAGACTTAACAGTATTTCTTCCTATTCTGCAACTCTGCACAGTACTAGAATGTGCTGCTAAACTGCGGCGACGCACACTGAATGGAATACGTGACTTTGATATTTTAGTTTGAAGACTTAACAGAATGTGCTCTAATCTGCAACTTTGCACACTAAACAGAATGTGCTCTAATCTGCAACTTTGCACACTAAACAGAATGTGCTCTAATCTGCAACTGTGCACACTAAACAGAATGTGCTCTAATCTGCAACTTTTCACACTAAACAGAATATTTTTTTTTTTTTTTTTTTTGTTTTTTTCCCCCCACACACAATATAACCTGCTGCCCCCACACACAGTAGTCCTAAAAAGGACTTTTGGTTCTTTTTTGTCACAATTTTTGTTTTTTCCTCCCTACACTGCCTTTCCCTTCCTATCCTCAGCTCTCCCTGGCTCAGACTGAGCCGAACTCGATGGTCAGGTGCTATACAGCACCTGACCACGGGTTCTGGCCAGCCAATCAGTGTAATGCCAGCAGCCAACATGGCTGCTGGCATTACACCGATGTCAGAGCCTCCCTGCACGTTTATTGGCTGCGCAGCAGCCGCAAAACGTGCGGGGAGGAGACCCGAACATGGCGGGCGAGCACATGCGGTACTCGTACGAGTACCGCCATGTGCCGAGCAGAGCGATGCTCGAGCCGATCCGAGCATCGGCCGAGCATGCTCGCTCAACACTAATTACTATCCCTTTAATCATCTCTCTTATATATCATGCTTGAACATATGGATAGACCAGTCCTACAAATATAGGTATACTATTAATATTATAGAGTAATTTCAGTTTCCAGTTATCTCCCTTCAGTTTTTTAACCCTTTAAAGGGATAGTAATGTTTCACAATAAAAGCAGCACCAAATAATCTTCATAATATTTGGGCCGTGGAGAGTGTCATTGCAAAACTGTCAGAGTTGTAGTTCACTAGTATTTGAATGATAAAGTATCCTCCTCCCGCCCCTTTTACTGATGTAACACTGCTCACCACAGAGCAGCAAGACTGTCCAGATGGATCACAGAGAGGGACAATCTTCAGTGAATATAAGGAACAACCTGAAAAACCTATCAAGGGGGGCAGGGTTTTCCTTATGATCACAATAAGAAGATTGTCCCTTGCTGTGACCTGTCCGGTCAAAAGACCAGATTCCACATCTGAGGGGAGGCGGCTTACATTAGGTAAAAGGGACAGGAGGGGGATACCTTATCATTCAATTACTCTTGTACTACAACTCTGACAGTATTGAAATAACAATCTCCATGGCCCAAATACTATGAAGATTAATTGGAGCTACTGTTTTTGTGAAACATTACTATCCTATTAAAGACAAGAGGGGTGTGTAACACATTGCAAAGCAATGCGTTGTGCTCTACCCAGGTCACCGAAGAGTTAACAGTGCTAAGAATTTCCCCTTTCCCCCTTTTTTGTGGTGCGACATGCACGTAATCAAAGTTTTTCAGAAAGCAATAAACTGTGAACAGCTGAACTGAAGTGATGAATGTTCTCCATTACAAACGTGATTTTCAATAAATCTTCCAAGCATAAAATGCATTTTCAATACATTTTAAAACTATAAAAAGAGTTTTGTCCTTGAGTTGTTTGGCATATGTCTCTTTTCTATTAAGCATTGGCTGGACTCAAATATCATAAAAAATGCATTTTGTCTTCACTCTCATTATCCCTTTTCTTAAGCCCAGGTAGATCTGATTGTGCTTGTATCTATATGATTGCACTCATAAGCGGGTGTTTATATAGACTGCAATGCTTCTTAATGTACCAACATGTCAGTCTATCAAGATATCACAAGGTGCCATTTTGAGATGTAATGACATCAGCATGCGTTGTTTCAGGGATCTTCTCCATATATATTGTAGGTGGGGAAGAAATAGTTGACCATATTGAATCATATCTGGATGCAAAGACACTGATCTTGCCATGTGTTTTAAAGGGATAGTAATACCCGAAAATAAGTTTATTTTATATTGTAGCCCTTAAAAAACCATGAAAGATGATATAAGTCCTATCTCCCAAACCTTTATGGTTTGGGAGATATTCATATGTAAAATATAGTATATTTCCCTTTTCCTTGCTGTTTCAGCCAAGTCTGCCATCTAGTGGACAAATTTGGAATTCGGTCCACATAGCAACTTGCAGCTGTTTAGCAGTGCCGAGATCACGATCTTTGAAAAGAAGTACTTAAAGGGATAGTAATACTTCGTTTTAACTTTATTTTATTTTGTAGGCATTAAAAAAACATGAAGAATAATATGTCTTATCTCTCAAACCTTTATGGTTTATGAGATATTCACAAGCAAAGTTCCCCTCCCCGCCCCTTTTTCCTAGTGTAAGCCATCTCTTCTCAAATGTGAGTCTGGTTGTATGACAGGACAGATAACAGAAGGGGACAATTTTCTTTGTATGAAAACAATGAAAGCCCTTCCCCCCTTGACAAGTTTTTCAGCTTTTTCCATTATCTTAATTGAAGATTGTCCCTCTCTGCAGTCTACCTGGGCACCTCCCTTCTGCTCTGGTTGAACAGGGGGGGGATAATTTGTTTGTGAATATCTCTTAAACCATAAAGGTTTCAGAGATAAGACTTATATCATTCTTCGTGTTTTTTTAATGCCTACAAAATAAAATAAAGTTAAAACGAAGTATTACTATCCCTTTAATTGGAACTGTGTACAAAGTGTGCCTGGCTTGAAAGCACACTTTGTAGACCATTCCAATTAAGAAATTCTTTTTAAAGATCATGATCTCAGCACTTCTGGAGAGGCACTGCTGGTCCCGGGACCGGATTCCAAATCTGAAGGGTGGAGCAATGACGTCACTCCAGGGGAAACTTTACTTCTGAATATCTCCCAAACCATAAAGGTTTGGAGATAAGACATATCATTTTTCATGTTTTTTTAAGGGCTACAATATAAAATAAACTTATTTTCAGGTATTACTATCCCTTTAAACATAAGATTGACACTATTAGACGTTATTTCTCCAAACATCTTCCTCCTTGTACCAAACTTGCTCCATATCCATGTCTCTCAACACATTCATCCCTGCAATGGAGGATGAGCATACTGCAGTGCTCGCCTCTCCTCCTCCAACCCCACCACGTGCCCTCTTGTACCTATTCTTTCACAACTTACTTGCTCCCTTTCTTCTGTGTTTACTTCAGCAACTAACCTCCATCTTCAACCTCTCTCACCTCTGGAAGTTTTCCGGATGATTTCAAACATGTTCTGATTATTTCCAGCTTAAAAAAAAGAAAAACCCCTATTAGCTCATATCACTTGGTTAACGGTACCGACATGCCCTTGGTATTGAAACTGTTCTGGTTCTTTACACCTCTTATGTGTTCGTCCATCCTATGGTAAAGGGATGGATGTGTGATTTTGTCGTTCTGGATTCCCGGGATTCCCCCCTCTTATCCACGTCCCTGCACCCTCCATTTCTCTCTCACCTATATTCTGATCTTTTTTTTTTTTGTTTTGTTTTTTGTCTTTTTTTTTTTTTCTTTTTTTCTTGTCTCCCATTTGTTTGAAACCAGGGGAGGGCTGGCCTGGGGGGCAGGGGGGCAATTGCCCCCTGGGCTGGCCATGTGTCTGGGCTGGTGGGCCACTGCCTCACTCAGTCTCCCACTTGTTACTGTAAACGGAGCTACACTAGTGATACCACAGAACTTATTAAATGAATCTATATGCAAGTGATACCGCAGAGCTACAGTCCAAACATAGCTGCACTAGTAGCATAATCCATTTCCCTTGCAAGCTCTATGGCATCGCTATTCTATCTTTACTTAAATTCTAAGCACTGTAGTATCAATAATGTAGCCCCATTTCAACAGTAAGCTCTGTGGTATCACTTGCTTTAATTCACAGCATTAAGGACAATTTTAAAAGGGAAGCAGGGGTGGGCTGGGACAATGTGCTTGGACGATAGTAGATATGGGCCACTTAATTGTATTTGTCCCCTGGGCCGTATGTTGCCAGCCCTCCCCTGTTTGAAACATCCCATACTCTCATTTGAGGCAACTCACTCACATGTCCTGATATTCGCATTTCTAGCAGGAAGTTTTATGTGGAGCTCATCCTTTTTACTCTTCTTAAAGGGATAGTAATGTTTCATAATAAAAGCAGCTCTAATTAATCATCATAGTATTTGGACTTTGGAAAGTGTTATATCAATTCTGTCAGAGTTGCAGTTCAAGAGTAATTCAATGACAAAGTATCCCCCTCCCGCCCCTTTTACTGATGTAACACTGTTCAGCCAGATCAGAAGGGAGGTGCCCAGGTAGATTGCAGAAAGGGACAATCTTCAATTAAGATAAGGGAAAAACCTGAAAAGCTTGTCAAGGGGGACAGGGCTTTCATTGTTCTCATAGGAAGAAGATTGTCCCCTGCTGTTATCTGTCTGGTCTATGGACTGGATTCCACATCTGAGAAGAGATGGCTTACACTAGGTAAAAGGGGCGGGAGGGGAAACTTTGCTTGTGAATATCTCTCAAACCATAAAGGTTTGAGAGATAAGATTATATCATTCTTCATGTTTTTTTAATGTCTACAAAATAAAATAAAGTTAAAACGAAGTATTACTATCCCTTTAACTGTTATTCTGCTGCCAACTCTCTTTCTTTCCTGTTTTTTCTTTTTTCTCACGTTCAGGAATACCTGTTGTCTTTACTACTGAGAGATTTTGCATACCCCTGTTAGGTATGGTTTAGCATGATCACGTTATTTCTTGTCTCATTACATGTTGACGTTTTTTTTCTACTGCATTCTCGTGATTATGTAACGTCGTTTATATGTTATATTACTAAGGTCTGTTTATTGGGCTCGTTTACCTTGGTATGGGATTGTTTACATATCTATTGTACTGTTGACAAATGCTTTTTTTCTCTTCAGTATTGTCTTTTCATTCAATAAAAGATTATGAAAAAAAAAAAAAGAAAAACCATGACCCCTCCTATGTCTTTTACTATCTTTCTGTCTGTCTTCTTCCCTTTGTCTCAAAACTCCTTTAGAGACTTGTATACTCCAGACTGATTAACCCCTTCGGGTCCTGTGACGTACCCGGACCGTCACGCTGGTCTGGCATTTAAGGACCAGTGACGGTCCTGGTACGTCACGTACATTTATTCACCGCGCTCCTGCAGGAGTGCGGTGAGTAATACCGTGGACTGAAATTGATCGCTCCAAGACCGGAGCGATCTCTTTCAGTCCTCCTTTCGATGTGCCGCCCCACGTGATCAGTCACGTGGGACGGCACGTTGAACGCGTCTATCTGGTCCTTAAAGGACCAGACACCACAGGATCGTCGGACCCTAAGGGGTTAAGTATCTCAGTTCCTACCACCCTGTGGATCATCTACAATCTGGATTCCCATCACTCATCAGAGACTGTGTTCACAAGAGTGGACAATTATTTGTTTTTGGCCAAAGCAATGGTCCCCTACTTCTTACTTATTCTTTTCGACCATCCACCTCTACTTCAAACCTTCTACTCCACTGGACTCCATGACACAGCTCTCTGCTAGTTTTAACCCCTTAATGCCCAATGACATGCCATGACCATCAAGTCTGTCTTGGTGTTAAGGACCTGTGATTGTCCTGCACACTGCACTGGGAACACTAAATACTTCCATAAAAAACAACATATTGTGCTGTGGTTCTCTAGAGTGCCTCACCCCCAGACCATGTGATCCTTAAGGGGTTAATGCTATCTCTCTGACCACTCTCTCTGACAGCTTAAGTGTTTCCTTTACTAACACTACTGTCTTTCCGCTCCCTCGTTGGGGTTCTTCATTGCCCTGTTCTGGGCTTCCTTCTGTTTTCAATCTAAACTTCCTCTCTACGAAACCTAATCTCTTCATTTGGTTTTCAGCATCACCTTTGCACTGACTGCATACCTCCCAACATTTCAAATGGCCAAAGAGGGACACTTGTGTTTTAGGTGGTGTTTTTAGGGGTGTGGCTGGTGGGCGGGGAATTTTTGGGTTACTTTGTCACCTACTGACACCTCTTTGTGTAACTGAATAAATGATTTCGAGCAAGACCAAAGTATTTTATTTACACAGATACCTCTCTGGCACTCAAAGGATTACATTTAAAAGACCATATGCATTCTGTGGGTGATTATGGATCATCAATAAAAGCAGCTTTTTAATAAGTTTATTTATGTGGCAATTGTGAAAGCCACTTGTGTCACTGGGTCATTATTACCTGACCTTCGCAAAGAAAAACTGCCTGAAAGAGACCTGTACTTACAGGCACTATATATTATAGAAAGTCCTGTGAATTCAACCCACCCCGATAAAAAACATAAACATATTTTATAGATGGCCATCTAACTTCCTCCTAACCTGTACCATTAAAGGAGCAGTACACTTTTATGAAAATGAATGTTATAGAGCTTTTTTTGCTGAGTAAAACAAGGTCAGTCCCACTGCTGTCAGTTGTTTTATTCAGAAATTAAAGTTCAAATAATCAGGAAGTGAATTTACTGTGATTACTTCCTGATAGTTCTAACTGACAGGAAGTGACTCAGCAGTTTCTATCACATTCTATGGAGAATTGTATGTCTCTGACTTTCTTCTCCATTAGAATGTAACAGAATAACTAATTGGAATTTGACCACTAGGGGACACTGCTAATGTAAAGCAACACAGGTTTAAATGGTAATAACTCTGGAAATATGCATCTGTCAGCATTGGGGGCACCCTTATTTTACGCAACAGGAAATGCCCTAAAATATATGTTTTTTCATAAAAAAAGTTTACTGCTCCTTTAATTCCTTTAAGTCTCCATGGTACATTCTCTCTCTCACTGCTACTTATCTCTGGAATTACCTTCCTCCCATCATTCGCCAGGATTCAACCTCCCACAGATTCACACTCACGCTGGAAGAAGATGTGTCAGATGTAGCTCTACAGTAAAATTGCTAATCTGAATTCAAAGGCAATATCAGAGCTGTCAAACTGCGCTGGCTTCTCTTCCCAACTATATCTGTGTGTTGTATATTTCCTACTTGATTGTAAGCTCTATGGGGCAGGACCTCCTATCCTAATGTATGAATATCTTTGTAACTACTATTATAATGTCTGCATAACCACTGTCCTTACTATAGCTGTGTTATACTGTAACTAGTTGAACAGCCCGTTACACGGGCCACAGTGCCTCTGGCAGCCGGTCGCAGGGCAGTCACGCGCAGTAGAGACTGCCCGCGCAACTGCTGATACAGAGCTGGACGCTCCTTCTGAGTGCCCGGCTCTGTATCAGCCACGGCGCGGGCAGTCTGTACTGCGAAAGACTGCCGTACGCACAGCAGTGTCTACTGCGCATGTCGGGCGTTACACACAACTTAGCGAATTATTATATAGGATGTAAACTGTAATGCACTGAGTACCAACTTTTCTTCTACTTTTTTCCTTATATTCGGAAGTCCTGATTGAGCCTCATCTATTCTTTTGAACTCATACACACACACATATATATATACTTTTTTCATGTATTTATTATTTCCTGTATGGTATCTGCTGTTGACTGTGTTGGCTTATCCCCAATTTAGCCTGCTTTTAACTCTGAAGTCAAAATAAAGAGAATACTTTAACAACGTGAATGTGGAATCCCATAGAGAAAATCATCATTAAAGGGATAGTAATACTTCGTTTTATCTTCATTTTATTTTGTGGGCATTAAAAAAACATGAAGAACGATATAAGTCTTATCTCTCAAACCTTTATGGTTTAAGAGATATTCACCAGCAAAGTATCCCCCCCGTTCAGCCAGATCAGAAGGGAGGTGCCCAGGTAGATTGCAGAGAGGGACAATCTTCAATTAAGATAAGGGAAAAACCTGAAAAACTTGTCAAGGGGGCAGGGCTTCCATTGTTCTCATAGGATGAAGATTGTCCCCTGCTGTTATCTGTCTGGTCTATGGACTGGATTCCACATCTGAGAAGAGATGGATTACACTAGGTAAAAGGGGCAGGAGGGGAAACTTTGCTTGTGAATATCTCTCAAACCATAAAGGTTTGAGAGATAAGACTTATATCGTTCTTCATGGAGGTTCCTGGAGGTTCTTGCAGTGGATGCTTTCCTTCTATCCTGGGTCACCATTATGCTTTTGCCCCCTTCGCTTCTGGTTATCCAGTGGCAGGCATTAACGGTGGCTTTGGTGATGCCGTTTTGGCCAATGCAGCCTTGGTTCCCTCCATTACTGGAGTTAGCCATCGACGAGCCTCATCTTTTGCGATCTTTCTGTTGTAGGCTGATGAATCCTCTGGGTTCCTCTAACGAGATGTTGATCTCGGGAACCCTCCAGCTGATGGCGTGGCTACTCTCGGGGGACTCATCTCTTCTCCTTCTTTTTCAAGATCGGCTCAGCTCCTTCTGGCAGAATCATGGGCACCTGGTACCAGATCGATGTACCAATCTGCTTGGGCAGCTTGGCATCATTGGTGCATGGAACGGGGTTTGGATTCCATTTCAGCATCTCCACTAGAAGTGGTAAATTTTTTGTCTCACCTCTTTGATCAGGGTAAGGCCTATCGGACAATTAATACATACCGCTCAACGAATTCGGTGGGTCATGTCTATGTGGATGGAGCTCTGGGTTGGCAGTGCACTTTTGTATACTGGCTCCTGAGGGGATCCAGTTTTCCATGTCTCCTCAGTTTCGTTACCAGTCTTTATGGAATGTTAAAGAGGTCCTTGATTTTTTGGAGGCCTGGCCTCAGAATGAGTCATTGTCTTTGAAGTGGTTGTCGGCCAAGTTGTTGTGTCTCATTTCCTTTAAGCGGGTGTCTGATGTTCACGCTCTGGATCTCCATATTCGGTCCTTTGTTCCAGAGGGTGTTCAATTCCTGATACATAGGCATACTAAGGGTAGCACACGGAAGGTAGTGTATCCCGCTTTCCCGGCTAGACTGCAACTGTGTGTGGTTCAGCGCCTGCAGGTCTATGAACTTCGCATGGCTAGTTTGCCGAGACCTGGTTGGTGCCAGTTGTTGTGTACCTTTCGTAAACCTCATCTTCTGGTGTCTTCTGCCACACTGGGGAGATGGGTGTGTTGGATTATGCAATTGGCTGGCATTTATGTGACTAGATGTCGGGCACATTCTTCCAGAGGTGCTATGGCGTCCATGGCTTTGCAGACTGGTGTTTGTTTGGAGGATGTGGTGTTCGTTTGGAGCATGCGGCTGATTGGTCAAGGGAGTCCAGGTTTAGGGATTTTTATTTAAATCCTGTTGCTCATGTCAGGTTGTGCCTAGTCAGGTTGTGCCAGCTTTAAACAAGCATAATAGGAAGCCTCCATGCTTGCCATAAAATTTGTGGATTTTCATAACATTTATGACGTAAAGTCGGAATGTTATTAAAGACATGGAGGTGAATATTATTCCTCCTTGTGTCCCCCCCCCCTTTCACTGTTTTCTTTTCTTTCCAGGATGAATTCTGAAGTCTTGATTTACATGTGACTTGGTTCTCTGTTGGAACTCCGTGCATTTCAGGTGGAAGGTTTCAGTTGCATGTTTGTTAAAAGTTATCGTTGACCCTGTTGCAAGTAGACCACAGTTCTTTGGTCGCTTAAAGAAGAAAGATGAAGATACCATTGCTGCATCCCAGTTTTAAGGAAATGCGGGCATGTGATTACTGGGGCAGTGGTACAGTGGTATCAAGTTTCTCTTTTGTTTCTGTTGTAACAATAAAGTTTTCTTTGCTGCTGAGGGTGACAGTAAGGAAGGATTATAGCATAATATTTGCCTCTGTGTCTTTAATAAAATTCCGACTTTTTGTCACAAATGTTAGGAAAATCCACAAATTATACAGATAAACCTGACTACTGTATGATGGACTCCTACCTAGGTAAGTTCTTCTGTTACACACTGTAATTATATAGATACACCTGACTGCTGTGTGATGGACTCCTACCTAGGTAAGTGCTTCTGTTACACACAGTAATTATATAGATACACCTGACTGCTGTATGATGGACTCCTACCTAGGTAAGTCCTTCTGTTACACACAGTAATTATATAGATATACCTGACTGCTGTATGATGGACACCTACCTAGGTAAGTGCTTCTGTTACACACAGTAATTATATAGATACCTGACTGCTCTATGATGGACTCTGACCTAGGTAAGTGCTTCTGTTACACACAGTAATTATATATATACCTGACTGCTGTATGATGGACTCCTACCTAGGTAAGTGCTTCTGTTACACACAGTAATTATATAGATACACCTGACTGCTGTATGATGGACTACTACCTAGGTAAGTGCTTCTGTTACACACAGTAATTATATAGATACACCTGACTGCTGTATGATGGACTCCTACCTAGGTAAGTGCTTCTGTTACACACAGTAATTATATAGATACACCTGACTGCTGTGTAATGGACTCCTACCTAGGTAAGTGCTTCTGTTACACACAGTAATTATATAGATACACCTGACTGCTGTATGATGGACTCCTACCTAGGTAAGTGCTTCTGTTACACACAGTAATTATATAGATACACCTGACTGCTGTGTGATGGACTCCTACCTAGGTAAGCGCTTCTGTGACACACAGTAATTATATAGATATACCTGCCTGCTGTATGATGGACTCCTACCTAGGTAAGCGCTTCTGTTACACACAGTAATTATATAGATACACCTGACTGCTGTATAATGGACTCCTACCTAGGTTAGTACTTCTGTTACACACAGTAATTATATAGATACACCTGCCTGCTGTATGATGGACTCCTACCTAGGTAGGTGCTTCTGTTACACACAGTAATTATATAGATACACCTGACTGCTGTATGATGGACTCCTACCTAGGTAAGTCCTTCTGTTACACACAGTAATTATATAGATACACCTGACGGCTGTATGATGGACTCCTACCTAGGTAAGTGCTTCTGTTACACACAGTAATTATATAGATAAACCTGTCTGCTGTATGATGGACTCTAGTGTTGAGCGAGCATGCTCGGCCGATGCTCGGATCGGCTCGAGCATCGCTCTGCTCGGCACATGGCGGTACTCGTACGAGTACCGCATGTGCTCGCCCGCCATCTTCGGGTCTCCTCCCCGCACGTTTTGCGGCTGCTGCGCAGCCAATAAACGTGCAGGGAGGCTCTGACATCGGTGTAATGCCAGCAGCCATGTTGGCTGCTGGCATTACACTGATTGGCTGGCCAGAACCCGTGGTCGGGTGCTGTATAGCACCTGACCATCGAGTTCGGCTCAGTCTGAGCCAGGGAGAGCTGAGGATAGGAAGGGAAAGGCAGTGTAGGGAGGAAAAAAACAAAAATTGTGAAAAAAAAGAACCAAAAGTCCTTTTTAGGACTACTGTGTGTGGGGGCAGCAGGTTATTTTGTGTGGGGGGAAAAAAACAAAAAAAAAAAAAAAAAAAATATTCTGTTTAGTGTGAAAAGTTGCAGATTAGAGCACATTCTGTTTAGTGTGCACAGTTGCAGATTAGAGCACATTCTGTTTAGTGTGCAAAGTTGCAGATTAGAGCACATTCTGATTAGTGTGCAAAGTTGCAGATTAGAGCACATTCTGTTTAGTGTGCAAAGTTGCAGATTAGAGCACATTCTGTTAAGTCTTCAAACTAAAATATCAAAGTCACATATTCCATTCAGTGTGCGTCGCCGCAGTTTAGCAGCACATTCTGTGTACTGTGCAGAGTTGCAGAATAGGAAGAAATACTGTTAAGTCTTCAAACTCAAATATCAAAGTCACATATTCCATTCAGTGTGCTTCGCCGCAGTTTAGCAGCACATTCTGTGTACTGTGCAGAGTTGCAGAATAGGAAGAAATACTGTTAAGTCTTCAAACTAAAATATCAAAGTCACATATTCCATTCAGTGTGCTTCGCCGCAGTTTAGCAGCACATTCTGTGTACTGTGCAGAGTTGCAGAATAGGAAGAAATACTGTTAAGTCTTCAAACTAAAATATCAAAGTCACATATTCCATTCAGTGTGTTTCACCGCCGTTTAGCAGCCTATTCTGTGTACTCTGCACAGTTGTAGAATAGGAAGAAATACTGTTAAGTTTTCAAACTCAAATATTAAAGTCACATATTCCATTCAGTGTGTTTCACCGCCGTTTAGCAGTCTATTCTGTGTACTCTGCACAGTTGCAGAATAGTAAGAAATAGTGTTAAGTTTTCAAACTCAAACATTAAAGTCACATATTCCATTCAGTGTGTTTCACCGCCGTTTAGCAGCCTATTCTGTGTACTCTGCACAGTTGCAGAATAGGAAGAAATACTGTTAAGTTTTCAAACTCAAATATTAAAGTCACATATTCCATTCAGTGTGTTTCACCGCCGTTTAGCAGCCTATTCTGTGTACTCTGCACAGTTGCAGAATAGTAAGAAATACTGTTAAGTTTTCAAACTCAAATATTAAAGTCACATATTCCATTCAGTGTGTTTCACCGCCGTTTAGCAGCCTATTCTGTGTACTCTGCAGAGTTGCAGAATAGTAAGAAATACTGTTAAGTTTTCAAACTCAAATATTAAAGTCACATATTCCATTCAGTGTGTTTCACCGCCGTTTAGCAGTCTATTCTGTGTACTCTGCACAGTTGCAGAATAGTAAGAAATAGTGTTAAGTTTTCAAACTCAAATATTAAAGTCACATATTCCATTCAGTGTGTTTCACCGCCGTTTAGCAGCCTATTCTGTGTACTCTGCACAGTTGCAGAATAGTAAGAAATACTGTTAAGTTTTCAAACTCAAATATTAAAGTCACATATTCCATTCAGTGTGTTTCACCGCCGTTTAGCAGCCTATTCTGTGTACTCTGCACAGTTGCAGAATAGGAAGAAATACTGTTAAGTTTTCAAACTCAAATATTAAAGTCACATATTCCATTCAGTGTGTTTCACCGCCGTTTAGCAGCCTATTCTGTGTACTCTGCACAGTTGCAGAATAGTAAGAAATAGTGTTAAGTTTTCAAACTCAAATATTAAAGTCACATATTCCATTCAGTGTGTTTCACCGCCGTTTAGCAGCCTATTCTGTGTACTCTGCACAGTTGCAGAATAGTAAGAAATACTGTTAAGTTTTCAAACTCAAATATTAAAGTCACATATTCCATTCAGTGTGTTTCACCGCCTTTTAGCAGCCTATTCTGTGTACTCTGCACAGTTGCAGAATAGTAAGAAATACTGTTAAGTTTTCAAACTCAAATATTAAAGTCACATATTCCATTCAGTGTGTTTCACCGCCGTTTAGCAGCCTATTCTGTGTACTCTGCACAGTTGCAGAATAGGAAGAAATACTGTTAAGTTTTCAAACTCAAATATTAAAGTCACATATTCCATTCAGTGTGTTTCACCGCCGTTTAGCAGTCTATTCTGTGTACTCTGCACAGTTGCAGAATAGTAAGAAATACTGTTAAGTTTTCAAACTCAAATATTAAAGTCACATATTCCATTCAGTGTGTTTCACCGCCGTTTAGCAGTCTATTCTGTGTACTCTGCACAGTTGCAGAATAGTAAGAAATAGTGTTAAGTTTTCAAACTCAAATATTAAAGTCACATATTCCATTCAGTGTGTTTCACCGCCGTTTAGCAGTCTATTCTGTGTACTCTGCACAGTTGCAGAATAGTAAGAAATAGTGTTAAGTTTTCAAACTCAAATATTAAAGTCACATATTCCATTCAGTGTGTATCACCGCCGTTTAGCAGCCTATTCTGTGTACTCTGCACAGTTGCAGAATAGTAAGAAATAGTGTTAAGTTTTCAAACTCAAATATTAAAGTCACATATTCTGTGTAAGATGAAGAAGGCGGGTAAAAAGGGACGGGGAAGTGGACGTGATCCTGAAAGTTCAGGGCGCGGGTCAGGACGCGGAGAAACTGTGCCTGGTGCCAGAGCACAAGAAAGAAAGACATCCACCATACCTAGCTTCATGTGTAATTTTACAGGGCGTCGCAGGACATCACTCTCGAGGTCCGACCACTGCGAACAGGTGGTCGGTTGGATGACAGCTGATACTGCTTCCAGTCGGTTAAGCACCACCCTGTCTTCCACCAAGTCCACTCTCAGTAGCCAAGAGTCTGGTCAACATAATCCTCACTCTGATCATCCTTCCTCCCACCATACACGGTCTGGTCAAAGAAGTGATCCCACACTGGGATATAGTGAGGAGCTCGTCTCATCACCAATCCTTCATTTGACCCTCTCTCCAAGCACGCTTGCAGAGGAACATGACATCTTGTGCCCTGATTCACAACCTCTAGAGGCTACCCAATCACAAGAAGATGACAGATGTGAACGGCATTTAAGGTCAAAGGAAGTCGTGGATGATGATGATGATGATGAGACACAGTTGCCATTAAATCAACCACTATTTCCGTCTCAAGACCTTGTTGAGGAGAATGTTATACAGTTGTCAATGACTGAGTATGTGGTGGGATCAAGACTTGAGGAGGATGATCAGAGTGAGGAAGTGGAGGAGGACTTGGTGGACGATGAGGTGACTGACCCCACCTGGGAAGGTGTAGAGCCGAGCGATGACAGCAGTCCTGAGGGTGAGCCATCTGCAGCACCGCAACAGGCTGGAAGAGGCAGTGGTGTGGCTACAGAAAGAAGGCGGACCGCACCAAACCGGCCCGCAAATGTTCCACGGAGCACCCCCTTGCGTAAATCTACCTTGCCAAAGGGTAGGTATTCCGCGGTATGGCGTTTTTTTAAGGAAAGTGCGGACGACAAAAGAATTGTAGTTTGCAACCTGTGCCACACCAGAATGAGCCGAGGCATGAACACTAGAAACCTCACCACCACCAGCATGATCCGACACATGGCATCCAAGCACCGTAGTAAGTGGGAGGAACGCCTGGATCGCCCATCTGTGTCTGCAGGCCACACCACTGCCTCCTCTTCCCCTGTTTTCGGTGCCGGCCAATCGCCTGTCGAAGGCGCAGGCCCGCATACCTCCCGCCCTGCACCTGTACCATCTGAAGCACCATCAGCGACCACATCCACTTCCCTGTCCCAGCACAGCGTCCAAATGTCGTTACCCCAGGCATTTGAGCGCAAGAGAAAGTACCCAGCCACCCACCCACAGGCCATAGCACTAACCTCACACCTTTCAAAATTACTGGCCATCGAAATGCTGCCATTTAGGCTTGTGGACACTGAGTCCTTCCGCAGCCTGATGGCAGCAGCTGTCCCTCGGTACGCGGTCCCCAGCCGCCACTACTTTTCCCGGTGTGCCATCCCCGCATTACACCACCATGTGTCCCGTAACATCACCCGTGCCCTGACCAACGCAGTTACTGGGAAGGTCCACTTAACGACTGACACATGGACAAGTGCTTGTGGCCAGGGACGCTACATTTCCCTGACGGCACACTGGGTGAATGTCGTGGAGGCTGGGAGCGACTCGGACCCTGGGATGGCACGGGTGCTACCCACGCCGAGGATTGCGGGCCCTACCTCCATCAGGGTTTCCACCAGCACCTACGTTATTGGCTCCTCCTCCTCCGTTTCCACCTCCGAATTCTCTACACGCAGCGCCACTCCCCCATCAGCCAGTAGCTGGAAGCAGTGTAGCACTGCAGTGGGGAAGCGTCAACAGGCCGTGCTGAAGCTGATCTGCCTTGGGGACAAACAGCACACGGCCTCAGAGCTGTTGCAGGGGATTAGTCACCAGACCGAGCAGTGGCTCTCGCCACTCAACCTGCAACCAGGCATGGTTGTGTGTGATAATGGGCGTAACTTGGTGGCGGCTTTGGAGCTCGGCAAGCTCACACACGTACCATGCCTAGCGCATGTATTTAATTTAGTGGTGCAGCGATTTCTAAAAACCTACCCCAATGTGCATGATCTCTTGACCAAGGTGCGCCGCGTGTGTGCACATTTCCGTAAGTCATCTACAGCTTCGGCCGGCCTGTTGAAGCTGCAGCAGCGCTTACAATTGCCAGCTCACCGGCTGCTGTGTGACGTGAGCACGCGCTGGAACTCCACCTTCCACATGTTGGCCCGGCTTTGTGAGCAGCAGAGGGCAGTAGTGGAGTACCAGCTGTTACACGGTCGTCGCCTCTCCGTTCAACTTCCTGTAATCAGAAGTGAGGAGTGGGAATGGATGTCAGACCTCTGCGAGGTTTTACGCAATTTTGAGGAATCGACACAGATGGTGAGCGGCGATAACGCTATTATCAGTGTAACCATCCCACTTCTGTGTCTACTGAAACGCTCGCTGCTCACAATTAAAACCGACGCTTTGCATGTGGAAGAGGTGGAAATGGGGGAGGAAGAGCTTACACAAGGTGATAGCCAGAGCACCCTCACTTCGTCTTCTCAGCGACAATTGGAGGAGGCGGAGGAGGAGGAGGAGGAGGAGGAGGAGGAAGACACGGTTGCCTCCGCTACAGAGGGTAGCCATGGAACTTTAGTTCCATCTCTTCAGCGTGGGTGGGCAGAAGAGGAGGAAGAGGATGAGGAGATTGAGAGTCATCCTCCTGGTGAGGACAGCGAAATCTTGACTGTTGGTACTCTGGCACACATGGCTGACTTTATGTTAGGCTGCCTTTCCCGTGAACCACGCGTTGTACGCATTTTAAACAACACGGATTACTGGGTGTTCACCCTTCTGGACCCCCGCTACAAAGAGAATTTCTCATCTCTCATTCCTCCGGTGGAGAGGACAAGCAAAATGGTGCAATACCAGAAGGTTCTTGTCGAAAAATTGCTCCAAAATTTTCCATCTGACAACGCTGGCGGCAGAGTACGTGCTACCTTGGCCAACAGAGAAGGGGAGAAAAGGGGAGCACACAGCAGTTCCGAGAAAGGCAGGGCAACACTCTCCAAGGCGTGGGACACCTTCATGACACCCCGCCAGCACCCTCACCCTGATGCGCAGCCTAGTGTCACAAGGAGGGAAAAGTTTTGGAAGATGGTGAAGGAGTACGTAGCAGACCGTGTCAGCGTCCTCAATGATCCCTCTGTGCCTTACAACTACTGGGTGTCCAAGCTGGACACGTGGTATGAACTGGCACTCTACGCCTTGGAGGTGCTGGCCTGCCCTGCCGCCAGCGTTCTGTCTGAGCGGGTATTTAGTGCTGCTGGTGGCATCATAACAGATAAGCGTATCCGCCTTTCCGCCGACAATGCTGATAGGTTGACACTTATAAAAATGAACAAGGCCTGGATTTCCCCTGACTTCTCCACTCCACTGGAGGAAAGCCCCGGGGGAACATAAACTCACTTTATATATGTTATTTACAATGATGGGAATACTCTGTATTCCCATTCACCCCTTCCACCCAAAAAACGGGTATATGGTTGACTCTTAATCTTCTCATCCTCCTCCTCCTCTTCCATATGCCCTGTGATATAATTTTTATATAGGGCCAGCTCACCAGCGGGTCCTGTGCTATCATTTTTATGTAGGGCCAGCTCACCAGCGGGCCCTGTGATATAATTTTTATATAGGGCCAGCTCACCAGCGGGCCCTGTTTGACAATTTTTGTATAGGTCAGCTCACCAGCGGGCCTTCTCATATAATGTTTTATTGGGTCAGCTCTCTAGCGGGCCCTCTCATATAATGTTTTATAGCGTCAGCTCACTAGCGGGCCTTCGCATATAATGTTTAGGATGGTCAGCTCTGCAGCAGACCCTCACCCATAATGTTTTAGATGGTCAGCTCAGCGCACGTTTCCCTCTTAATCATGGCCTCAGTTCTGAAAATCAAGGAAATTTTGGGGAGAATTTGCCTCTGCGCACGTTTCCCTCTTAATCATGGCCTCAGTTCTGAAAATCAAGGAAATTTTTGGGAGAATTTGCCTCTGCGCACGTTTCCCTCTTAATCATGGCCTCAGTTCTGAAAATCAAGGAAATTTTTGGGAGAATTTGCCTCTGCGCACGTTTCCCTCTTAATCATGGCCTCAGTTCTGAAAATCAAGGAAATTTTTGGGAGAATTTGCAGATGATATACAAGTAAATATACAGCAAATATTGTTTGGTAACAATTTTTCGCCTAAAGTCGTTTTTATTTTCCTTTTTGTGTGTTTTATGGTCAGTCTGTAAAAATGGCGTACTACGGGCGAAAGATCGTTCCCAGCAGCGATGTTGGAGTCCAAGATGCATCCAGACATCCTCCCTATGCTGTCCCTGAACCATTTCTGTGGTGTTTCCATCCTTTTCTTCCCTTTTCCTATGGACCAGGCACCCTCCCCTTATCAGAGCAGGGGGTGCCTGGTGTAATGCTCGAGTCCTCCCATTGACTTCAATGGGGCTCGGGTGCTCGGCCGAGCACTCGAGCCTCAGGGGGTGCTCGGTCAGAGCACCCGAACACCCGAGCATTGGGGTGCTCGCTCATCACTAATGGACTCCTACCAAGTGTGTTAAACAGATAAAGAGCTACTTATTCGTATATATCGGAATGCTTTGTAACCTATCCTTGTGGATTATACATAATGATTTCTGTTTCAGGGAACTATGTATAGATTTGTGTCTTTGCTCATGGAACTTGTTCATCTTGTCTTGGGTAGGCAAGTAAAAATTCAGCCATTAGTGCCAGTGTACTTAGAGACAGGAGAGGTGAGTTATTTTGTAAGTAGCAAGTAAGTGTCCCTTTAAAGATCATTTCTGTTATTTGAAATGTGAGCTTGTTATTGTAAGAGCAACTAATTCTTTTTTTTTTATAAATGACCCTTTAATGCTTTTGGGTGCTAGAGGCATTACTAATACATTGCTTATCAATGCATTAATGCTTCTCCAGCATTCAAGTGTTGTATCTTGCACTCAATTATTGTGCATTACCAGTAACCATAACTCACCTCAGTAGCTAGGAATTATTTTCAAGGTCAGAGTTCCATATCTGTTCAAGTAGATTCATAGTTGCCACCAACCTATATTCTTCTTTCATGTCAGCTGTTTACAATGTGCTGCTGATCTTTGGCAGTTCAAGGTTAGACATCACATTGTATAATGAGAAATGTTTGTATGATTTTCTATTCAATGTCTTGAATGAAAAGGAACGGATGATATTGTCTGTTGAAGAGGGTTGGAGAGCAGCCTTGTACTGTCCATTCTCCTCGGTCCCATGTGAATGTCCAGCTTGGAAAATACAAACTGTCATGAAATAGTCACATTCTGGAAAGGCTGCTCCCTTAGATCTGAATGAACTGGGTCTACAATTTGCAAACCCACTCTCTCTGCCGAGTAGCAGATTCTGAGCTCTAAAAACTGACCCCCTTTATGTCCCAAGAGCTATCTTGGGGTAACTAAAATCAATAGTTGGAAGCTTCAGACCTCTCTTACATACGCCAAGAATGCAGTCTCCATAGCCAGCAATCAGACCAGTCAATCCACGACTAGTATTATGTAACGGAACACAAAACCCTGAATTCAGTCTTGGGCATCAATAGCGTAGTCCTTCCTCTCTGCCATCAAACATGTGGGACCAGTTTCTTCCTCATCTAACTGTCTGATAGGAGACAATGTTGATCTGCTAATGCAGCCCCTGGCTAGTTACCACATTTAGTTATTTACTCATTCCTTGTGGACCAATGTGTTTTACGCCCCTATGGAATGGTCCTCAAGAGGTTAAGGGTGTGATTTAAAATAGATCTGTCGCCTTTAATTTATGTTTACATATTCAAAACTGCATGCACATTGTGTTATCCAAAAGGTCATCAGATGTATAGTTAAGGAAATATTAACACTTTCTTGTTGGTTATCTCTCTGAGTACAGCAACATACTTTAATTAAAGGTGACATGTTAATTTTAAGCCAACTTACGCAAGGGGTATGCAAAGCAATGCGTTGCGTACCCCTCTGGCACTCAAAGGGTTAATCCTATGAGTGGCAGAGGGTGCCAATGTGTTGCGTATACCTCTGGCATTCAAAGGGTTAAACTATCACTTGCACAAAGAGGTGATTTTCAGAGTGCTATGCAAATCATGTCTATAGTATGTTATCCATGTTTTTATGCCAAACAATAGTTTAAAAGATATTTAGCTTTATTGTATGTAACTTTATGCAAATTATAGAGTAGTACCTCTGATGCCTACATGATACTAACATTCCACACTGCTCCCCATCCCAACTGTCACTCCCTGTCTGTAGATACTAACATTTCATCCTACTCTCCTTCTCATAAACGATCTTTTGAAATGAAAAAACAACTAATATAAATACAGGTGATTTTGAAAGCTGTTTTATAATCAACTTTTTGTTATAAAGTGACACTTGCTTTTCAACCTTATGGCACAAACTGACAGGCATGCACACACATCATCGTGCACACATCACTGGGCTAGCACACTGACAGGTACACACATCATCATGTACACATCAATTTTCTAGCACACTGACAGGTACACACATCATCATGCACACATCATAGTGCTAGCACACTGACAGGCATGTACACACATCATCATGCACACATCATAGTGCTAGTACACTGACAGGCATGCACACACATCATCATGCACACATCATAGTTCTAGCACACTGACACGCATGCACACACATCATCATTCACACATCATAGTTCTAGCACACTGACAGGTACACACACATCATCATGCACACATCACTGGGCTAGCACACTGACAGGCATGCACACACATCATCATGCACACATCATAGTGCTAGTACACTGACAGGCATGCACACACATCATCATGCACACATCATAGTGCTAGTACACTGACAGGCATGCACACACATCATCATGCACACATCATAGTGCTAGCACACTGACAGGCATGTACACACATCATCATGCACACATCATAGTGCTAGTACACTGACAGGCATGCACACACATCATCATGCACACATCATAGTTCTAGCACACTGACACGCATGCACACACATCATCATTCATACATCATAGTGCTAGCACACTGACAGGCATGCACACACATCATCATGCACACATCATAGTGCTAGTACACTGACAGGCATGCACACACATCATCATGCACACATCATAGTGCTAGCGCACTAACAGGCATGCACACACATCATCATGCACACATCATAGTTCTAGCACACTGACAGGCATGCACACACATCATCATGCACACATCATAGTTCTAGCACACTGACAGGTACACACACATATCATCATGCACACATCACTGGGCTAGCACACTGACAGGCATGCACACACATCATCATGCACACATCATAGTGCTAGTACACTGACAGGCATGCACACATCATCATGCACACATCATAGTGCTAGCACACTGACAGGTACACACACATCATCACACACATCACTGGGCTAGCACACTGACAGGTACACACACATCATCATCATTCATACATCATAGTGCTAGTACACTGACAGGCATGCACACATCATCATCATTCATACATCATAGTGCTAGTACACTGACAGGTACACACATCATCATGCACACATCATAGTGCTAGTACACTGACAGGCATGCACACACATCATGCACACATCATAGTGCTAGTACACTGACAGGTACACACACATCATCATGCACACATCATAGTGCTAGCACACTGACAGGTACACACACATCATCATGCACACATCATAGTGCTAGCACACTGACAGGCATGTACACACATCATCATACACACATCATAGTGCTAGTACACTGACAGGCATGCACACACATCATCATGCACACATCATAGTGCTAGTACACTGACAGGCATGCACACACATCATCATGCACACATCATAGTGCTAGTACACTGACAGGTACACACATCATCATGCACACATCATAGTGCTAGTACACTGACAGGCATGCACACACATCATCATGCACACATCATAGTGCTAGTACACTGACAGGCATGCACACACATCATCATGCACACATCATAGTGCTAGCACACTGACAGGTACACACACATCATCATGCACACATCATAGTGCTAGCACACTGACAGGTACACACACATCATCATGCACACATCATAGTGCTAGTACACTGACAGGCATGCACACACATCATCATTCACACATCATAGTGCTAGTACACTGACAGGCATGCACACACATCATCATGCACACATCATAGTTCTAGTACACTGACAGGCATGCACACACATATCATCATGCACACATCACTGGGCTAGTACACTGACAGGCATGCACACACATCATCATGCACACATCATAGTGCTAGTACACTGACAGGCATGCACACACATCATCATGCACACATCATAGTTCTAGCACACTGACAGGTACACACACATCATCATGCACACATCATAGTTCTAGCACACTGACAGGCATGCACACACATCATCATGCACACATCATAGTTCTAGCACACTGACAGGTACACACACATCATCATGCACACATCATAGTGCTAGCACACTGACAGGTACACACACATCAACATTCACACATCATAGTGCTAGTACACTGACAGGTACACACATATCATCATGCACACATCATAGTTCTAGCACACTGACAGGTACACACACATCATCATGCACACATCATAGTGCTAGTACACTGACAGGCATGTACACACATCATCATGCACACATCATAGTGCTAGTACACTGACAGGCACACACACATCATCATGCACACATCATAGTGCTAGTACACTGACACGCATGCACACACATCATCATGCACACATCATAGTGCTAGTACACTGACAGGTATGCACACACATCATCATGCACACATCATAGTGCTAGCGCACTAACAGGCATGCACACACATCATCATGCACACATCATAGTGCTAGCACACTGACAGGTACACACACATCATCATGCACACATCATAGTGCTAGTACACTGACAGGTATGCACACACATCATCATGCACACATCATAGTGCTAGCGCACTAACAGGCATGCACACACATCATCATGCACACATCATAGTGCTAGCACACTGACAGGTACACACACATCATCATTCACACATCATAGTGCTAGTACACTGACAGGCATGCACACACATCATCGTGCACACGTCATAGTTCTAGCACACTGACAGGTACACACACATCATCATGCACACATCATAGTGCTAGCACACTGACAGGTACACACATCATCATGCACACATCATAGTGCTAGTACACTGACAGGTACACACATCATCATGCACACATCATAGTGCTAGCGCACTAACAGGCATGCACACACATCATCATGCACACATCATAGTGCTAGCGCACTGACAGGCATGCACACACATCATCATGCACACATCATAGTGCTAGCGCACTGACAGGCATGCACACACATCATCATGCACACATCATAGTGCTAGTACACTGACAGGTACACACACATCATCATGCACACATCATAGTGCTAGTACACTGACAGGCATGCACACACATCATCATGCACACATCATAGTGCTAGTACACTGACAGGTACACACATCATCATGCACACATCATAGTGCTAGTACACTGACAGGTACACACACACATCATCATGCACACATCATAGTGCTAGTACACTGACAGGCATGCACACACATCATCATGCACACATCATAGTGCTAGTACACTGACAGGCATGCACACATCATCATGCACACATCATAGTGCTAGCACACTGACAGGTACACACACATCATCACACACATCACTGGGCTAGCACACTGACAGGTACACACACATCATCATCATTCATACATCATAGTGCTAGTACACTGACAGGCATGCACACATCATCATCATTCATACATCATAGTGCTAGTACACTGACAGGTACACACATCATCATGCACACATCATAGTGCTAGTACACTGACAGGCATGCACACACATCATGCACACATCATAGTGCTAGTACACTGACAGGTACACACACATCATCATGCACACATCATAGTGCTAGCACACTGACAGGTACACACACATCATCATGCACACATCATAGTGCTAGCACACTGACAGGCATGTACACACATCATCATACACACATCATAGTGCTAGCACACTGACAGGCATGCACACATCATCATACACACATCATAGTGCTAGCACACTGACAGGTACACACATCATCATGCACACATCATAGTGCTAGTACACTGACAGGCATGCACACACATCATGCACACATCATAGTGCTAGTACACTGACAGGTACACACACATCATCATGCACACATCATAGTGCTAGCACACTGACAGGTACACACACATCATCATGCACACATCATAGTGCTAGTACACTGACAGGTACACACACATCATCATGCACACATCATAGTGCTAGCACACTGACAGGCATGTACACACATCATCATACACACATCATAGTGCTAGTACACTGACAGGCATGTACACACATCATCATACACACATCATAGTGCTAGCACACTGACAGGTACACACACATCATCATGCACACATCATAGTGCTAGCACACTGACAGGTACACACACATCATCATGCACACATCATAGTGCTAGTACACTGACAGGCATGCACACACATCATCATTCACACATCATAGTGCTAGTACACTGACAGGCATGCACACACATCATCATGCACACATCATAGTTCTAGTACACTGACAGGCATGCACACACATATCATCATGCACACATCACTGGGCTAGTACACTGACAGGCATGCACACACATCATCATGCACACATCATAGTGCTAGTACACTGACAGGCATGCACACACATCATCATGCACACATCATAGTTCTAGCACACTGACAGGTACACACACATCATCATGCACACATCATAGTTCTAGCACACTGACAGGCATGCACACACATCATCATGCACACATCATAGTTCTAGCACACTGACAGGTACACACACATCATCATGCACACATCATAGTGCTAGCACACTGACAGGTACACACACATCATCATTCACACATCATAGTGCTAGTACACTGACAGGTACACACATATCATCATGCACACATCATAGTTCTAGCACACTGACAGGTACACACACATCATCATGCACACATCATAGTGCTAGTACACTGACAGGCATGTACACACATCATCATGCACACATCATAGTGCTAGTACACTGACAGGCACACACACATCATCATGCACACATCATAGTGCTAGTACACTGACACGCATGCACACACATCATCATGCACACATCATAGTGCTAGTACACTGACAGGTATGCACACACATCATCATGCACACATCATAGTGCTAGCGCACTAACAGGCATGCACACACATCATCATGCACACATCATAGTGCTAGCACACTGACAGGTACACACACATCATCATGTACACATGATAGTGCTAGTACACTGACAGGCATGCACACACATCATCGTGCACACATCATAGTTCTAGCACACTGACAGGTACACACACATCATCATGCACACATCATAGTGCTAGCACACTGACAGGTACACACATCATCATGCACACATCATAGTGCTAGTACACTGACAGGTACACACATCATCATGCACACATCATAGTGCTAGCGCACTAACAGGCATGCACACACATCATCATGCACACATCATAGTGCTAGCGCACTGACAGGCATGCACACACATCATCATGCACACATCATAGTGCTAGCGCACTGACAGGCATGCACACACATCATCATGCACACATCATAGTGCTAGTACACTGACAGGTACACACACATCATCATGCACACATCATAGTGCTAGTACACTGACAGGTACACACACATCATCATGCACACATCATAGTGCTAGTACACTGACAGGTACACACACATCATCATGCACACACCATAGTGCTAGTACACTGACAGGCATGCACACACATCATCATGCACACATCATAGTGCTAGTACACTGACAGGCATGCACACACATCATCATGCACACATCATAGTGCTAGCTCACTGACAGGCATGCACACATCACTGGGCTAGTACACTGACAGGCATGTACACACATCATCATGTACACATCAATGTTCTCGCGCACGGACAGGCATGCACACACATCATCATGCACACATCATAGTTCTAGCACACTGACAGGTACACACACATCATCATGCACACATCATAGTTCTAGCACACTGACAGGCATGTACACACATCATCATGCACACATCATAGTGCTAGCACACTGACAGGTACACACACATCATCATGCACACATCATAGTGCTAGTACACTGACAGGCATGCACACACATCATCATGTACACATCATAGTGCTAGTACACGGACAGGCATGCACACACATCATCATGCACACATCATAGTTCTATCACACTGACAGGCATGCACACACATCATCATGCACACATCATAGTGCTAGTACACTGACAGGTACACACACATCATCATGCACACATCATAGTTCTATCACACTGACAGGCATGCACACACATCATCATGCACACATCATAGTGCTAGTACACTGACAGGTACACACATCATCATGCACACATCATAGTGCTAGTACACTGACAGGCATGCACACACATCATCATGCACACATCATAGTGCTAGTACACTGACAGGCATGCACACACATCATCATGCACACATCATAGTGCTAGCACACTGACAGGCATGCACACACATCATCATGCACACATCACTGGGCTAGTACACTGACAGGCATGCACACACATCATCATGCACACATCACTGGGCTAGTACACAGACAGACATGCACACACATCATCATGCACACATCATAGTGCTAGCGCACGGACAGGAATGCACACACATCATCATGCACACATCATAGTTCTAGCGCACGGACAGAAATGCACACACATCATCATGCACACATCATAGTTCTAGCGCACGGACAGGAATGCACACACATCATCATGCACACATCACTGGGCTAGTACACTGACAGGCATGCACACACATCATCATGCACACATCACTGGGCTAGTACACAGACAGACATGCACACACATCATCATGCACACATCATAGTGCTAGCGCACGGACAGAAAAGCACACACATCATCATGCACACATCATAGTTCTAGCGCACGGACAGGAATGCACACACATCATAGTTCTAGCGCACGGACAGGAATGCACACACATCATCATGCACACATCACTGGGCTAGTACACTGACAGGCATGCACACACATCATCATGCACACATCATAGTGCTAGTACACTGACAGGTACACACACATCATCATGCACACATCACTGGGCTAGTACACTGACAGGCATGCACACACATCATCATGCACACAAACATTATCATGCATGCACACTGATCTCATACATCATCACAAGTACATATCTTCAAGGACATACACTCAGCCTTCCATGTGCACATATATTTATTCACCAGTACTGAAGTGGGAATATGTCAATGGAAATAACACTCTCCTGGGAATTCCCACAGGAAGAAAACTGGTTGTTTTCTGCCTATTTCTTCCAGCAGCAACGTGTTTACCCATCTCTAGTAAATAAGCTCGGGAATCAGGAAGCTTCTCCTTTAATTGCAAACTTTATATTTTTCTGTTTAACCCTTTAAAAGAGCAGTTAACTATTTTTATATCAAAACCTATATGTTATATGGATGTTCCTGCTGAATAAAACAAGCACTGTTATGTATAAAAACAAGAGTTTAAACTATAATAACTCTGGAAATATGTATCTTTCAGCAGTGGGAATATTGTTTTACATGGTGGGAAAACCCCTATAATATATTCATTTTCTTTTATATTTATCTTGAGGTTTCTTGATTTGCAAGTTTTATTTGCCTGCAAATTCACTTTAAAGGAGCAGTAAACTTTTTTTATGAAAACACATATTTTACAGAGCATTTCCTGCTGAATAAAACAAGATCACTCCCATCGCTATCAGATGTTTTATTGAAAATTTATAGCAGTTTAAATAACCAGGAAGCGAATTTACTGTGTTTTACTTCCTGATAGATCTAACTGACAGGAAGTGAATTTACTGTGTTTACTTCCTGACAGATCTAGGGTTGCCACCCAACCGGTATTTTACTGGCAGGCCAGTAAAAAATTGGCTTCTGTCCAATGTTAAGTCTATGGAGGGAATGCCATGGCCGGTATTTTTTTGAAGAAAAGGTGGCAACCCTAGATAGATCTAACTGACAGGAAGTGAATTTACTGTTGCTTACTTCCTGATAGTTCTAATTGACAGAAAGTGAATGTATTGTGTTTACTTCCTGATAGTTCTGACAGGAAGTGACTCAGCAGTTTCTATGTCATTCTATGGAGAACTGTTTGTAGGGTTGCCACCTTTTCTTAAAAAAAAAACGGCCTTGGCATTCCCTCCATAGACTTAACATTGGACAGAAGCCAATTTTTTACCGGCCTGCCGGTAAAATACCGGCTTGGTGGCAACCCTAGCTGTATGTCTCTGACTTTCCTCTCCATTAGAATCTAACAGGAAATCTAATTAGAATTTGACCTGTAGAGGGCACTGCTAATGTAAAAAACATGGGTTTAAACTGTAATAACTCTGGAAATATAAATCTCTCAGCAGTGGGAGTACACTTATTTTACTCAATAGGAAAATCCCTACAATATATATTCATAAAAAAAACTTTACTGCTCCTTTAAACATTAAATAAATCAATCTGTGCATCAAGCTGATGTTTTTCAAATGATTCTGCACGTTGAATACCAATCATGTGCAGCTAAGGGGGGCGGCAATGCTACCACAAGTCTGTCTTCCCAGAGTGACCATTCATCTTCCCCATTACAAGTGACCAGTAGAATTTATCAGACAGACCGTTGTATTGAGAGGATTCCTAACAGCAGGCTTATTCACTTGTTCCAGCTCACTTGCTCAGCTTAGGGTGCAAAGCCGTGCTGACATGTTCATCTTGTGGGAGGCTAAATCATTTCACATTTGAGTTATATATTGTCTTGTTATTGATTGGGATCAGAGCTGGCTGTATTTCACTTAAACATAACTGACATCTGCTTGTTCTTCACTGAGATCCACTTGGACACTTTTTATTGGAAAACAAGCAAAATAAAGCTCGGCTTTGCCCAGCTGATATAATGCATGTGTATTATCAGTCTCTACAGGGAACTAATAAGATATATTTGGGCCCAGAGCAAAAGACGAGTTTGTCCACCCCACACAATGCTTAAAGTGGATCTATCCCATATAGATATCTAATGCTTACTAGATAGAGCGTTTAGTGAAAAGTTTTAATATATTAGTCATTTAAAAAAAAAAAAAAAAATGTTATCTGTGCAAAAATTCAAGTTTAAAAGGTGCCCAGCAGCCTACTTCCTACTTGCAGCACTGCCTCATCTCCCGTCCCACTACCCAGCATCCTCCAATGACGGAGGCTTTCTTTCTCTAAGCTGGAGCAATCTCATTGGCAGAGATAGATATGTAGCCAATGAGATCACTCCAGCATAGAGACAGACATCCTCCGTCATCAGAGGATGCTGGGTAGTGGGACTGGAGCAGCATCTGTGCGGCAAGCAGTTTGCCGCAGTGGCAAGTAGAAGTAGGCTGCTGAGCACCTTTTAAACTTGAATTTTTGCGTAGATAACAGGTTTTTTTAAAAAATGACTAACATATTAAACTTTTTTGCTAAATGCTCTATCTAATGAGCATTAGATATCTGTATGTGATAGATCCACTTTAAAATTCTGACTCTCAGATCATGTTTACAAGAATTGACACACACATTTAAAGAAGCAGTAAACTTTTTTTATGAAAATATATCTATTGTAGGGTTTTTCCTGTTTTTTACATTAGCAGTGCCCTCTAGTGGTTAAATTCTAATTAGTTATTCTGTTACATTCTAATGGAGAGGAAAGTCAGTGACATACAGTTCTCCAAAGAATATGATAGAAACTGCTGTCAGAAAGGAAACTCACAGTAAAGTCCCTTCCTGATTATTTGAACTGTTCTAACTTTTGAATAAAACAGTTTACAGTGGTGGGAGTTCCCTTGTTTTACTCAGTAGGAAAAGCTTGATAACATATAGGTTTTCATAAAAAAAAGTTTACTGCTCCTTTAAAATTCAGAGACCGACCCACAAGGTGTACAGTTCGCAGCTATAGTGCACAATTTCTTGAACTTCTTAAAGAGGGACTTTCATCTGATTAATATAGAGATCCAAACCATAATTACATTAGCGATATGTATAGATGTAGTTATATTTTTCAAGAATAATCGCTGCATTAAAGAAAAACAGAACATTTTATGCAGACAGGCATCGGCTGGGATCTTGCAGTAGGCGGTCTCTGAGCCTGTCAGTCCCTTCCGGTGCCTCAAAGGGATAGTAATACTTAAAGGGACAGTAATGCCTCCCCAAAAAAGTCCCATTAGGTAGAGTTCAAAATATTAATCAACTAGTGTAAAAGCCCGTGTGCACGGGCTGTGGAGCAGTGAGGTAATGGCAGGACGCAGAGCAGGACCAGCCTCTTAACCCTTTGAGTGTCAAAGGGGTATGCAGTGCATTGCAAAGCAATGCGTTGCGTACCCCTCTGGCACTCAAACGGTTAACATTATCCAGACCTGCTCTGCATACTGCTGTTACCTCACTGCTCCACGCGACTGCGCCACCTCACTCACGCGATGCAGTCATGAGCAGTAGAGAGTGGACAAATGCGGGCAGTCTCTACTAAGCATGACTGCATCATGACAAACTTTCTGGCCTTTTATTATATAGGATATGCTCCAAACCCTATCTCTCAAACCGCTATGGTTTGAGAGATATAGGGATTCAAAGTTCCCCCTCCCTCCCCTTCTCCTGACGTCAGTGTCTAGCAGACAGCAGGATATCCCCGACCGGGAACCAGGCAGAGCCGAAATCTTGTTATTGCTAAAGAATTCATTCATTGGAAAGGTCTACAAAGTGTGCTTGCAAACCAGGTACACCTTTTAGACTTTTCCCCAGACCGGGGACGCTGACGTCAGGAGAAGGGGAGGGAAGGGGGAGCTTTGAATCCCTATATCTCTCAAACCATAGCGGTTTGAGAGATAGGGTTTGGAGCATATGATTAATATTTTAACCTCTACAAAAGTGGACATTTTTTGAGGGGGACATTACTGTCCCTTTAAGTTTTACAAAGCTGCATCTTGTAGCCCTTAAAAAATAGAAATCAAATGCCCCCAGTGGCATCTCTCAAACCTTTATGTAATCATATTTAATAATCAGATTTAAAGTTCCCCCCTTCCTGACGTCAGCGGTCTAGGTGACTGCAGGGGAATCCGGTCCTGGGACCAGCCGGCGGCTCTGCAGCAGAGCTGAGATCGAAATATTGAAAAACAAATCCTTCACTGGAACGGTCTTCTAAGTCTGCTTCAAGTGAAGGATTTCTTTTCCAATAATGCGATCTCGGCTCTGCTGAAGAGCCTCCCCCGTTCCAGCAGTGGCATAACAATAGGGGTCGCACCTGCGACTGGGCCCGTCACTCTCAGGGGCCCGGCCGCCCCCTGCGACCTCCCTGCAACGCGCTCGCAGAACAGCTGATCTCCTGCCGGCTGGCGCATTAATAATGCAGAGAGCTGGGAGATGACATAATCTCCCAGAGCTCTGCATTACTAACAACCGCGCAGGAGTTTGGTTCTGGAGGTCTGTGCCTCATTCGGCACACCACTAGATCACCAGGGAATCGAGGTAGGAGGACCCGGGGGGGGGTCAGTAGGGGCAATGTGTAGATGGGGGCAATGTGGAGAATGAGGGGCATTGTGATGGGGGCATTTTTGAAGGGGCAATGTGGAGATTGAGGGGCAGTGTGGAAGGGGCGTTGTGGAGAATGACGGGCAGTGTGGAAGGGGCATTGTGGAGAATGAGGGGCATTGTGATGGGGGCAATGTGGAGGGGGCATTGTGGAGATGAAGGGGCAATGTGGAGAATGAGGGGCATTGTGATGGGGGCAATGTGGAGGGGGCATTGTGGAGATGAAGGGGCAATGTGGAGAATGAGGGGCATTGTGGAAGGGGCATTGTGGAGATTGAGGGGCAATGTGGAGGTGGCCAATGTGGTTGAGGGGGGCCAGTGAGGTCAGAGGGGGGCCCATGGCAATTCTTGCACCAGGGCCCCGTGGCTTCTAGTTACGCCTCTTCGTTCCAGGGAGTGTATTCCCTTGCAGTCAGCTAGAGCGCTGACATCTGAGAGGGGGGAACTTTAAATACAATTATCTCTCAAATCATAAATGTTTGAGAGATGGCACTGGGGGAATTTAATTACTTTTTTTTAAGGGCTACAAGATGCAGCTTTGTAAAACGTAATTATTACTATCCCTTTAAGGCACAAAGGCATTCAACTCACCAATCACGGAGTTGAAGGGGACGGACAGCGCAGACTCAGAGACGCCATCTTTGCAAGATGTCTGCGCTGTTCCCCCGGTGACTGCCTGCATAAAAGGTTCTATTTTTCTTTAATGCAGCAATTATTTTTGAAAATATAACTACATCTATGCATATCACTAATGTAATTATGGTTTGGGGTCTATATTAATTGGATGAAAGTTCCACTTTAAGAAGCTCAAGAAATTGTGCTCTATAGCTACAAACTGTACACCTTGTGGGTCAGTCTCTGAATTTTAAAGGAGCAGTAAACTTTTTTTTTATGAAAACCTATATGTTATCAAGCATTTCCTACTGAGGATGAATGTTCCTCTTTAAAGATGTAGATACCTTGGGGGCAGGCACGTGCACACACAGACACCAAGGGGGGCTTGAGCACCTGCCCTTTTTGTCCAAAGTGCCCTCGTCCCCTTTTAACAAAAAAAAAAAAAAAATATGAGAAGTGCCCTTTTTTTCATTTGAGCCTCTGCCCCCCAAAATGTCTGTGCACGTCCCTGCTTGGGGGACATATATAAAACTGAAGTTATAAATAAAGTGCCAGTGATATTGTCTCAAAGCAAAACAAGTATATGTATAAAAATCTAGAGACATTTTCGCTAAGTGCTAACTCCAGTTAGTTGACTTTTTCGAAAAGAGTAGAAGTGGTCCAAATAAGAATTGTGTCCCAATCCTATATAATAATTCACTAAAATGTGTGCAACACCGCAGTCATGCGCAGTAGAGACTGCCAGTGACTGGGCTGATACAGTTCGGAGTGCCTGCTTTCTGTATCAGCCACGGCGCGGGCAGTCTCTACTGAGCATGACTGCCCCACAACCGGTTGGCACTGTATCAGCCACGGCGTGGACATTCTCTACTGAGCATGATTGCCCCGCGACCAGTTGGCACTGTATCAGCCACGGCGTGGGAAATCTCTACTGAGCATGACTGCCCCGCGACCGGTTGGCACTGTATCAACTGCTGCGCGGGCAGTCTCTACTGAGCATGACTGCCCCGCGACCGGCTGGCACTGTAACAGCCGCGGAGTGGGAAATCTCTACTGATCATGACTGCCCCACGACCGGATGGCACTGTATCAGCCATGGCGCGGACAGTCTCTACTGAGCATGACTGCCCCGCGACCGTCTGGCACTGTATCAGCCACGGCATGGGAAATCTCTACTGAGCATGACTGCCCCATGACCGGTTGGTACTGTATCAGCTGCTGTGTGGGCAGTCTCTACTGAGCATGACTGCCCCGCGACCGGTTGGCACTGTATCAGCCGCGGTGTGGGCAATCTCTACTGAGCATGACTGCAAAGCGACCGTCTGGCACTGTATCAGCCATGGCACGGACAGTCTCTACTGAGCATGACTGCCCCGCGACCGGTTGGCACTGTATCAGCCATGGAGTGGACAGTCTCTACTGTGCATGACTGCCCCATGACCGGCTGGCAGTGGCACTGTGGCCCGTGTAACGGACTCTTCAACTAGTGTATTTATAAAGAAATTCACTAATTGCACCAAAAATAAAGGCAGTTGTAATGATTAAATCTTAACACCAGGTATAACCTGTTCTTAATAGAAGTATATAGTGAGCGATATGTGTGCAAAAATATATTCGCAGGTGCAAATTTTCTCAGAATATTCTCAGACAGACATATTTATAAACGTGACTTTACTCCTTTATAAATATGACCAGGCTTTATGAATTTTAGTGACAATTCTTAAATATACACTAAGAAGGATTTTTATACATCCCCCACCTTTTTCTCATGTAATATACACATTTGGGTGAGATGTTCGAAAAGCTTTGATAACTGAAATTGTCTGTCATTAGACTGAAAAAGTTCTTATGTAACAGTCTTGTCAGTTCTCAGTCATTTTCCCATCATGCTTTGTATTCAATTCTACTGTCTCACTCCTAGGGAAAAAGAAGTCTTAAAAGTTGACGTGGTTTAATCGACAGTCATATTATACTTTTTTAGTTTTTTTTTTTTTCATCTTCTTTTAGCAATTTTTTGCCTGATTTCTGTCATTTATTCTGACAAAATAAGTATATATTGGAGAAGACAGTTTCAGGTATTTTTAGCAGTTAGTATTGGTAAGCTGCAGTATTGTGCTCCCTGGTAAAAGATGTCTTTATTTCTTAGAAAATCTGTTATTTTAAAGAAAAAAGATGGTACCAATGGTTAACCCATGGCTGAAGAAGGGGACTTAGTGTCCGGGAAACTTGCACTTTTTATGTCCTCAGTTAGCCATTAAAAGGTATCACCTTTATACCACTCTTGTGATTTTTTTGCTACGCTGAATCCTATCTACATTTTAAAGACAAATACATTTTTAGCATCAGAATCTTTAAGGGCAATATTCATCAATCTGTTTTCAGTTTTTAAAGGGATAGTAATGTTTCACAAAAAAAACAGCTCCAAATAATCTTCATAGTGTTTGGGCCATGGAGAGTGTTATATCAATACTGTCAGAGTTGTAGTACAAGAGTAATTGAATGATAAAATATCCCCCTCCTGCCCCTTTTACCTAGTGTAAGCCACCTCCCCTCAGATGTGGAATCTGGTCTCTTGACCGGACAGGTCACAGCAAGGGACAACCTTCTTACTGTTAACATAAGGATAATCCTGCCCCCTTGACAGTTTTTTCCTTATGCTCACTGAAGATTGTCCCTCTCTGCAGTCCATCCGGACAGTCTTGCTGTGAAACATTACTTTCCTTTGACATATTTTCCAAAGTGTGTGATTTAAATTTTCAAATTTTTTTTCATTATAATAACTTTTGAACATCATGTCATAAACTTGCTATGTAAATGAATTCACAATCAGAAGATAAAACAGTTCTTCAGCCATATGTGTGTGTGTGTTTGTTCTGTAGATCCTATTTACATGCAAAAGAATGGCACAGTGCAACAGTACACAAACGGTACCCTCATTCATATACCTGCCAACATCTAAAACAATTCCCAACACTTTCACTGCTCAGCCAGATGACGGAGCATCGCTAATCGCCATAGTACTGTGTGGTGCCACACGGACAGGAAACCTTAACTAATTAGATTGTAAGCTCTTGGGGCAGGGCCCACTTCTCAATATATAATTCCCTTTACTGAACTCCCCCTCCCAATATTGCAGTTCTCACACTTTAGCCTGATGCTCTAAACTCAGTCCTGTGTTTTTGAAATATACTGTTACAATTTCTGTAAAATGCTTTGTACGTGTATTGTTCTATATAAATAAAGTTACATACATGCATATGTACAGACATACCACATGTAGGGTAGCTCATATACCATTAAACTTTTATTGACAGGCAATTACATTATGGTGTTAAAATTCAGTTTAAAAAGTAGGGAAAAAATATATGACATTGGTTTTCTGGGAACGGAACCAAAACATAGGTTATTCCCTCAAAAAGTGGGACAGCTGGCATTCATTTCTCACTAACACACATGCAGTCTCATACATTTGCAAACTCACTCATACTCTGAGTAGTTTTATATGCCCTTTGTATATCCTTCTTTCATACAAAGACATTTACAAACACACTCATAAATTCAGTAGTTTTATACATTCCCGCCAACTCAATTACATCGTCCATCTACGCAACAATATTACAGTTGCAACACTTCTACCCCTGCTGGTGTATGAAATGTTTACAGGGCATCCATTTCCACCGCGCCTTGCTAATTACCCTTGAAAATGTTAATTTTCTTTGTATCTTATGAGTTGTAAAATGGTGTGAACAGAATTAGGGAACATTGCACATTCTCCAGGGGAGGGCTGGCAACTTGTGTCCTGGGGGGCAAATACAATCAAGTGGTCCATTTCAACTATCGTTCCAGCCCACTGTCCCAGCCCATCCCCTTTTCATTTTAAACTTGTTATTAATACTGTGAAGACAAATGATACCACAGAGCTTACAACTGGAATGGGGATACACTAGTCATAATACAGAGCATACAGTTCAAACAGAGTTACACTAGAGATAACATAGAGCTTACAAATGAATGGAAGCTAGACTAGTGATACCACAGAGCTTACAATTGAATGGAAGCTAGACCAGTGATACCACAGAGCTTAAAAATTTAATGCTACACAAGTGATACCATAGAGCTTACAATGTCAATGGATTATACCAGGGCTTATAATTTTAAGTTTTTTGCTACTAGCCACACCTGAAAAGTTACTCGCCACTGCAAGCCAAAACATACCCACCAGGGCTGAATTTCTACTCACCAGGGCTAAATTTTCACTCGCCATTGGCTAGTGGCGAGTGGAAATTTTGAGCCCTGATTATACCACTATAGGTACCACTAGCTCTGTGGTATCACTAGTGCAGCTTTGTTTCAGTTGTAATATCTGTGGTATCACTAGTGTAGATCCATTTCAGTTGTAAGCTCTGTGGTATCACTAGTGCAGCTCCATTTCAGTTGTAAGCTCTGTGGTATCACTAGTGCAGCTCCATTTCAGTTGTAAGCTCTGTGGTATCACTAGTGTAGCTCCATTTCAATTGTAATCTCTGTGGTATCACTAGTGTAGCTCCATTTCAATTGTAATCTCTGTGGTATCACTAGTGTAGATCCATTTCAATTATAAGCTCTGTGGTATCACTAGTGCAGCTCTGTTTAAGCTGTAAGCTTTGTGATATCACTAGTGCAGTTCCATTTTAGTTGTAAGCTCTGTGGTATCACTAGTGTAGCTCCATTTCAATTGCAAGCTCTGTGGTATCACTAGTGTAGCTCCATTTACAGCAGCAAGAAGGAAACTGAGTGAGGCAGTGGCCCACCAGCCCAGACCTATGACTGGCCCAGGGGGCAACTGCCCCTCTGCCCCCCAGGCCAGCCCTCCCCTGACATTCTCTCTGGTGCTGAAAGTGTTAAAACGTCCCCATAAATGCTCATCCTATAACATAAGGTACTAGAATGTGTCGCTCACTGTGTATGTAACCGCTCATGCGCAGTAGGGACTCGCAGAACGGGCTTATCCAGAGCGATGAGCTCCGGAAGGCTGACAGCCTGTCTGTGCTCCTGGCTCCGGGGCAGCAGCCTCTGCTGCTGCCCCGGAGCCCGGAGCACAGACAGGCTGTGAGCCATCCGGAGCTCCCTGCTACGGATCAGCCCGTGTATATGGCCTTTGTAACTAGTAGGGATATATGGATCCATTAGAGATGGGCTTAAACTGTCTAGTGGCAGATATGATGGCACTGGATACCCCTCCCATTCTCGCAGGCAACACTTGTCTTGTCAGACCCATAAAATGATTCATCCCCCATGAAAGCAACGTATTGATGGAACTTTAAATTTTCCTTTGTGATACAGCTTTATATTTTGACATGTTCTATGTCTATACTATGACCCGTGAGCTCACAGATAATGATTAATAGGGCACATGGATATAAGTGAGATTTTATGAAGAAAATAAAATTAACGCTTGCTTGAGGCAGGGTTTGTAGGTTGGGGGTGCACAGTATCTAACTGACTGTATGGTGGATCTGTCTGGGAAGGAACCCACCCAATTCAAGCAATGAATTGACCAGAGTGTTCATTCTGTTTGGCCTGGATAGGAATAGGGTAGCATTTGTTTTTGGGGAAACTAATAATATTAAAGGGATAGTAATACTTAAAATGTAAAAAAAATATGTTGTAGGGTTTATCCCCCCTGAGTAAAACAAGAGTACTCCCACTGCTGAAAGGTGTTTCATTCAAAAGTTATTAATTTTCAAAGTTGAATTTTTTAGGTGCAATATCACAGTGGCCTGAAATTGTAGAGTGGCGCTGTTGCTACACGATCCTATGGACAGCTCTGGTCCCGGGACCATAAATCTCCATAGGATGGTGTAGCAACAGCGCCACTGTACAATTTCAGGCCACTGTGATATTGCACCTAAAAAAATTCAACTTTGAAAATTAATAACTTTTGAATGAAACACCTTTCAGCAGTGGGAGTACTCTTGTTTTACTCAGGGGGATAAACCCTACAACATTTTTTTTTTTACATTTTAAGTATTACTATCCCTTTAATATAGTTACATGACTGATACTACTAAAATCAGCTATTGTGGCTGTTTGTTTTGGATAGTCTGCACTTCCCCTGACCTCCATTATCTACATCTCTTAGGTTGTCTGCTATGCATATAGTTATATTTAATACCCCCAGCTTTCCACAAGTCCTTGACAGGACTTGAAATAAACAGAGTTAAAGATTTATAGTGAATGTTTCAGCCAGTTTTACTGACCTTCCTCAAGATCTACACTTTATCTCACTCTGATGCTGCAACAGCAGGAACAGGAGCAAGGCGTTGTCTTCAGCAGAGAACATGGTGGTGGCACCTTCCAGTGAGTAAGGTTAATGGAAGGGTGAATGCACCATTCGGTCAGGTCCAGCCCATCAGAGTGGTGCCTGCTGAACTCATTACCCTGGCTGTCTGAAATAATATAGTTATTCTGCCCAAATCCACCTTTTCTCTGCCAAACTCCATTCCACACCACTTTAAGATTGAAAAGGCCCTGAGAAACAGAGGAGAGGTCAATCCAGACTGCAGTATATGTGGGGTATCTTACATTTTGGCTGAGCTGCACTTCATCCAGCTCAATGTACCCCGTATTATCTCCCGTGCTTTTGCAACAGCAGCAGTTACACCACCTGAATCTGTATGTACACCTACCAACATCTTGGATTTCTAGGAAACATGTTAGATCAATAGTAAAGATCCTTTAGTCCAGGGGAGGGTAATCGTTGACTCTGCAGCTTGTGTTGGACTACAACTAAGACTAATCAGAGACAGCATCACAAAAACAAGGATCAGCCAGCACCAACATGGTTAATATTACCACAAGACTCCAGTAATATAAAATCATTCATCAACTTTATTGCAGAAAACATTTCAACAAAAAGTATATACACACATATACATACACACACACACACACACATACCCACACACATATACACACATACATACATACACACACACATATGCATACACAGACACACACACACATAAATATACACACACATACATATGCACACAAACATATACATATACACACACACACATACACACACACACACACATAAACACACACACATATACACGCATACGCACACACACACATATACACAAACACACATGAATACACACACACATATGTACACACATGTATACATATATATATACACACACATATACACATACACATGCATATAAACATACACACACATATACACACACACACACATGCATACACACACACAGACACATACAAACACATACACACATATCTATACACACACACACACACATACACATGTGTACATGCACACACACACACACACACACACACATATCGATATATACACACACACAGACATACATTTGTGTACATGTACACATACACACGTATGTATCTGTGAATGTTAGGAATGATGATACACTGTCTGACACCCCATGGATCACTGGAATCCACAGAAACCCCCGTACACTGCCTGCTCCCCATAACTGGGGTTCATAGATTGATAAATTAACCCCCTGAGTGCAGGAGATGTTTGCAATGCATTGGACACCTCTCTGGTATTCAAAGTCTTAAAGTGACTGAACCAATAATTTGTCCACCTGCGCTCCAGCAGCGATATCCTGACAACACAGGGACTTATGGGTAAAACAGATGGGGCAATTCTGGGGCAAACCATCTCTATCACAGGTAACAAAGAAAAATAATTTTCATCTACATAATGCTTTTAACCCCTCAATGCTGGGCTGCAGAGCACTTAAAACGTTTCTCTATGAAGGGCCTCACATTTCCAGACAGTGGGAGACATGTTTGACATGCGTGCTTTATGCGAAGGGGTATTGCGGATGGAAGGGTCTGTAAAATGAGGGTGTGGCAAAGTGCGCAAAACACTTGCTTGGGCTAGGGCATCAGAAACCTAAATCCATCACTACCCATGAAGCTAAAAATAAGCAACAATCTGTCACTGTCACAGGAACCCTCAGTGTTTGGCCCCATTGGTACCCAGAGAAGAGGGTCAGTGTAACTGAAGAGGAAGGGACATTTATTTTACTATGGGTGGAATGCAGGAAACGTGTGCAATCATTATTTGTAGTGTACTTTTGATGGCAAAATCATTAGCAACAAAATATGACTGAATTGTGCATGTTTTTTTCACAGTTAGCGAACATTTGCTTATTTTTTAGCAAATGCATTTCACAAACTGGGTGTGGTTAAAATGGCCGCCGTTTTGCGAGGGGACTAGCAATTGCGCCTAATTCAGCAAACCAATTAGCTTACATTTTCTGGCTAACTTTGCCGCTCATTTAGGGGCATTCACTAACTTTGCTGTTAATTTAGGAGCGTGTGGTTTTCAGTATCAAGAATTTAATAGGTTTCTGGCATCAAAACATGAGCAATCGCAAATAGCACATAAATGTATGACTTTGCTAATACAACTATTTCTCCACTTTCTTGCATTCTGCCCTGTATATGGCTAGGCAGTGTAACTATAGAGCTGTGTGTGAGGGTGCTGTCAGTTGTATGTGTAAAATTGCAGCGGTTTCTAGCTGAATGGTAAAGGAGTCAGCTGCAATGTGGAATATCTGGTCCCATTTGAGCCGTGATCATACTGGGAGGAGCAGATATAAGATGAGTGGTAACAGAGATGCCCAGGGTCTTCTTCACCTCGAAACGCATCAAAGCAATATCAAAAACTCATAGACAGAGTCTGGTACATGCCAGGATACTGTGTCAAGCCAGTGGTTAAGGCTGGCAGAGTTCAGGCAAAATCAATGTACAAGCATGAATTTGTACACAGATCAAACAAGTTAAAGGGATAGTAATACTTTGTTTTATCTTTATTTTGTAGGCATTAAAAAAACATGAAGAACGATATAAGTCTTATCTCTCAAACCTTTATGGTTTGAGAGATATTCACAAGCAAAGTTTCCCCTCCCGCCCCTTTTACCTAGTGTAAGCCATCTCTTCTCAGATGTGGAATCCAGTCCATAGACCAGACAGATAACAGCAGGGGACAATCTTCTTCCTATGAGAACAATGAAAGCTCTGCCCCCCTTAACAAGTTTTTCAGGTTTTTCCCTTATCTTAATTGAAGATTGTCCCTCTCTGCAGTCTACCTGGGCACCTCTCTTCTGATCTGGTTGAACAGTGTTACATCAGTAAAAGGGGAGGGAGGGGGATACTTTATAATTGAATTACTCTTGAACTACAACTCTGACAGAATTGAAATAACACTCTCCAAAGTCCAAATACTATGATGATTAATTAGAGCTGCTTTTATTATGAAACATTACTATACCTTTAAATCAGTACTAAGAGTTCAAGATGAAAACCTACAACTAGACAAGATGCTGATGTCAGAGAGCTTTTAAATAAGCACCAGTAACTGCAATGATCGTGAAGAGTCAGTACACACATGGCCAGGATCACTATGAGGATAGGATGAATGTGTACGCACAGTGTCACCCATACATGAATAAACATGGAGTTGGTTATGCACATGGATTACTCTGCGTATAGGCACAAACAGTGTGAAGAATGGAAAGGCTGAATGGCTCTTATTCTCTGAAGAGGAGCATCAAAAACTGGGTTGAGATGCAGGTAAGTTTAGGGCCGGATTTGCCATAAGGCAGAGTAGGCATCTGTCTACAGGCGCACCCCACAGAGGGGCGCCTGTCATTGGAATCAAATTTTTTTTTTTTTTTTTTTTTTAATATTTTCATTCACCCTGCCCGCTGCCTGCCTGCCGCCCGGTGACATCCTGCTGTTGCTCACTCGGGGGCTCTATACAGAGCGCTGGGAGATGACATCATCTCCCAGCGCTTTACATTCCTAAAGAGAAGACCACGCGGGAGCAATGGGAGCTACAGTTCTGTGCAGAAGAAGGCACAGACTTTTCCTGCTGCCGGACCACCAGGGAGGTAGGAAATGGGGCAATGTGGAGCTGATGGTGCAAGTTGGAGATGATGGGGGTAATGTGAGTGCAAGTTGGAGCTGATGAGGTGAATGTGGAGATGATGGGGGTAATGTGAGGGCAAGTTGGAGATGATGGGGGGCAATGTGAGGGCAATATGGATATGGGGGGTAATGTGGAGATTTGGAGCATTGTGGAGGTGTCCAGTGGAGATGGCCAATGGGGGGGGGGGCGCTTCAGATTTCTGTGCCTACAGGCTCCTGAGATGTAAATCCGGAGCTGGGTAAGTCATGAACATAACATCTGCTTCCAGTCACGGTTAATTCCAGGAATGTTTGGACTCTTTGTATACTTCTCTACATTACAAAATACTTCTGAAATTTTGACTTTTTATGCAAGCGGATTCCCGATTCTCAGAGCATGGCTGCCACCTTTATTGTCTCTTTTACACCCAGGCCAGATACCATGATGGAAAACATAATAAACAGCATCACAGAACATTTGCTTGCTGTATTCACATTCTGTTCCAACACTGTCAGGATGGTACCAAACTATTATAGATGGAATGTGTTCACTCTCGGACTATAACGAGCAGTAATGTGCAGACATCTGGGGCTGAATTTTGCTTTTTTTAATCTTTCTTTTTCTTTTCTTTTTTAACCAATTTTTTTTTCTTTCACAGTTAGGTAGCTTTCAGAGAGTATCCGCGGCTGAATATCTTCCATGGAGAACCACAGTGTACATCCGCGGCTTGATTCTGTTGTGTATGGTGAAATCTGTGTTTGTGCCTAAAAGGGTTCCGGTCAGTAGACACATTGTTGTACCACTGGAATTGAATGAATGAATATGTTTATTTATATAGCGCCACAAGTGTACGCAGCGCTTTACAATTTTGAGGTTTTAAACAATACAGGGTTATAGGTGCTTTGTAGAGTGAAACATTGGGTGGGAGGTCCCTGCCCGAAAGCTTACAATTCTCTTCCTTGGCCAGCATCCTCCGCAATGAACATCTGTTGCATGAATTTCATTGCGGCCAAATGCCGTTGTGGCCTTCTGTTCCCACAACTCACGTTAACCCTTTGAGTGCCAGAGGGGCATAAACACATTGCTCTGCGTGGCAAGCGGGAACATCAAAGGAAAGTAACCCTCCTCGTTTGACATAGTGTCAAACACTGACCTGAGCTAGTTTCACAGTCACCCTCCCAATTACTAACCCTAAAACCACCCCCACCCCTCTTCTATGCCTAACACTACTAATACAATACCCCCAGTCCTAACACTAACCTATGCCCCCTCCTCACGTCTGTAACAGAAACACACTTACCTTGATATCGGGGCCAGCGATGTCTTCTTTACCCTGGTCCTCCTGCACCTTCTCCCTAAATTATAAAACATTGACAAAAACACTCTAATACCCCACCACCACCACCACCTCTCATAAATTAAACCACCTCCTCTAGTCCTGTTCAAGCCTTTGCCGGAGCCAGTGTAAGGAATATGAACAGGGACTGGCTTTAATATGGTCAGCCCCTGTTCAGGTCAGTTCCCGCACTCCTATTGGCTGGATTGGACCTGGAATTGCTCCTTTTCTCTTATGCGCAGAAAAAAAAGGATGAACAACTCTAGATCAAACCAACTGCCCCATAGGAGGGGTATGAAATTTAAATGGCACTTTTAACCCCTTGTATGCTACAGAGGTTTTCAATGCATTGAGATTTTGTAACATTGCAGTGGGAATTTTAATTTGTCCCCTATTGTGCAGTTGGTTTGCCCCCAAATTTTTCGCCTTTAGATTTTTGCGCTCGTCCTTTGATGCCTGGTAAGTCACATCAACTCACCGTGGAAAATGGCCCAAATGCTGCTTTTCAAGACTCTTTTTACTGATTTTCTTTTTTTTATCAAAACAATTTAATCTGAGGCTGTGCATTTAATCCTTTTTGGCAGAGAGGCCATGGCAGCTGTGTGCTGTGGAAAATCCATAATTCTTGCTATTTGCGCACTTAATAAGATTACTGTGGCTGCTGGGATTTTGATTAACAAGGTATCACAGGTGTGCGAATGAGAGGCAATCAGTTCGGTTTTGGACATGATGTAGATGATCACTAAAACCCGTTACAGCATAGATCGGTGATGGGCATACTTGGGATCTGTGATATACACTTAATTACTGGGTCTCTGAGGACAGAGGCTGATTATCAGTGCTCAGTGACCTTCCTTGTAACTCCGCCCACTTCACTGCTAATTCCGGTAACTCTCCACTCCTGTCCGTCCCACTCTCAGAGCATTTTAAGGACAAACCACACCTTCTCTCCTCCCAGTCATGCCCTCTCCAATCAAACCCTGCCCAGTTTATGAAGCAAAGCTCATCATGTGGACAATACTAGACTTGTGCGAATCGATTTGGCCGATTTTGGAATAAGGGTCATTGAGGCCTTCCGAAAGGAAAAAGCCGTTCGTTTTTTTAAACCGAATCCGAACAGCCCTGGTGCAGAATGTCCTCGAAAATTTTGGACATTCGGCGGCGACTACCTGCGAGCGCGATACTTTCCATCTATACTTTCCCTCCCTCTCTAGCCCAATTAGCTTCTTTGTTTCATGATGGGGGTTGGACTAATGACACGTCAGACACCCAGACAGCCTGCATTTCCTGTTAGTCCGTTGTTGGAGCTCAGGGAGAGCAGAAGGAGATGGAGAGTGTCTAGTCGTTGTGTAGGCAGGCAGGTAGCATAGGCAGGCAGCAGACCCAGTTCCCTTAAATACTAGTGCCAGACTCTCCTGTATAAGTTGAGACCTGCATCAATATGCAGCCTCGTGCCCGTAATTTGACGCATCTCGCCGAGATGCATCCAACACCTGCACCTATCCTGCGTCACTTTGACCCTCCGAACCGCCTAGCCAAAGGACATGGGTGGCTGCTAAGGACACCAAGAGAGCCCAGGCCTAATGCCCAAAGCAACGCGTGGGATGATGCCGAAGCGTGATTTCAAGATATACAATCCCAGCGTCAGCCGAAGCAGTGGCGCTGGATCTAAGGTGAGCTGATACACTTGTGGAGACAATAAAACATGAATAGGATCATCACAGGAAACCGTACATATTTCCCAAATTCACATTGACTTAAAGGGAGTTTTCATTTCTTTGAATGCAAGACATAACTTACACTTCCTTCTAGCGCTCGAAGGGTTAAAATGGCATCTACCTATTAAGCATAAGGAGTAAAAAAAAAAAAAAAAAAATTGCTGATTTATTCAATTTATACTATAATGATGTTTCTGGATTAACTGAACTGCCTCCAGCCATTTGGTATCTGCTAATGATTAATAAAAATTGATTCGGCTCCATTTTTCAGTTATTAGCTTATCCGAAAGCGGCAAACTCTGAATTACAGATTTTTCACGGCTGCTGTGGTCGGCATTTTTATAATTTGCATTTGAAAGTCATTTGTTGTTTCCCGGGATGATTAGGCCATTTGTTTTAATGAAAAATATAAAATAAAATTAAAAAAATAAACTTGCTTACTAAATGAAATTAGAAGCCCATAAATAATTAGTTTCCTAACACTGACAAAGTAAGTCGTTCCAAGGCTCGTGACCAGCAGGGCGATTGTACATGGGACTGGCTGGTATTAATTATGCAGCTTGTTTATTTAACCCAATCACTGCAAGTGCAATGTATGACCAGACTTCCAGATTAAGCTCCAAGGACTGTTTTTGTGTATTTTGTATATTTAATGCCTCTGTACTGATTGAATTACAAAAATTATCCTCTTTATGCCACTTGGATACTATAACAAAGGCAGGGATTTTTTTACAGTAAGGCCGGTAAAGTTATGGAATTCTTTGCCACAGGATGTTGTGCTTGCAGATACTGTAACTGATTTCAAAACAGTAATGGACACCTGTCTAGTATATAACAACATTGAGAAAGTTGACTCCAAAGCAGATAGGATGTTGATCCAGGGAAATATCTGACTGCCATTTGGAGTCACGAAGGAATTTTTACCCACTTAAGACTTAATTGGAAATGGCTTCAATGTCTTTTTGTTTTGCCTTCTTCTGTATCAATAGGGATGATATGGCATGGGTATTTGTGTTACTGTATTGCTATTTCACTGTGTTACTGTATTACTATGCTACTGTGTTACTATGTTATGTGTTACTGTGTTACCATGTTACTCTTTTACTATGTTACAATGTCACTATGTTACTGTGTTACTATTTCACTATGTTACTGTGTTACTATGTTACTGTGTCACTATGTTATTGTGTTACTATGTTATTGTGTTACTATGTTACTGTGTTACTATGTTAGTGTGTTACTATGGTATTGTGTTATTGTGTTACTATTTTACTATGTTACTGTATTACTATGTTATTAGTGTGTTACTCTGTTACTATGTTAGCGTGTTACTGTGTTACCATGTTACTCTGTTACTATGTTACAATGTTACTCTTTTACTATGTTACAATGTCACTATGTTACTGTGTTACTATTTTACTATGTTACTGTGTTACTGTGTTACTATGTTACTGTGTTACTATGTTATTGTGTTACTATGTTATTGTGTTACTATGTTACTATGTTATTGTGTACTATGTTACTGTGTTACTATGTTACAATGTTACTTTGTTACTATGTTACTGTGTTACTATGTTACTATGTTAATATGTTACAATGTTACTTTGTTACTATGTTACTATGTTACGATGTTACTGTGTTACTATGTTACTATGTTACTGTGGTAATATGTTACTGTGTTACTATATTACTGTGTTACTATATTACTGTGTTACTATGTTACGATGTTACTGTGTTACTATGTTACTGTGTTACTATGTTAGTGTGTTACTATGGTATTGTGTTATTGTGTTACTATTTTACTATGTTACTGTATTACTATGTTATTAGTGTGTTACTCTGTTACTATGTTAGCGTGTTACTGTGTTACCATGTTACTCTGTTACTATGTTACAATGTTACTCTTTTACTATGTTACAATGTCACTATGTTACTGTGTTACTATTTTACTATGTTACTGTGTTACTGTGTTACTATGTTACTGTGTTACTATGTTATTGTGTTACTATGTTATTGTGTTACTATGTTACTATGTTATTGTGTACTATGTTACTGTGTTACTATGTTACAATGTTACTTTGTTACTATGTTACTGTGTTACTATGTTACTATGTTAATATGTTACAATGTTACTTTGTTACTATGTTACTATGTTACGATGTTACTGTGTTACTATGTTACTATGTTACTGTGGTAATATGTTACTGTGTTACTATATTACTGTGTTACTATATTACTGTGTTACTATGTTACGATGTTACTGTGTTACTATATTACTGTGTTACTATGTTACTGTGTTACTATATTACTGTGTTACTATGTTACGATGTTACTGTGTTACTATATTACTGTGTTACTATGTTACTGTGTTGCTATGTTACTGTGTTACTATATTACTGTGTTACTATGTTACTGTGTTACTATGTTACAATGTTACTGTGTTACTATATTACTGTGTTACTATGTTACGATGTTACTGTGTTACTATATTACTGTGTTACTATGTTACTATATTACTGTGTTACTATGTTACTATGTTACTATATTACTGTGTTACTATATTACTGTGTTACTATATTACTGTGTTACTATGTTACGATGTTACTGTGTTACTATATTACTGTGTTACTATGTTACTGTGTTGCTATGTTACTGTGTTACTATATTACTGTGTTACTATGTTACTGTGTTACTATATTACTGTGTTACTATGTTACTGTGTTACTATGTTACAATGTTACTGTGTTACTATATTACTGTGTTACTATGTTACTATGTTACCGTGTTACTATGTTACGATGTTACTGTGTTACTATATTACTGTGTTACTATGTTACTGTGTTGCTATGTTACTGTGTTACTATATTACTGTGTTACTATGTTACTATGTTACTATGTTACTGTGTTACTATGTTACTGTGTTACTACGTTACTATGTTACTGTGTTACTATATTACTGTGTTACTATGTTACTGTGTTGCTATGTTACTATGTTACTATATTACTGTGTTACTATGTTACTATGTTACTGTGTTACTATGTTACTGTGTTACTACGTTACTATGTTACTATGTTACTGTGTCACTATATTACTGTGTTACTATGTTACTGTGTTGCTATGTTACTGTGTTACTATATTACTGTGTTACTATGTTACTGTGTTACTATGTTACTATGTTACTGTGTTACTATGTTACTATGTTACTGTGTTACTATGTTACTGTGTTGCTATGTTACTGTGTTACTATATTACTGTGTTACTATATTACTGTGTTACTATGTTACTATGTTACTGTGTTACTATGTTACTGAGTTACTATATTACTGTGTTACTATGTTACTGTGTTACTATGTTACTATGTTACTGTGTTACTATGTTACTATGTTGCTATATTACTGTGTTACTATGTTACTATGTTACTGTGTTACTATATTACTGTGTTACTATGTTACTATGTTACTGTGTTGCTATGTTACTGTGTTACTATGTTACTGTGTTACTATGTTACTGTGTTACTATATTACTGTGTTACTGTGTTACTATGTTACTATGTTACTGTGTTACTATATTACTGTGTTACTGTGTTACTATGTTACTATGTTACTGTGTTACTATATTACTGTGTTGCTATGTTACTGTGTTGCTATGCTACTATGTTAGAAGGACAGTGAGGAAGTTTATTGGCATTTGGTATGTTCCATTACTCTGTGACTTCTTTCTTCATCTGTACTAAGAAGTAGCAGAGGAAAACAGCAACAAATTCTTCATTTTTTACTAAAAATGCTGAAGAAAAGGAGTAAAATATCCTGATAATAGCCTCCACTTACCTTAATATGGCCATAAAATGCCAATGACACTTAAAGATTTTCCCATGTGCCTTTGGCCAAGAGATAACATCTGCAGTTAGTCCTGAAGGCCATGTCAATGGAGGTGGACATGCTAATTGTTCACAGGACCACAGGACACAAGCTCTGTTCACTGCACAAAGTCATCTTAACACCTTTATGGGCAACACCTAAAAAGCACAGCAATTCTCCTCTTCATTGCGGTATTTTCGAAAGTGCGCATACTATAGAAATAAGGTGATGATCACATATCCATTTAAATCAGGAACATTCATAAAAGACACACATTGCAGGGTTGATTCCCATCTAGTCCTGCAGAATTAGTTCTCATACACATCCTGTCACAACCCGTCCTATCCCTCCTCATCAGAGGCGGCCTTAGTTCTGATTGCAGAATTTCTACACCTGTTTGCAGCCTACATGTATCCTGGACTTTCCCGATCCCCCCCACCCCCCGGGGATGGTCAGTGTTCAGCGTCTATGTACCTGTGATCCTGTATCCTGTTGTGACCCGATCTTGAACCTCGTTATACTGTCTGTCTGGCTTCCTGACCCCGGCTTTGTATCCGACTATCCTTCTAGACCTGAGTGTCGACTCTTTGCTCCACTGCCTGCTCGACTCCTTGTGTACTGACTCCGGCTTGCCTTACCACTCTGCTTATCTGTGACCCTGAGGTACCAACTACCTTGTCTGCTTGTCTCCTTGTGTACCAACTCCGGCTTGCCTTACGACTCTCCATATATTCTACAACCCAGAGGTGTCGACGTCTTGGATTCTCCGACTACTTGTGTACATACTCCGGCTTCCCTTACGACTCTACGCATATCTACAACCCCGAGATGTCAACGTCTTGGATTCTCCGACTCCAGATTGTCTTACGACTCTCCTGTATTTTACGACTCCAAGGTATCTCTGACCTGCAGTCTCCGACTATTTGTGTGCTGACTCCTGCTTTATTTACGATCTCTGTTTGACTCTCGTTTGCACTCCATGGCCGACTGCCAGTCTCTGCAGTAGGGTTCCAACTCTGTCTTGGAGCGTGTGTGTTTCTGCATCCTAGCACACTAGCTAACCCTCAACCAGGCTGAGAGACTGTGATACATGCCTGATTTCATGGGATATACAGTCACCTTAAATAGAAATGAACTTTCCGTGCTCATTTCACATCATCTAGAGATAAAAAACCACAGTGTGTGCTGTCATCCTCCTTTTCGTGGGTTTATAGAAAGGAATGAACTGTCCGTGCTCATTTCAGTTCATCTAGAGATAAAGTCACCGTGAGTATGTGCAGTAATCCTCCTCTTCTTGGGTTCATGGAAAGCAAATATTTAAAATATAACTGAATTGTATGTGCTTATTTCAGTTCATCTACAGATAAAAAGCACAGTGAATATGTACAATAACCCTCCTCTACTGAGGTTATGGAAAGGAAGTATATATAAAATAGAAGTGAACTGTCAGTGCTTATTTCAGTTCATCTAAAGATAAAAAGCACAGTGATTATGTGCAGTAATCCTTCTCTTCTTTGGTTCATGGAAAGGAAATATAAATAAAATATAACTGAATTGTCTGTGCTCATTTCAGTTCATCTAGAGTTATAGGGATAGTATTGCTTGAAAATAATTTTATTTTATATTGTAGCCCTTAAAAAACATTAAAAACGATATAAGTCTTATCTCCCAAACCTTTATGGTTTGGGAGATATTAGCAAGTAAAATTTCCCCTGGAGTGACGTCACTGCTCAAGCCTTCAGATTTGGAATCCGGTCCTGGGACTGGCCGCGGCTCTTCAGCAGTGCCGAGATCACAATCTTTAAAAATAATTTCTTTATTGGAATGGTCTACAAAGTGTGCTTGCAAGCCAGGCACACTTTGTAGACAGTTCCAATTAAGTAGTTCTTTTGAAAGATTGTGATCTCAGCACTGCTAAAGAGCTGCCAGCTGATCTGTGGACAGGATTCCAAATCTGCCCACTAGATGGCAGACTTGGCTAAATCAGCCAGGAAAACTTTATTATTATTAACTTTACTTGCTAATATCTCCCATATTAATTTTTAATGTTTTTTTAAGGGCTACAATATAAAATAAAATTATTTTCAAACAATACTATCCCTTTAAAATGCACAGTGAGTATGTGAAGTAATCCTCCTCTTCTTGTGTTGTGAAAGGTAAGTATCTATATATAAAATAGAAAAGAACACAGTCAGTGATCATTTCAGTTACTATAGAGATAAAAAGCACAGTGAGTATGTTCATTACACATCAGGAGAGGCCAAGAAAGAAAATACTTTAAGGACAAAAGAAAAACTCAGCTGTGTTGACTGGGGCCCTGTGGTGTTAAAGCGGAACGTTCAGCATAGGTAAAGTCCACCTGCAGTAATTAGGCAGGTGGCAACTAGCTTAACCCCTTAACGACCCTTGACGGTAATAGTACGTCAAGGATCGATCTGACTGAACGACCCATGATGTACTATTACCGTCATGGAGTTCCGGGCTCCCCCTGCGGTCCTTAAGTCGCGTCGCCGCGACAATCGGCCGGTCGTTACAGGGTTGATAATAGTTCTCTTACCTCTTAGAATTACTCCTTTCTAAAGAAATCTTTAATCTTCCCAGTCTGATGGCCAGGTTAGTGCAGTCTGCGCGCCTGCGCCGCCAGTCCCTTCCGGTTACCATGTGGCACACCGAAATGTGTCACAGTGGAGACTGGGACTGACAGCACAGATGCACAGACAAGATGTCTGCACTGATGTCTGGTTTCCGGCCTCAGAACAGTAAGAATTTCTTTAGAAAGGAGTAATTCTAAGAGGTAAGATACCTATCATTAAGCTAGTTGCCAGCTGCCTAATTATTTCAGGGCGACTCTATGCACGCTGAAAATTCCGCTTTTAGTAGAACTAAATATGCATGATGATGCAACTGCATGATGATGTGAATGCCCCCCCCCCACGTTTATGTGCGTGGTGGAAGGTTAAGCCCATTGCGCTTAACAGTTTCCGCATACAGTTCTACAATGTGCTGATACGCAACTCTGCTGTAAACACTCCAGAACATACTTGAAAACGAGAGAAATCTCAATGTATTTTTCCTGGTAAAACATTTTCTAAATAATAAATAAAAACGTCTCGCCTGTTCTTCCCACAGGAACTTCCACGGAAAGAGAAAGATCTCACAGTTTATGGAAAATCAAGTTTTTACCCATTTCTTGTATCCATCTATGGACTGCTGCAGATTTTATTACACAAACAGAAAGACATAGACATATCTGACATTGGAAGGAAAGCCTGTACCTAAGTATGTCTGTGGAAGAGGGATTGTCACCTTTACAAGTCTTCCCCTTAGTGGGAACTGCAATCTTGAAAGGAATTGCATTGCCGTGTTCCTCTGGTGAAAACTGATAAGTTCTGCAAGCCTAAGAAGGTGTAAAGAGTTTTTTTCTTATAATTTTAATAAATAACTAGCGAATTCGGCACGGAATTGCCCCTGTGATTGGGTACACCTTACATGTCAGGGACCCGGTGAACCACTTCAGTGGCTAGTCTCACTGCAACGATTTTCACAGGAGTGTGAAGGCTTTTTCCCCATCCACTCCTGTGAAAATTGCCATCTATAATTCGCTGCATACAGCCAATCGCCTACCCCATGCCACCCAGGGGTGGGGGTGAGGTGGACAGCGAAACCAGAAACCACTTAGGTCAGAGAACAAAGCTCTGCTGAAATTACATTCCCTAAAGACTAAATGAAAAAAATCTAATTTAAAAGCAAAAAGCACACATGACAGACTGTTTAAATAGCCACATTTAATGAGATTTAAAGCTGTGTAGGTAACTGGTCCTCTTTAAATAAATTAACAAATCCTTATTCTTGAAGGTTTTGTTTCACATTAAATTAGAACGATACCTATAATAAAATGATCATCTTAATGTATTTAACAGAAGCACATCCCTAGATAAAAGAGTCAAATATGTCAGTATTTTTGCCCAGAATTTGCAGATGACTGTGTTTACATTTCATAATTTTTGGTCTTAAAGGGATAGTAATGTTTCATAATAAAAGCAGCTCTAATTAATCATCATAGTATTTGGACTTTGGAGAGTGTTATTTAAATTCTGTCAGAGTTGTAGTTCAAGAGTAATTGAATGATAAAGTATCCCCCTCCCGCCCCTTTTGCTGATGTAACACTGCTCAGCTTAGAGCAGCAGGTTGTGTCCAGGTACATTGAAGGGAGGGACAATCTTCAATTAAGATAAGGGGAAAATCTGCAGGGTTTTCATTGTTCTCACAGTAAGAAGATTGTCCCTTGCTGTGAGCTGTCTGGTCTATGGACCAGATTCCACATTGGAGGAGTGGGGCCTTAGACTAGGTAAAAGGGGCGGGAGGGGGAGACTTTATCATTCAGTTACTCTTGAACTACAACGCTCACAGTAATGAAATAACACTCTCCATGGCTCAAATACTATGATGATTAATTGGAGCTTCTGTTTTTGTGAAACATTATAATCCCTTTACGTCTGAATGAGATTACCTATAGAAAAAACCAAAGGTTATTTAGAATCAAACATATTTTCAGGCATTAAAATGACACGGTTCATCTATAGAATACACAAGTTCAAGTGCTAAATATTAACCCCTTGGTGACATCCCTAGCATCCAAGGAGTTAAAAAGTACTGGATGTTTGTCTGCCTTTATTTTTTTATGTCTGTCTATATCTAATTTGATATTTATTGTTTTCCAAATTAATGTATGTTCAGTATAATCCACAGCATCCACTATAGTTCCATTTTAATTTCCAGTGCAAATAAAGATATTAGACAGAAGACTGGATTAATTGGTATCAGAACACAATGGGGCAAATGTAGCACTCCATTTTAATCATTAACAGACTCTGTGATTGGAGTCCAGTCCCTACTCCTGCCTAATGTCTATTTACTAAGCTCTATGCTTCCTAACTCCCAGGGAAGGGATGGAAACATGTGGCTTGGGGACGAATATAATCAAGTGACCCATTTCTACTATTATTTGAGCCCACTGTCCCAGCCCACCATTTTTTGTTAATTTTAAAATTGGCATTAATGTTGCAAAATAAGGCAAGTGATACCACAGAGCTTACAGTTTAAATGAGGCTACACTTGTGATACTACAGAGCTTATAACTGAAGTGAAGCTACGTCAGTGATACTATAGAGCAGTGGTTCTCAACTCCTGTCCTCAGGACTCACTAACAGGCCAGGATGTGATGATTTCCTTGTTAGAGCACAGGTGAGTTAATCAATGTGAATGAGCCTCTGATCACATGATTTCCTTGTTAGAGCACAGGTGAGTTAATCAATGTGAATGAGCCTCTGATCACATGATTTCCTTGATAGAGCACAGGTGAGTTAATCAATGTGAATGAGCCTCTGATCACATGATTTCCTTGTTAGAGCACAGGTGAGTTAATCAATGTGAATGAGCCTCTGATCACATGATTTCCTTTTAGAGCACAGGTGAGTAAATCAGTGTGAATGAGCCTCTGATCACATGATTTCCTTGTTAGAGCACAGGTGAGTTAATCAGTGTGAATGAGTCTCTGATCACATGATTTCCTTGTTAGAACACAGGTGAGTTAATCAATGTGAATGAGCCTCTGATCACCACACCTGTGCTCTAGCAGAGAAATCCCTAAGTCCTGGCCTGTTAGTGGGTCCTGAGGGCAAGAGTTGAGAATCACTGCTACAAGGGAAATGGGTTATGTGTAGCTCCATTTGGATTGTAGCTCTGTGGAATCATGTGTGTAGCTCCATTTCAATTGTAAGCTCTGTGGTATCACTAGTCTAGCTCCATTTACAGCAGCAATCAAGAGGTTGAATAAAGCATTGGCTCGGCTGCCTGGAATTATGACTTGCCAAGGGGTCAATTTCTCCCCTGCCCCCCAGGCCAGCCTTTCCCTGCTGACTCCTCCTTTTATCCCTTTGAGTGCCAGAGGGGTATCGAATGCATTGCACTGCAATGTGTTGCATTCCTCTCCGGCACTCAAAGGGTTTAAAGCCACTTTCTCCAGCTGGAGGACATGGAGCAGTCTGTGGGTGTTTTGGGGTGTTTCTATCCTCTGCATCTTGCTTATGTTAATGTACTAATCATGGAATAGAGAGAATGGTGTGAATGTGTACCATTTCCTGGCCCATGGTGTGGGACTGGCATGCAAACTACTAAGACTGGCATAGACTGTCTGCCAGTATTCACTACAGAACTCATAAGCTGTAGGTTTTAACCTAAACTGCAGGCACTGGCATTAGAGACTAATGCCACTGAGAATGCTCTGATGAATTCGAACAAATTTACCTAATACTTCCACGCTGTTGCACATATAGATCAAAAGCATTTCTTATTTGTATCTTCTCCACTAGATGGCGGCAAAGCGATTACAATTGGTCTCAGAGTTTCCTACATGTGGGCTGTGATCCTGTCATAATTGTGATTGGGAGGGGGGGGAGATAACTCTGTCCTACCTATCGCAAGAGCCGTCGTACATCCTGCTTTGTTCATATTAACCCTTTGAGTGCCAGCGGGGTGCGCAACACATTGATCTGCAATGTGTCGTGTACCTCTCTGCCATTCAAAATACTGAACAAATGTACAGTGAACGCTTAAGGGTTTATTGACTGATACTCAGGGGGACATTTATCAATGACAGAATGGCTAAACATGAAAGATTTTACCATTAGCGTGTGTTTGTCATTTGCTTATGTTTCAGTGGGATTTTATTACCTTATTAACTCTTTTGAGTGGCATAAAGGTATTCTTATTACCTTATTAACCCTCTTCGGCAGCATAAAGGTATCCAACGCCTTGCGTCGCAAGGTGTTGGATACCTCTCTGGCATTTAAAGGGTTAATCGTTGATGTTCAAAAGGAACCTGGAAAAATTCTGGGGCAAACCAACTGCACCACAGAGGAAAAAGTAAACATTAAAAAATCCACTTTGATTTTGCATGAGGCTTTAACCTGTTCAGTACCAGAGAAGTCGCAAACATATTTGAGGGGGTTAAAAGCCCTGTTTGTATCAATGGGAATGTGTAGTTATCTCCCATGGTGCTTTGCTTTGCTCAGGGACAGATTTACATCCCAGGTGCCTCTAGGAAAAGCACGCTAAGCACCTTTAGCTCCGCCCATGTTTACACTGCCAATCATCACATGACCCCACCCCCTTACCATCCACTGTTCCTGGCAAGTAAAATACATCTGAGCTATATAACAAGGACAAAAAATAGCTTTAACCCCTTGGTTGCTAGAGGGATCTCCAATGCATTGCTTTGAACCTCATTGAGATACAAAGCGTTGCATAACCTTCTGTCATTCAAAAGGTTAATGGGACACTGTGTCCCATAAAAAATCTTCTAGTTTAGTAGAGGTTAAAAAAAGAAACTCTTTGCCACAAACCCTATCTCTCAAACCGCTATGATTTGAGAGATATAGGGATTCAAAGCTCCCCCCTCCCTCCCCTTCCCCTGATGTCAGCGCTGTGCTCACAGCAGGAGATCCTGGTCTGGGGACCCGGCGGCGGCTCTGCAGTAGAGCCGAAATCGCGTTATTTAAAAAGAATTACTTCATTAGAAAGGTCAACAAAGTGTGCCTGGTTTGCAAGCTCACTTTGTAGACAGTTACAATTAAGTAATTATTTTTAAAGCGGAACTACCATGTCACAGAATGTTTAGCTTAACTAAGTCCCCTTCTGGTGACTAACTGCTTAGTAGCGCTAGTCATCAAAATTATTACCTGATTTAATAGATAAATGCTTTATTTCCCAGCTGTCAGTAGCACGGAGCGCGGACATCTTACCAGAATGACGTCCGCGTGCCTCCGCTGTCGGTCCCAGCCAGGTCTAGGAGGCGTTGCTAGGAGCCGGCTCCAGTTGGGACTGACAGCGCAGGCGCGCGGACGTCATTCTGGTAAGATGTCCGCGCTCCGTGCTACTGACAGCTGGGAAATAAAGCATTTATCTATTAAATCAGGTAATAATTTTGATGACTAGCGCTACTAAGCAGCTAGTCGCCAGAAGGGGACATAGTTAAGCTAAATATTTTGAGATATGGTAGTTCCGCTTTAAATAAAGTGATTTCTGCTCTGCTGAAGAGCCTCCTCTAGTCGGCCGACTCTAATCTCCTACTGTCGGCTTTACAGCAGAGGAGGGAGAGGGAACTTTCAATGTGAATATCTCTCAGACCGTAGCAGTTTGAGAGGTGGGATTTGCGGCCCATAGTTTATTTTTTTAACCACTACAAAACTAGAATAATTTTTTATGTGACTGTCCCTTTAAAGGAACTTTAACTCATTGTACGCTAAAAATGTCTCCAACATATTCTAGGTTTAATTCTGAACAAAGCGGTAAAAAAAAATGTTAACCCTTTGAGTGCAAGAGAGCAAAATGTTGCACACCCATCTCGCTCTCCATAGATTAAAACCTGATTAAAAAGAAATATCCTTGTGTTCTGGTAGAACAGCCCTGAATCTTCAGAGGCGGATATTTTCGCCGGTATTGTGTTATTAACCCCCAGTACATAGTAAATGAACTGAGCATCATATTTATATTGAGTCTTTCCAACACGAGGACCATGCTGAGCTGCATAATGAAACGGCGCAGCTTTAGTGTCTACATTCAGTTATATTCACACAATGTATGTTTAGAGATCTTAATTTAAACAGGTTGGAACGGCAGTGCAGAGCCCTGCTGTGTGTGAGTTTATGTTTGTTGTAATAGATGGAGGAATTTAAAACAGGTCCTTTATATTGAGCAGATCTCTTAAAGGGATAGTAATACTTTATTATTATTCCCTTTATTGTAAATATTTCCAAAATAAATGAATAGCCCCCAGGGTTATCTCTCAAACCTTTATGGTTTAAGAGATAACCAAAGGCAAAGTTCCCCCCTCCCTCCCCTGAAGTCAGCTTTGTGCTGCAGGGATATCCGGTCTGACTTTCATCATGTGGCTCTGCAGCAGAGCCTCGATCGCGTTAGTGACAAAGAATTATTTCACTGAAACGGTCTTCTACATGTGCTTGCAAACCAAGCACAAACCAAGCACACGTAGAAGACTGTTTCAGTGATATAATTCTTTTTTACTAACGGGATCTCGGCTCAGCTGCAGAGCCGCAAGCCTGTCGTACGACAGACTTCCCCTGCAGTCAGTACAACGCTGAATTCAGGGAAGGGGGAGGGAGAGGGGAACTTTGCCTTCGGTTATCTCTCAAACCATAAAGATTTGAGAGATGAACCTGGGGGCTATTAAATTATTTTACAAATATCTACAATATGGGGGATAGTAATAATAAAGTATTGCTATCCCTTTAAAGGGAGAGTAATACTTCGTTTCATCTTTATTTTATTTTGTAGGCATTAAAAAAACATGAAGAACGGTATGTCTTATCTTTCAAACCTTTATGGTTTGAGAGATATTCACAAACAAAGTTTCCCCTCCCGCCCCTTTTACCTAGTGTAAGCCATCTCTTCTCAGATGTGGAATGCAGTCCATAGACCAGACAGATAACAGAAGGGGACAATCTTCTTCCTATGAGAACAATGAAAGCCATTCCCCCTTGACAAGTTTTTCAGGTTTTTCCCTTATCTTAATTGAAGATTGTCCCTCTCTGCAGTCTACCTGGGCACCTCCCTTCTGATCTGGCTGAGCAGTGTTACATCAGTAAAAGGGGCGGGAGGGGGATACTTTGTTATTGAATGACTCTTGAACTACAACTCTGACAGAATTGAAATAACACTCTCCAAAGTTCAAATACTATGATGATTAATTAGAGCTGCTTTTATTATGAAACATTACTATCCCTTTAACTAATGAAAGCAGGGAAGATGGCTGGCAGTGAGACTGAGCAAGATGGCATCTGATGGAAGGAGGGAAAAGACCTGCTACAACGTAGATGTTACTAAGGTCAATATTTTTCATTGCTGGATTTCCCAATCGACAGGGCCGGATTTGCCATAAGGCAGAGTAGGCACCTGCCTACAGGCGCATGCCACGGAGGGGCGCCTGCCATTGGGAATTTTTTTTTTTTTTAATTCACTAGCCTGCCAGGCCAGCCTTTGATCGTCTGGGCCGTGGACTACAAAAGGGGGACAGTGTGAGTGAGTGTGAGTGTCAATTGTCATGTGTCTGTGCAGGCAGCTGCTGTGCTGTCACGCTGTGTGTAAGCCTTGTGTGAGTGTGACACTGACTCAGACATCTATCACCTGTGCCGCCGCCGAGTATATTAGTGCAGAAGACACTAGTGCTGTCAAAGTCAGCGGGGTGCCGCTGCATAACCCCCAGCCACATTATTTTATTTAATTTGATCAAAGTGAAAGAGATCACTCATGTGACTGAGAGGACTGGAGTGGAGAGAGAAGATCAAGCAGCGCCACCGTGCCTGCCGGCGGGCAGGCTGCTCTACAAATAAGGTGGCTGAGGTCTGAGGAGTCAGTCACGGATTAATGCTGCTGCCCAGTGCCCAGCCTGCCCTGAATGATCGTGACCCAGTGGAACAGTTCAGTACCGCTGCTTCCCCGCCACCAGAGTCCAGCGCCAGCCTCCAGTCCTCCTCCGCTCCAAACACAGTGCAGCCTGCAGCAGGGAGCGGGAGCCACAGCTGATCTACCCACCACGGTGCCCTGGACTGGTCCCGGATAACTGTACATGCTGCAGCCTGCAGGAGGAAATTTCCAGCTCTGACTGACTGTATGACCCCAGGCCAGGTATGTTTTTTGGATGTTGTGAGTGGCAGCCCCAGACTGTTTTAACCCTTTGAGTGCCAGAGTGGTAAGCAACGCATTGCAAAGCAATGCGTTGCGTACCACTCTGGCACTCAAAGGAAGACATGCCATTGCATTTAGCAATCGCTTGTCTTTAACCGGTTCACTGTTGTAGGTAGGGTTGCCTCCCAGCCTTATGACATTCCATGCACGTGAGATCTGGCCCGGCCCCGTTTATGGAACTTCGGGTTTAACCCTTTGAGTGCCAGAGTGGTATGGAATGCATTGCAAAGCAATGCATTCTGTACCACTCTGGCACTCAAAGGGTTTTAAGGAGCAGAGGGGCATAGCGCTGGTCCTTAAGGGTTAACATGTTTTGGTATTTCTACCAGTAATATTGGAGGTGACACAAGACCACCACTTTAATTTACTTACTGCATTTTTTTTTAGGCTGAATAAAAAATATATCCATCAAAACCTTTTTTGCACTTTTTTCCGGGAGGGCGCTTCAGATTTCTGTGCCTACAGGCTCCTGAGATGTAAATCCAGCCCTGCCAATCGACAGAGTAGTCAACTGTCTAAATCTCCAAATTTTGAGGGGCGACTCAGCTGGGTATCCTTTTGAAATGTCAACCACTATTGGGCAACTAACAAAACGGCGCATTAAACATGTCGCCAACATTAAAAAAGGCAACATGTGAATCTCGCCTGAATCAAAAGGGCAAGATTCTCATGTTGCGGCCTTAAGCGTCGATGACTCACATTGCAGACTCGCAGTATAACTACATACCTTGCTGATGTCTCTGTACAAAGGAGAGCAACATTAAAGGGATAGTAATGTTTCAAAATAAAAGCACCTCCAGTTAATCTTCATAGTATTTGGGCCATGGAGAATGTTATTTCAATACTGTCAGAGTTGTAGTACAAGAGTAATTGAATGATAAAGTATCCCCCTCCCGTCCCTTTTACCTAGTGTAAGCCACCTCCTCTCAGATGTGGAATCTGGTCTCTTGACCGGACAGATCGCAGCAAGGTCTTCGTGCTGTGATCATAAGGAAAACTCTGCCCCCCTTGACAGGTTTTTCAGGTTTTCCTTATGATCACTGAAGATTGTCCCTCTCTGCGATCCATCCGGACAGTCTTGCTGCTCTGAGGTGAGCAGTGTTACATCAGTAGAAGGAACGGGAGGGGGATACTTTATCATTCAATTACTCTTGAACTACAACTCTGACAGTAGTGAAATAACACTCTCCATGGTCCAAATACTATGAAGATTAATTGGAGCTGCTTTTATTTTGAAACATTACTATCCCTTTAACCCTTTCAGTGCACATTGCGTACCCATCTGAAATTAATTGTAGTTCTACTAGTCAGTGACAGAGGGGTGATTCATTTCCTATAGGACTGCACCTCATTATTGAATACAGCCCTAAATGTCATGGGGACTCTGCCCTTTAACACAGTGAGTGCGATGACACCGATCTGGCATTCAGGGTTAATTATTGGCGTTTCTCACTGTTGACTCAGCACACAGTATAGGAGGTGCACGTTAGGAGCTTCCCTGGCCTCTCCCGCGGTTTCCATAGGAACCTCCGCCGCTGACTTTGTTTCTGTAAACTGCAGGAGAACTTGGCAGCAGGAACACTCATACCGTAATGAAATTGTGGCACTGATCCTAGGACAGTAAGTTAGCAGGTATCCCTTTGAAATGTCGCACTAACAAAATGGAGCATTAAACATTATCTAATGGTTAGAAACCACGTTGAGTGATTCAGGAGCAAGCATACCCCTCTCTCGCTCAAATGTGCGATGCTTAAGCTCACAACATGAGAATCTCGCCCTTTTGATACTGCCAAGATTCTCATGTTGCCTTTTTCATTCCGGTGACATGTTTAAGGCATGTTTAAGGCATTTTCCAAGTGCAAAGCCAAATTACTTATCGTTTTTGTTTCATCATAACTTATTTTTCTTTTGCACTTTGACGTTCCTTACAGTAAACTCCCTGGGTCTGTTTCTAGAGGTTCCTGATCAGTGAGAGTCAAAGCAGAGCAGTGATACAATGGAAGTCAGTAATCTGCATGCAATCCCTTTTACATTGTATCACTATCCCTGTTGTCACAGTACCTGACAGAAAGCTCCCTGCAAACTGATGCTTGAGTCTGTATGTGGGGAACAATAGGACCCAAATAATAACCTTTTTACATGGAAATATAGGTTTTAACCCTTTAAACCCCAGACCGCTCTAATATTCAAGGGGGTTACTATCCCCATTTAAACAAACAGGGATGGTTGTTAGATAGATAGATAGATAGATAGATAGATAGATAGATAGATAGATAGATGGATAGATAGTCAGACAGATAAATAGATAGATAGATAGATAGATAGATAGATAGATAGATAGATAGATAGATAGACAGACAGATAGATAGATAGATATGAGATAGATAGATAGATAGATAGATAGCTAGCTAGATATTAGATAGATAGATAGATAGATAGATAGATAGATAGATATTAGATAGATAGATAGATAGATAGATAGATAGATAGATAGATAGATATTAGATAGATAGATAGATAGATAGATAGATAGATAGATAGATAGATAGATATGGATCCTGTATCAAAAGACAGACCAGATACATGTAATTATTATTGAGGTTTGGTCATTTGCGTATAGACTAGTGTATGCCCTGCTGGCTTGTTTTAAGCAAATGATGCATTGAGTACCTCTCTAGCATTCAAAGGGTTAAAAGCCTAATTTAAATCAGCAGGCAACTACATAACCAGCCAATTACAATTAACGCTCTGGTGATAGGTGTGTGCTCTAACCAATGGGGGCACAACAGCTTGAAAATGAATCTGTTCGGGATTCAGAATCCCCACTGATTTAAATGGGTAATTAACCCTTTGAATGCTAAAGAGGTCTCCAATGCGTTGCTCACAAGAATCTCTAGCATTCAAAGGGTTAATACCCCATTTAAATCAAGAGGAATATTGTGAATTCATATTTATCAGCGCTGGTATGGTTGGTTTGCCCCAGAATACATCAGCATCACTGACCATATTTCACTGATCACATTTCACTGAACACGTTTCACTGATCATACTTCACTGACCACATTTTACTGATCATACTTCACTGACCACATTTCATTGGCCATATTTCACTGACCATATTTCACTGATCATAGTTCACTGATCACATTTCACTGGCCATATTTCACTGACCACATTTCACTGATCATACTTCATTGATCATACTTTACTGACCACATTTTACTAACCACATTTCACTGACCACATTTCACCGACCATATTTCACTGATCATACTTCACTGACCACATTTTGACAAACATATTTCACTGACCACATTTCACTGACCTAATTTCACAGACCCCATTTCACTGACCACATTTCACTGACCACATTTTACTGACCACATTCCCAGTGGCATACCTAGCCATTGAAAGACCCCAGTACACACTTCTTTGTGTCTCTTTAACGCAAAAATATTCTCCAAGGGTGTAACTAGAATGCATTTGGACACTGGAGCTGATGGGTCCCCTGTACCCCTCTCTGAACCTCCTCTAGGTATACAGCTGACATTTCGACAGTTTAATTAAAAAAAAAGTCTCTGACATTTGAGTGATCACTTTGAAATGCAGGTAAGGCAGGTACAGCCGCTGATGGCAGATCAGTCTGTCACTGAATTTCTCAATGCCCTTAAAATGTGCCTTTGGTGTACTGAGCCTCTGATCAATGATCAAATTCAGGCTTCAAAGAAAAATCTTTAAAAGAGGGTCTTGTCTGTGCAGACACGGTGTAACCTCAAATGAAACTCCCAAAAAAATCTATGCATCAGAAGTATAACTTTATATTCAACAGAAGGATAAATCTATGCCATGAAAAAGTGCTGCTAGCCAAGCAATATGTATCACAGACATGTCTACAGAATGAACCACTTGTATGTATGTACGTATCTTTATTTATATAGATCCCATACGTGTACGCAGCTCTTTACAGAAATAGTAATATTACAATACACATACAGGAAAGGGTTAAGAGCAGCAACCTAAAGTGAGATCATTGCATTATCAATGGGGGAAGAAGTGTATCAAAGAGAATCATACATTTGGAATGGGACCCTACTCCAAAGAGCTTACAATCTAATTAGTAATCATGACAACATACAGAGACAGTAGGAGGATCATAAGTGCAACTACAAGGCTTAGTGAAGGAAGGGCAGAATGATTCTAATGTGACTGTCAGTGTGCACAAGGACGATATTGTTACTGAGATGCCTCCTCGAGCAGGTGGGTTTTAGGAGATGCTTGAAGGTGATGAGTGTGGATGACTGACAAATGGAGATAGGGAGAGTATTGTAAAGCCGAGGGGCAGCCAGTGAAAATGAATGAAGCCAAGAGAACGATGAAGTTTTGTAAGGAGAGGACAGAAGGAATCCTTGAGATTCTGATGACAGGAAGGGGTGTAGTGGGAGATAAAAGCAGAAATGTAAGTAATGATAAGTAACATCACTGATCAATTTCAGTCCCCCTCTCCAATACACCTCCTTTAAAGACTCTATAAAGCATATGTTGTATATTTTTTCTTGTTTAGAAAAACAAGGGTAACCCCACTGCTAGCAGGTATCCTTTTGAAATGTCACCCACTATTGGAACATACATAGTAGCAGGGAGTATATTTTATTTTATTGTGTGCAGAAAACTGGGATCCATTTCTGGACACAATAATATAAAATATACCCACTACTACTATGTATGTTCCTGATCGGACCTGGCACTGCTGTTAAATGTTGTTGTCTAATTATTGCTCTGGAACCACTCTCGCAGAGTGCAGAGTGTGCAGCATGTAGGTTATAATTTGCAATAGTAACTGTTAAAATGTGCAGCGCTTTAAGCCTGCAATATTAGAATCTCTCCCTTTTGAGATGGGCAATATCAGAATCTCTCCCTTTTGAGGTGGGCAAGATTCTGATAGCGTCCGACATGTTTAATGCACCATTTTCTTTGTCGCCCAAATTAAACCTGCTAGCAGAAATTTTATTCAAAAGTCATTACAGTTCAAACTGTCACAAAGTGTTGGAGCTGTTACTGTGACATTCCATGGAGAACTGCAACCAGTGGTTCATCTTCACCATGGACTTCCTCATAACAACTACCTGAACACCAGATAAACTGCCTGGACAATGTTTAATATAAAATACAAACAGTTTGAGCTGTAATATATTTCGAATGAACCATCTTCCAGCAATAGTACTGGTGTTTCACTCAACAGGAAGATCCCTACAACACAGTTGTTTGTTTGTGTTATCATAATGAAAGTTTACTGATCCTTTAACTTGATGGTCCCAGAATGCATATCCAAAAGCTTGCCAAGGGCCTGGCAGATTTCTCCGCTAGATGGAGACAGTGAGCCTGGTGCAGTAAGAAGTGCAGGAGAAAATCATCTGTATCATGGAAGAAGACCCAAATACAAATTCACAAAATTCACACTTATTTATATAGGGATTTTAACCCACTGAATGCTAAACCATTTTACATCACTTAGAATGCTCATATGCCCCCTGTGATGCATTTGGGTTGTGCCAGAATTTATTTCTCCAATAATTCTTACTAAATCATCCTCGCTGATGTTATCTCCCAAGTGTCAGCGCATATGGGAGATTATAATAAAAGAAAAATTAGTGGTAAAGCTAATGCATTGGAAAATGGAAATATCTCTAGTGCAGGGCTCAAAATTTCCACTAGCCACTAGTCAGTGGCGAGTGAAAACTTAGCCCTGGCGGGTAGAAATTCAGCCCTGGTGGATATGTTATGTATTGCAGTGGTGAGTAACTTTTCAGGTCTGGCTAGTAGAAAAGGACTTCAACTTTTAAGCCCTGCTCTAGTGTATTACTTTTTTAATTTTTTGTTTTAAAGCTTTATTGAAAAATTGCATGGACAAAGTATACATCAGTACAATGGGGACATAAAAAGGTCTCTTGTCAAACAAGACAAAGTGCAAAACAGTTGGATAAAGAGTTAGAATGAGATGTCTATAAAAGTATGTAAGAATACAGTAGATGCACACATTACATACATCAAGTGAGCTTAAAGGGACAATAATGTCCTATAAAAAATGGTTAGAGTTTTGTAGAGGTTAAAAAGTTCAACTATATGCCACAAATCCTATCTCTCAAACGCTATGGTTTGAGAGATATTCACTTTCAAAGTTCCCCCTCTCCTGATGTCAGCTGTAAAGCTGACAGAAGGAGATCCGTTTTGACCGACTCGAGGAGGCTCTTCAGCAGAGCCAGAATCACATTTTTTAGAAAGAATTACTTCATTGGAATGGTCTACAAAGTGTGCTTGCAAACCAGACCTTTCCAATGAAGTAATTATTTTCCATTAATGTGATTTGGCTGATCCCAGGACCAGAATCTCTTGCTGTCAGCTAGATGCTGACGTCAAGAGAAGGGGAGGGAGGGGGGGACTTTGAATGCCAATATCTCTCTAACCATAGCGGTTTGAGAGAGAGGATTTACGGCATATAGATTATTATTTGAACCTCTACAAAACTCTAAGCGTTTTTTATGGGACATTACTGACCCTTTAAGAAGCATCAGAAACACTGATAAGAAATTAACGTGTCACATCAATAGTATCAGGTATCAGGGATGAAGGGGGAGTGTAACCTATGAATGTATCAAAATTCTACGATAAGGGAGAGAGGGAAAAATATTAAACTCCTGGTGTATTTCTTCTTAATGTGTAAAATAGGGGGGGTTGCAAGAAAGTGGTGCATTCTCTATTTTATTAAAGCCATAAATTGATGTGCTATTTGTGATTGCTCACATTTTGATGCAGGAAACCCATTAACGCCTTGATACTGAATAGCGCAGTCTCCTAAATTAACAGCAGAGTTTGCAAGATGTATGAAATTGTGTGCTAATTGCTTTGCTGAATTAGGCTCACTTTTGAATGGTCGCCCGCAGAAGAGCGTGCGACCATTTAACTCTTTCACCATGTCGCCTTGCTGAAAATAGTGACGTGACAATCTCGCAGGGCATGACAGTGCAAGATTGTCACGTCTCCTAGTCAGTGATCGTGTTCCATTGCAGCTCTAACTGTCTGTGCCGGGGCAGCCTCTTCCCACATACTTATATCCCAATTTTCAGGTTTGGGGCAAAAAAGCTACTCTTTTACCTAAGCTCGCCTGCATTTCAGTGTTTACTTTCACAAAACAAAACCTCTACATAATGAGTATGCAAGCCGATCCTGCCTCTCCATATCTCTGAGTGCTCCACTTCTCTCTTTCTGCTTTTCATAAGACGGCTAGGCATCACTATCCACCTTTTTCCCCCCAACCCCCCCAAACCCTATAGCAAAGAAACACACAGACACAGTAATTAGTGGGAATAAACAGATCACAACTTTATTAAAATGGGTTTGACCTATTTACCCTTGGAGAACTCTAATGCGGGTCCACCAGGCCAACATCCGGCATGGACACCATGTCCAGCCCTGACAGCTTGAGCCCAAGTGCCCAGCTTCCCACCACCATGGAGGTATGTAGGGGGTTCTCAGGCACTCATGGCCTACCCTGGACCTCCACGATGGCCACTCCTTTCAAACTGTGAGGGCCTGTGAATGCCGGTCCGCACTGACACCTCCCCAAAGCCCTCCCCTTACCTCAGTGCCCCACAGCATTAGCCTGCCCTGCTACTGAGGGGCCGCCGTGCAGCCAGCCCCAAAGGCAACCGGAACTTTCATAGGGCGGGACCCGGCTCCCTGTCAGCCAGGCCCTCTGGAGACTGTACCTTCTGAGGATAAGCCACACTGAGGCGGCTTGGGGGACCCACATTACAGGCCTAAGATTAACTATATTCTGCCCCGGGCAATCGTGTGACCTAAGCGTGACCTCTTCTGTAGCTGTTGCTACGCTGCTCCAATCCGCTGTAGCAGGGGCAGTTTGAAGGGCTGGGAGGGAGGGAAAAACAAAAGGTAAATTACTGCACCTACTTAGAAACACAGCTTTTCATACCACTAGACCCTCCTCTCCCTTCCTCCCACCAACCCCAGGCCCTCTCCCTTGCACCCATGCGATTGTCCCCCCTCCCCCCCTCCCCCAGGAGCACTGGGAAAGGGGGGAGGGAGCACAGCCCCCAGCCCAGGACAAAGGAAAAAGGTAGGGCTGCCAGCCATCTTAGTTTCCTTCCGTGGGCATTTTGTGCCCCCTCGGACTTCTATTCTGCATGCAGGATCAGGGCTTGTTTTGTGAAAGTAAACACTGAAATACAGGACAGCTTTCATAAAAGAGTAACTTGAGGGGACTTAATCTGCTTCAAACCTGAAAATTGTGAAGAGGCTGCCCCGGCACAAACTGTTAGAACTTAAACAGTCCGCAACCATTGACTATGCAACGTGACAGTCTTGCTCTGTCATGCACTGCAAGATTGTCACGTCGCTATTTTCAGCCAGGCAACATGGTGAAAGAGTTAAATGGTTGCACGCTCTTCTGTGTGTGACCATTCAAAAGGATACCCATGACTTAGGCCCAATTGCTAGTCTTCTCACAAAAAGGTGGACATTTTAGCCACGTCCACTTTTTGAAACACATTGGCTAAAACATAAGCAACGTTCTCTAATAGAGAAAAAACATGTACAATTCAGTAACAGTAACAGTATACTGTATATAGCGATTCCGCGCGTTTCTTGCAGTAACATAGTAACATAGTTGATGCGGATGAAAAAAAGATGTGCGTCCATCAAGTCCAGCCTATGTCAAATCACCGCAGTTGAGATCAGTTAAAAAAACTCCTTAATGTCAACAGAAACTGCACCAAATATCTATGAATTATCCCACAATCCTCCAATAAAGTTTACACAGAAAGTTATCTACACTGCTGGTTGCCAAATGAAGGAACCTTTCTTATCTCATGCGCTGAATTGGTGCCATCTGGATCTCGATCTCGTCAGTTACGAATTCTTCTATTTTCAATCTGAAAATCAGCATTTGTTACTGTTAAAATAACGTTCAGCAAAATTGTGTCAATCTCTCCAGATGTCCAGGGTCCAGTTGGCAAACCTCATTTCTGTCCTTAGAATTAAAAGTGATGCATTTCCAAGCTCAGCCAGAAAATGAAGTTATTTCTTGTTTGTGTGAATATAAATACTTTAATTAAAAAAAACTTTGCAAAAGTTTGTAGGAACTTTTTTTAAATGCTCTCTTCTGTCTTGCTTATCCATTCTGTTGAGAAGTGAATACCATTAAAGGGACAGTAACACTTGATATTGAAATATATATATATATATATATATATATTTTTTTTTTTTTTTGCAAGTATAGTCCTGATGATTATAAAACGGACACTCCCACTACTGAGAGATGTTTTATTCAAAAGTTATTGTAGTTCAAATTGTACTTGGTGGCTACAGTTCTTTAAAGGGATAGTAATACTTCGTTTTAATTTTATTTTATTTTGTAGGCATTAAAAAACCACGAAGAACAATATAAGTCTTATCTCTCAAACCTTTATGGTTTAAGAGATATTCACAAGCAAAATTTCCCCTCCCGTCCCTTTTACCTAGTGTAAGCCATCTCTTCTCAGATGTGGAATGCAGTCCATAGACCAGACAGATAACAGAAGGGGACAATCTTCTTCCTATGAGAACAATGAAAGCCTTGCCCCCCTTGACAACTTTTTCATGTTTTTCCCTTATCTTAATTGAAGATTGTCCCTCTCTGCAGTCTACCTGGGCACCTCCCTTCTGCTCTGGCTGAGCAGTGTTACATCAGTAAAAGGGGCAGGAGGGGGATACTTTATCATTCAATTACTCTTGAACTATAACTCTGACAGAATTGAAATAACACTCTCCAAAGTACAAACACTATGATGATTAATTAGAGCTGCTTTTATTATGAAGCATTACTATCCCTTTAATGTCCTGAGACTTTATGGTGGATCTGTCGTTGCCGCAGTCTATGGAAGCTATCTTCAGATGAAAATAAAACTACATAGGTTGCTGTAGCAACAGCACCACTGTAAAATATAAGGCCATGGGTGTACTGCACCCAAAAAATGCAAGACTGGGCTGCAATAAATTTGGAAAAAAAAAATCCTCTCTCGGCAGTGGGGGTACTCATATTTTAATCAGCAAGATAAACCCTGCTATATACATTTCTTCAGCTGAGGTTTTATGTTTACAAAACAGGTGTTTCATTTATTATTTTATTTAAACAATCAGAAAAGTGACCATATGATGTCTGAAATCCCCCCCCAAAAAAAGAACAGGATTGTATTACTTTAATGTGATTTAAACAAGACAGGACTGTCGGAGACCATTACTACTACTTACTGTGTGAACAGGACAGGACTTCTCATCTCCCACCGTCTTTCAGTCTCACTCTCTTGTCCTTTCTCACTCTGTCTCTCTCCAGTCCTTCCTCTGTATTTCTCCCTCACTCCCTTTTTCTCTCTGTCTCCTTCTCCCCATCTTTCTGTCTCTCTCCCTTCCCTTCTTTTCTCTGCCTCCCTCCCTCTCTGCCTCCCTCCCTCTCTGCCTCCCTCCCTCCCTCCTTTCGTCTCTGTCTCCCTCCCTTCCTCTCTGCCTCCCTCCCTCCTTCCTTTCCTCTGTCTCCCTCCCTCCTTTCCTCTCTGTCTACCTCCCTCTTTGCCTCCCTCCCTGCTTTCCTCTCTGCCTCCCTCAGGGGCGGACTGACCATACGGGCATTCGGTCACGGACCGAGGGCCCGTGACCGAAGGGGGCCCGCCGCTGCCACTTCTAGAGCTGCTCAGCAGCTCTCCAACAACAGCCGCCGGCGCGCCATTCTAGTAATACAGAGCGCTGGCAGATGACATCATCTCCCAGCCTCTGCATTACTAGAGGCGTGCGGGACATCGCAGTGCTAAACCACGCTGCTAGACCACCAGGGACTGCAGGTAGGGGCATGGTGGAGATGAAGGGAGCAATGTGGAGATGGAAGGGGCAATGTGGAGATGGGGGCATTGAGGAAGGGGCAATGTGGAGATGGGGCATTTTGGAGATGAAGGGGGTATTGTGGAAGGGGGCATTGTGGAGATGAAGGGGGCATTGTGGAGGGGGCAATGTGGAGATATGGGCATTGTGGAAGGGGCAATGTGGAGATATGGGCATTGTGGAAGGGGGCATTGTGGAGATGAAGGGGCATTGTGGAAGGGGCAATGTGGAGATGAAGGGGGCATTATGGAGATGAAGGGGGCATTGTGGAAGGGGTATTGTGGCGATGAGATGAAGGGGGCAATGTGGAGATAAGGGGGCATTGTAGAGATAAGGGGGCATTGTGGAGATGAGATGAAGGGGGCATTGTGGAGATAAGGGGGCAATGTGGAGATAAGGGGGCATTGTGGAGATGAGATGAAGGGGGCATTGTGGAGATAAGGGGGCAATGTGGAGATGAGATGAAGGGGGCATTGTGGAGATAAGGGGGCATTGTGGAGATGAGATGAAGGGGGCATTGTGGAGATAAGGGGGCAATGTGGAGATAAGGGGGCATTGTGGAGATGAGATGAAGGGGGCATTGTGGAGATAAGGGGGCAATGTGGAGATAAGGGGGCATTGTGGAGATGAGATGAGGGGGGCATTGTGGAGATAAGGGGGCAATGTGGAGATAAGGGGGCATTGTGGAGATGAGATGAAGGGGGCATTGTGGAGATAAGGGGGCAATGTGGAGATAAGGGGGCATTGTGGAGATGAGATGAGGGGGGCATTGTGGAGATAAGGGGGCAATGTGGAGATAAGGGGGCATTGTGGAGATGAGATGAAGGGGGCATTGTGGAGATAAGGGGGCAATGTGGAGATAAGGGGGCATTGTGGAGATGAGATGAAGGGGGCAATGTGGAGGTGGAAGGGGCATTGTGGAGATTTCTGCAGGGGGCCCAGACCTCTTTTTGGACCAGGGGCCCTGGGTCCTGTCAGTCTGCCCCTGGCCTCCCTCCCTCCTTTCCTCTCTGCCTCCCTCCCTCCTTTCCTCTCTGTCTCCCTCCCTCCCTCCCTCCCTTCCTCTCTGCCTCCCTCCTTTCCTCTCTGCCTCCCTCCCTCCTTTCCTCTCTGTCTCCCTCCCTCCTTTCCTCTCTGCCTCCCTCCCTCCTTTCCTCTCTGTCTCCCTCCCTCCTTTCCTCTCTGTCTCCCTCCCTGCCTCCCTCCCTCCTTTCCTCTCTGTCTCCCTCCCTCCTTTCCTCTCCCTCCCTCCTTTACTCTCTGTCTCCCTCCCTCCTTTCCTCTCTGCCTCCCTCCCTCCTTTCCTCTCTGTCTCCCTCCCTCCTTTCCTCTCTGCCTCCCTCCCTCCTTTCCTCTCTGTCTCCCTCCCTCCTTTCCTCTCCCTCCCTCCCTCCTTTCCTCTCTGCCTCCCTCCCTCCTTTCCTCTCTGTCTCCCTCCCTCCCTTCCTCTCTGCCTCCCTCCCTCCTTTCCTCTCTCCCTCCCTCCCTCCTTTCCTCTCTGTCTCCCTCCCTCCTTTCCTCTCTGCCTCCCTCCCTCCTTTCCTCTCTGCCTCCCTCCCTCCTTTCCTCTCTGCCTCCCTCCTTTCCTCTCTGTCTCCCTCCCTCCCTTCCTCTCTGCCTCCCTCCTTTCCTCTCTGCCTCCCTCCTTTCCTCTCTGCCTCCCTCCCTCCTTTCCTCTCTGCCTCCCTCCTTTCCTCTCTGTCTCCCTCCCTCCCTTCCTCTCTGCCTCCCTCCTTTCCTCTCTGTCTCCCTCGCTCCTTTCCTCTCTGTCTCCCTCCCCCATATCACTGTTTCTGTCTCTCACATGCTCTCCCTCATTCTCTCACACTCCCTCTCCATCTGTCTTTTACTTACACACACTCTGTCTTTTTCTTTTTCTCTCCCCCTCTCTTTCTTTCTCTCTCTTCCTCTCTCTCTTTCTCTCCCTCTCTCTCTCTCTTTCTCTCCCTCTCTCTTTCTCTCCCTCTCTATTTCTCTCCCTCTCTCTCTCTCTTTTTCTCTCTCTCTTTCTTTTTTCTTTCTCTCTCTCTTTCTTTCTCTCCCACCTCTCTCTCTCTCCCTCTCTCTATTTCTCTCCCTTTCTCTCCCTCTGTCTCCCTTTCTCTCCATCTCTTTTTCTCTCTCTCCCCCCTCTCTCTCTTTCTTTCTCTCCCCCCTCTCTCCCCTCCCTCTCTCTCTCCCTCTCTCTCCCTCTTTCTCTCTCCTTCTATTGCAGGATAAGGTGCAAGTCACCTCTTGATAGATCCCAGCCTATGTGACTCTAACCTGTATGATCTGCTCCAATTAATTATAAGGAACATATGTTACATATTAAAGTAATTGCTGTGTTATGTTTTTACGGTATCCTGTTATTGTTATATAATGTTTATTTATAGATTACGTTGAATTTACAAGATCCCAACTGTAATTATTTTCGCCAGCACAGCTTGTCTGTGATTGCACTTGCAGCCACAGCACAAAAAAAAGAAAAAAAGAAAAAAAAAGGAATAATGGGTGTTTTAAATGCAAAAATGTGTTTAAAATTAAAAGTAAGGTAACAAAAACGTGTCTGTAGAGTAGTGGTTACTTACCATTCTGACCCGGGGAGTTTCAAGGTTCCCAAAACACTTTCAGCTTGGGACAACCTAATGAGTCTGTCTATCTGTCTGTCTGTCTATCTATAATCTATCTCATATCTATCTATCTATCTATCTATCTATCTATCTATCTATCTATCTATCTATCTCATTTACATCTATTTAGCTATCTTATTTCTATCTATATATCTATCTGTCTATCATCTATCTCATATCTCTCTATTTATCTATCTATCTATCTATCTATCTATCTATCTATCTATCTATACATCTATCTCTTATCTATCTATCTATCTATCTATCTATATATCTCATATCTATCTATCTATCTATCTATCTATCTATCTATCTATCTATCTATCTATCTCATTTACATCTATTTAGCTATCTTATTTCTATCTATCTATCTATCTATCTATCTATCTATCTTTCTATCTATCTATCTATCTATCTATCTATCTATCTATCTATCTGTCTATCATCTATCTCATATCTATCTATCTATCTATCTATCTATCTATCTATATCTCTATCTGTCTATCTATCTATCTATCTATCTATCTATCTATCTATCTATCTATCTATCTTCTAATCCATGTTCTTACAGGATTCTATTATTAATTCTCCACTCCACTGAGTATTCTATATTGTGCTGAATAATTACAATGATATGAAATGCATTTTGAAGGCATCTTTTGAGTCTTCGCTCTTTACAGTGGCTCTTGAGGTTTGGTACAGCGCAGTAATGAACAAAGATATAGAAGAAGCATGCGTTGTAGTAATGCCATGTACACCAGAGCTTCTAATCCTCTGGAGAGTGACAAGAGATTCAGCAGAGAAGGTAGTAAGTGTCAGAAAAGTGATTCAGCCGTAATATAATATAGTATAATGCTAACTCTGCAAACAGCAGACCACTCATCCCTCAATGCACAGTACTAATGACCTTACAGAAAGAAATAATCTTTTTTTTTTTACAGTGAGCAAAAAAGTTTGGAATCCAAAAAGGTGACAGCATTGTGGGTGGAAATAATGAAATGGTCAGAGTATCTCCACTGCAATTAGCCTGGAAATCATAGTACTGTGGGGCATGTTAAGGGTGTAGCTTGAGATTGCCACCAGCACCTCTCCTGTAACATTGTGGAGGTGATCAATGTGGGCATTGATTGTGGAGGTGGTCAATGTGGGCATTGATTGTGGAGGTGGTCAATGGGGGCATTGTGGAGGTGATCAGTGGAAGCATTGATTGTGGAGGTGGTCAAGGGGGCATTGCATTGTGGAGGTGGAAAATGGGGACATTGTTGAAGTGGACAATGGGGGTATTGTATTGTGGAGGTGTACAATGGGAGCATTGTCGAGGTGGACAATGGGTCAATGTGGAGGTGGACAGTGTGGAGGTGGACATTGTGGAGGTGGTCAATGGGGGCAATGTGGGGGTGGTTAATGTGGGCATTGTGGAGGTGATCAATGTGGGCATTGATTGTGGAGGTGGTCAATGGGGGCATTGACTGTGGAGGTGGACAATGGGGACATTGTTGAAGTGGACAATGGGGGCATTGTGGAGGTGGTCAATGTGAGCATTGATTGTGGAGGTGGTCAATGGGGGCATTGTGGAGGTGATCAATGGAAGCATTGATTGTGGAGGTGGTCAATGGGGGCATTGCATTAAGGAGGTGGACAATGGGGACATTGTTGAAATGAACAATGGGGGCATTGTATTGTGGAGGTGTACAATGGGAGCATTGTCGAGGTGGACAATGGGTCAATGTGGAGGTGGACAGTGTGGAGGTGGACAGTGTGGAGGTGGACAATGGGGGCAATGCATTGTGGAGGTGGACAATGGGTCAATGTGGAGGTGGACAGTGTGGAGGTGGACAAAGGGGGCAATGTGGATGTGGTTAATGGTGCAATGTGGAGGTGGACAGTGTGGAGGTGGACAATGGTGGCAATATGAAGGTAGACAATGGGGAAATTGTGGGGGTGGACAATGAGGCAGTGTGGAGGTGGACACAATGGAGGTGGACAATGGCGGCAATGTGGAGGTGGTTAATGTGGAGGTGGACAATGGAGGCAATGTGAGAGTGGACAATGGGGGCAATGTGTAGGGGGACTGTGTGAAGGTGAACAATGGGGGCAATGTGGTCGGGGGCCCCATGGCAATTTTCGCACCAGGGTGTGATGGTTTCTAGTTACGACTCTGACAGCATCACTGTAACATTTCAGGCCATTGAGATATTGCACCTAAAATTAAAGTTTGAGCTGCAATAACTTTTGAATAAAAAACCTCTCAGCAGCAGGACTATCCTTGTTTTTCTCAGAAGGATAAACTCTAAAATATATATTTTTGTACATATTAAGTGTTACTATCCCTTTAAGTGGAGGATGTAGCTTAATAAATTGACATTAGGCATTATAGCGACAGAACGATTATGCTGTTATTGAGCAGAATCGGCATGGCACACCCCTGAACATAGACACAAGGGCAATATTTACTGGGGTCATTAGGATTTTCTCACTATTATAAGGTAACGGGAAGGGGGTTCTTATAAGGAGGTGTTAGTTCCCCTTTAAATACAAGGTGCTTATCAGTTATCAAGCTTGCACTGATTCATGTGCAGTTAGGTAGACTTACACTGTCATAAGCACCCCACATTTAAAGGGATAGTAATACTTTGTTTTATCTTTATTTTATTTAGGCATTAAAAAAACATGAAGAACGATATAAGTCTTATCTCCTTTATGATTTGAGAGATATTCACAAGCAAAGTTCCCCTCCCGCCCCTTTTACCTGGTGTAAGCCATCTCTTCTCAGATGTGGAATCCAGTCCATAGACCAGACAGATGACAGAAGGGGACAATCTTCTTCCTATGAGAACAATGAAAGTCCTGCCCCCCTTGACAAGTTTTTCAGGTTTTACCCTTATCTTAATTGAAGATTGTCCCTCTCTGCAATCTACCTGGGCACCTCCCTTCTGATCTGGCTGAACAGTGTTACATCAGTAAAAGGGGCGGGAGGGGGATACTTTATCATTCAATTACTCTTGAACTACAACTCTGACAGAATTGAAATAACACTCTCCAAAGTCCATATACTATGATGATTAATTAGAGCTGCTATTATTATGAAACATTACTATCCCTTTAAAGGGATAGTAATACTTCAATGAATGCCAAGCTACGATGTGTCCTTACACTGTATATTATTGCTACCCAGTGGTAATCCTGATATTGCTATATTTGCTGTGAAATCATATTATAAATTGTCCTCCTCCTGCCCCTTTTCAGTCCAGTAAGCCACTTCCCCTCAGATCTGAAATCTGGTTGCCTGACCAGAGAGATCACAACAAGGGACAGTGGGGGAGATGTATAAAGCTGAAGTTATAAAGGAAATGTCTCTAACAGTGTCTCAAAGTGACACAAGTATATGCATAAACATCTAGCGACATTTTCTCTAAGTGCTGACTCCAGTTAGCTGACTTTTTTGAAAAGTGGAGTAGAAATGGTCTTGGACAAATCCTATATAATAATTCGCTAGGATGTTTGTCAGAAGCCGCCATGCGCAGTAGAGACTCCCAAATGCACAGAATGCTTTGAGCACGGAATGTTGGGAGCATGGAATGCTGGGAATACGGAATGCTGGGAGTACAGAATGCTGGGAGCATGGAATGTTGGGAGCACGGAATGCTGGGAGCATGGAATGCTGGGAGTTCTGTGCTGGATGCATTCTGTGCTTTCGGCCAGTCTTTACAGTGCATGACTGTGTCGGCGGCAGGACGCAGAGCAGGACCGGCCTCTTATCATCACCCGGACCTTGGCCCATGTACACAGGCTTTTACACTAGTAACAATTGTGTCCCAACATATTTAAAAAGAAATTCACTAATTACGCCAAAAATAAAGGCAGTTGTAATGATTAAATCTTAACACCAGGTATGACCTGTTCTTAAAGGGATAGTAATACTTCGTTTTAACTTTATTTTATTTTGTAGGCATTAAAAAAACATGAAGAACGATATAAGTCTTATCTCTCAAACCTTTATGGTCTGAGAGATATTTACAAGCAAAGTTCCCCCCCCCCGTTCAACCAGATCAGAAGGGAGGTACCCAGGTAGACTGCAGAGAGGGACAATCTTCAATTTAGATAAGGGAAAAAGCTGAAAAACGTGTCAAGGGGGGCAGGGCTTTCATTGTTTTCATACAAAGAAAATTGTCGCCTTCTGTTATCTGTATTGTCATACAACCAGACTCACATCTGAGAAGAGATGGCTTACACTAGGTAAAAGGGGCGGGAGGGGAAACTTTGCTTGTGAATATCTCTCAAACCATAAAGGTTTGAGAGATAAGACTTCTATCATTCTTCATGTTTTTTTAATGCCTACAAAATAAAATAAAGTTAAAACGAAGTATTACTATCCCTTTAATAGAAGTATATAGTGATCGATTTGTGTGCGAAAATATATTTTCAGGTGCAAATTTTCTCAGAATATTCTCAGATAGACATATTTATAAACGTGACTTTACTCCTTTATAAATATGACCAGGAGTTGTGAATTCTAATGACAATTCTTAAGCATACACTAAGAAGGCTTTTAATACATCCTCCACAATATTCCTTCATCTAGTATAATGGAAGACCTGCCATCCTTGATGAAGAAGGACAGTTTTTACCTTAAATGGATAGTAATACTTAAAATGTAAAAAAAATATGTTGTAGGGTTTATCCCCCTGAGTAAAACAAGAGTGTTCCCACTGCTGAAAGGTGTTTTATTCAAAAGTTATCACAGCTTAAAGTTGAATTTTTTAGGTGCAATATCACAGTGGCATGAAATTGTACAGTGGAGCTGTTGCTACACCATCCTATGGAGATTTATGGTGCTGGGACCAGAGCTGTCCATAGGATAGTGTAGCAATAGCGCCACTGTACTATTTCAGGCCACTGTGATATTGCACCTAAAAAAATCAACTTTAAGCTGTAATAACTTTTGAATAAAACACCGTTCAGCAGTGGGAGTACCCTCGTTTTACTCAGGGGGATAAACACTAAAACATATTTTTTGACATTTTAAGAATTACTGTCCCTTTAAACTGAAGGAAGTTTGTCTATCATCACGATCCACTTTCAGATCTGAGGGGAGGCGGCTTACTGGACTGAAAAGGGGAGGGGGGCAATTTTAAATATATAATTTCACAGCAAATATAGTGATATCTGGATTACAACTGATGGGAACCCATATTGTCTATATATATAAAAGAAGACTTTGTGCCTGTCAAAACACATCCAGGGGAAGCAGAAAGGAGAAGTTACTGCTCCCATTGGGTGATTCAATGGGGGCGTGATTTTCACACCAATTCCAGTGGCTAAAGGCCACTGCTGTTGGTGTGAAAATCATGCAGGGAGTTGGCCCGCCCGCACTATGCAGCCCGCCTGCCACTATCAAAGTCAGAAAAAAACAAAATGGATGCCACTTGCTCCTACACCACAGACAAACACACATTCCCCACTCACACAGCACCAAACACACACACATGCTCCACTCACACACACACAGCACCACACACACACATATGCCCCACTCACACACACAGCACCACACACACATGCCCCACTCACACACACACACAGCACCAAACACACACAAAGCCAGAAAGAAATATGGCAGACACACACACACTTTCACTCACCCTGACTCCCATTGGCCTCAGCAGGACCTCTAGTATAGCCACTGAAGGATGCTGCATCACTAGGGGGAACAAAATGGCACTCAAAGGGTTAAGGTAGGTCCTCATTGCTCAATTATTTCTTCACTGTCATCATTTGCTATACAACATGGAGGACAGACAGCCATCAGGTACACACTTAACCCACTGACTGCCACAGGGTTGTGGATCAAGTTTTACCCCTCAGGGAGTGTGTTCAAACCCCTCACACTGTAAACTTGCATTTCCCTCCCACTTCTCCTCCTTCCCCAGCCTATTACTAACACTTTTCCACATTTCTCTTAAGCCCCGCCCCCTACTCACGATTAAGCCCTGTCCACTTTTATCCCTGATTGCTTCCTTTGTCTCTCCACATCAGCACCACATAACTCCCCTCCAGAGACTGCACAAATCAAAGTTCCCAGGTATGAATACACTTCCCACTGCTATTTAACTCTGACATGCCTCTCTATACCTTAACCCTTTGAGTGACAGAGGGGTGCACAACTCATGCGCTCATGTGTTTCTGCGCATATATGTTGCGTGTGTGTGTACATCTCTGTTACATATGTGTGTCCATGTGTGCATCTCCGGTGAGTCTGTGTGTGTGCATGTCTTTTGCATGTTTCTGCTGCTCACTGTGTGTATGTCTGCCTGTGTGTTGCATATGTCTGTGTTTATCCGTGTGTCTACATTTCACACACGTGTGCCCAATGGTCATAACATGAGGGGCAACGCCGTCCCACATTGGTAGTATATATATATATATATATATATATATATATATATACATATATATATATATATATATATATATATATATATATATATATATGAGAGAGAACCTGCGTCCCCTGCCACACACACCCAGGGGCGGCTGAAAGGAAGAGTTAGCCTGCCCCCCAACATCAGTCTTAACCCTTTGAGTGCCAGAGGGGTACGCATAAATTGGAAAGCAATGCATTGCGTACCTCTCTGGCACTCAAAAGGTTAACCCTCTCCTCCACAACTCACCTAAAGCTACATCACTTCTCTCTACTTACAAATCATGGCACAATAATATAACCCACCAACCAGGAGCTCCCATTTTGCTGGGGAGCCACACATTGATCACTTCATTCAAAGAGCATAAAAACTTCTGTTTCCACCCCCTGCCCCATAATGCACTGGGACATTCAGAGGCAGATTGGAGTCAGGTGAGTGGAGTCAGCTGGGGAACAGGTTAGAACACAAATCTTCAGTTTCCATGGTAAGAACTGGGGCTGATGGACTCACTTTGTTTCAATTTAACCCTTTGAGTGCTGTTGCAATGCATTGGATATCTCTCTGGCACTCAGAGGGTTAAGCCCATTAACCCTTGGAGTACCAGAGATGATATGCAGCACATTGCTCTGCGTACCTCTTATTCCTTTACTCACAAACATCTTCTCACTGTGACCTTCAACAAGTAACACAGCACACTCACTTCAACTGTAAGGATACAGGGCCTTATTCACCAAGTAACACAGCACACTCACTTCAGCTGTAAGGATACAGGGCCTTATTCATCAAGTAACACAGCACACTCACTTCAACTGTAAGGATGCAGGGCCTTGTTCACCAAGTAACACAGCACACTCACTTCAACTGTAAGGATGCAGGGCCTTATTCATCAAGTAACAACTGTAAGGATGCAGGGCCTTGTTCATCAAGTAACACAGCACACTCGCTTCAACTGTAAGGATGCAGGGCCTTGTTCATCAAGTAACACAGCACACTCACTTCAACTGTAAGGATGCAGGGCCTTGTTCATCAAGTAACACAGCACACTCTCTTCAACTGTATGGATGCAGGGCCTTATTCATCAAGAAACACAGCTCACTCACTTCAACTGTAAGCTTTCCAAGTACAAAAGGATACAGGACCTTATTCAAGCTGAAGAGCTGCTTTTAAAACATTTTTTACAACTCTTTTCAGCATATCTACATCACCACTGCGTCTGTCACACACTGTCTACATATGTGACATACGTCCATGTATGTGTGTGTCTCTCTGTATGTATGCGTTTCACAGTGACACGCTCTGTCTCTTTAAGTGTGTGTCTGTAACACTGCATATTTCTGTTTCACGCAATGTCTCTCTATGTAAATAATATGACGGGCAACGCCGTCCCACATTGCTAGTGTGTTTATAAATTAGTCTGTGTAAATAAAATACTTTGGTCTTGTTATAAGTAATTTATTAGGTTATGTGTCAATAGATCATGAACTATCCTAAAAAGTATCGGTAATGCCCTGACCACCAGCCACACCCCCAGAAACACCCCCTAAAACACAAGTGTCCCTCTTTGGCAATTTGAAATGTTGTGAGCTATGGCATAGGAGAAATGTATACTGCAGGACTGTATTGATTTCAGTGAAGTACTGCAAAATGGCTGTTTCTTATATGTCCCCGGTTAAAGGTGAGGTCAGCTTAACTTGCATGCGAGATGATAAGTCAGTGTTTCTCAACTCCTGACCTCAGGACCCACTAACAGGCCAGGAACTGATGATTTCCTTGTTAGAACACAGGTGAGTTAATCAATGTGAATGAGCCTCTGATCACATGATTTCCTTGTTAGACCACAGGTGAGTTAATCAATGTGAATGAGCCTCTGATCACATGATTTCCTTGTTAGTGCACAGGTGAGTTAATCAATGTGAATGAGCCTCTGATTACATGATTTCCTTGTTAGAGCACAGGTGAGTTAATCAATGTGAATGAGCCTCTGATCACCACACCTGTGCTCTAGCAGAGAAATCCCTAAGTCCTGGCCTGTTAGTGGGTCCTGAGGACAGGAGTTGAGAAACACTGTGTTAAGTGATTTATTACTTGTAGTGTAAGTGGCCTTTGGGAAATATATACGGAAGAGCAGTAGAATTTATTGATCGTTAGTTTTTGTTCACAAGAATGGATGTTAACGATTGAATAAGGCAATTGTGGTTATTAAAGGAGAATTAAACCCAGAGGAATAAGTGACCTGTGTCAGCCATATCTACAAGAAAACAGTGGGGAAATTCTGTGTCAAACCAACTGGCGATAGGGGTACCAACAATCCAAACCAAACAGAACTGACTGTTTTCTTTAGATTAGGGTTTGTGGAGGGGGTTAAAATTAGGATGTTTTAGTCTACCTTTAACCCTCTGAGTGTCAAAAGAGTATGCAACGCATTGCAAGCAGCATACCCCTCTGGCACTCAAACTACTAAATTGTGTTTTAAAAGAAAAAATTCACGTTGATTTAAATGGTGATTTTAACCCATTGATTGCTAGAGGTCTCTAGTGCAATACTTTGCGTTTTTGATGGAGACCTCTCCAGTATTCAAGGGTTAAAAGCCCCATTTAAATCAATGGGAATTGTGTCATACAACCCAACATTTCATATTCCTCTGGCATTCACAGGGTTAAAATAGTCCTTTTACTTGTTTATTACTGTGTCATTTGCTTTCCCCAGAATTCAAACCTCCCAAATGTCCCTCTTTAGGAAATATTAGGGGTCCATACCTCCCAAGTGACCCTCTTTAGGAAAAATTAGGGGTCCATACCTACCAAGTGTCCCTCTTTAGGAAATATTAGGGGTCCATACCTACCAAGTGTCCCTCTTTAGGAAATATTAGGGGTCCATATCTCCCAAGTGACCCTCTTTAGGAAATATTAGGGGTCCATACCTACCAAGTGTCCCTCTTTAGGAAATATTAGGGGTCCATACCTTAGGCTGACCAGACCTCACCTTTAACCGGGGACGTATAGGAAAAATACATACTGCAGGACTGTACTGATTTCAGTGAAGTACTGCAAAATGGCTATTTCCTATGTGTTCCCGGTTAAAGGTCAGATCTGGTCAGACTACCATACCTCCCAAGTGTCCTCTTTAGGAGATATTAGGACTCCATACCTCCCAAGTGTCCCTCTTTAGGAGATATTAGGCGTAAATTCCTCCTAAGTGTCCCTCTTTAGGAGATATTAGGGGTCCGTACCTCCCAAGTGTCCCTCTTTAGGAGATATTAGGGGTCCGTACCTCCCAAGTGTCCTCTTTAGGAGATATTAGGACTCCATACCTCCCAAGTGTCCCTCTTTAGGAGATATTAGGCGTAAATTCCTCCTAAGTGTCCCTCTTTAGGAGATATTAGGGGTCCATACCTCCCTAGTGTCCCTCTTTAGGAGATATTAGTTGTCCATACCTCCCAAGTGTCCCTCTTTAGGAGATATTAGGACTCCATACCTCCCAAGTGTCCCTCTTTAGGAGATATTAGGCGTAAATTCCTCCTAAGTGTCCCTCTTTAGGAGATATTAGGGGTCCATACCTCCCTAGTGTCCCTCTTTAGGAGATATTAGGGGTCCATACCTCCCTAGTGACCCTCTATAGGAGATATTAGGGGTACATTCCTCCCGAGTGCCCCTCTTTAGGAGATATTAGGGGTCCATACCTCCCAAGTATCCCTCTTTAGGAGGTATTAGGGGTCCATACCTCCCAAGTGTCCATCTTTAGGAGATATTAGGGGTCAATACCTCCCAAGTGTCCATCTTTAGGAGATATTAGGGGTCAATACCTCCCAAGTGTCCCTCTTTAGGAGATATTAGGGGTACATTCCTCCCAAGTGCCCCTTTTTAAGAGAATTATTAGGGGTCCATAACTCCCAAGTGACCCTCTATAGGAGATATTAGGTGTCCATACCTCCCAAATATCCCTCTTTAGGAGGTATTAGGGGTCCACAGCTCCCAAGTGTCCATCTTTAGGAGATATTAGGGGGGCATACTTCCCAAGTGTCCTCTTTAGGAGATATTAGAGGTTCATACCTCCCAAGTGTCCCTCTTTAGGAGATATTAGGGCTCCATATCTCCCAAGTGTCGATCTTTAGGATATATTAGGGGTCCATACCTAGCAAGTATTCATCTTTAGGAGATATTATGGCCCACTGACCAAGTATCCATGTTTATGAGATATTAGGGGTCCCTACCTCTCAAGTGTTCCTCTTTAGTAGATATTAGGGCTCCTTACTTCCCAAGTACCATACCTTCAAAGTCTCTCTCTATAGGATATATTAGGGTTCCATGCCTCCCAATTTTCCCTTCATAGGAGATATTAGGAGTCGATTCCTCCCAAGTGTCCCTCTTTAGGAGATATTAGGGCTCCTTACTTCCCAAGTGTCCCTGTTTAGGAGAAATTAGGGGTTTATACCTCCCAAGTGTTCCACTTTAGGAGGGACAGTCCCTCTTTAAGAACCAAATCTCTGTGTCCCTCTTTCCCACTGTGACACTGTGTTTAGGAGATCAGACTGTGTGGTGTGTATAGCAGTGTATCACCCTGGTGTCCCTGTGTTTAGGAGATCAGACTGTGTGATGTGTATTTAAGTGTATCACCCTGGTGTCCCTGTGTTTAGGAGATCAGACTGTGTGGTGTGTATAGAAGTGTATCACCCTGGTGTCCCTGTGTTTAGGAGATCAGACTGTGTGGTGTTTATAGAAGTGTATCACCCTGGTGTCCCTGTGTTTAGGAGATCAGACTGTGTGGTGTGTATATAAGTGTATCACCCTGGTGTCCCTGTGTTTAGTAGATCAGACTGTGTGGTGTGTATAGAAGTGTATCACCCTGGTGTCCCTGTGTTTTGGAGATCACACTGTGTGGTGTGTATATAAGTGTATCACCCTGGTGTCCCTGTGTTTAGTAGATCAGACTGTGTGGTGTGTATATAAGTGTATCACCCTGGTGTCCCTGTGTTTAGGAGATCAGACTGTGTGGTGTGTATAGAAGTGTATCACCCTGGTGTCCCTGTGTTTTGGAGATCACACTGTGTGGTGTGTATAAGTGTATCACCCTGGTGTCCCTGTTTTTAGGAGATCAGACTGTGTGGTGTGTATATAAGTGTATCACCCTGGTGTCTCTGTGTTTAGGAGATCAGACTATGTGGTGTGTATATAGGGTTGCCACCCAGCCGGTATTTTACCGACAGGCCGGTAAAAAATTGGCTTCTGTCCAATGTTAAGTCTATGGAGGGAATGCCATGGCCGGTATTTTTTTGAAGAAAAGGTGGCAACCCTATGTGTATATAAGTGTATCACATTGCTCTACAGTAATAAAACTCACATTAATGTTTGTATAGACATCACTATGTGTATATAAATCAGTCTGTGGAAATAAAATACGTTGGTGTTGTTCTAAATCATTTATTCAGTTACACAAGGAGGTGTCAGTAGGTCATGATATAACCTAAATCTTCTCGGCAATGACCTGCCCATCAGCCACTCCCCCACCTAAAACAAAAGTGTCCATATGAAATGTTGGGAGGTATGAGAATTACTCTACATTTGTTTTTATGTATGACACCAAACATATCTTAACCCATTAAGGACCAGAGTGTTGCGTTCCCCTATTGTCCTTAAGGGGTTAACTATCACCATTCATAATGTGAAACAGTTCAAAACTGTAATTCTGCCGGACTGGATAAGAATTAGTGTGACCCTGCAATGTGTGTTTTTCACAACAAGTTTACATTTCAACTGAGATTTCGTCAAATTAAACCCTTAAGGACCGGACGTTATGGGACATTTCGGTCCCATAACGACCGCATAGGGGCACTTTGAGGCGCCGGTACACGTGACCTGTCACGTGTATCGGCGCGTCACTATGGGGCTTGAAACAGATCGCTCCGATCTTGGAGCGGTCTATTTCATGCCCTATTTTTACTTACAGCGCTCCCGGTAGAGCGCTGTAAGTAAAAAGTACGTGACGTACCAGGACCGTCAAGGGTCTTTCAAGCAAATTTACCCTTGACGGTCCTGGTACGTCAAGGGTCCCTAAGGGGTTAAACAATTAACTGTACCTTAAGGCTATGTTGACATTGTGAACTGTGAAAACATTGTGTTAATTGTATAAAGAAAGTGATGCGTTCTTAATGAATTTTTCTCTGCAATTTTTTTTTGTGCTTTCATGTGATTTAAATGTGATTTGTCTTAAGTTTGTTTTGTTCTCCCAGCCTTCATAACTGCCAATGTGTCATGTTAACCAAAAGTCCAGCAGATATTTAGGAAATATTCAAACTCTTTTTTCTAGAAAGGTCTCCTGGTTCAGCACAGTGTGCAATTAGCATATGAAGCTTCACTGAAACCCTTCTTTAACATTTGAAATGACAATGAAAAGCATTTATTAATATAAGAAACAACACTCAAAAGGTACTTACTATATAAAATAATGTAGGTAGGACGTAATGTAGGGAGAAGAGAGGGAGTCAGCGCTAGGGGAGGTGGGTAATGCATTGCTGAGCAGTGTCAGTGAGTGGGGAGAGGTAATGTAGGGAGAAGACTGGAAGTCAGTGCTAGGGGAGGTGGGTAATGCATTGCTGAGCAGTGTCAGTGAGTGGGGAGAGGTAATGTAGGGAGAAGACTGGAAGTCAGTGCTAGGGGAGGTGGGTAATGCATTGCTGAGCAGTGTCAGTGAGTGGGGAGGTCATGTAGGGATAAGACAGGAAGTCAGTGCTAGGGGAGGTGGGTAATGCATTGCTGAGCAGTGTCAGTGAGTGGGGAGAGGTAATGTAGGGAGAAGACTGGAAGTCAGTGCTAGGGGAGGTGGGTAATGCATTGCTGAGCAGTGTCAGTGAGTGTGGAGGTAATGTAGGGATAAGACAGGAAGTCAGTGCTAGGGGAGGTGAGTAATGCATTACTGAGCAGTGTCAGTGAGTGGGGAGGTCATGTAGGGATAAGACAGGAAGTCAGTGCTAGGGGAGGTGGGTAATGCATTGCTGAGCAGTGTCAGTGAGTGGGAAGGTAATGTAGGGAGAAGACTGGAAGTCAGTGCTAGGGGAGGTGGGTAATGCATTGCTGAGCAGTGTCAGTGAGTGGGGAGGTAATGTAGGGATAAGACAGGAAGTCAGTGCTAGGGGAGGTGGGTAATGCATTGCTGAGCAGTGTCAGTGAGTGGGGAGAGGTAATGTAGAGATAAGACAGGAAGTCAGTGCTAGTGGAGTTGGGTAATGCTTTGCTGAGCAGTGTCAGTGAGTGTGGAGGTAATGTAGAGATAAGACAGGAATTTCCTGCATGCAGTACCTTATTTACCATCATCTATACATCTAAATACTGTAACTCAAAATGTATTTATCTAAATAAAAACTGGGTAAAAGAGCATAAAGTGGATTTTTTTTACATTTGTTTTGTTCTTTTTGTCAAAATCTCCAAGGCTGTTTTTAGGTGACAGTGTCCCTTTAAACTCTTGAGGACCAATTGGGGATGCAACACAATGCTCTACAATGCCCATGAACTGTTTTGCTTCTGAATCTGTTTTATTGCGCCCTACAGATTGGTGGTAGATTTCCAGTTATCATCCCCACTGGTTTGAATATGCATCATGTCTGTCAGGTACTCATATTCATGACAAATGACGAAATGCTGATTTCTCAGCTGAAAAGTGGGTTTATATAATGAGAAATTAATTTGTTCTAATTAATGTAACTTGTGCAGGCTCAGAGCTGCTTGATTAGAACCACAATAATTCACTGGCATTTTTCTCACTAATTTACACGGGAGAACAAGACTAATTATTTTTCTTTCTCTTCTTCACCTACCCCTATGAAAGGAAAATATATTTACTGCATTTTCCCTGTGGTCATGAACTGTCAAAGGGACAGTAAAGTTTCACAAAAAAGCAGCTCCAATTAATCTTCCAAGTATATGAGCCATAGAGAGTGTTATTTCACTACTTTCAGAGTTGTAGTTCAAGAGTAATTGAATGATAAAGTATCCCCCTCCCGCCCCTCTTACCTAGTGTAACACTACTCACCTCAGATGTGGAATCTGGTCTCTTGACCGGACAGCTAACAGCAAGGGACAATCTTCTCACTGTGAGTATAAGGGAAACCCTGCCCCACTTGACAGGTTTTTCAGGTTTTCCCTAATGATCACTGAAGATTTTCCCTCTCTACGATTCATCCGGACAGTCTTGCTGCTCTGAGGCGAGCAGTGTTACATCAGTAAACGGGGTGGAAGGGGGATACTTTATCATTCAATTACTCTTGAACTACAACTCTGACAGTATTGAAATAACACTCTCCACGGCCCAAATACTATGAACATTAATCGGAGCTGCTGTTTTTGTGAAACATCACTATCCCTTTAACCCACTGAGTGCCAAATTAATCATGACAATGAAGTCTATAGAACTCTGGCACTGAATAAATGATTTAGAGCAAGATCAAAGTATTTTATTTACACAGACTAATTTATAAACACATACACGGACGTTTACACAAATATTAAAGTCGATGTGTCATGTATGTATAACATAGCATAAATAGTTAGGCTACATATCGAATACTACTAAAACAGTCTTCATTTTTTTTTTAAAGTTGTATTTTGTGTAAATTTAACTTATAAAGTCTGTCCTGCAGCTGCATCCGCATAGACTGCAGTCTGTCACTCTGCCTCTGCTCCCCTACCTCTATCCAGCCTCCTCCAATGACGGAGGCTTCTGTCTGTAAGCTGGAGCGCTCTAATTGGCTAGATATTGATCTCTACCAATGAGACTTCTCCAGCTTACAAACAGAAGCCTCCGTCATTGGAGGAGGCTGGGTAGCGGGAGAGGAGCAGAGGCAGAGTGACGGACTGTGGTTACAGACCAGGTAACCGCTGTCTGCAAGGAAGTAGCTGCAGCCAAGACTTCATAAGTTAAATTTAAACAAAACAAAATTAAAAAAAAAAAATTAAGACCATTTTAGTAGTAATTAGTGTTGAGCGAGCATGCTCGGCCGATGCTCGGATCGGCTCGAGCATCGCTCTGCTCGGCACATGGCGGTACTCGTACGAGTACCGCCATGTGCTCGCCCGGCATGTTCGGGTGGCGGGGATCTGTGCCGAAGGAGGCACAGATCTGAAGACGCTCCGCTGGACCACCAGGGACTGGAGGTAGGGGGCATTGCGGAGATGAAGGGGGCATTGCGGAGATGAAGGGGGCATAGCGGAGATGAAGGGGGACATTGCGGAGATGAAGGGGGCATTGCGGAGATGAAGGGGGCATAGCGGAGATGAAGGGGGACATTGCGGAGATGAAGGGGGCATTGCGGAGATGAAGGGGGCATAGCGGAGATGAAGGGGGACATTGCGGAGATGAAGGGGGACATTGTGGAAGGGGGGCATTGCGGAGATGAAGGGGGTATAGCGGAGATGAAGGGGGACATTGCGGAGATGAAGGGGGCATTGCGGAGATGAAGGGGGCATAGCGGAGATGAAGGGGGACATTGCGGAGATGAAGGGGGCATTGCGGAGATGAAGGGGGCATAGCGGAGATGAAGGGGGACATTGCGGAGATGAAGGGGGACATTGTGGAAGAGGGGCATTGTGGAGATGAAGGGGGGCATTGACCAGGCACCCTCCCCTCATCAGAGCAGGGGGTGCCTGGTGTAATGCTCGTGTCGCCCCATTCAATTCAATGGGGCTCGGGTGCTCGGCCGAGCACTCGAGCCTCCGGCGGTGCTCGGTCAGAGCACCCGAGCACCCGAGCATCGGGGTGCTCGCTCAACACTAGTAGTAATTGATATGTAGCATAACTATTTATGCTATGTTAGACATAGGTGACACATCCACTTTAATGTGAGCTTTATTGCTGGGGAGCAGTGTGATACACTTATATACACACCACACAGTCTGATCTCCTAAACACAGGGACACCAGGGTGATACACTTATATACACACCACACAGTCTGATCTCCTAAACACAGGGACACCAGGGTGATACACTTATATACACCACACAGTCTGATCTCCTAAACACAGGGACACCAGGGTGATACACTTGTATACACACCACACAGTCTGATCTCCTAAACACAGGGACACCAGGGTGATACACTTCTATATACACCACACAGTCTGATCTCCTAAACACAGGGACACCAGGGTGATACACTTATATACACACACCACACAGTCTGATCTCCTAAACACAGGGACACCAGGGTGATACACTTATATACACACCACACAGTCTGATCTCCTAAACACAGGGACACCAGGATGATACACTTATATACACACCACACAGTCTGATCTCCTAAACACAGGGACACCAGGGTGATACACTTATATACACACCACACAGTCTGATCTCCTAAACACAGGGACACCAGTGTGATACACTTATATACACACCACACAGTCTGATCTCCTAAACACAGGGACACCAGGTGATACACTTCTATACACACCACACAGTCTGATCTCCTAAACACAGGGACACCAGGGTGAGACACTTCTATACACACGCCACACAGTCTGATCTCCTAAACACAGGGACACCAGGGTGAGACACTTCTATACACACACCACACAGTCTGATCTCCTAAACACAGGGACACTGGGGTGATACACTTACATACACACCACACAGTCTGATCTCCTAAACACAGGGACACCAGGGTGATACACTTATATACACACCACACAGTCTGATCTCCTTAATACTGGGACACCAGGGTGATACGCTTATATACACACCACACCGTCTGATCTCCTAAACACAGGGACACCAGGGTGATACACTTATATACACACACACACACACACACCACACAGTCTGATCTCCTAAACACAGGGACACCAGGGTGATACACTTATATACACACCACACAGTCTGATCTCCTAAACACAGGGACACCAGGGTGATACACTTATATACACATCATACAGTCTGATCTCCTAAACACAGGGACATCAGAGTGATACACTTATATACACAAAGCACACAGTCTGATCTCCTAAACACATACACGGACGTTTACACAAATATTAAAGTCGATGTGTCATGTATGTATAACATAGCATAAATAGTTAGGCTACATATCGAATACTACTAAAACAGTCTTCATTTTTTTTTTAAAGTTGTATTTTGTGTAAATTTAACTTATAAAGTCTGTCCTGCAGCTGCATCCGCATAGACTGCAGTCTGTCACTCTGCCTCTGCTCCCCTACCTCTATCCAGCCTCCTCCAATGACGGAGGCTTCTGTCTGTAAGCTGGAGCGCTCTAATTGGCTAGATATTGATCTCTACCAATGAGACTTCTCCAGCTTACAAACAGAAGCCTCCGTCATTGGAGGAGGCTGGGTAGCGGGAGAGGAGCAGAGGCAGAGTGACGGACTGTGGTTACAGACCAGGTAACCGCTGTCTGCAAGGAAGTAGCTGCAGCCAAGACTTCATAAGTTAAATTTAAACAAAACAAAATTAAAAAAAAAAAATTAAGACCATTTTAGTAGTAATTAGTGTTGAGCGAGCATGCTCGGCCGATGCTCGGATCGGCTCGAGCATCGCTCTGCTCGGCACATGGCGGTACTCGTACGAGTACCGCCATGTGCTCGCCCGGCATGTTCGGGTGGCGGGGATCTGTGCCGAAGGAGGCACAGATCTGAAGACGCTCCGCTGGACCACCAGGGACTGGAGGTAGGGGGCATTGCGGAGATGAAGGGGGCATTGCGGAGATGAAGGGGGCATAGCGGAGATGAAGGGGGACATTGCGGAGATGAAGGGGGCATTGCGGAGATGAAGGGGGCATAGCGGAGATGAAGGGGGACATTGCGGAGATGAAGGGGGCATTGCGGAGATGAAGGGGGCATAGCGGAGATGAAGGGGGCATAGCGGAGATGAAGGGGGACATTGCGGAGATGAAGGGGGACATTGCGGAGATGAAGGGGGCATTGCGGAGATGAAGGGGGCATAGCGGAGATGAAGGGGGACATTGCGGAGATGAAGGGGGCATTGCGGAGATGAAGGGGGCATAGCGGAGATGAAGGGGGACATTGCGGAGATGAAGGGGGCATTGCGGAGATGAAGGGGGCATAGCGGAGATGAAGGGGGACATTGCGGAGATGAAGGGGGCATAGCGGAGATGAAGGGGGCATAGCGGAGATGAAGGGGGACATTGCGGAGATGAAGGGGGACATTGCGGAGATGAAGGGGGACATTGTGGAAGGGGGGCATTGCGGAGATGAAGGGGGCATTGCGGAGATGAAGGGGGTATAGCGGAGATGAAGGGGGACATTGCGGAGATGAAGGGGGCATTGCGGAGATGAAGGGGGCATAGCGGAGATGAAGGGGGACATTGCGGAGATGAAGGGGGCATTGCGGAGATGAAGGGGGACATTGCGGAGATGAAGGGGGACTTTGTGGAAGAGGGGCATTGTGGAGATGAAGGGGGGCATTGACCAGGCACCCTCCCCTCATCAGAGCAGGGGGTGCCTGGTGTAATGCTCGTGTCGCCCCATTCAATTCAATGGGGCTCGGGTGCTCGGCCGAGCACTCGAGCCTCCGGCGGTGCTCGGTCAGAGCACCCGAGCACCCGAGCATCGGGGTGCTCGCTCAACACTAGTAGTAATTGATATGTAGCATAACTATTTATGCTATGTTAGACATAGGTGACACATCCACTTTAATGTGAGCTTTATTGCTGGGGAGCAGTGTGATACACTTATATACACACCACACAGTCTGATCTCCTAAACACAGGGACACCAGGGTGATACACTTATATACACCACACAGTCTGATCTCCTAAACACAGGGACACCAGGGTGATACACTTGTATACACACCACACAGTCTGATCTCCTAAACACAGGGACACCAGGGTGATACACTTCTATATACACCACACAGTCTGATCTCCTAAACACAGGGACACCAGGGTGATACACTTATATACACACACCACACAGTCTGATCTCCTAAACACAGGGACACCAGGGTGATACACTTATATACACACCACACAGTCTGATCTCCTAAACACAGGGACACCAGGATGATACACTTATATACACACCACACAGTCTGATCTCCTAAACACAGGGACACCAGGGTGATACACTTATATACACACCACACAGTCTGATCTCCTAAACACAGGGACACCAGTGTGATACACTTATATACACACCACACAGTCTGATCTCCTAAACACAGGGACACCAGGTGATACACTTCTATACACACCACACAGTCTGATCTCCTAAACACAGGGACACCAGGGTGAGACACTTCTATACACACGCCACACAGTCTGATCTCCTAAACACAGGGACACCAGGGTGAGACACTTCTATACACACACCACACAGTCTGATCTCCTAAACACAGGGACACTGGGGTGATACACTTACATACACACCACACAGTCTGATCTCCTAAACACAGGGACACCAGGGTGATACACTTATATACACACCACACAGTCTGATCTCCTTAATACTGGGACACCAGGGTGATACGCTTATATACACACCACACCGTCTGATCTCCTAAACACAGGGACACCAGGGTGATACACTTATATACACACACACACACCACACAGTCTGATCTCCTAAACACAGGGACACCAGGGTGATACACTTATATACACACCACACAGTCTGATCTCCTAAACACAGGGACACCAGGGTGATACACTTATATACACATCATACAGTCTGATCTCCTAAACACAGGGACATCAGAGTGATACACTTATATACACAAAGCACACAGTCTGATCTCCTAAACACAGGGACACCAGGGTGATACACTTATACACACACCACACAGTCTGGTCTCCTAAACACAGGGACACCAGTGTGGGACAGAGGGATCTGCATCTCAAAATGGGTTGTCCCTCCTAATTAGGAACACTTGGGAGGTATGCAATCAAATTTTGGAGAATCAATTCACAAATAATTAATTCACAGTTACCATCGGAATGTTCATCCCATATTAAGGTAAGGGTGCTAGGAGTTGTTAATGGTCCTTTAACTCTATGCATGCCAGAATATTATCCAACGATATCCTCCCTGACACTCAAAGAGTTAAAATACTTGTATCTCGATTAACATAAAACACCTACAAAAACGTTCTGATATACTTTTCTTAGTTCTTGTTTTAACAAGCTATGATAATGCGAAGCATCATTTTTTGACTGTTTCCATAATAAATCATTATGGAATTAGGCCAAGTTTGAAGTTGTCAATTCCCAGAAACCATTTCCAGTGTGTATATTTTATTTAAAACAAAAATATACAAACTACAAAACACAGATGAAGTGAGGTCATCAGATATGACACGAGACGTGCCGAATGGGACAGTTATTTAAAGGAGCAGTAAACTTTTTTTATGAAAACATATATTTTATAGAGCATTCCCTGCTGAATAAAACAAGGTCACTCCCATCGCTGTCAGATGTTTTATTCAAAATTTATAGCAGTTTAAATAATCAGGAAGTGAATTTACTGTGTTTACTTCCTGATAGTTCTAACTGACAGGAAGTGAATTTACTGTGTTTACTTCCTGATAGTTCTAACTGACAGGAAGTGACAGGCAGTTTCTATCACATTCTATGGAGAACTGTATGTCTCTGATTTTTCTGACTTTCCTCTCCATTAGAATCTAACAGGAAATCTAATTAGAATTTGACCACTAAAGGACACTGCTAATATAAAAAAAAACATGGGTTTAAACTGTAATAACTCTGGAAATATAAATCTCTCGGCAGTGGGAGTACCCTTATTTTACTCAATGGGAAAATCCCTACAATATATATTTTTTCATAAAAAAAGTTTACTGCTCCTTTAATGCAAGATAAACGCTTAAAAATAAAATTAGGTTATGTAAACTTAAATATCAGGTACTCCATGCAGGTATCTGACCTGAGATCTCTAACATCTAATCATAAACTTAATTTCCCAATACAGGTGTACATTGCTGCGTTCCTCTATAATCATTTCTTAAAGGGGTAGTAATACTTGAATTAAAGGGATAGTAAAGTCTAGTAATAATAAAAGCTAATATAGCTATTAAAATAATAAACTAAGCAATGTTAGTCCTATCTCTCAAACCTTTATGGTTTGAGAGATATAGGAAGATAAATTTCCCCCTCCCTCCCCCTTCTGTGACGTGACCTCTAAAGCTGGTTGCAGGATATCCTGGTCCCAGTACCAGACGAGGCTCTTCAGTAGAGCCGAAATAGCGCAATCGTGACACAAATACTTCATTGGAATGGTATACAAAGTGTGCCTGGTTTGCAGGCACACTATGCAGACAGTTCCAATTAAGTATTTGTGTCACGATCGCGATATTCCGGCTCTACTGAAGAGCCTCGTCTGGTACTGGGACCAGGATATCCTGCAACCAGCTTTAGAGGTCACGTCACAGAAGGGGGAGGGAGGGGGAAATTTATCTTCCTATATCTCTCAAACCATAAAGGTCTGAGAGATAGGACTAACATTGCTTAGTTTATTACATTGCTTAGTTTATTATTTTAATAGCTATAGTATAGCATTTATTATTATTAGACGTTACTATCCCTTTAAAGTTGAGGCCTGAGTCGTCTTCATATGTTTTTGAACACATAGAGCTATATTTCAACACTTACAGGTTTGTAGTCCAAGCGCTATTCATTTGGAAAGGATTCCCCTATCAGCCCTTTCCCCTGCTTCACTCTGCCTCAGTCTAGTCTGCATGGAGCGAGGTGAGGGACAATCTTCAGTAAGCAAAAGGAAAATCCTGTCCTCCTTCCTCAATTGGGGCAGGGTTTTCCTTATACTTACTGAGTGAAGTTTGTCCCTCGCTGCATCCGTCCGGTCCCACGACATGATTCCAGGTCTAATGGGAGGCGGCAAGAAGGGCTGGGAGGGGAATACTTTCTTATTGAATTGCGTTTGAACTACGAATCTGTAAGTGTTCAAATATAGCGCTATGTACTTTATTTAAAAACATATAACGAAGACTCAGACCTCACGTTTAATTCAAGTATTACTATCCCTTTGATTACTTTCGATTGTTCAGATTATTATATGGGAGAATGCACCAATCACAGAATAGTAGTCCGCTCTAGCAGCAGTCACCGACCTTAGCCTCTTAGGGCAGTATGTTCAAAGACATAACGTATGAAAGACAAAAATAAGTCATTGAATGTATGAACGGCATATTTTCTATAGAGTATACAACAAAAAACTAGTAATGTCTGTTGTTTACGACACAATTCCAGAATTGACGGGCAAAGGGGCAGGTCAAGGGCGTGACTAAACTATTCTCCAGTGTCATAACTAATGACAAAAAATGTCTTTCACAAGACAAAATTTGTACGTTAAGAAAAAAGTTAAGGGAATGTGTTCTGAATGTGAAAATTTTTGTCTTTAGTTAAGATATTTTTAAAGACATTTTTGTCGTTAGTTAAGCCATATTTTAAGACATTTTTGTCATTAGTTAAGCCATATTTTTGTCGTTCCATACGACAATTTCAGTCAGGACAAACGACAATCAAGGGCCATATGTTCAAATAAGTAGCGAAATAGCTTTTGTAGTTTGTAACGACTTTTCAAAGAACAGTGTCGTTGGGATCATTAATATTTTCAGAGTGTGTCGGTTGCGATTGGAAATATGTCGTTTGTCCTGACTAAAACTGTCATATGTAACAACAAATAAAGTCTTAACTAACGACAAAAATGTCTTCAACCCCTTAGCGACCCTTGACGTACCAGGACTGTCAAGGGTAAATTTGCTTTAAGAAACCAATGACGGTCCTGGTACGTCAAGTGTTAAATGGTAGCAGCGCGCCGTCGTGCACGCTGCTACCATTCATTCTAGGCTGAGACTGAGCGGTCCAGTACCGGACCGTTCAGTCTCATCCTCTGTCGGTAGTGCCAGGTCATGTGATCGCTGCATCAGCGATCACATGTACCGGCATTCTAAATCAGTGAATGAGGCAGTGCTACTTACTGTCTCTAGTGTCTCCTCTCTGCCAATGCGTCCCTTACATCAAAGTAAGGGACAGAGAAGCAGAGAGGAGACACCTAGTGGAAATAAAAAATACAGCAGCTGGGGGTGTTAACCCCTTCACTGCTGGTGCAGGAGGATGGCTAGATGCAGGTCAATTTCTGACCTGCTAAATACACTTTTTTTTTTTTTTAAATAAAAACAACACACTTTTTTTTTTTTTTTTACAAATAAAATATTTATTTAAAAAAAAAAAGCATCTCAAGAAACAAAATTGGAAGTGTGATTGTTGTGGAGCCATGTAATAGACTTACACACACCGCCAAATGTAATGAACAAAAAAATGGGAAAATAGGGTGGGAAAAAGGGACATGGGGATTTTCACCCAGGGGGGACAGTGGCCACTTTAAACGGAGCATTTTTTAGGTATGACTGACTGGTCATACCTTTCATGCAGTCTCCATAAAAATTTAACCCTTTGCGCCCAATTGAACCCAAGAGAAAAAACAAAAATGGTGGGTTTTTTGCATTTTTTTTTACCTTTTTCTTTAATTTTAATAAAGTAAATGGTGGGTTATCCATATAAGTGGGGTATCAAAGGAAAGCCCTATTTGTTTGTAAAAAAACAGTATATAATTTATGGGGGTGGAATAAAAGCCTAAGGGGGAAAACACTGTTGAACAAAGACATAGTAAAAAAGGTCAGAATTGCTCCGGTCCTTAAGTCAAATCCACCTCTGATTTTCCCAGTCCTTAAGGGGTTAAAAATGTCTTAACCAAAGACAAAAATTCTCACATTCAGAACACATTCCCTCTACTTTTTTCTTAACGTACAAATTTTGTCTTTTGAAAGACTTTTTTTTGCCGTTAGTTACGACAAATTTTCCTTTCCTCTATATGACACTGGAGAATAGTTTAGCCACTCCCTAGCCACGCCCCTTTACCCGTCAATTCTGGAGTTGTGTCGTACACAACGGACATTACTAGTTTTTTTTTCGTGTAGTCTATAGAAAATATGTCGGTCATGCATACAATTACTTATTTTTGTCTTTCATACAACAATTTTTTGTCGTTATCCCTTTGAACATATGGCCCTTAGACATTAAAGCAATTCTTGTGATAAAACTTTCAGGAAAATTTCAAATGTATGTCTGGTACAGCAAATCAACAAATAAAAACACATATATATTTATTTTGATTCATTTTGTGCTTATATTTTATGGCGCTAATCTACTTTGATTTTTGTCTGTAGCCAAACGATGGGGGAGATTTATAAATTGGCTGTAACCTGTAAATATTGTCTGAAATCTATGCTTAAAATAAGGATCGGCATTATAAAAGTGATGCAAGTTTTGGGACTCTTAACGATCTCTCATAGAGTTTTTGTTAATCTGACAAAAAGAGCGCAATGTATTTATTAAAAAGTTGTTACAGTAAGTGACAACATTTTCGCCAAAATGTTAACGCCACGTATGTAGTGTTCTTAACAAAATATCAGCTCAAAGAAGAAACAATAACGTCTGAATGATGGCTTTCACTGTAATATGTTCTACAATCCTTTTTATGAATCTCCCAGGGCCAGATTTACATCTCAGGAGCCTGTAGGCACAGAAATCTGAAGCACCTCCCCCCCCCATTTGCCATCTCCACTGGACACCTCCACAATGTTCCTAATCTCCACATTACCCCCCATATCCATATAGCACTCACATTGCCCCCCATCAGCTCCATATTGCCATCAGCTCCAACTTATCCCCCATCAGCTCCATATTGCCATCAGCTCCAACTTATACCCTATCAGCTCCATATTGCCCTCACATTGCCCCCATCAGCTCCAACTTGCCCCCATAATCTCCAACTTGCCTCCATCATCTCCACATTGCCCCATCAGCTCCAGCTTGCCCTCACATTACCCCCATCATCTCCACATTGCCACTATATCAGCTACAACTTGCCTCCACATTGCCCACATCATCTTCACATTGCCCCCACTTTGCCTCTCGCATACGTTTCCTACCTCCCTGGTGGTCAAGAGGCAGATGTCTGTGCCTCCTTCTGTAGCTGCTGTTGCTCCCGTGCGGTCTCTTTAGGAATGCAGAGTGCTGGGAGATTATGTCATCTCCCAGTACTCTGCATTAGAGCCGACGAGGGAGCAACAACAGCTACAGGTCTGTGCCTTCTGTCTGAGCCAAACAAAAATATATAATTTTTTTTTTTATTACAATGACAGGCTCCCCTCTGTGGGGTGCACCTGTATGCATATGTCTACTCTGCCTTACGGCAAATCCGGCCCTGGAATCTCCCCAAAATCCTCCTTGTAATAGACTTTATACCTATGTGCAACACACAGTGATTCAATGAGCTTTATGTAAAAAAAATTAAGAAGAACAATACTGAGTCATAACATTAACCTCTTGAATGTTAGACAGGTCGCAAAGCAGTGTGTTTGAGATCACTCTTGCATTCATCAGACTAAAAAATTCCTTTCAATTCATTGTGTGCCAGAGGTCCATTCAACAAATGCAACATACAATTGTAGTCCATGTGTCTGTTATTGTGACTGCCTTGGATTAGTGTTGAGCGAGCACCCGGATGCTCGGGTGCTCGGGTGCTCTGACCGAGCACCCCCTGAGGCTCGAGTGCTCGGCCGAGCACCCGAGCCCCATTGGAATGAATGGGGCGACACCAGGCACCCCCTGCTCTGATGAGGGGAGGGTGCCTGGTCAATGCCCCCTTCATCTCCGTTATGCCCCCTTCATCTCCGAATGCCCCCTTCAGCTCCGCAATGTCCCCCTTCAGCTCCGCTATGCCCATCTTCCACAATGTGCCCCTTCATCTCCGCTATGCCCCTCTTCCACAATGTGCCCCTTCATCTCCGCTATGCCCCTCTTCCACAATGTCCCCCTTCATCTCCTCTATGCCATAGAGGAGATGAAGGGGGACATTGTGGAAGAGGGGCATAGCGGAGATGAAGGGGCACATTGTGGAAGAGGGGCATAGCGGAGATGAAGGGGCACATTGTGGAAGACGGGCATAGCGGAGATGAAGGGGGACATTGTGGAAGAGGGGCATAGAGTCTATGCCCCTCTTCCACAATGTCCCCCTTCATCTCCGCAATGCCCCCTTCATCTCCGCAATGCCCCCGTACCTCAAGTCCCTGGTGGTCCAGCGGAGCGTCTTGTGATCTGTGCCTCTTCCGGCACAGATCCCCGCCACCCGAACATGGCAGGAGAGCACATGGCGGTACTCGACGAGTACCGCCATGTGCCGAGCAGAGCGATGCTCGAGCCGATCCGAGCATCGGCCGAGCACGCTCGCTCATCACTACCTTGGATAATAGAGAAATCTATAATGCTTTGTGAAGTGTATACGTTGGACAGACCTCTAGCATGCAAGGAGTTAAGGCATAAGCAAGGCTTTAAGCATTAACCAACCAATTATACTGTTAAATTTAGCATGTAGTCAGCTTTTTACATGATATTTGAGAAAATAATTTTCGAAATATCATCGTGAAGAATATTGACAGCTAGTTAAATCTGCCAATATAATTGCTTATCCTTTCTGTGCTGAAGGAAACAAGTTTAACCAGAGATAAGCAGGACACAGATTTTTTTCAGTGAGGAGACTGAAAACAAACAGAATTTTGGATCAGTGCCAGCCGATGCAGATTTATTAAAGTGGATCTGTCACCTTAAAGGGGAACTACCACCTCTTCCAGAATTTAACTTCAATAAATCCCCGTTTGGAGACTAGCAGCTTAGTAGCGTTATTCCAAAGAAATGTGCATTGTTCTGGGGCTGACAGCAGGACTGATCACGGACACCTTGCCATAATGACGTCCACACACCTGCGTCGTCAGTCCCTTCCGGAGACGGCCGGCTCATAGCAAAGCCTCCTAGACCCAGCTGGGACTGACAGTTCAGTCGCGCGGACGTCATTATGGCAAGATGTCCACGATCCGTCCTGCTGTCAGCCCCAGAACAATGCACATTTCTTTGGAATAGGGTAATAATTCTGGAGACTAGCGCTACTAAGCTGCTAGTTGCCAGATGGGGATTTATTCAAGTTAAATTTTTGAAGAGGTGGTAGTTCCCCTTTAAAGGGATAGTAATGTTTCATAATAAAAGCAGCTCTAATTAATCATCATAGTATTTGGACTTTGGAGAGTGTTATTTCAATTCTGTCAGAGTTGTAGTACAAGAGTAATTCAATGACAAAGTGTCCCCCTCCCGCCCCTTTTACTGATGTCACACTGCTCAGCCAGATCAGAAGGGAGGTGCCCAGGTAGACTGCAGAGAGGGACAATCTTCAATTAAGATAAGGGAAAAACCTGAAAAACTTGTCAAGGGTGGCAGGGCTTTCATTGTTCTCATAGGAAGAAGATTGTCCCCTTCTGTTATATGTCTGGTCTATGGACTGCATTCCACATCTGAGAAGAGATGGCTTACACTAGGTAAAAGAGGCGGGAGGGGAAACTTTGCTTGTGAATATCTCTCAAACCATAAAGGTTTGAGAGATAAGATTTATATCGTTCTTCATGTTTTTTTAATGCCTACCAAATAAAATAAAGATAAAACGAAGTATTACTATCCCTTTAAAGGGATGGTAATGGTTGCTTTTAATAATGTTTAATATTGTAGATATTAAAAATATAAATGCAATGACCAACGTCCCGTCTCTCAAACATGTGTAGTTTGAGAGAGATGCCCTTCTAAAGTTCCCCCTCACGCCCCTTTCACAGACGTCAGCGCTCTAGCTGACAGAAGGAGATCCTGGTTCCGGGACTGTTCGGCAGCTCTTCAGCAGAGCCGAAATAGCGTTATATAGAAATAAATACTTCATTAGAACAATATACAAAGTGTACCTGGTTTGCAAGCACACTATGTAGACCGTTCCAATTAAGTATTTCCTTCTAAACAACACTATTTCGACCCTGCTGAAGAGCAGCGGGCCGGTCCCGGGACCAGGATCTCCTTCTGGCAGCTAGAGCGCTGACGTCTGTGAAAGGGGTGTGAGGGGGGTAACTTTAAAAGCGCATATCTCTCAAGCTACACATGTTTGAGAGACAGGACGTAGGTCATTGCATTTATATTTTAACCCTTTGAGTGCCAGAGTGGTTCCGTACCGCTCCGGCACACAAAGGGTTAATATTTACAATATCAAACATTATTAAAAGCAACCATTACTATCCCTTTAAGTAAAAACGTTTGTTAAATGAAAACTAACATGTATTCAACCCCCCAAACACACACTTACTTTACCATGTCCAGATAAAAAAACACAATGGCCCATATCAATGTTTTCCTTGCTTCTTGGTACATGAGATAAAAAGATAAAGTAGGTTCATTTACTCTTCCGGCTCCAGTTTAACCCTTTGAGTGCCAGAGGGGTACAGAATGCATTGCAAAACAATGCGTTATGTACCCTTCTGACACTCAAAGGGTTAACCCCTGAGTGACAGAGATGCGTTGGAGCTCTAAAGGTTAAAAAATTGCCATCTGCAAGGACATGACATCCATGACTGAGTCAAGAGGTGATCACTTGAACAAAGGCAAAATGGCAACATTTGCAGGGGTCGTTAGAATATTCTGGCACTAGCGAGGAGCATAATTAGGAGGCGTTAGTTCTTTAAGGTGACAGGTGCATTTTAAGTTGACTTTTTTTTCCCATGAGTTTGGAAATTCAAAACTAAAAGTAATTGGCAAGAAAAAGACCTGACTTGGATCCAGTTTAAAAAAAAAATAGAAGGAATATTAAATATATAGAGGTCCTGAAAGCTGCCAAATGTGGAGATGAAGGAAATATATGCAGGGACGTGAAAGTCTTGGTTGATCAGAATGCCAAGGTTTTTAGCAACTGTGACCAGATTGATGGATGTGGTGTCAGCAGTCAGCACTCAGGGATAAGTGAGGTGTGGGATACAATCTGGGGCTAAGAACGGAGGAAATGGACTGAGAAACATTGATACATTGTTACCTGCTCCATAGTATACGGGATTAAAAACGGCATCGGAGACCTTTAAATAAATACTTTATTACCTATGCTGCAAGTGGTCTGCAGGGAATATGCTGAGACGCGCAAAGAAATTTATTGATCATTAATGGTCTGAATGGCTGCTACAATCTACATGGGGCTGCAGCAGTTATTAAAGGGAAAGTAGACCTATAGGAATAGGTAATATAGAATTTTGAAGCCTAGAATTTTACAGCAGATAAGAACCATTCGGCCCATCTAGTCTTCCCATTTTACCTAACGTAAAAACCTCAAACCCTAATTAGTCCTTGTTCTTTTTATATGTTCAGGACAGCCTTATGCCTATCCCATGCATGCTTACATTCCCTCAATGTATTAACCTCTACCACTTCTGCTGGTAGGCTATTCCACCTCTATGTGAAGTAAAACTATCTTACATTATGTCTAAGTCTCTGTCCCTATGGTTTTAGACTATGACCTCTTGTCCTAACATTTTTACTCCTTTGAAATGCACTTCCCTCCTGCACTTTGTTGAATCTCATGTATTTGAATGTGTCTATCATATCCCCTCTCTCTCTTCTCTCCTCTAAGCTATACATGTTCAGATCCTTTAGTCTATCTGATATTTCTCACCATTTTAGTAGCCCTTCTCTGAATTCTTTCCTTAAAGGTGATGTATCACCAGGGGCGGACTGACAGGACCCAGGGCCCCTGGTCAAAAAAGAGGTCTGGGCCCCGTGCAGAAATCTCCACATTGCCCCCTTCATCTCCACAATGCCCCCATCTCCACAATGCCCCCTTCATCTCCACAATGCCCCCATCTCCACAGTGCCCCCTTCATCTCCATAATGCCCCCATCTCCAAATTGCCCCTTCCACAATGCCCCCATCTCCAAATTGCCCCTTCCACAATGCCCCCTTCATCTCCACAATGCCCCTTCATCTCCACAATGCCCCTATCTCCAAATTGCCCCTTCCACAATGCCCCCATCTCCAAACTTCCCCTTCCACAATGCCCCCATCTCCAAATTGCCCCTTCCACAATGCCCCCATCTCCACAATGCCCCCATCTCCAAATTGCCCCTTCCACAATGCCCCCATCTCCAAATTGCCCCTTCCACAATGCCCCCTTCATCTCCACAATGCCCCCTTCATCTCCAAAATGCCCCCATCTCCACATTGCCCCTTCCTCAATGCCCCCATATCCACATTGCACCTTCCACAATGCCCCCTTCATCTCCGCAATGCCCCTTCCACAATGCCCCCTTCATCTCCAAAATGCCCCCTTCCACAATGCCCCCGTCTCCACATTGCTCCTTCATCTCCACAATGCCCCCATCTCCACATTCTTCCACCACCATGCCCCTTTATCTCCCCAATGCTCCTACCTCCAGTCCCTGGTGGTCTAGCGGCGTGGCGAAGTCCTGCGCGCCTCTAGTAATGCAGAGGCTGGGAGATGATGTCATCTCCCAGCGCTCTGTATTACTAGAACGGCGCGCCGGCGGCCGTTGTAAGAGAGCTGCTCAGCAGCTCTGGAAGCGGAAGCGGCGGCGGCGGCAGGCCCCCTTCGGTCACGGGCCCTCGGTCCGTGACCGAATGCCCGAATGGTCAGTCCGCCCCTGTGTATCACCCCTATACAAGTTAGCCTGAATAGTTACATTATATAGCAAATATGTGTCAAAGTTTATTAATTTCTTTTTTACAAAGTTCTTGGTTATTATTACTATTCTTCATTTATATAGTGCCAACTAATTCAGCAGCGCTGTACAATAGGGAATAGACATACAGAGGTATTAAATAGTACAGTCAAATGTGGAGAACAGAAGGATCATAGCCCTCTGCTGGTGAGAGCTTACAGTCTAGAGGAAGGTAGGTCAGACACAGAAGGAGTAAGTGCTATTGGGTGTAAGTGCCTCCTGCCACATGAGCTGCCGGTCAGTGGGTGGGAGTGAGAAGTGCTGTTGAGTGCAGTGGTCCAGGGAACGGGCGATTCTTAGTGATAATGTTTATGGAGGTAGTTGATAGGCTTATCTGAAGAGGTGAGTTTTCAGGGAGCGTCTGAAGATCTGAAGGCTGGGGGAGTCTGATGGGGCGGGGGAGGGAATTCCACAGCTCAGGTGCAGCACGGGAGAAGTCCTGTAGGCGGGAGTGGGAGGAGTCCTGTAGGTGGGAGTGGGAGGAGTCCTGTAGGCGGGAGTGGGAAGATGTAATAAGACCTGTGGAGAGGAGAAGGTCGTGTGCAGAACTAAGATGGTGGGTGGGAGTATATATGGAAATGAGAGATGAAATATAGGGAGATGCTGTGTTAGTGAGGGCTCTAAGTTACCACCAGAGATTTGAATTTAATTCTGTATGCTAATGGGAGTCAGTGTAGGGACTGACAGAGGAGTTTGGCGTCAGAGAAGCGATGAGTGAGGTAGATTAGTCTTGCAGCAGAGTTCATTATGGACTGTTGTGGGGTTAGTAGGGTGAGAGGAAGGCCAATTAGTAATGAGTTACAGTAGTCAAGACGGGACATGATGAGTGTTTGGATTAGAATTTTAGTAGTGTCTTGTGTGAGGACGGGTCGGATTCTAGAGATATTGCGGAGGTGGAGGCGGCATGGTTGAAATTTAATTAATAAACATTGCCCTGTATCAACTTCCTGATAGACTGAGGTTACCTGCTCTGTAACCGCAGTCTGTCACTCTGCCTCTGCTCCCTTCCTTTTACCCAGCCTCCTCCAATGACGGAGGCTTTCTGTCTGCAAGCTGGAGCACTCTCATTGTCTACATATCGATCTCTGCCATTGAGCTTACAGACAGAAAGCGGGGCACGTCATAGGTGTAAATTAGTGGGGCGGCCCTAAGGGAGTCAGACCAGCTCTGAGGAGATTTTCTGCTGTATTCTCTTTGGCAAGTGTATTGCCGGTCAGAGTAAGGAGAAGACATCACAGGGGAAAACGTAAGCTTAAAAACTAGATTTCTATACCTTTTGAAAAAAAAAAAACAGAGCATTGTTGGTAGAGCTCAGAATAGAATAAGACAAACTTTTATTAAGGTGATACATCCCCTTTAATATCTATATCCTTCTGGAGATGAGGTCTCCAGTACTGTACACAATACATTAGGTGAGGTCTAATTAGTGATCTGTAGAGTGGCATGAACACCTCCGTCTTTCTGTTACTAATGCCCCTAGCTTTACAACCAAGAACCCTGTTTGCATTCTCCACTGCTTTGTTACATTGCCTGCCTACCTTTAAAGCAGAACTACCAACTTTAAGAAAGATGTCCTCATCTGGCGACTAGCCTCCTCCTCCTTAAAGAGAATGATCCACTGCTCCGGGACTGACAGGCAGGACAGAGAGCAGACATCTTTCCATAGTGACGTCTGCGTGCCTGCGCTGTCAGTCCCAGCCGGCTCTAGGAGGCGTTGCTAAGAGCCGTTCGGCTCCAAAAGGGACTGACAGAGCAGACGTCACTATGGAAAGATGTAGGTAATAATTTAGGCGACTAGCGCTACTGAGCAGCTAGTCGCCAGATGAGGAATTATTTGGGGACATCTTTCTTAAAGATGGTAGTTCAGCTTTAAGTCATCAGAAATAATTACTCCCAAATCCCTCTCCTCTGTTGTCTCTAACACTACAGTACCCTTAATAGTGTAGTCTGCCTTTGGATTTTTACGTGCCAAATACATTATTTTACATTTATCAACATTAAATGATTCTTAAAGAAACAGACAACCTCCTATTTACTCTACATACTGGCAAGAGCATATAAAGCAGCCGCAGCACTTGCACAATTTAATTACCATCTAGATTTGAGTTCACTAGAAAATGAACAATTTTGCCAGCACTTTGCCAGGCTCAAAATACCAAACTGCCATTTCTGCCAGACACAGACTCATGCTTCACACTTACGCCCAGAGACACAACCTACAGGGCGACCAGACAAACCCACAACAAGCAGCCCTCCTGTGTGACCAAGAACTTCTTCGCTCCCAGTCCTTCCACCTAAGGACAAGTTAGTAAGGACAATACTGTAACGGTTTGTTCGACACACAGACACAATGGTTTAGGATAAAAACACATTTTTATTGAAATCACGATAAAATAAGAACCCTCACAGGTCCTGTAGTATACAGGCAGTATAATACAGACACACGACAGATTAATAATATAAATGCCCACACAGGTCCAGTACAAATCTAAGGTACAAGCAGTCTATACTGACACAGGTCAGGCAAAAGGTGTAGGTTTCCCAGGACTCTGGTATTGCAAGAGTTAAAGTTCATCAAGGAGTGTAAACAGTCCCATGTATGAAAGTACTGAGATGGCACTTCCTAGATAGAGAGCTTCTGGACACTAAATGCTAGCAGAACAAACGTGAACTGCCAGAGTACAACAGGAATAGCGTAGTGAGCACTGCCGGAGCAGTAACGGAGGCAGACACTTGCAACCGGCAGGAGCAGTTAACGGAGGACAAGCCAATGGCGCACTACCGGAGCAATAACGGAGGCAGACACTTGCAACCGGTATGAGCGGTAACGGAGGACTAGGCCAAGTCACACTACCGGAGCAATAACGGAGGCAGACACTTGCAACCGGTATGAGCGGTAACGGAGGACTAGGCCAAGGCACACTACCGGAGCAATAACGGAGGCAGACACTTGCAACCGGTATGAGCAGTAACGGAGGACTAGGCCATAAGCACACTGCCGGAGCAGTAATGGAGGCAGACACTAGCAACCTGCAGGAGCAGTAACGGAGGACAAGCCAATGGCAACTACCGGAGCAATAACGGAGGCAACACTTGCAACCAGTACGAGCAGTAACGGAGGACTAGGCCAAAGGCACACAGCCGGAGCTGTAACGGAGGCGGACACTAGCAACCTGCAGGAGCAGTAACGGAACTGGCTCTCACGCTCAGTAGAGCAAGTGGAACCGGATCGCTTGGAGAGTGAGAATGTCGCCAAGGTGACAATAAGCTGTAGCAGGAACGTCAGTTAAGCTGGGTATGATCGTGGAGCAGGAATGTCAGCCAAGCCGGGTCGGTACACAGGAACGGGAACGTCAGTTGAGCCGGGTCGGTACACAGGAGCAGGAACTTCAGCCAGGCCGGGTCTGTACACAGGAGCAGGAACATCAGCCAGGCCGGGTCGGAACACAGGAGCAGGCACTGAAGAATAGTCAGGCAATCCGGGTCGGTACACAGCAGCAGGAGAACTGATGCAGAGTAGTCAGGCAGGCCAAGTCGGTACACTGGGAAACACTGAGCAGAGAACTAGTACTGGTACAGGAACACCACGAAAGTGCACCGTGTGGGTGCTGGAGCCCAGTATATAAAGGCCATACTGGGCGGGATCAATACAGGACAGCCAATGGGAGCACTCACAGGATAAACTGACAGGAAAACAACAACACGGGAGCACGGGCACTGTGATAAATACACTACCTTGGAAACTCTCAAATATGTAATCATTTTAATACAAAGGGGTGTTTTTACAATGCATGCAGACTTCTGCACTCAAATTCATTAAAAAAAATCATCTTAAAGGGATAGTAATACTTCGTTTTAACTTTATTTTAATTTGTAGGCATTAAAAAAACATGAAGAATGATATAAGTCTTATCTCTCAAACCTTTATGGTTTATGAGATATTCACAAGCAAAGTTTCCCCTCCCCGCCCCTTTTACCTAGTGTAAGCCTTCTCTTCTCAGATGTGAGTCTGGTTGTATGACAGGACAGATAACAGAAGGGGACAATTTTCTTTGTATGAAAACAATGAAAGCCCATCCCCCCTTGACAAGTTTTTCAGCTTTTTCCATTATCTTAATTGAAGATTGTCCCTCTCTGCAGTCTACCTGGGCACCTCCCTTCTGATCTGGCTGAACAAGGGGGGGATACTTTGTTTGTGAATATCTCTTAAACCATAAAGGTTTCAGAGATAAGACTTATATCATTCTTCATGTTTTTTTAATGCCTACAAAATAAAATAAAGTTAAAATGAAGTATTACTATCTCTTTAATAAAATTAATTCCATGGTTGTGCACTTAAAATGTAAATGATTAGACTATGGACGTGATGCTCAAAAAGTTATCATGATAAAAAAAAAAAAAAAAAAAAAAAAAAAAAAACAGATAGTGGGTTGCTACAGAGGGAGGACAGTATTGTCAGAAGTAAATCCAGCGCTTTTGAAAGGTTTTTTTTCCTGAATTTTTGTCTTTGAAATAACAAGTTTCCAAAGAGACAAATCCTTTATTTTTCCAGTGAACACCATACTACCACATCCCACTCGTATCTGCTAATCGTACTTTAAACTGTCATCTCTAAATTTAGACCATTTTAATTGTGTCAGAAAAAATTATGGCTATTAGACAAAAAATAATATCTAGAAGAGGATTTTCTTTCTTTTTAAAAATACTTTAGAATATGACAGTAGATTAAACCCCGCACACTTTTAAGATTGCTATTTCTCTATCACAGAAAAACAATTGGACCATATGTAAGAATTCTGTGGCCCCCACCATAAGACAGAAATTAAACCTCCTAAAATCCCTATTGATTTTAAAGGAGTGGTAAACTTTTTTTTATGGAAACCTATATGTTATAGAACTTTTCCTGCTAAGTTAAAAAAGGGACTCCCATCACTGTCAGTTGTCTTATTCAAAAGTTACAACAGTTCAAATAATCAGGAAGTGAATTTACTGTGTTTACTTCCTGATGGTTCTAACTGACAGGAAGTGACTCAGCAGTTTCTATCGCATTCTATGGAGAACTGTTTGTCAGTGACTCACCTCTCCTAGAGAAAGCAACAAATTAACTCACTTGAATCTGACCATTAGAGAGCACTGCTAATGTAAAAACACAAGAGTTTAAACGGTAATAACTCTGGAAATTTGCATCTCTCAGCAGAGGGAGTATCCTTGTTTTTCTCAACAGGAAAATAATATATATATATATACAAATAGCAGGGATTAGTGCAGACTGCCCGGGTTGTGTGATAAGACTGTGGAAGTACATAACGCAGAAAAGATCAAGCACTCACAGGTCTTTCATGGAGGTGAACAGAATGAACTTTAAATCTAGTCAACGTTTCGGCCTGGCTATGCTGGCCTTCCTCCAGCATAACCTGGCCGAAACATTGACCAGAATTAAAGTTCATTCTCTTCACCTCCATGAAAGGCCTGTGAGGGCTTGATCTTTTTGTGTTATATATATATATATATATATATATATATATATATATATATATATATAATTTTTTTGTTATGAAAAAAAAAACTGTGCTGCTCCTTTAAACAAAGCTTTTATTTCCTTGAATGTCAGATAGGTCTGACAGTCAAGGCAATAAAATCCTTGTACATTGCTTCCTTCCTAAGAACATGGTGATGGGAGGGGCTTGGGGTCCTGAAGTCAGACACATTAAATCATGTCTGATTCCATAGACTTTCACTGAACACAAAGTATCTGCACCAAAAGGACCATTACAACTGAATTTTAACAAAGATTGTTTTAGAGGAGGTGTCTACAGGTGAAAATACATATTTTTAAAAAAAAAATCTAGCTGTAGCGAAGGAGAGGGCCACTGGTCGACTAGAACTTGCATTCTGGCACTCTTGAGGGTCTGTTTTTCATATATTAAAACTTCCAAATTTTATTGAAATTAAAAATAAATAATACATAAAAGGACTCAATGGGGGAAAGAAAGAAATATATAATAAAAATAAATAAGAAACAGCAGTGGCTATTCTGCGGGAAGGGAAACTGGCACAGCCAATTCTATGCTAGTGGCCCTAATATGATTACTACTAGAGGGTATTAATGAAAGAAGCAAGAGGTGTTTTAATTATTGTCATGCATTTCTTGGTATGTTAAAGGTCAAATTCACACACTTATGTTGTTGTAACCGGCAGGAATAGCAAGAAGAAATTAGTCTATAGGACTCCAGCAAACTGAGACATTATCATCAATTAAAGTCTCAGTATTTTTTATGCTAAATATTTACTTTAAAGGATCAGTAAACTTTTTTTTATGAAAACACATATTTTATAGAGCATTACCTGCTGAATAAAACAAGGTCACTCCCATCGCTGTCAGATGTTTTATTCAAAATTTATAGCAGTTTAAATAACCAGGAAGTGAATTTACTGTGTTTACTTCCTGATAGTTCTAACTGACAGGAAGTCACTCAGCAGTTTCTATCACATTCTATGGAGAACTGTATGTCTCTGACTTTTCTGACTTTCCTCTCCATTAGAATCTAACAGGAAATCTAATTAGAATTTGACCACTAGAGGGCACTGCTAATGTAAAAAAACATGGGTTTAAACTGTAATAACTCTGGAAATATAAATCTCTCTGCAGTGTGAATACTCTTATTTTACTCAATAGGAAAATCCCTACAATATATATTTTTTCATAAAAAAAGTTTACTTCTCCTTTAAATTGTATAACTTCTTCATGGGAGTGGTAGCCAGTTGCTGGGTGTTTCTATTGAGCAGTTCTATGCCACAAAGATTTAGGACACTATGGCCAGTTTGAATCTTAGGCTACGCAGCGTCACCTTTTATGTTCAGTCGTGAAAACTCCTTCATGAGAGAGGTATCGCTGCTCTGTTAGATCTTCCTACTTTATCACTGTTTTATCTGATATATCAGGCACTTCTTGGTGCACTGAAGAGCACATTGAGTATACATGATAAAGGGTTAAAGTCAGCTTATGTACGTTGACTTTAAATGTATAGTCAGATCTTATGATGACTGACTCAAGAAAGTAATGTGTGTGCCTCTGTTATTCACCCCAGCCTAGTTTGTCCACTGGATTATCAAAGTTTCCCTTTAGGATCTTCTGTTATAATCAGCAAGAGTAGAGAAAAAGGACTATTTGTCTGTTAGAATCAAACTGTTAGTAAGTGATTCTATGTTGCATTGAACTGAGACATTATCATCAATCGGAATCTCAGTTTATATGGCATTACCTATCTACTCCGAGTTCTATGGCTCTTTCATAGGAGAAGTGGTGCTTTAACTGCAGGGTAATCCAATTAGGCCAGTGTTTCTCAACTCCTGTCCTCAGGACCCACTAACAGGCCAGGATTTGATGATTTCCATGTTAGAGCACAGGTGAGTTAATCAATATGAACGAGCCTCTGATCACTACACCTGTGCTCTAGCAGAGAAATCCCTAAGGTCCGGCCTGTTAGTGGGTCCTGAGGACAGGATTTGAGAAACACTGTATTAGGCGGTTCTAAGCCACGGAAGATTGAGACATTGTAGCCAATTAGGTTTCAAGGCAAAGAGTCGTCTCTTATTCACGCTGGTAAACCTCCTTTATGGGAGGTAACGCTGCCGTGTTAAATCTTCCTGATGTATCACTACATTTGTCTGGTAATTGCTTGTTTGATGATATCTTAGGGTCTTGAAATACTAGGCTGTGCTAATTTCTACCCTATCTGAAGTTTAGGACCCACAATGGAGCATGATTTTCGATTCCCGTTTATCCCCGCTATAATAAGCTTCAGCTATTGTTATTGATTCATTACTTAGAATGAGGATGAGAGAACACTGGTCTCTCTCCTGTGCTCCACCGGTTTTACCGTCAGCTGTGTCAGAAGTGAGCCGTGCCGTCCAAAGGGGCTCCTTAAACGTGGTTTGGCTCCTTCCAAAGATGCCCACATTATGGCGTCATCTCAGCTAATAGTTAAATGTTGCATTTTAGTTAACTGTTTCCAGCCATCTTCAGTATCTAAAGAATCCTCTTTGGTATTTATTGCTGTGTTTTAGATATCTGTGAGCATAACAGATGACACCAAAAAACAATAATTTTCTGATAGCTTAGTTCCCCAGGACATCATATTTAAGGATTGTCATTCCATATAATAATTGAAAGCTGGAAGAACTAAGAATAAACTAAATAATAAACATGCCGATAAAATCTGTATCTTATTTCTTGCCATAAAATCCACTAAGGGTAGTGTGATAACTTACTGTAATTGTAATGTTATAAAGAATTGATAATAAGTATGGTTAGATCAAGTCTGGCATTTCATACAAGTGCTGTATCCATAAATAAATAACTATTTATTATGGTTTTCAGATTGTAGGGGCAGAAATTATATTAAATACAAGAATCAATGTATCATTCAAGTTGTTATAGAAGTAACAGATTAAATTTATTTATTCCATAGGCCTGACATCACTTACTAACTACAGATTAATTATTTAGAACCAGTACAAAAAGAATTGATTCTAGGTGGGCATTATGATTTTCTTCCTAGATTAATAACCCTCTGAGTACCAGAGGGGTACGGAATGCATTGCAAAGCAATGCATTCCGTACCCCTCTGGCAATCAAAGGGTTAATGTGGGGAATCAGGAAGTGTTCATGCTCCTTTAATGTAGCGTGGCAGTTCATACAGAGCCAGTTTTTAGAAATTATAAAAATGTTTTAACCTTTTTTTTTGACTAGGTAACTAAAATAATTCACCGTGTGGGGGGTGAGGGTCAGTAGATATAGCTTATATAGATTTCAAGAGGGTATTTGACACTGTCCCACATAGCAGACTCATTAATAAATTGCAGTTTTTGGGTCTGGATGTAAAAATAGTCGAATGCATTTGGCAATGGCTGAGTGACTGGAGACAGAGTGTTATACTACAGTAGTGTGGTATCTCAGGGATCTATACTGGGGCCCATTCTTTTTAACCCTTTGAGTGCCATAGGTATACGCAACGCATTGCTTTGCAATGCGTTGCGTACCCCTCTGGGGCTCAAAGGATTAATATTTTTATTAGTGATATTGAAAAAGATCTTCAAGGTAAGGTACGCATTTTTGTAGATGATACAAAGATCTGCAACAGAGTAGACATTCCTGGGGGATAAGCCAAATGACAAATTATTTAAGAAAATGAGAAGAATGGATGAGAATGTAGCAGCTGCAGTTTAATGCTGATGAACATAAAATAATGCACTCAGGAAATTAAAAATACAAAGGCTGAATATAGTATTATGGGTATTGTGCTGTCGGTGACATCACAGGAAAGAGACTTGGAAGTAATTATTTCTAATGACTTAAAGGTAGGCAGGCAATGTAACAAAGTGGCAGGGAATGCAAGCAGGGTACTGGATTGTATAGCTAGGGGCATTAGTAGCAGAAAAAACGGAAGTGGTCATGCCACTCTACAGATCTCTAGTTAGACCTCACCTAGAGTATTGTGTACAGTACTGGAGACCCCATCTACAGAAGGATATAGATACTTCTGACTGGTTTACAGTCAGGTTTTACAGGAAAAGAAATATCAGGATAGACTAAAGGATCTGAACATGTATAGCTTGGAGGAGAGAAGAGAGAGAGGGGATATGATAGACACATTCACATACATGAAGGGATTCAACAAAGTGCAGGAGGGAAGTATATGTCAAAGGAGTAAAAATGTTATGACAAGAGGCAATAGTCTAAAACTAGAGGGACACAGGTTTAGATGTAATGTAAGAAAGTTTTACTTCACTGAGAGGGTAGTAGATAAGTGGAATAGCCTACCAGCAGAAGTGGCAGAAGTTAATACAGTGAGGGAATGTAATCATGCATGGGATAGGCATAAGGCTGTCCTTAACGTAAGATAAGACCAAGGAACAAAAAAGGTTTGAGGTTGTTACTGTAGGAAAATGGGCGACTAGATGGGCCGAATGGTTTTTATCTTCCGTCAAATTCTATGTTTCTAACTGGGAACCAAGCCAACCTGAGTGAAGTTCATTCATCTCTAATTTCCAGAACCTCCAGATTTGCAGGAGAAACACTGGATACACCATGTCACTGTGTATACATCAGCATTGAAAAGATGAAGAATATGTATGTATGTATGTAATACTTACTATGCAAAAAAAATACACATCGTAATGTTTCTTCCCTGAGTAAAACAAGGGTTCTCCCACTGCTGAAAGGTGTTTTATTCAAAAGATATTACAGCTTTTTACAGTTTTTAGCTACAGTATCACAGTGGCCTGAAATTTTACAGTAGCGCTGCTGCTACACCATCCTATGGACAACAGCACCACTGTATAATTTCAGGCCACTGTGATACTGCACATAAAAAAATCACATTTGAGCTGTATTAACTTTTGAATAAAACACCTTTCAGCAGTGGGAATAACCGTGTTTTACTCAGGGCGGATATATACTACAATTTATTTTTTTTTTTTCATTTTAAGTATTACTATCACCTTAAAGAAGGAGTAAAGTTTTTTATGAATATTCCCAGGGCAGGGAGATGTTTCTTTTAATATTTTTACAACTGAAATTTGTTTTTAATTAAACTGCAATTTACTGTTCTGACCAGTAGATTATGATGTTCATATCACTTACTGTAGAGAGCCATAGTAAGCTACTCAAGCATTCCCATAAACTGCATAAAAATATGTATTTTTAATACAACATAACTGTTGCCAAAAGTTTTGATTAAAAAAAGGCTTACTTGCCTTCAGACATCAGTGACATTAAGTTCTTGTCTGGCCACTCTTTTAACCATGTAGGTGAATGTCTTCAGCAGATTTCCTCCACTTCCTCCAAATACTTCCATCTCAATCCTTCTCTCACATTCCCACCTCCTCTCTCCCATATCCCCTGCCCATTTTCAGCTGCTCCCTCCTCTCTCCCACGTTCCAAAATCTGTTTTCTCTCCCACATGCTCCATTCCTTGTCTCTCATCGTCTCTCCCATTATCAGCCAATATTCACTCTCCTATGCCCAAGTCCATTCTCATTCATGGACCCCTCTTGAAACCATCCCTTGGCTACCAGTAGCTCCTGTCCCCTCGCTCACTCTCTTGCCCTTTCTCTGTCCTACACTCTCTTGCATATTTCTCCCTCATCTGTCCCTCTTTTACCCAGATTCCCTTCCCTCTGTCCCTCTATGATTCATGTCAAATCCATTTGGATGGAGCCAGAATTTGTACCAGGTCCTCATAATCAACTAATTTCTATTTAGTAGTAAAAGCACCATAGAAAATTTTTCCTACATAAACGTTCAGTGTTCCTTTAACCCTTTGCATTGCATGCCTCTCTGGCACTCAAAAGGTCAGTTCCTTAGATGCCAGCATTGTCTCCTATGCATACATAATACATATGTTGTGAAACTCAATATACCAAATGAAAAGTGGGCACATGGACTCTTCTGTGTCAAAGCAATCTCGATCTCGTCTTTAACTTGCTTTCATGGGACTATAAAGTGGAAAGTCTTTTTTATGCTTTTATGAATGAGACAATAACCGATGGACAATGAAGGTTTTTATTCCATGCTGAGGTTATCATTGAAATGGTGCTTAGCGCTGAATGCTGGAATAATCTGAGAGCTTTTAGCTGTAACTGGCCATTTAAATGCATTTCAGAAAGAAAGGATCTTCAAGGAGAGTTGACTTCATAATAAAACAGCCCGTTAGACAGAAACTGATTTCATATTTTTGGGAGCTGCGCTTTTCATATTTCTATCCAGCTGTCGGCTTTGTTTCTTAATCTTGTTGTCTGTTTTGCAGTATAAAAAAAAAACGAATAAAAAAGAATGAGTTTGAAAAATTGGAAAATAATTCAGCTTGAAACTAACTTTCTTTAATCAAGAGAGAACTCAAAGTGCTTCATAATGTATTGGGTACCTCTCTAGGAGTTAAAATAGTAAAATGAAATATGCTTGAAATGCAACTTGAAAATAAATGTCTATCTTTATATATATATATATATATGTCTCATAGTCATAAACCTTAATGGAGAATTATACTTTAGGAATAAGAATCTCTTAATTTGATTAACATATTAACTTACCTACATAGATGTCCTTCATACAGCAGTCAGGTGTATCTATATAATTACTGTGTTTAACAGAAGCACTTACCTAGGTAGGAGTCCATCATACAGCAGTCGGGTATATCTATATAATTACTGTGTGTAACAGAAGTACTTACCTAGGTAGGAGTCCATCATACAGCAGTCATGTGTATCTATATAATTACTGTGTGTAACAGAAGGACTTACCTAGGTAGGAGTCCATCACACAGCAGTCAGGTGTATTTATATAATTCTGCCTTTATATGATATGGGTCTACTTGTGATTGGTTAAGTTTTCTGTCTATCTCTTCCTGCTGCTGTGAGGACCAGTAAAGGATGTTATGCAAAATATGAGCCTCCTGTCTTGCCATAAAATTACTGTGTGTAACAGAAGGACTTACCTAGGTAGGAGTCCATCATACAGCAGTCAGGTGTATCTATGTAATTACTGTGTGTAACAGAAGGACTTACCTAGGTAGGAGTCCATCATACAGCAGTCAGGTGTATCTATATAATTACTGTGTTTAACAGAAGTACTTACCTAGGTAGGAGTCCATCATACCGCAGTCAGGTGTATCTGTATAATTACTGTGTGTAACAGAAGCACTTACCTAGGTAGGAGTCCATCATACAGCAGTCAGGTGTATCTATATAATTACTGTGTGTGTAACAGAAGCACTTACCTAGGTAGGAGTCCATCATACAGCAGTCAGGTGTATCTGTATAATTACTGTGTGTAACAGAAGTACTTACCTAGGTAGGAGTCCATCATACCGCAGTCAGGTGTATCTGTATAATTACTGTGTGTAACAGAAGCACTTACCTAGGTAGGAGTCCATCATACAGCAGTCAGGTGTATATATATAATTACTGTGTGTATCAGAAGCACTTACCTAGGTAGGAGTCCATCATACAGCAGTCAGGTGTATATATATAATTACTGTGTGTATCAGAAGCACTTACCTAGGTAGGAGTCCATCATACAGCAGTCAGGTGTATATATATAATTACTGTGTGTAACAGAAGGACTTACCTAGGTAGGAGTCCATCATATAGCAGTCAGGTGTATCTATATAATTACTGTGTGTAACAGAAGCACTTACCTAGGTAGGAGTCCATCATACAGCAGTCAGGTGTATATCTATATAATTACTGTGTGTAACAGAAGCACTTACCTAGGTAGGAGTCCATCATACAGCAGTCAGGTGTATATCTATATAATTACTGTGTGTAACAGAAGCACTTACCTAGGTAGGAGTCCATCATACAGCAGTCAGATGTATCTATATAATTACTGTGTGTGACAGAAGCACTTACCTAGGTAGGAGTCCTTCATACAGCAGTCATGTGTATCTATATAATTACTGTGTGTAACAGAAGCACTTACCTAGGTAGGAGTCCATCATACAGCAGTCATGTGTATCTATATAATTACTGTGTGTAACAGAAGCACTTACCTAGGTAGGAGTCCATCATACAGCAGTCAGGTGTATCTATATAATTACTGTGTGTAGCAGAAGCACTTACCTAGGTAGGAGTCCATCACACAGCAGTCAGGTGTATCTGTATAATTACTGTGTGTAACAGAAGCACTTACCTAGGTAGGAGTCCATCATACAGCAGTCAGGTGTATCTGTATAATTACTGTGTGTAACAGAAGCACTTACCTAGGTAGGAGTCCATCATACAGCAGTCATGTGTATCTATATAATTACTGTGTGTAACAGAAGCACTTACCTAGGTAGGAGTCCATCATACAGCAGTCAGGTGTATCTATATAATTACTGTGTGTAGCAGAAGCACTTACCTAGGTAGGAGTCCATCACACAGCAGTCAGGTGTATCTATATAATTACTGTGTGTAACAGAAGCACTTACCTAGGTAGGAGACCATCACACAGCAGTCATGTGTATCTATATAATGACTGTGTGTAGCAGAAGCACTTACCTAGGAAGGAGTCCATCACACAGCAGTCAGGTGTATCTATATAATTACTGTGTGTAACAGAAGCACTTACCTAGGTAGGAGTCCTTCACACAGCAGTCAGGTGTATCTATATAATTACTGTGTGTAACAGAAGCACTTACCTAGGTAGGAGTCCATCATACAGCAGTCAGGTGTATCTGTATAATTACTGTGTGTAACAGAAGCACTTACCTAGGTAGGAGTCCATCATACAGCAGTCAGGTGTATCTATATAATTACTGTGTGTAACAGAAGCACTTACCTAGGTAGGAGTCCATCATACAGCGGTCAGGCGTATCTATATAATTAATGTGTGTAACAGAAGGACTTACCTAGGTAGGAGTCCATCATACAGCAGTCAGGTGTATCTATATAATTACTGTGTGTAGCAGAAGCACTTACCTAGGTAGGAGTCCATCACACAGCAGTCAGGTGTATCTATATAATTACTGTGTGTAACAGAAGCATTTACCTAGGTAGGAGACCATCATACAGCAGTCATGTGTATCTATTAGTGTTGAGCGAGCGTGCTCGGCCGATGCTCGGATCGGCTCGAGCGTCGCTCTGCTCTGCACATGGCGGTACTCGTACGAGTACCGCCATGTGCTCGCCCGACATGCTCGGGTGAAGAGGATCTGTGCCGGAAGAGGCACAGATCCGAAGACGCTCCGCTGGACCACCAGGGAATGGAGGTACGGGGGCATTGCGGAGATGAAGGGGGCATTGCGGAGATGAAGGGGGACATTATGGAAGAGGGGCATAGACTCTATGCCCCTCTTCCACAATGTCCCCCTTCATCTCCGCTATGCCCGTCTTCCACAATGTGCCCCTTCATCTCCGCTATGCCCCTCTTCCACAATGTCCCCCTTCATCTCCTATGCCATAGAGGAGATGAAGGGGGACATTGTGGAAGAGGGGCATAGCGGAGATGAAGGGGGACATTGTGGAAGAGGGGCATAGAGTCTATGCCCCTCTTCCACAATGTCCCCCTTCATCTCCGCTATGCCCCTCTTCCACAATGTCCCCCTTCATCTCCGCTATGGCATAGGAGATGAAGGGGGACATTGTGGAAGAGGGGCATAGCGGAGATGAAGGGGGACATTGACCAGGCACCCTCCGCTCAGTCAGGTGTATCTATATAATTACTGTGTGTAACAGAAGCACTTACCTAGGTAGGAGTCCATCATACAGCGGTCAGGCGTATCTATATAATTAATGTGTGTAACAGAAGGACTTACCTAGGTAGGAGTCCATCATACAGCAGTCAGGTGTATCTATATAATTACTGTGTGTAGCAGAAGCACTTACCTAGGTAGGAGTCCATCACACAGCAGTCAGGTGTATCTGTATAATTACTGTGTGTAACAGAAGCACTTACCTAGGTAGGAGTCCATCATACAGCAGTCAGGTGTATCTGTATAATTACTGTGTGTAACAGAAGCACTTACCTAGGTAGGAGTCCATCATACAGCAGTCATGTGTATCTATATAATTACTGTGTGTAACAGAAGCACTTACCTAGGTAGGAGTCCATCATACAGCAGTCAGGTGTATCTATATAATTACTGTGTGTAGCAGAAGCACTTACCTAGGTAGGAGTCCATCACACAGCAGTCAGGTGTATCTATATAATTACTGTGTGTAACAGAAGCACTTACCTAGGTAGGAGACCATCACACAGCAGTCATGTGTATCTATATAATGACTGTGTGTAGCAGAAGCACTTACCTAGGAAGGAGTCCATCACACAGCAGTCAGGTGTATCTATATAATTACTGTGTGTAACAGAAGCACTTACCTAGGTAGGAGTCCTTCACACAGCAGTCAGGTGTATCTATATAATTACTGTGTGTAACAGAAGCACTTACCTAGGTAGGAGTCCATCATACAGCAGTCAGGTGTATCTGTATAATTACTGTGTGTAACAGAAGCACTTACCTAGGTAGGAGTCCATCATACAGCAGTCAGGTGTATCTATATAATTACTGTGTGTAACAGAAGCACTTACCTAGGTAGGAGTCCATCATACAGCGGTCAGGCGTATCTATATAATTAATGTGTGTAACAGAAGGACTTACCTAGGTAGGAGTCCATCATACAGCAGTCAGGTGTATCTATATAATTACTGTGTGTAGCAGAAGCACTTACCTAGGTAGGAGTCCATCACACAGCAGTCAGGTGTATCTATATAATTACTGTGTGTAACAGAAGCATTTACCTAGGTAGGAGACCATCATACAGCAGTCATGTGTATCTATTAGTGTTGAGCGAGCGTGCTCGGCCGATGCTCGGATCGGCTCGAGCATCGCTCTGCTCTGCACATGGCGGTACTCGTACGAGTACCGCCATGTGCTCGCCCGACATGCTCGGGTGAAGAGGATCTGTGCCGGAAGAGGCACAGATCCGAAGACGCTCCGCTGGACCACCAGGGAATGGAGGTACGGGGGCATTGCGGAGATGAAGGGGGCATTGCGGAGATGAAGGGGGACATTATGGAAGAGGGGCATAGACTCTATGCCCCTCTTCCACAATGTCCCCCTTCATCTCCGCTATGCCCGTCTTCCACAATGTGCCCCTTCATCTCCGCTATGCCCCTCTTCCACAATGTCCCCCTTCATCTCCTATGCCATAGAGGAGATGAAGGGGGACATTGTGGAAGAGGGGCATAGCGGAGATGAAGGGGGACATTGTGGAAGAGGGGCATAGAGTCTATGCCCCTCTTCCACAATGTCCCCCTTCATCTCCGCTATGCCCCTCTTCCACAATGTCCCCCTTCATCTCCGCTATGGCATAGGAGATGAAGGGGGACATTGTGGAAGAGGGGCATAGCGGAGATGAAGGGGGACATTGACCAGGCACCCTCCGCTCATCAGAGCAGGGGGTGCCTGGTTTAATGCTCGAGTGCTCCCATTCATTTGAATGGGGCTCGGGTGCTCGGCCGAGCACTCGAGCATCAGGGGGTGCTCGGTCAGAGCACCCGAGCACCCGAGCATCGGGGTGCTCGCTCATCTTTAGTATCTATATAATTACTGTGTGTAGCAGAAGCACTTACCTAGGTAGGAGTCCATCACACAGCAGTCAGGTGTATCTATATAATTACTGTGTGTAACAGAAGCACTTACCTAGGTATGAGTCCATCATACAGCAGTCAGGTATATCTATATAATTACTGTGTGTAATAGAAGGACTTACCTAGGTAGGAGTCCATCATACAGCAGTCATGTGTATCTATATATTTACTGTGTGTAACAGAAGCACTTACCTAGGTAGGAGTCCATCATACAGCAATCAGGTGTATCTATATAATTACTGTGTGTAATAGAAGGACTTACCTAGGTAGGAGCCCATCACACAGCAGTCAGGTGTATCTGTATAATTACTGTGTGTGACAGAAGCACTTACCTAGGTAGGAGTCCATCATACAGCAGTCAGGTGTATCTGTATAATTACTGTGTGTGACAGAAGCACTTACCTAGGTAGGAGTCCATCATACAGCAGTCATGTGTATCTATATAATTACTGTGTGTAACAGAAGCACTTACCTAGGTAGGAGTCCATCATACAGCAGTCAGGTGTATCTATATAATTACTGTGTGTAACAGAAGCACTTACCTAGGTAGGAGTCCATCACACAGCAATCAGGTGTATATCTATATATTTACTGTGTGTAACAGAAGCACTTACCTAGGTAGGAGTCCATCACACAGTAGTTAGGTGTATCTATATAATTACTGTGTGTAATAGAAGGACTTACCTAGGTAGGAGTCTATCATACAGCAGTCAGGTGTATCTATATAATTACTGTGTGTAATAGAAGGACTTACCTAGGTAGGAGTCCATCATACATCAGTCAGGTGTATCTATATAATTACTGTGTGTAACAGAACCACTTACCTAGGTAGAAGTCCATTATAAAGCAGTCTTCTATATACATTTCTATAATGATCAGATGCTTAATAATCATCCATAAGTTTGCCATTTTCCTTTTATTCTTTAACCGCTTAAGGACCCAATCCGTGCCAGGGTATCCTTTTAAAAGGTCGAGTGCAATCTTTTAAAAGTGAAGCCCATGCCAGGACTGTCATGCTGCTCCAGCACTTAAGGACTGGTAACAGTCCAGATAACTCATGGAATTCTGGGATGGCAGCACGGCTGCACACTGATCTGCCATCCCGGAATACTATTTGGTTAAAAAAAAAATCTGCATGGTCCATAACAGCTACCCTGTGCCAGATCCAGTGGCTTAACAACCGGGCCCGTCACTCCAGGGGGAGGCAATGTTGAGGGAAAGCGGAGATGATGGGGGGGGGCAATAATGTGGAGATGGGGTGCAATATAGAGATGATGGGGGCAATGTGGAGACTGGGAGCATTGTGGAGGTGTCCAGTGGAGATGGCCAATGGGGGTGCCAATGTGTTTGGGGGCGGACCATGGCAGCTTTTGCTCCAGGGCCTGGCTTCTAGTTAGGTCTCTGGCCAGATCAGGCGGTTGTTAAGGGGTTAATAAAGTGTTCCCCTCCCGCCCCTTTTACATACATCTTTTTCAATGTTTTTTTTTTTTTTGCCTTCTTCTGGATCAGCAGAGGTGATCTGGAATGGGCTGGACTTGATGGATGCATGTCTTTTTTCAGCCTCATCAACTTTGTTACTATGTTCTTTCAGCATAATTAAAAACCCGTCCTTCTTCGTCAAGGGGACAAGAGGGGGAGATTCACTAAGTGTTGATAAAGAGGTGATAAAGTGGAGATGACTTATCCAGTGATATTACTTCTCCAGTTCCTATGTTATTCTATGGAGCCTATACACTAAGATTTTCTCAACTTTGGAGATTTTAGTACATAGGCTGTATAGAATAACATAGGAACTGGAGAAGTGATATTACTCCGCTTTATCACCGCTTAGTGAATCTCTCCCAAAGTTTTTCTTATAGTGATAGAAGGAAGTTTGTCCCTCGTTGCGATCTGTCCAGTCTGGTAACCGGATTTCAGTTCTGTGGGGAGGCTGCTTGATGTATGTAAAAGGGCTGGGAGACTTTATTATCGCATAAAATGAAAACTGCCAACTTATGGATGGTTATACAAATCGTTATAGAAATGTGTACAGAAGAATCGATCTTACTGTAAAACCTAAACATTACTATTCCTTCAAAGTCTTTTTGTATTTACTAAAATAATCTTTTGCTTTGCCAAGAAGGGATTTTGGGAACTGAAGTCCTCTCCAGCTAAAGGACTTTAGCTGTGCTGATGAAATTTTTACATCCCCTCCCTTTGTCTGATTTTTATCTGAAAGTGACCAGCTATAGAAAACAGAAATTAAAAATTAAAAAAAGGCCTATAGATATGACTGACAGCTCACTCCTTCTCAGAAATGTCCTATTATAGCTGCAATTCCCATTAATGATTACCAATCTTTAATCAAGTTCACAGATTTTGTAAATAAATGCTTGTCAATCCAAACACTCAATTTAGCATTCTCTATTAAATATTCCATTTCATGATTGCAGGACTAACTCTGGAATCATCAATTATGCACAATGCCAAAATGAATCCAGTCATCTTCCATTAAACATTAACATGGACCTACTCCTTGCTCATTTGAGGTGCATTTTATCTGGGCGAGCATCCTGCAGAATGAGTGTGTTCATTAGATTTAAGGATAATTGCAGTGAACTTAATTATTAAGTATCTCTACTCTGACATCTGTGCATAAACTATTAGGTTGCCTTGTAGGATCTAGAGCTACACGCACAGAGGAAGAAAATATAAAGAAATTGACCATAGAAGACAAATGAACAGTCAACAAATTCCCATTGATTAAATGGGGTTTAAATCCCTTGAATTTTAGAGAGGTTTCCAATACATTGCTCCGCTGGAGACCTCACTAAAATTCAAGAGATTTAAACCCGATTTAATCAATGGAAATTTTTACTTGTCCCCATGACGTAGTTGGCTATCACAGAATTTCTCTACTTCTGCTTAGTATATTAGCCTGGCTCCTCCTCAACGTGACTGGATGATGTCAATGTCAATCATAAACTCGGGATGGGGTGCTGAGCCGCACTTCTCTCATCTCGCTTACGTTCATTACTAGAGGATAGGGGAAAGTATTATAAAAAGCCTAAAATGTCATGGGTGGGGATCAATAGAACAGGTGTAATAAAGAAAGTGTGAAATTGACACAAGAACAATGTATATAAACGTTTAGCAACATCTTACGTACAAACAACAATCAGTTGACTTTTCTGGAAAAGTATAGTAGAAATGGTTGTGCCCATATAGCAATTGCGTTGAAACATATGTATAAAGAAATTTGATAATGGTGGCAAGAATAAAGAAATGAAGACCATTTTAGTGGTTAAAACTTAACGTTAGGTATAGCCTGTTCTTAATGTAAGTATACAGGATGTTAAAGGGATAGTAATGTTTCATAATAAAAGCAGCTTTAATTAATCATCATAGTATTTGGACTTTGGAGAGTGTTATTTCAATTCTGTCAGAGTTGTAGTTCAAGAGTAATTCAATGACAAAGTATCCCCCTCCCGCCCCTTTTACTGATGTAACACTGTTCAGCCAGATCAGAAGGGAGGTGCCCAGGTAGATTGCTAGAGGGACAATTTTCAATTAAGATAAGGGAAAAACCTGAAAAACTTGTCAAGGGGGGGCAGGGCTTTCATTGTTCTCATAGGAAGAAGATTGTCCCCTGCTGTTATCTGTCTGGTCTATGGATTGGATTCCACATCTGAGAAGAGATGGCTTACACTAGGTAAAAGTGGCGGGAGGGGAAACTTTGCTTGTGAATATCTCTCAAACCATAAAGGTTTGAGAGATAAGACTTATATCGTTCTTCATGTTTTTTTAATGTCTACAAAATAAAATAAAAATAAAACAAAGTATTACTATCCCTTTAAGTGATAAAGTATATGTTAGGTATGCAGAGAAAAATTCTAATTAGTAAATGTTCTCAGTTATAGACACATTTACAATCCTGGCTATACTCCTTTTTAACCCCTTAAGGACCTATGGTGAGGAGGCACGGCAAGCAGTTAAGGACCACAGAGTTTTTTTTTGCATAAATGAATTCATGGGGACCGATCAATTCCTTGACGTACCAGGACCGTCAGGGATGCTTAACACAAGTTTATCCATGATGGTCATAGCACATGATGGGTCCTTAAGGGGTTGAATATGATTCATTGTTGTTAATTTTAACAACAATTCTAAGAGGGATACTAACATTTAATATATATATATATAGATAGATAGATAGATAGATAGATAGATAGATATAGATAGATAATTCAAACAGCACTCTCAGGTCTGCTTGTTGCTGGCACAAAACCTTTATTAAAGGATCTATGTTTCGATTCCCATTGGGATCTTTATGGAGAACACGCCAACACAACTACATTTTATACCCCGTGTTATGTGAAAGAAATCCCGCCAAATTACAGACAAGAGAAATAAAAATAAACATTTATGTGAAAACCAGATATTAAAATATGCTCTGATGTTGCAAAAAATCAGAGCATAAATTCACCCAGATCTAGTGTAATAAATTAAAAACATAAAAAATATCGTTTTTTTGCAATATCATGACGTCATGACACATCTGAATATGAATACACTGTATATATATAGTGTAGTGTAGTGTGCAAATTCCTACAGCGAGTGCGACGTCAGTAACGTGCATTCGCAGCAGGAAGGTGACACAAGAATGCAGCGGATGACCACGCAGCTCGCCGCCTGCCCAAGAGGACTGGACAGGTTCACACACCAGGTAAGCCATAAATTATGGACACCGTGATATCAATGTTAAAAAAAAAAAAAAAAAAGAGAGAGAGAGAAATCTAAAAGAATAAGATACAGTAACCTGTTTGTGTAATCTACAGCCCTGCGATCCTGAAGGAACCCAAACCCATTTGTACTTGCAGGTGCAGCAGGTTACGGCCTGGTCAGTCACTGTATAAGAGACATCCTAGGAATACTTAATGCTGTAGGTTCAATATCCGCCAACCGACATCAGACAAGCTTGGCAGATTTTGATCCACAATTGACCAATACAAGATGATGATTTAATACTAAAACAAAAGTCTCACTGGTGCTTCGTATTTGTTCTCTGCTTATAAGAATTATTTATATGTACGGTGAGAGTGGTAGTAGATATATAATATCTATCATCATCATCATCTTCAGCCTTTGTCAATCCACTGCAGGATGAAGGCCTCCTCAGCAAGTTTCCAACAAATTCGGTCCTGTGCTTTTTGGTTGCCACTGTATACCATAAGTGTTGAGAATTTCTTCTACCCATCTTGACTTGGGTCTTCTTTCTGGGTATTTAGTATAGAGTGCAATCCATTCCAAAATTTATTTGGTCCATCTACCCTCAGGTTTTCTTGCTATGTGACCTACCAATTTCCATTTTACTCTTTCATTGATGTAGTTCACATGTTTTTGGTCTCATTTTGTTATGTTTAAATACAAGGTTCTGGTTGTCTTGAGGAAGGCTTTTGCAGGAGCTAAAATTTTGAAAAATAAACACCATTTTTTTTGATCTAGTACAAAATCCTATGAGTGCTACTTTCTGCATGGTTCTACGCCATTTCTGGTTCTATATTTTGATTTGGTTTCAGGACTAAGGCAGTAATTGTTGTTTTTCAAACGCATGCACATATATATACAGAGAGAGAGAAGTCTATATATATATATAGTTTAAAGGAGCAGTAAACTTTTTTTATGAAAACACATATTTTATAGAACTCTTCCTGCTGAATAAAACAAGGTCACTCCCATCACTGTCAGATGTTTTATTCAAAATTTATAGCAGTTTAAATAATCAGGAAGTGAATTTACTGTGTTTACTTCCTGATAGTTCTAACTGACAGGAAGTGAATTTACTGTGTTTACTTCCTGATAGTGCTAACTGACAGGAAGTGAATTTACTGTGATTACTTCCTGATAGTTGTAACTGACAGGAAGTGACTCAGCAGTTTCTATCACATTCTGTGGAGAACTTTATGTCTCTGACTTTTCTGACTTTCCTCTCCATTAGAATCTAACAGGAAATCTAATTAGAATTTGACCACTAGAGGGCACTGCTAATGTAGAAAAACATGGGTTTAAACTGTAATAACTCTGGAAATATAAATCTCTCAGCAGTGGGAGTACCCTTATTTTACTCAATAGGAAAATCCCTACAATATATATTTTTTCATAAAAAAAAAGTTTACTGCTCCTTTAAGTTGACTTCTCCTTTTCAAAAAGTGGCCAAATCTGACTTATAATACCAATTCGGCTGGAAGTGAGAATAATATTAGAAAAGTACCAATTCCCCAACCTCTATCAGAGGGCGACAGAACCGTGATGTGACATAAATGTGATTAGGACACGAAAATACAATCCTTGCACCAGTGATCTGGAGCTTCACCTTTGAACATAACAAAATGTCTCTGTGGGTTACAAGCAGCGAGGCTCTTCAGAGTGTTGACTATTACTAGAAGGAGAATATGCTTTGTCTTGTGCTCATGTCAATTTGAACGCAGAGGGCTGTTGTCTATAAACCCTTTACGTGCCAGAGGCACACCCAAGGCATTGCTTTGCATTCAAATCTTTGTCTCTTTCTAGGTCACTTCATTGTAAGTAAAGATGACTTGATATGCAAACAACAAGTCAACCCACTACCTCTACAGCATTATACACTTACAGCCTTCAGTATTCAGGTCTCTCTGGGCTTCCCCTCCCCAGAGGTGCAGACAGGCAACTGATTATTCCTATTGGCTTGTGTGCAGGGCCGGATTTACACCTCTGGAGCCTGTAGGCACAGGAATCTGAAGCGCCCCCCCCGTGGGCCATCTGCTCTGGACACCTACACAATGCTCCTAATCTCCACATTGCCCCCCATCATCTTCATATTGCCCTCACATTGCCCCTATCATTGCCACATTGCCCCCCATTAGCTCCAGCTTGCCACCATCATCTCCATATTGCCCTCACATTGCTCCATCATCTCCATATACCATATTGCCCTCATCAGCTCCATACTGCCCCCATCATCTCCATATACTATATTGTTTTCACATTCCCCCCATCAGCTCCACATTGCCCTCACAGTGCCCCCATCAGCTCCATATTGCCCCATCATCTCCACATTGCCCCCATCAGCTCCACATTGCCCCATCAGCTCCATATTGCCCCATCATCTCCACATTGCCCACATCATCTCCACATTGCCCCCATTAGCTCCATATTGTCCCCATCAGCTCCACATTGCCCCCATCAGCTCAATATTGCCCTCACATTGCCCCCATCAGCTCCATATTGCACCCATCAGCTCAATATTGACCTCATATTGCCCCCATCATGTCCATAATACCCTCACATTGCCCCAGTGTCTGTTTCCTACCTCTTCCCTGGTGGTCCAGCGGCAAAAGAGCTCTGTGCCTCCTCCTTCTGCACAGAGCTGTAGCTGCTGGAGCTTCCACTGGGTCTTCAGTAATGCAGAGCGCTGGGAGATGATGTCATCTCCCAGCGCTCTGTATTACTAAAAACCCGACGAGGAAGCGCAGCAGCTACAGGTCTGTGCCAAAGGAGGAGGCACAGACCTGTCTTAGTGGTGCTGGGCGGGGAGGCGAAATTAATAATAAAAAAAATCCCACCACACACATGATCGGATGATCCCAGTGACAGGCGCCCCTCTGTTGGGTGCGCCTGTAGGCAGATGCCTACTCTGCCTAATTCTAAATCCGGCCCTGCTTGTGTGATGCCAAACCCCACTACAAACCAAAAAGAATTAGGCTGATACAGACAGTCCCTTTATGGCAGTGGCAGCGTTATTAACATACAGCCGTCTTTGTACAGCCAATCCTGGGATCCTCCTGCTGTAAGCTCTAGAAAAGTATCTGAGGATTCCTATTGGCTGCTGTGATGTCAGTCCCACCTCTACAGCCAGTAGGATTGAGGCTACCACTGGCAAATTCCCCAGCTGCAAAGTTTGAGACTAGAGGTTTGGGGTGGCCTTTTACAATTAGAGCTGTAGGTTTATAACACTGGTTAGAGGTGGGAATAGTAGTGATTAACTGGTAAAAGAGTGAGCATTAACATATTTTATACATTTTTCATCTTAGTTGCCCTTGAAAAATTGTGCAACCTATATTATGCAACCTAAAACGGCATACTACTTTTACCTGTCTTAGGGCTACTTTTTCTTTCTATGACCTGTTTATCACATACAAATCCCATCCTCCACTTCCCTTCCTTATCTATCTAACCACATTACTACTTGTACACAGGGGAGGGCTGGCCTGGGGGGCAGGGGGGCAATTGCCCCCTGGGCTGGCCATGTGTCTGGGCTGGTGGGCAACTGCTTCACTCAATTTCCCACTTGCTGCTGTAAATGGAGCTACACTAGTGATACCAGAGAACTGATTAAATGAATCTATATGCAAGTGATACCGCAGAGCTACAATCCAAACAGAGCTGCACTAGTAGCATAATCCATTTCCCTTGCAAGCTCTATGGCATCACTATTCTATCTTTACTTAACCCTCTGAGTGCCAGAGGGGTACACAACACATTGAAAAAGCAATGTGTTGTGTACCGCTCTGGCACTCACAGGGTTAAACTGTAAGCACTGTAGTAACACTAATGTAGCCCCATTTCAACAGTAAGCTCTGTGGTATCACTTGCTTTAATTCACAGCATTAAGGACAATTTTAAAATTAAGGAAACAGGGGTGGGCTGGGACAGTGGGCTTGAACGATAGTAGATATGGGCCACTTAATTATATTTGCCCCCTGGGCCGTATGTTGCCAGCCCTCCTCTGCTTGTACAGAAAACATGCAACTCACATCTCTGGACTTAACCCCTTGGGTGTCTGAGCAATGTCCTCCCAGCACAATCCCCACAGACTATTACTATATACTCACAACCACAGGCCTCCCTTTTCCACACCTTATAACAACTAAGGAGTGAAATCCACAAGTCCATGTTCATCCGTGAGGTTGTACAAAGTTCAAGCAAAAGATCCATGTAAGAAACATAAAGAGGGAGGTTACAGGCAAGATTACAGTTCCATATTACTCAGTTTCTGAAATGCCTGCAGGATTGAGTGGTCACTCCCCCCTTCATCAGGCAACATAAGTACATACAATGCTCTTAAGTCCCATCATGAGGACTGATAGATGGAAGAAAGTCCATAGGGAGGATTCAGCTTATAGGCTCCTGTTCTGACCCTCAAGGGAAAGGCAGGGATAGCAGAGTTCATGCACTAGCAGAAAAGACCTTGGATGCAAGAGAAGACAAGAATTCAGTTTAAGTAGACCAAACTATAGCAAATATAAATTCTTAAAGGGATAGTAATGTTTCACAAAAACAGCAGCTCCAATTAATCTTCATAGTTTTTGAGCCATAGAGAGTGTTATTTCAATACTGTCAGAGTTATGGTTCAAGAGTAATTGAAGGATAAAGTTTCCCCCTCCCGCCCTTTTTACCTAGTGTAAGCCATCTCGTGTCAGATGTGGAATCTGGTTGCTAGACCAGACCAATAACAGCAGGGGACAATCTTCTTCCTATGAGAACAATGAAAGCCCTGCCCCCCTTGACAAGTTTTTCAGGTTTTTCCCTTATCTTAAATGAAGATTGTCCCTCTCTGCAATCTACCTGGGCACCTCCCTTCTGCTCTGGCTGAGCAGTGTTACATCAGTAAAAGGGGCGGAAGGGGGATACTTTGTCATTGAATTACTCTTGTACTACAACTCTGACAGTATTGATATAACACTCTCCAAGGTCCAAATACTGTGATGATTAATTAGAGCTGCTGTTATTATAAAACATTACTATCCCTTTAAGCTAGATTAGACTCTAAATCTCACAACCAACTTCCTAGACTCCAAGTGACCTAAATTTTAATTATTTCACTCTATCCTTCATGCACTGTATAAACTCAGATACATTACGCAAAGCATCAGGTATACAGGTACAACATTAAGTCCCAACAAGTTTGTAAACCCCTCCCTTTTGTGCAGCATAGCATCTAAAGCTTGGAGGGTTGTGGCCCTGAAGGCCTGTACATCAGCAGCTATTGTTAGGTTACTCTTAATGCAACAACCAATGGCAGACAGTATATTAACGCCACTCAAGTTAGTATTTCTCTGAAGACACCAGGACATGCAGAATTAAGTAGTATTAACAGGAATTGGGAAAAAGGGTGGTCCTCCTTTAGATGTAAAAAGGCTTGTGAGCACACACATAGCAATTAGTGATGTTATCGGGGAAGGAATAGGCAGATGTAAAGCCCAAGTAGATGTTATGAACAAGTGAAGATACCAGAGGACAGAAACACGACATGAAAACAACGTATCATGGCCATGGTCTTCAGACCTTGTTACAAACAAACCTTCAAAGCAAAACGAAAAAACATAATCAAGACAGAAAACATAGCAACAAAGTAATTTCTCCCCACTCTCGCCATAGCATGGGAAATATTGTCCATTTACTTAAAATTTACAGACAGAATAATGAATTCAAACATATTTTCCTTTGACTTTTACGCCAGTATTCGTGGTGAAAAGGAACTGGCCCTTCCACCTTGGTTGCAGTGCTGGTTTCCCTGTGAAGTTCTTTATTACAACCCAATCACCTGGTCCTCTTTGGACTGAGTTGGCAGTACTACTTTAAAGGGATAGTAATACTTAAAATGTAAAAAAAATATGTTGTAGGGTTTATCCCCCTGAGTAAAACAAGAGTACTCCCACTGCTGAAAGGTGTTTCATTCAAAAGTTATTAATTTTCAAAGTTGAATTTTTTAGGTGCAATATCACAGTGGCCTGAAATTGTACAGTGGTGCTGTTGCTACACCATCCTATGGACAGCTCTGGTCCCAGGACCATAAATCTCCATAGAATGGTGTAGCAACAGCGCCACTGTACAATTTCAGGCCACTGTGATATTGCACCTAAAAAATTAAACTTTGAAAATTAATAACTTTTGAATAAAACACCTTTCAGCAGTGGGAGTACTCTTGTTTTACTCAGGGGGATAAACCCTACAACATATAGTTTTTTACATTTTAAGTATTACTATCCCTTTAACCTGTACATGGAGACACTGAATGTTTTTTGTTAACGCCTGACAGGATCAAAATAGTTTCATCACTGTTCACAACATCGCCAACAATTAATTACTTATAAACTACAGTTAGTTGGGCACCCCTGTTGGTCTTACTGGGTCTAGCACTTTTAAACTGTTAGCAGAATAAACAAGTAGATTAAACAAGCTTCACAGTAGTATTTGGCTACAGTTGCAACTTGTGTTGCTAACCATTTTTTCAAAGGGATAGTAATGTTTCATAATAAAGCGGCTCTAATTAATCATCATAGTATTTGGACTTTGGAGAGTGTTATATCAGTTCTGTCAGAGTTGTAGTTCAAGAGTAATTCACTGACAAAGTATCCCCCTCCCGCCCCTTTTACTGATGTAACACTGTTCAGCCAGATCAGAAGGGAGGTGCCCAGGTAGATTGCAGAGAGGGACAATATTCAATTAAGATAAGGGAAAAACCTGAAAAACTTGTCAAGGGGGCAGGGCCTTCATTGTTCTCATAGGAAGAAGATTGTCCCCTTCTGTTATCTGTCTGGTCTATGGACTGGATTCCACATCTGAGAAGAGATGGCTTACACTAGGTAAAAGGGTCGGGAAGGGAAACTTTGCTTGTGAATATCTCTCAAACCATAAAGGTTTGAGAGATAAGACATATCGTTCTTCATGTTTTTTTTTAAAGCCTACAACATAAAATAAAGATAAAATGAAGTATTACTATCCCTTTGAGATTTCTATAATCCCCCTTTTGTTCAGATGCACCACACAGTGGTGAATGTGAACAAAATTAGGGAAAAATGAAGAAGGGGGTAATGGACATCTATCCAGACAGAACCAGTATCTTTCTGTTTTTATGGTACACTGAACTTGTGTCCCACTAATAATTCTGAAGGAAGTACCATGATCTGCAACATATCATGTATTGGAGGAGCCACTAGCAGCAAGGAAATGCCTGAACTTCAATAATCCAATAAAAGATTCCAGCGGCACTCCAAAGAATGGTGATAAAGGCGTGTGATTAAAAGTTAAAAAACTTTATTGCAAACTAAATAAAATCAGACTGAAGAATATCCCAGAACAACAGATCCGAGACCCATACAAAACGGGATCCGTCGTTCTGGGATACTTTTCAGTCTGATTTTATTTAGTTTGCAATTAAGTTTTTTAATTTTAATCACACGCCTTCATCACCATTCTTTGGGGTGCCGCTGGAATCTTTTATTGGATCTACATTCGCAAGTGGGTTTGGAGAGGCCTAACGGGCTGAGCACCTGTGGACACAGGTGAGTCCACTATGCAAGGTACAATTTGTGTTAGATGGACATCTTTAGCATCCCAAAACAAAACAGGCTAGCACTAGTCAAGTTAATCAATATCTCTGAATATAATCAGACTGAAATAGTCTGGTGCACTCAATAGACTTATTAACTACGCTCTAACTAGAAAGGAGTCAAAGAAGACCCCATTAAAGAAGTATTTTACAAAGAGGCACTCAACTCAGAGTATAAAAATACAAAATTTATTATACTTTTATTTATACACCAATATCCATAACAAAGAATCACATTTAAAACATACTAAAAAGCACACATACGGTAGGAGGGGTGTAATATTACAAATCCAAGATAATGCTCACAAAGGGATATCATAAATATGATTATAAAATTCCCAAATAAGCCTAATATTGTCATCTATAAGAAAATAAATGATCCAGAGGCAGCATATACACAAATAAACAAAAATAATAATATACAAATCACAAATAGTGCATTACAAGTGCAACAATATGAAACAAAGTACATACTGTGAAAAGAAGTCCTCCCAAACAAACAAAGGAGGAAGAAAAAAATCCACGTGATCCAATACAAGAAAAAAATATATCTAAAAATATATAAATGATACACCCCACCTCCGATCTGCAAGGCATAAATAAATCACCCCTCCATACCGCACCAACAGTCCCGACGCGTATCGCCACAAGGCTTCGTATTTATGATAGCCCTTTGTGAGTATTATCTTGGATTTGTAATATTACACCCCTCCTACCGTATGTGTGCTTTTTAGTATGTTTTAAATGTGAGTCTTTGTTATGGATATTGGTGTATAAATAAAAGTATAATACATTTTGTATTTTTATACTCTGAGTTGAGTGCCTCTTTGTAAAATACTTCTTTAATGGGGTCTTCTTTGACTCCTTTCTAGTTAGAGATGGACATCTTTGTGAATCACTTTACAATAGCTGCTAGCGTTTGAAGCACAAATCTTCTCTTGTATACATGAACTTCAATAATTACCAAAGTTCTGCACCATGCCAAATGTATATCTAGAATCAGTAAAAATGTTTATTGTGGTTCTTGCACCCAAAGTGCAAGTTCTCATAAGAGCTATTAATCTTTCCATTTAAGCAGAATATACATTTGGCAGGGGTGCTGACTCCGTAACATCATGTAAAGTCACAACTGAAGGACCAACACAAAGGTTCCTTCTAGGGTTCCTCTGGCAAGAAACATCCTCAAACAATTCCCCCTGGGGATTATCAATGGGTGAATCAGATGATCCAGGTCTAACCTGAGGTTATTGACATATGGTGTCCTTAACAATCATGTGGCTCTCCATCTTCTGGAGCAGGCATTAACACAAATGGATCCTGCTGGTCTACCTGCCGTACAGCTTACAACAGCAGTAACAGTGGGAAGGTGTGTAACATTAAACAAAACATTAATCTACTCGTCATTTAGTGTGGGTTCCTGAAGAGGTCAGGAATCCCCTTTTGCTACTAAAGTTGTCCAGTATAATGCACAGCACTAAAGAACAGTTTTCATGAAATAAGAACGCAAGTGTATATTAAAGCAGAGAATTTAGGGGTGCATATATAAAAAGTCTTCTTAGTTTATACTTTATAATTGCCGCTTAAAATTCCCAACGCCTGGTCATGTTTATAAAGAGGTAAAGTCACATTTATAAATATGTCTATCTGAGAATATTCTGAGAAAATTCATGCATGTGAATATATTTTCGCACACATAGCTGTATTATATAATTCAAAACCACAAAAAAGTTCTTAGCACTTAATACAACAGATAAAAATATATTAAGACCTCAATAAACAATCAGCAAATAAATATATAATATGACCTGTATGTTTTTCTGTGAGTCCTTAAAGGGATAGTAATGTTTCATAATAAAAGCAGCTCTAATTAATCATCATAGTATTTGGACTTTGGAGAGTGTTATATCAATTCTGTCAGAGTTGTAGTTCAAGAGTAATTCAATGACAAAGTATCCCCCTCCCGCCCCTTTTACTGATGTAACACTGCTCAGCCAGATCAGAAGGGAGGTGCCCAGGTAGATTGCAGAGAGGGACAATCTTCAGTTAAGATAAGGGAAAAACCTGAAAAACTTGTCAAGGGGGGCAGGGCTTTCATTGTTCTCATAGGAAGAAGATTGTCCCCTGCTGTTATCTGTCTGGTCTATGGACTGGATTCCACATCTGAGAAGAGATGGCTTACACTAGGTAAAAGGGGCGGGATTGGAAACTTTGCTTGTGAATATCTCTCAAACCATAAAGGGTTGAGAGATAAGACTTATATCGTTCTTTATGTTTTTTTAGTGCATACAAAATAAAATAAAGATAAAGCTAAGTATTACTATCCATTTAATGTCCTTTCTCAACAATGGCCTCCAGCCAAGCCCTTGCTCCACATATATAGTCCCACCAAAAAAAAGAAAAGAAGCACACTCAATCTGAGTGTAGGCTGTAATGGCTAGATTCAATAAGGAAACTAGTCATTACAGTCTACACTCAGATTGTGTGCATTTCTTTTCTCTTTTTTTTGGTGGGACTATATTATATAATTCCAATAAGAACAGGTTATACCTGGTGTTAAGAGTTAAGCACTAAAACTGTCTTTATCTTTGGCGCAATTAGCAGATATCTTTATAAATACATTGCAACACAATTCCTATTTGGTCAAGACCATCTCTACTCCACTTTTCAAAAAAGTCAACTAACTAGAGTTAGCATAACTCCCAAGTGTCCCGCTTTAGGAGGGACAAACCCTCTTTTTGAACCAAATCCCTTCATCCGTCTTTCCCACCCTGGTGTCCCTCTTTTTGGGACATCAGACTGCGTGGTGTGTATATTAGTGTATTAAATTGTTCCACAGCAATACAACTCACATTAATGTTTGTATATACTTCAGTATTTGTGTGTATAAATTAAATTGTGTGATTAAAACACTTTGGTCTTGTTCTAAATAATTTATTCAGTTGCACAAAGACGTGTCAATAGGTCATGAAATAACCTAAAAATGCTTGATAATGCCCCTCTACCAGTCACACCCCCAGCAACATCCCCTAAAATCCAAGTGCCTCTCTTTGGCCATTTGAAAAGTTGGGAGCTTTGAGTTAGCAGTTAGCAAAAATGTCACTAAACGTTTATGTGATGGTACCAGTGGACACCCAGCCTTGGTGTCCCTGTCAATGGTCAATTCTTCCGCTACGAGTCAGATGGACATCCAACAGCATATCGCAATATACCCCAATCACCAAGCAAAACTAGTGTCAGGGTAACCAGAACTGTTTGTTTATTGGCACAATAAACACACATTTTTATTCAGTGTGGAACAAAAAGGACAGACAATGGTGTAAACATAATACAAAGGGCCAGACATGATTACATTATTTAGACAAAGGGACTGATGAGGGGCAAACACTAGAACAAAGGGCTAAGGGACTTGAATACACATTTCAAAAATGGCCAGAGGGCTAAAGCATCTTTGAATATTCCGCTTCAACCCCTGGCCAATCCTGAGCCTAGAATCGGCTGTCCAGTCCTGGTCCAGAGTGTCATAACCATCTTGGCCTATCAGAACTGTTGGGCGGGCAGCTAACTGACCAATCCCTGGGCCGCCTACTTTCCCCCACGTTAAGTTAATGCAGGCCCTTTAACTCTCAAGGACCAATCAGCAGCCTGCCGACATTTAAACCCCCGGCGGCTCATTTTCTCAGTGAATGTCAGCCTGTTTGGGGAAAACATAGGGTTTTCTCTGAGAGCATAATGGTCCTCAGTAGTTGGTGAAGCGTGGTGCTCACCAGGTCAATAATCCAGGGTTGCCAACATGGGAGATTGGTCCGGCTCTAGGGTTGCCACCCAGCTGGTATTTTACCGGCAGGCCAGTAAAAAATTGGCTTCTGTCCAATGTTAAGTCTATGGAGGGAATGTCATGGCTGGTATTTTTTTGAAGAAAAGGTGGCAACCCTATCCGGCTTCCATGACAGTTTATACAGATCCTTATCTGTATAACTCCAGTTTTATGCATCTCCCACTTAGTCACAACAACACAAAATCAAAACAGTTAGGGAGGGGGTCCACTGCACATGATCTCATGTAGAGAACAATCAGTATAGACAGCAATGAGCATCCCTATAGCATTTCTCACATAGCACCGAGTTCTGAGTGACAGTTCAGGGAGGAAGGAAATTTCTCAACCCTGCTCCCCTGCAGTCACTGCAACGTATATACATAACAAGACTGTGACTAAACACACACACATAAACTACGGAATAAGCAACGCAAGAGGAAAAAAATCATTATATTTTCTTTCACAAATATATCCAAAATTATGCCTGTAAACTGTATTTCATTAACTTTTCCTTCTCTGACCAATTACAGAGATTTAATCATAACTCGCACTCTCACTGTGAACAGAGAGAAGGTGGGGCTAATGCTGCTGGGGGAAACTTCTTGTTGTGACAAGACAAAGTTAACCCATAATATCCCATATTCTCCTCTAGAGAGTGTTTCCTTTCTCTGCACCTGACCCCACACATCTATTGGGGTGATAATGAAGAGGAAGTAGCTATAATTTTGCCTGACCAATGGAAAAAAAATGATTTTCTTTACGCTGTAACTCGTGCATCCTGCAAAAAAAAAAAAAATTAGCAAGTGTGTAATTATGTGAAAAACAGGGTGAGCCCTGCCACTGACCACACCAGCGATTGTCAACCAGGGTGCAGTGGCACTTTGGTGTGCCACTGGACATCAGCTTAGGGTGCCCCATGTTTTCTATAAAGACTAACAAAAATGTACGTTTAAATAACGATTTATAGAAATTGTTATGCACATTATGTGTAATTTTGTAATTATGATTGTAAGACCTAATCATAACTGTATATTTATGTATAGTACCTTCAGTATGCCATTGATAAAGTACATTAAATATGTTAGGGGTGCCCCGAATGTTCTAAATTACGTGTTAGGGGTGCCCTGAATGTTCTAAATTACGTGTTAGGGGTGCCCCGAACAAAAAAAAAGATTGAGAACCACTGGTCTACACAATATCTCCAACCAGTGAAAGTCATCTAGATGCTATTGTATCATGCATTACCAAGAATTAGTCAAATTATATAACCCTTTTTCTTTTTCCAACATTTAATCTTATTATTTTCTTTCATGATACCTCAAGTTTGATCCACTACTTAAAGGAGTAATAAACTTTTTTTATGAAAAAATATATATTGTAGGGATTTTCCTATTGAGTAAAATAAGGGTACTCCCACTGCCGAGAGATTTATATTTCCAGAGTTATTACAGTTTAAACCCATGTTTTTTTACATTAGCAGTGCCCTCTAGTGATCAAATTCTAATTAGATTTCCTGTTAGATTCTAATGGAGAGGAAAGTCAGTGACATACAGTTCTCCATAGAATGTGATAGAAAGTGCTGAGTCACTTCCTGTCAGTTAGAACTATCAGGAAGTAAACACAGTAAATTCACTTCCTGTCAGTTAGAACTATCAGGAAGTAAACACAGTAAATTCACTTCCTGATTATTTAAACTGCTATAAATTTTGCCCAAATATGAGAATATATGGCGCTCTGTAAATTATAATATAACCATAAATATATGTATGCTATAAATTACTAAAACATATGGTATCAATAGGATCGGGTCAGTGTGGTACTACCTTTAACACAGCAAGCTACAATCCCTGGAACGTGTGTACTCAAACCTAACCCTACCAAAGAAACTGCAAAAATAGGAGAGCGCTAACAAATTAGACAATATCCATATAAAAGTGGCAATTAAAGGCAATGAGTAACTATTAGACGATTTATAAAAAATGTATTTATCTATAAACACACATCAATCCACAATGTATACATTGCTAGGATTACAAACGCTAAAAAGTCCAAACACACTCATTAAGGAAATATGAATCTTCTTTCTTCGTGCATGCACCTTGATCGATAAATTGAACTCTCCCGACTGTGTATATATGTATATATATATATACACACACATATAAGCCTCTATTACGTGGTTTCCCCCGTCTATTGTCCTTCTCCCCCCACGTGTATTTGAAGGCAGCAGTGTATATTGTAGCAGTTATCAAAAGGATACTTAGCTGGAACAATGTATCTCCTCCAACTCTCCAACAATGTTTGTTACTGCACACTTCTCCACTGCTATTTTAGTGCTCCTTCCTCCAACACTGGGGGTACGGGCAACATTCCTCTTTCCCACATATAGTAAAGTCAGCTCTCTTCCTTCGGCTATTAAGCGGGCAGAGTTCAAACAATCTAGTTCCAATTAGTGCTTAGCAAACTCCTTACTCTCATGAGTGAATGACTGGACAATTTATAGCACTATAATATGTTTATCCAACGCGTTTCGCACTGCACCTCAGCACTTCATCAGGGATAGACTAACATATTAAACTAGACTTATAATGTCCATTTATACATCTTTCAAATCTCTTGCTCATCTACCTCCAATGCTAGCTGATTGTATTCAGCTGATTACTCACAATACGTAACTTGCCTTAAATTAACCCATTATCTCTATCTAATCCTTCTCCTTCCAAGGAGCAAATCACCTCACAAATCAGAAAAAAACATTATAATGCTTTTTACAAAAACTATACATAATAAAATTATATTAAAAACTGAAAGTTAAAAATTGTAAAAATTAAAAAATAAATTAAAAAAAAGAAAAGAGTTGATTTTCTATACCGCACCCGTCCGTACCCCCAGTGTTGGAGGAAGGAGCACTAAAATAGCAGTGGAGAAGTGTGCAGTAACAAACATTGTTGGAGAGTTGGAGGAGATACATTGTTCCAGCTAAGTATCCTTTTCATAACTGCTACAATATACACTGCTGCCTTCGAATACACTTGGGGGGAGAAGGACAATAGACGGGGGAAACCACGTAATAGAGGCTTATATGTGTGTATATATATACATAGCCGGGAGAGTTCAATTTATTGATCAAGGTGCATGCACGAAGAAAGAAGATTCATATTTCCTTTATGAGTGTGTTTGGACTTTTTAGCGTTTGTAATCCTAGCAATGTATACATTGTGGATTGATGTGTGTTTATAGATAAATACATCCTATATAATAATTCGCTAAGTTGTGTGTAACGCCCGACATGCGCAGTAGACACTGCTGCGCGTGCGGCAGTCATGCGCAGTACAGACTGCCCACTCCGCGGCTGACACAGAGCTGGGTGCTCCGAAGGAGCGTCCAGCTCTGTATCAGCAGTGGCGCGGGCAGTCTCTGCTGCACGTGAATGGCCCGCGACCGGCTGCCAGAGGCACTGTGGCCCGTGTAACGGGCTGTTCAACTAGTTTTTTATAAATCGTCTAATAGTTACTCATTGCCTTTAATTGCCACTTTTATATGGATATTGTCTAATTTGTTAGCGCTCTCCTATTTTTGCAGTTTCTTTGCTATAAATTTTGAATAAAACATCTGACAGCAGTGGGAGTGACCTTGTTTTACTCAGCAGGAAAAGTTCTATAATATATGTTTTCATAAAAAAAGTTTACTGCTCCTTTAACCCCTTCGAGTCCGGTGACGTACCAGGACCATCACGCTGGTCCGGCACTTAAGGACCAGTGACGGTCCTGGTACGTCACATACTTTTACTCACCGCGCTCCTGCAGGAGCGCGGTGAGTAATACCGGTGACTGAAGTTGATCGCTCCAAGACCGGAGTGATCTCTTTCAGTCCCTCCATTCGGCGTGCCGCCCCACGTGAAAAAACAAGAGCACAGACCAATATGAAAGCAAAATCTGTATAGGTTCCTAGTCTGTCTAATGTGCTTGTCCTTACAGCACTGACGAAATAAATACGCCCAAACCATACAATGTGCACACCCAGCCGTTAATCAGGACTTCAAAGTCAGATCATACTGAGGTTTCCCGATAGTAGCTTCGTTTTCTCCCAGAGTCTGCTTCAGAAATAAAGACACACAAAGGGCATACAAGCCCTCTAAGGGTAACACTTTCTAGGCCAGAAATACATACAAAACTGCTTCTTCAAGATCAATACCTAAAAGCAGAACCAATGATGGCAGTGAAATCTCTAGTCCAGTATTTACTTTAATATAGGGTGACCAGTCCTCTCCTTTAACTGGGGACAAATATGAAAAATGCATACTGCAAGGCTTCTTTGATTTCAGTGCAGTCCTGAAAGATGCCTATTTCCTATGTGTCCCCGGTTAAAGGTGAGGTCTGGTCAGCCTACTTTAATAGACACATGCAGTTTTAGCTGCAGTGTTAAAATCATGGTAGACACTATATAAATTCAAAACATAATATTGCCTTTAACTCAATTCCATCCTTGCCATACATATACACCTGTTGAAAAAAGTAGTACAGGGTAGCACAAATATCTCTCCCTTCCTACCTGCCAGGAGGCTGTGTAAGCAAGGGCCGAACACCTAAAAACCCTAAGATAACCAAAAACATTTTTATAAAAAATATTTAAAAAAAACCCAAAAAAATGGTTGATCATAAAGAATGAAAATTATCAAAAACTGCCCCAATGACCATCTCTTGTTTAACCCCTTAATGACATGTGACGTACTATGACTGTCACGGTCCTTGAAATACTTAAGGACCGATGACAGTCTTAGTACATCACGTACTTTTTACTTACATCGCTCTACCGGGAGCGCTGTAAGTAAAAATAGGGCCTGAAATTGACCGCTCCAAAATCGGAGCAATCTCTATCAGGCCCCATAGTGACGCGCTGATACACGCAACAGGTCACGTGTACCGGCGCGTTGGCGTGGATCAACATGGTCCTTATGGGACGGAAACGTCCCAAGACCTCCGGTAGCTAAGGGGTTAAGCGTTGATTTATGTTGTATCAATTTAACAGAAAAAGTCCCACTGTTATCCAGATATATTGATGTATAATAGATATGACATCACAGTCTTAATATTAATATTAAATATTTGATTATTCATACCTTACCCATTTTTTTGGTGCCAAACCTTTGGGACTACCAGTTGAAAATATATTTATACTGCCATAATATTGAGTATTTTATACACCATACTCCCTGAAGAATTTTGAGAATATTGGTTGATAAAGGGGGATACTGCAGTGAATACCTGGAGGTTAGCAGAGTGGTGTGAACCAGCCTGGGGTTTGAACCAGGAGTGCTGATTGAAACTGGGAGGCAGTAAAAACCTCATTTACAAGTGAGTACCAAATTTGGAGCACGTGGTGAAGGAAAAGAATTTGGAAAATACTACACTTAGAAGAAGTCTATTTGTGCTCTTTTTATATTTTTCTGTTATTTCATGTATATTATGTCCACTTAGATGGAATTTTCTAAACAAGTACCATTCTCTCACAATTGCTACTTGTTCATTCGGATCACCACTGATTCAACACACAGTATTAAGACTTCCTTTAGATAATCATACAGGAAAACACTCGGGTATGTAGAGATCATCACTAATATCATTTTTTGCAACCTCTCTCTTTAAGAGTTGTCTACTCTCTATCACTCTCAAGCATTAAAGCATTACATTCATTCTTTAAAGGGATAGTAATACTTAAAATGTAAAAAAAAATATGTTGTAGAGTTTATCCCCCTGAGTAAAACAAGAGTACTCCCACTGTTGAACGGTGTTTCATTCAAAAGTTATTAATTTTCAAAGTTGAATTTTTTAGGTGCAATATCACAGTGGCCTGAAATTGTACAGTGGCGCTGTTGCTACACCATCCTATGGAGATTTATGGTCAACTGACCAGAGCTGTCCATAGGATCGTGTAGCAACAGCGCCACTGTACAATTTCAGGCCACTGTGATATTGCACCTAAAAAATTAAACTTTGAAAATTAATAACTTTTGAATGAAACACCTTTCAGCAGTGGGAGTACCTTTGTTTTACTCAGGGGGATAAACTATACAACATATTTTTTTTACATTTTAAGTATTACTATCCCTTTAAGTGTTAATAGCGGGTGCAACCTCAAAAGATGCCATTTTCACCTAGGTAGGAGTCCATCGTACAACAGTTAGGTATATCTATATAATTACTGTGTGACTTAGGGTGACAAGTCCAGTTTAACCCACTGACCACTGAGCATATGACAGGGATGGGCAATGTGAGGTTGTTTGTTACCAGAGCATTTTAGGAATAGTCGATCAATCGCTCCATTGCCCACACATGGCTTACAAGGACAGCCTGTCGCTTTAACAGATCAGATAACAGCCTGGATTTGGTGCTTGCTGTTCTCAGAAATCCTGTCTCCTCTTCCATTCCCAGACCACACAGCTGTTGCTAGTTACTCACTCTTGGCTCATGTGCAATTATTCCAAATCTGTTACCTTGTTTAAACCCTGCAGAATGTTTAGATGTTTTCAATATGCTAAACATCAAACTTGCATAAAGTCATTAAACAGCTTTGTGTCATGAAATGGTGACCACAGTGAATACAAAACTGTGTTTTATTTATTATTTAACTGTTAAAGGACTCCACAATGTGTTGCAAACCCATTTGGTCCTCAAAGGATTAAAAGAGAATTATACCCTACAGAAATAGGCTCTTAATTTATCAGAATGATTACCTGGGTATTAGTCCACCATACAGCAGTCAGGTGTATCTGTATAATAACTGTGTTTAATAGAAGCACTTACCTAGGTAGGAGTCCATCATACAGCAGTCAGGTGTATCTATATAATTACCGTGTGTGACAGAAGCACTTACCTAGGTAGGAGTCCATCACACATCAGTCAGGTGTATCTATATAATTACTGTGTGTAACAGAAGCACTTACCTAGGTAGGAGTCCATCGTACAGCAGTCAGGTGTATCTATATAATTACTGTGTGTAACAGAAGCATTTACCTAGGTAGGAGTCCATCACACAGCAGTCAGGTGTATCTATATAATTACCGTGTGTAACAGAAGCACTTACCTAGGTAGGAGTCCATCACACAGCAGTCAGTTGTATCTATATAATTACTGTGTGTAACAGAAGCACTTACCTAAGTAGGAGTCCATCACACAGCAGTCAGGTATATCTATATAATTACTGTGTGTAACAGAGACACTTACCTAGGTAGGAGTCCATCACACAGCAGTCAGGTGTATCTATATAATTACTGTGTGTAACAGAGACACTTACCTAGGTAGGAGTCCATCACACAGCAGTCAGGTATATCTATATAATTACTGTGTGTAACAGAGACACTTACCTAGGTAGGAGTCCATCACACAGCAGTCATGTGTATCTATATAATTACTGTGTGTAACAGAGACACTTACCTAGGTAGGAGTCCATCACACAGCAGTCAGGTGTATCTATATAATTACTGTGTGTAACAGGAGCACTTACCTAGGTAGGAGTCCATCATACAGCAGTCATGAGTATCTATATAATTACTGTGTGTAATAGAAGCACTTACCTAGGTAGGAGTCCATCATACAGCAGTCATGTGTATCTATATAATTACTGTGTGTAACAGAAGCACTTACCTAGGTAGTAGTCCATCATACAGCAGTCAGGTGTATCTGTATAATTACTGTGTGTAACAGAAGGACTTACCTAGGTAGGAGTCCATCATACAGCAGTCAGGTGTATCTATATAATTACTGTGTGTAACAGAAGCACTTACCTAGGTAGGAGTCCATCATACAGCAGTCAGGTGTATCTCTATAATTACTGTGTGTAACAGAAGGACTTACCTAGGTAGGAGTCCATCACACAGCAGTCAGGTGTATCTATATAATTCGTGGATTTTCCTAACAAATTGTGAAGGAAAGTCGGAATTTTATTAAAAGACACGGATACAAATATTATGCTTTATCCTTCTCACTGCTCCCATATAGCAGCAGAGGAACTGTTTATTTAAACAACCAAAACACAGAAAATTAACCATGAGGTATCCTCCTCCCATAGCACCCTCCCCATCTCCTATAAAAGGGGAATGTCCTCTGTAACTCCTCCTCTTTCGACCAATAGCGACCTAAACAGAAAGGAACCGGACTCCACTGCCGGAAACATAACGGATCTCCAACCGAAAATGAACAGGTCAGGTCCTCCCCCTGAGAATCCACCGTATTCCATCATACGACGAACGACACAACGGCATGTAGCGGATCAACCTGGAAAAAAGAAACAGCATGAAAGGGAGGGAACCCAGGGAGGGATAATATTCGTCTCCGTGTCTTTTAATAAAATTCCGACTTTCCTTCACAATTTGTTAGGAAAATCCACAAATTTTATTGCATTCCACGGAGACTTCATATTATGCTAGTTTAAAGCTGCATAAACCACCTCACTAGTCACATGAGATACAGGTTTAAAATAAAATTCCCTAAACGTGGACTCCCTAGACCAATCCGCAGCCCGTAAAATATCCTCCAAACGACCCCCTGTTTGAAAAGTCATGGACGCCATTGCACCCCTGGAGGAATGGGCTCCAAAAAGGGTGACATCAATACCTGCCAACTGCATCACCCAACGGACCCAACGAGCCAAAGAAGCCGTAGACACAGGCAAATGGGGCCTGCGGATAGATATCAGTAATTGGGACCAGGTCGAGCAGCGCAAAGCAACCGTCCGCAATTCGTACTCCCGTAAACAACGAACCACGCAGAGCTGAGGTCGGAGCGGAAACGCAGGATACAAAACAGAACGAGAACTAGTTTTAGTGCGCCTAGAAATCACAAAACGGACCCCTTAAGGCACAAAAGAACGCCCGTGGAGATCCAAGGAACGGACATCCGATACCCGCCGAAAAGAAACCAAACACAGTAACATCGTCAGCTTAGCGGAAAGCTGTTTCAATGATAGAGATTCATTGGAGGGCCAAGCTTCCAAGAAATCTAAAACGACGTTGACATCCCATAAAGAACGATACCGCGATTGAGGAGGCCTGGAAAGCCGAATGCCCCGTAAAAGACGGCAGACCACTGGGCACCGACCTACCGGCGTCCCATCCACCAGAACATGTCCAGCCGATATGGCCGACCGATAAGTGTTGATGGTCCGATAGGCCCTACCCTGGTCAAACAAGGAGGACAGGAAATTGACTACTGCCACTGGAGACGCCGACACGGAATCCAGATCCCGTGCCAAGCACCAACGATGCCAAGCTGCCCAAGCCGACTGGTATATGGCTCTGGTACCAGGTGCCCATGACTCAGCCAGAAGGAACCGAGCTGACTGCGAAAAAGATCCGACAGAGCCCTGTCCCCCGAGATCAACCACGCCATCAACTGGAGTGAACCGTTGAGAACCAGTTCGTGGGGAAACCCCAACACATCCACCAGAAGATGAGGGAACCACGGCAGAAGACGCGGCATGTCCACCGACAACTCCAATAGCTGGGGAAACCAAGGCTGAGACGGCCAAAACGGGGCGATCAGGACTACCGTCGCACCCTGCCGCCTGACAGATAGAATCGTCCGAGCTATTAGGGCAAAAGGAGGAAAAGCATAAGTGCGACCCGGAAGCCAGGACTGTAGGAACGCATCCACAGCCATCGCCTCCGGATCCGGACGCCAACTGAAGAAGCGCGGGAGCCGTCGATTCAGACGAGATGCAAAAAGATCGATCTGAAGAGGACCCCACAACTCCTCCAGAGCGGAAAAAACCTGCCCATGTAACGTCCAATCGCTGCGGTCCGCAAGAAAACTGGAATTCCAATCGGCCACTGCATTGGACAGACCCGGTAAATATTCTGCCTGGACCATCATGTTGCGGTCCAGACAGAAATGCCAAAAGTCGCGAGCGAGCTCCGCCAGGGGCTTGGATCTCGTGCCCCCCAAGCGGTTTATATACCTATCACGGTGCCCGTGATTTGCTGCAGTTACTTGTCTGTCACCAGTAGGGGGCTTCTATTGGCTGTCTGCAGATAGCCCGCCTCTTATTGACTATTTAAACCTGGATTGGGCACCCTTTGAGTGCCCTTTCGTGTTGTTTCTGACCTTCTTGCTATCACTATGCTAGTGATAGCTGGGCCTCTGTTCCAGTGTTCCTGAGTTCCTGATCTCATGTGTTCCTGAGTTCCTGATCTCTACTGTTCCAGTGTTTCCTGCATGCTGAAGTACTTCCAGTCCTGGTTCCGGCCTAGTCTCTGGTGTTGCAGTTCCTGCTGAACTTCTCTGCTGTTTTCTGACCTGACTGATCGTTGCTGGTTCCTGTCATCTCATCACCTGTCTTCAGTATCCTGGCGACCTTCTGCCTGGTCGCGTTGGTGACATTGCTCAATTCCGTGTTGGTCCCAGCGTGCGGACGCTGGTTTGCTCCCAAGCCTTGCGGCTATACTAACTCGCTTGTTACACCAGTGTGCGGTCACTGGTTTGCTCCAAAGCCTATCAGCTATACAAATCTGTGTTGGTCCCAGCGTGCGGACGCTGGTTTGCTCCTAAGCCTTGCGGCTATACAAACTCACTTGTTACACCAGTGTGCGGTCACTGGTTTGCTCCAAAGCCTTTCAGCTATACAAATCTGTGTTGGTCCCAGCGTGCGGACGCTGCTTTGCTCCTAAGCCTTGCGGCTATACAAACTCACTTGTTACACCAGTGTGCGGTCACTGGTTTGCTCCAAAGCCTATCAGCTATACAAATCTGTGTTGGTCCCAGCGTGCGGACGCTGGTTTGCTCCTAAGCCTTGCGGCTATACAAACTCACTTGTTACACCAGTGTGCGGTCACTGGTTTGCTCCTAAGCCTTTCAGCTATACATATCTGTGTTGGTCCCAGCGTGCGGACGCTGGTTTGCTCCTAAGCCTTGCGGCTATACTACACGCTTGTTACTCCAGTGTGCGGTCACTGGTTTGCTCGCTAAGCCTAACGGCTATACTATTCAGTGTTGTTTCCAGCGTGCGGACGCTGGTTTGCTCCAAAGCCTTGCTGCTTAACGATTCTGCTAATTTGCCAGTTCCATCTGACTGCTGCTATTATCTCTGGGCTGCCCTGCCCGGTATTGGTAAGGCCGGTAGAACCTTTTACCACATTCCATCTGAGGTTGCCTTACCCGGTATTGGCAGGGCCGGTAGAGCCTACATAGTGTATCTATTGAGGCTGCCTTGCCCGGTAATTTGGTAAGGCCGGTAAAACCGTTATGCTATTCCATCTGCAGGTTGCCTTACCCGGTATTGGCAAGGCCGGTAGAGCCTAAAGACTGTCCTGTCCGGTATATTGACAGGACCGGTAGAGTCTGCCTTCTGTCTGTGCTATATTCTGTATATATATATATATGTATGTTATTGCCGTCCTAAGTTATCATTTATTATTTCAATAAAATTGATTTTTTTTACCTAAAACTTGTGTCTGAGAGTCATAATAAACCGTGACAATACCTCACCGCGGACACATTGTCCATTTGAAGGAGGACACAGCAATTGACCTGATCCCTCGCTAAACTCTTGAGGGCAAAGGACCCGGCCAAAAGTTCCTAGCAATTTATATGTAGATCTCGCTCCTCCACAGACCATTTCCCCCCGGTCATCAACGCTCCGCGACGCGCTCCCCACCCGACGGAACTTGCGTCGGACTCTATCACGATGTCCGGAGCGACGCCAAAAATAGCCCTGCCGTTCCAAGCATCCAGATGCTTGAGCCACCATACCAATTCCTCGCGGGCGTCGGAAGACAGGGCTATGACATCGGAGTAACTGAGACCTCTCCGCAGGTGTTTCGCCTTCAACCTCTGCAGAGCCCGGTAATGCAGAGGACCAGGGAAGATGGCCTGAATGGAGGCGGCTAGAAGACCCACAATCCGGGCCAAAACCCGCAAGGAGAAACGACCCTCCCGCAGGACGGCCCGTATCTCCCTCCTTATAGATCGCACCTTCTTCACTGGGAGACAGAGGGAGACCCGATCCGAATCGAAGAGGAAACCGAGAAACTCCATCTTCCGAGATGGAACCAATACGGACTTCTCCCAATTTATGAGAAAACCCAGAGAGGTCAATAACCGCAGGGTCAGTGCCGTATGGGACAAAAGTCGTTCCTTGTCCTGAGACATGATCAACATGTCGTCCAGGTAGATAACCAGGCGCACCCCTCGGCTGCGCAAAAAACTGACCACTGGTTTGAGCAACTTGGTAAAACACCATGGAGCTGATGAAAGCCCAAAGGGAAGGCAGGTAAACTGCCAAATCCGGCCTTTCCAAAAAAACTGAAGGAAACATTGAGACGCTGGATCCATGGGAACCGTCAGGTAAGCATCCTTCAAATCGATCTTCACCATCCAATTATCACGGTGCCCGTGATTTGCTGCAGTTACTTGTCTGTCACCAGTAGGGGGCTTCTATTGGCTGTCTGCAGATAGCCCGCCTCTTATTGACTATTTAAACCTGGATTGGGCACCTTTCGTGTTGTTTCTGACCTTCTTGCTATCACTATGCTAGTGATAGCTGGGCCACTGTTCCAGTGTTCCTGAGTTCCTGATCTCATGTGTTCCTGAGTTCCTGATCTCTACTGTTCCAGTGTTTCCTGCATGCTGTAGTACTTCCAGTCCTGGTTCCGGCCTAATCTCTGGTGTTGCAGTTCCTGCTGAACTTCTCTGCTGTTTTCTGACCTGACTGATCGTTGCTGGTTCCTGTCATCTCATCACCTGTCTTCAGTATCCTGGCGACCTTCTGCCTGGTCGCGTTGGTGACATTGATACAATTCCGTGTTGGTCCCAGCGTGCGGACGCTGGTTTGCTCCCAAGCCTTGCGGCTATACAAACTCGCTTGTTACACCAGTGTACAGTCACTGGTTTGCTCCAAAGCCTATCAGCTATACAAATCTGTGTTGGTCCCAGCGTGCGGACGCTGGTTTGCTCCTAAGCCTTGCGGCTATACAAACTCACTTGTTACACCAGTGTGCGGTCACTGGTTTGCTCCAAAGCCTTTCAGCTATACTAATCTGTGTTGGTCCCAGCGTGCGGACGCTGGTTTGCTCCTAAGCCTTGCGGCTATACAAACTCGCTTGTTACACCAGTGTGCGGTCACTGGTTTGCTCCAAAGCCTATCAGCTATACAATTCTGTGTTGGTCCCAGCGTGCGGACGCTGGTTTGCTCCTAAGCCTTGCGGCTATACAAACTCACTTGTTACACCAGTGTGCGGTCACTGGTTTGCTCCAAAGCCTATCAGCTATACAAATCTGTGTTGGTCCCAGCGTGCGGACGCTGGTTTGCTCCTAAGCCTTGCGGCTTTACTACTCGCTTGTTACTCCAGTGTGCGGTCACTGGTTTGCTCGCTAAGCCTAACGGCTATACTATTCAGTGTTGTTTCCAGCGTGCGGACGCTGGTTTGCTCCAAAGCCTTGCTGCTTAACGATTCTGCTAATTTGCCAGTTCCATCTGACTGCTGCTATTATCTCTGGGCTGCCCTGCCCGGTATTGGTAAGGCCGGTAGAACCTATTGCCACATTCCATCTGAGGTTGCCTTACCCGGTATTGGCAGGGCCGGTAGAGCCTACATTGTGTATCTATTGAGGCTGCCTTGCCCGGTAATTTGGTAAGGCCGGTAAAACCGTTATGCTATTCCATCTGCAGGTTGCCTTACCCGGTATTGGCAAGGCCGGTAGAGCCTAAAGACTGTCCTGTCCGGTATATTGACAGGACCGGTAGAGTCTGCCTTCTGTCTGTGCTATATTCTGTATATATATATATGTATGTTATTGCCATCCTAAGTTATCATTTATTATTTCAATAAAATTGATTTTTTTTACCTAAAACTTGTGTCTGAGAGTCATAATAAACCGTGACAGTACGAAAGGGCCATGACCTCAGACAGCAAGGTTGAAGGTAACGCACAGAATATCCATTGGAGGATGGATGTGCTCGAGCAACGTTTGGATCAGTTGGCAGTTGCAATTCAAACGATCCTTGAACGCACGGTACCTGCTGACCAATCTAGCTCTAGCCCGGTGGTCTCGCCAAATCAGACACCGGAAAGTGATACCAGACCCCTAGGGGGTACTGTTAAAGGGTTAACGGCTTCTGCACCCTTGCCGCTAAGATATGATGGTGACCCTAGTCTCTGCAGAGGGTTCATCAATCAACTCGAAATCTTTATGGAATTGACGGCACACGCATTTCCCAATGATCGTAGTAAAGTGGGGTTCACGATATCACTGCTCACTGGCAGAGCATTGGCTTGGGCTAACCCCTTGTGGGAGAATGCTAAACCTTGTACTAAGAACTTTAGTGAATTTGTGCGTTCCTTTCGAAGAGTGTTTGAGCCTCCTGGTAGAACCACCTCTGCTGCCAAACGCCTTATGGAGATACAACAGGGCAGGCGTACAGTGGGCGACTATGCCATCGAATTCCGCACATTGGCAGCAGAGGTAGGTTGGAATAACGAGGCATTATTGGCAGCCTTCTCTCAAGGCCTGAATGACCACATTAAAGACGAAATCGCTGCTAAAGATCTACCTATTGATCTAGATGATTACATTGAGTATGTTATGATAATTGACTCCAGAATACGTGAGAGATCAATTGCCAGAGATCGTAAGTTACGGTCAAAAAATAATGAGCCTAGTAGCATGTTTTGCCCACCCATCCCTCCCTTGGCATTGAAGTCTAGTGAACCAGTACGGGAAACAAGTGAACCTATGGAAATAGGCTTCACTAGACTATCCAAGGCAGAGAGACTATATCGCAAAAAACAAGGGTTATGTTTATACTGCGGTAAAAAAGGGCACTTGCTAAATTCCTGTCCGGTACGTCCGGGAAACGCACACACCTAGGGTATCTTGGGGGACAGGCCCTAGGTGGTGTACAATCGTCCCCAGTGTCGGGCATAATGAAACCCACCATACAGGTGGTATTGTCTTGGGCACAACGCTCTGTGGAGGTTTTGGCCTTGGTTGACTCCGGTGCAGCAGGGTATTTTATGGATAATACCTTTGCTGAATTGCACGGAGTTCCACGCATTGAAAGAGAAAACCCCTTGACTATTGAAGCGATTGATGGTAGACCCTTAGAACCGCCTCAGGTTATATTTGAAACTATGCCATTGTCTATGACTATTGGGGCACTTCACAGAGAAGAGCAGCAGTTTCAACTGATTAATTCCCCGCACCATGCGGTGATATTGGGATTTCCGTGGTTACAGTTACATAACCCACAATTCGATTGGAAAAAGTGTGAAATTGCTGCTTGGTCCCAGTTTTGTATGGACAAGTGCGTCATCCAGCCTATTAAGGTCATGTGCACCTCCTCTGCTATGCCGGATGTGTACCAACAGTTTGGCGATGTTTTTAGCAAAGGAGAGGCTAGTATGCTACCCCAGCATAGACCTTATGATTGTTGCATTGAATTGCAGCCTGGTGCAGTACCTCCGAAAGGACGCACTTATCCATTATCTTGTGTTGAAAATAAGGCTATGGAGGATTACATTTCTGATGCCCTTGCTAGAGGGATCATACGTAAATCTACCTCTCCAGCTGGGGCTGGGTTCTTTTTTGTAAAAAAGAAAAATGGCGAATTAAGACCATGCATTGACTACCGGGGCTTGAATAAACTAATGGCAAAAAACGCATACCCAATACCACTCATCACCGAGCTTTTTGACAGGCTTAAGGGCGCTTCGATATTTACCAAGTTGGACCTACGGGCCGCTTACAATCTGGTTCGCATTCGAGCAGGTGATGAGTGGAAAACTGCCTTTAATACTCGAGCTGGGCACTACGAGTATCTAGTAATGCCTTTTGGGCTGTGTAATGCACCCGCAGTTTTCCAGGAACTGATAAATGATGTTCTGAGAGATATGTTACAGACATGTGTTGTGGTGTACCTCGACGATATACTGATTTACTCCCAAAACATGGCACAGCACATCAAAGATGTATCCGCAGTATTGCTACGACTCCGTGAGAACAAATTATTTTGTAAAATGGAAAAATGTGAGTTTCATAGAACCAGTGTGCCATTCTTGGGGTTCATAATTGGCAATGATGGCATTGCCATGGACAAAGAAAAGTTGTCAGCTGTCCTACAATGGCCAAAACCCAAGGGTCTTAAAGCCATACAGCGTTTCCTGGGTTTCGCTAATTATTATAGGAGGTTTATTAAGAACTTTTCTTCCATTGTCAAACCTCTGTCCGATCTTACGCACAAGGGTGCTAATCCTTCTTGTTGGCCGGTATCTGCTGAGAAAGCCTTTGAGAATTTGAAGCTGGCATTTGCTGCGGCTCCTGTGTTATCCCACCCCAATCCTTTACTTCCATTTACGTTAGAGGTTGATGCCTCAGATATTGGGGTCGGGGCAGTACTTTCGCAGCGACACGAGAAAGGTGGAACTCTCAGACCTTGTGGGTTTTTCTCTAAAAAGTTGACTGTCACTCAAAGCCACTATGAGATAGGTGACAGAGAATTATTGGCCATTATCCTTGCTCTTAAGGAATGGCGTCATTTGCTTGAAGGTACTAAGAATCCTGTCTTAATCCTAACAGATCATAAGAATCTGACCTATCTCTCGGAGGCCAAGAGATTGTCCTCTCGTCAGGCCAGGTGGGCACTGTTCCTGTCTCGATTTAATTTCATTGTATCATATTTACCAGGGTCAAAAAATATCAGGGCTGATGCACTGTCAAGACAATTTGAGGCCGACAGTGACAGAGTGGAAGCACCAGCTCCTATCATCCAACCTGATAGAATACTGGCTACTATACGCACGAGTATCACTTCTCCTCTAGGGGAGGAGATCCTGGCCTCTCAGGGGTCCGCTCCCCATGAAACCCCAGTGGGCAAATGTTTTGTCGCTGAATCATTTCGTACTAGGCTGCTCGAAACCTACCATTCCTCTAAGGCTGCGGGACATATTGGTAGAGACCAATTGTTATGGTCCCTTTCTCAGTTATTTTGGTGGCCTTCCATGAGAAACGATTGTGCCGAATTTACGAATGCCTGTGCCACCTGCGCCCGCGCTAAGACCCCGAGACATCTCCCTGTGGGCTTGCTTCAACCGGTGCCTAATGGCGAACGCCCCTGGTCTCATGTTTCCATTGATTTTATGGGAGAGTTGCCTATGTCGAAGGGGTACTCCTTTATATTCATGGTGGTGGACAGGTTTTCTAAAATGGCTCATTTCGTGCCCCTCCGTGGTCTTCCTTCAGCGAAGGAATTGGCAATGGTGTTCGCCAGAGAAGTATTCCGGTTGCATGGAGTGCCTAGGGTACTGGTGTCTGACAGGGGGAGCCAGTTTGTGTCTAGATTTTGGAGGGCATTTTGCCAACAGATGGGCATACAGCTGTCCTTCTCCTCTGCCTACCATCCCCAGACCAATGGAGCCGCTGAATGAGCTAATCAGGGCTTGGAACAATTTCTCCGTTGTTTCGTTACTGACCATCATGATAATTGGTCCGACTTGTTGCCTTGGGCAGAGTTCGCCAGGAACTGTGCGGTCAATTCTTCATCTGGGAGCTCTCCGTTTCTGATTAATTATGGGTTCCAGCCCTGTTTGCTTCCAGACTCATTTCAGACGCAACAGATTCCAGCTCTGGATGAGCATATCGAGCAACTCCGTTCCACATGGGCACAAGTTCAGAGGGCACTTGGTCAGTCATTTCAGCGTCATCAGCGCCATGCTAATCGCAGAAGGCTTCCAGCGGTTTCCTTTCAGGTTGGGGATAGAGTATGGCTTTCCTCCAGAAATCTCAAGCTGCAGGTTCCGTCTAATAAGTTGGCTCCTCGGTTTATTGGTCCATACAGAGTTATTCGCAAAATTAACCCTGTCTCCTATGCACTAGACCTACCTGCATCCATGCGTATCCATAATGTGTTCCATGTGTCCCTTCTTAAGCCTCTGGTTTGCAATCGCTATACTACCACACCTGTGGTGCCAGGACCTGTTGAGGTCGAGGGCCAGGAGGAGTACGAGGTTCAGAGCATTATTGATTCCCGTAGGCTTAGAGGAAGGGTACAGTACCTGGTACATTGGAAAGGGTATGGTCCTGAGGATCGATCATGGGTGGATAGTACGGACCTTCATGCACCTAGGTTAACTAGGGCCTTTCATGCCAATTACCCGCAGAAACCTAAACCCTATTCTAGGAGAGGGGGTCTTTGAAAGGGGGGTACTATCACGGTGCCCGTGATTTGCTGCAGTTACTTGTCTGTCACCAGTAGGGGGCTTCTATTGGCTGTCTGCAGATAGCCCGCCTCTTATTGACTATTTAAACCTGGATTGGGCACCCTTTGAGTGCCCTTTCGTGTTGTTTCTGACCTTCTTGCTATCACTATGCTAGTGATAGCTGGGCCACTGTTCCAGTGTTCCTGAGTTCCTGATCTCATGTGTTCCTGAGTTCCTGATCTCTACTGTTCCAGTGTTTCCTGCATGCTGTAGTACTTCCAGTCCTGGTTCCGGCCTAATCTCTGGTGTTGCAGTTCCTGCTGAACTTCTCTGCTGTTTTCTGACCTGACTGATCGTTGCTGGTTCCTGTCATCTCATCACCTGTCTTCAGTATCCTGGCGACCTTCTGCCTGGTCGCGTTGGTGACATTGATACAATTCCGTGTTGGTCCCAGCGTGCGGACGCTGGTTTGCTCCCAAGCCTTGCGGCTATACAAACTCGCTTGTTACACCAGTGTACGGTCACTGGTTTGCTCCAAAGCCTATCAGCTATACAAATCTGTGTTGGTCCCAGCGTGCGGACGCTGGTTTGCTCCTAAGCCTTGCGGCTATACAAACTCGCTTGTTACACCAGTGTGCGGTCACTGGTTTGCTCCAAAGCCTATCAGCTATACAAATCTGTGTTGGTCCCAGCGTGCGGACGCTGGTTTGCTCCTAAGCCTTGCGGCTATACAAACTCACTTGTTACACCAGTGTGCGGTCACTGGTTTGCTCCAAAGCCTTTCAGCTATACTAATCTGTGTTGGTCCCAGCGTGCGGACGCTGGTTTGCTCCTAAGCCTTGCGGCTATACAAACTCGCTTGTTACACCAGTGTGCGGTCACTGGTTTGCTCCAAAGCCTATCAGCTGTACAATTCTGTGTTGGTCCCAGCGTGCGGACGCTGGTTTGCTCCTAAGCCTTGCGGCTATACAAACTCACTTGTTACACCAGTGTGCGGTCACTGGTTTGCTCCAAAGCCTTTCAGCTATACTAATCTGTGTTGGTCCCAGCGTGCGGACGCTGGTTTGCTCCTAAGCCTTGCGGCTTTACTACTCGCTTGTTACTCCAGTGTGCGGTCACTGGTTTGCTCGCTAAACCTAACGGCTATACTATTCAGTGTTGTTTCCAGCGTGCGGACGCTGGTTTGCTCCAAAGCCTTGCTGCTTAACGATTCTGCTAATTTGCCAGTTCCATCTGACTGCTGCTATTATCTCTGGGCTGCCCTGCCCGGTATTGGTAAGGCCGGTAGAACCTATTGCCACATTCCATCTGAGGTTGCCTTACCCGGTATTGGCAGGGCCGGTAGAGCCTACATTGTGTATCTATTGAGGCTGCCTTGCCCGGTAATTTGGTAAGGCCGGTAAAACCGTTATGCTATTCCATCTGCAGGTTGCCTTACCCGGTATTGGCAAGGCCGGTAGAGCCTAAAGACTGTCCTGTCCGGTATATTGACAGGACCGGTAGAGTCTGCCTTCTGTCTGTGCTATATTCTGTATATATATATATGTATGTTATTGCCATCCTAAGTTATCATTTATTATTTCAATAAAATTGATTTTTTTTACCTAAAACTTGTGTCTGAGAGTCATAATAAACCGTGACACCAATCTGATGGTAGAAGTAGATCCCGAAGGCAATGAATCCCCTCCATTTTGAAATGGTGATACATTACAAACCTGTTCAGAGCACGCAGGTTGATGACAGGGCGAAGGCCGGAATACTTCTTCCGGACCAGGAAGACATTGCTCAGAAAACCGAGGGACGACTCCGAAACCGGACAAATCGCAGCCTTGCGTAGAAGCTCGGCGACCTCTTGGTCGACCAGACAAGCCTCTGAAGGAGCGAACCGAAAAGGGGTAGGACGATAAACCTGTACCGGTTTGGCGTAAAACTCTATGCGGTACCCGGCCACCGTGTGCAGGACCCACAGATCTGAAGTGATTGCGGCCCAGTGATGGGAAAAATGGGAGAGCCTGCCCCCCACCTGTCCTGGAGAAGAAAACAGTCTCTGAAAAGAACTCACCCGCAAAAGGTCTGGACTTGAAGGTCCCCCTGCCGGGCCTGGAACGCCAAGGTCTACCACGTTGCGGGAAGAAAGGGCCCTCCGGCCTGGGAACCTGGAACTGCTGGTACTGATAACCCCGGAACATCGGGCCACGGGTCTGGTATCTCTGCTGGGCAGGGAAAGAACGGCCGGACGAGCGACCCCTACCACGTCCGGCCCTGCCGAAAATCTTAGGCTGAAATACACGCTTCAGGGAAGACTGAGCTTTGTCCAAGGCAGTAAAGGATGCCACAAACTTGCCGAGGTCCTTAATGAAAGAATCTCCAAATAACTGCCCCTGGGCGGACGGGCCTGGTTCAGCTACCGCCATGTCCGTCAATTTCGGATCAATTTTCAATAGGACGGCTTTACGCCTCTCAGCCGCCAGGGCTGCATTGGCGTTGCCCAAAAAGCAAATAGCCCGCTGAACCCAGCCCCGAAGAACATGGACATCCACTGGTTCACCAGACTGAATAGAGGTCTCGGCAAGATTAAAGATCTTCGCAATAGGACCGAAAACATCCAACAATTTATCCTCACAAATACGAAGGGATCTATCCATGCCCCTGCGGGGGTCTTTTCCGTCCTTTGCTATGAACTTAACCATTTTTGGATCCAGTTCAGGAGTCTCACATGCCCGATTAGGTACAATAGGACGGGGACATTCGGCCCTCAGCTTATTGCTCGATTTACGGCTCAGCGGCTTACGCACCCACTGTTCAATATAGCTGGCTACATGTGACATAGGAGACCACTCCGAGGACCTAGGGTGATGAATGGCCTCCGGATCAAACAAAGGGACCCCCTGGGCATCCAAAACAGCAGTAGCTTTACTAGGATCCACCCCAAGGGTACCCGACCGGGTTGTAACCCGGGGTAAAACGACATCATCTGAAAGGTCACTGGTCCTAGATGAAAGAACCCAGTCCCCATCTGACGAATCAGAAGAATCACAAAAAGAGTCAGGCTTTGCTCTCCTAGCAGCTTTTCTCCTTATTACATCCACCTCAGGAGAAGAGGGTCTTTTTCGTGGGACAGATCCGCACGTGTCATATGTGCCGTCCGAGACAGGCACGGGACCGAGTCTGGGTCCCACCTCATTAACCTCCAAATGTTTAGATTTTTGATTGCACTTCCTAAAACTTATATCTAAATCCACCTTCCGCGGAAGGGTCTTAGCCAATGGCCCGGAAGCCACTGGTGAGGCCGCAGCAGATGCTGGGACCTCAACAGAAGTAGCCACAGTAGTGGTCTGAGAATTCAAGGTAGCCAGCATAGATTGGAGGAGGTTATTAGACATTTGCTTCATCATGGAATCAAACACATGTTTAAACTGATCAGGAAGAGGAACACTGGAACCGGGTAATGCAGAGGGACCCCCAGTACCAGCCGATCCCCTTGATCCTAATGTAGCCTGAGCATTAGAAAGGGCAGAGGAATGGACACTAGGGCAGCTGCCCTCATCACTAGAAGCCATGGTCCTCAAAAAGTAAAAATCAATATGCTGCTTTATATATTTATTTATTTATTATTATTATTATTTTTTAAGTATATGATGTAGGTATAATCCTTTCCAAAAACAGGCACTAAACCAAAATAGCTTCAAATATCCCTTAAAGGGTTAACCTGGAAGCTAATACAATATCCAAGCTTGTAGGAACTTCAGGGCAAAGAGACTCCCTAAGGGAAACTGATAGAGCAGCCGGTCCCCTAGAAACTACAGGGCAAGGAGACTCCCAGAATACTGCCAAAGAAAAACCCCCCGGTACTCACAGCACCAAACGCTAAGCAAAGCAAACAAACTCCTCACAACGAGGAGCACCGCACGCCAAACCGAGGCACCAGACGCGAGTTAGGAGTACCAACATGGCCACCAACCCGCGCCTGCGCCGTTTACATCGAAACCGGAAGTGACGCAATACCCGCGCAGGCGCACGCCGCCGACAGAGTTCCAACGGGCGCTCAGCCAGAATGTCACGCCGGACCCAAAGGCAATCCCTAGGCCACCAGGGACAGCGGGAAACGGCGCAAAGCACCAATACCCACTAGACCACCAGGTAGAAACCACCAAGGAAAGAAAAAATGCAGCAAGAGAAGGCGATGGGCGAAATAAGCCCAAACCACCGACCCCCCTCCGCTGCAAAGCAGGGTAAAAACAGGCAAGTCACGAAAAACTTCTTACACATAGAAAACATAACATTTAAGGAAAAAACAGTGAACACTTATCTGTTTAGGAGCAGCAGAGAAAGAGGAGGAGTTACAGAGGACATTCCCCTTTTATAGGAGATGGGGAGGGTGCTATGGGAGGAGGATACCTCATGGTTAATTTTCTGTGTTTTGGTTGTTTAAATAAACAGTTCCTCTGCTGCTATATGGGAGCAGTGAGAAGGATAAAGCATAATATGAAGTCTCCGTGGAATGCAATAAAATTACTGTGTGTAACAGAAGCACTTACCTAGGTAGGAGTCCATCACACAGCAGTCAGGTGTATCTATATAATTACTGTGTGTAACAGAAGCACTTACCTAGGTAGGAGTCCATCACACAGCAGTCAGGTGTATCTATATAATTACTGTGTGTAACAGGAGCACTTACCTAGGTAGGAGTCCATCATATAGCAGTCAGGTGTATCTAGGCTTTTATGGCAAAACTTACCAAGATGGACTCAAAGACCTTGGTATGTATATCTTAGAAGATAAGAGGGGAAGGAGGAGGGGCGATACTAATCTTGTAATGTATTAAAGGACTTAATAAATGTGGAGGAAAACATTTTTTCAGAAAAAAAGAAATACAAGAACAAGTGTTCATGATGTAAAGTTAGAAAGTGTAAGATTCCCAAGTGATATGTGACATACGGAACAGCTTCCCAGGGAAAGTGGTAATGGCTAATACAGTAAAGGAATGAAAACATTAGTCAATTCTGAGGACTTTGTAAGAAGATATTTTATTTAGATGCGGAAATGTGCAGATTAGATAGACCATCTGATCATTTTCTTCTATCCAAATTATGTTAAAGGGGATGTATCACCTCTATATAACTTAGCCTAAATACGTAGGTTATATATTGAATATTACTAAAAGTGTCTTAATTTTTTTTTAAGCTTTATTTGGTCTAAATTGAAGTTATAAACTCTTCCCTGTGTCATACCTCCATCGGGCTTAGCCCGTTTTTCTCCAGTCTCCATAACGGCGTGGTGCTTTGACACGCCATCTCTTCTGCCCTGGCTTCTTTGGTGCTTGCGTGTCAGCCCTTCCAGAGTTCCGGAGCATGCGCCCTGGCTTCTCTTTTTCTGTCGGCCTAGGGCACATGCGCGCTTCTCTCGCTTGTCCACCCTTCCAGCCTTGCCTTTTCCGGTGCCTCCCTTCTTAAAGGGGGTAAGTTCTGCACTGAGACGCGTTTGTATAGCATCTCATGCATCTCAGATCCAGAATCTGTATCACAAGCTGGATTCCATCTCGGGCATGTTGCAACAGCTGCAACCGAGTCTTGAGGGAGCTAGCGCCTCAGCCACCAGCCCTTCGGTACTGGTCCCTCCTCCTGTGGCTGTCCTCAGTCCTCTTCTGCCCTTCTCAGAGCGGTTTGACGGAAACCCTAAGGAATTACGGGGTTTCCTCAACCAGTGCCTTCTGCACTTCCGTGGTCAACCTGCACTCTTCCACGTCTCCCGCCTTAAGCCTTGGGTTCCGGCTCATTTTCCCCATCTGCGGGTGTCTGTTCTTGCTCCTGTTTCTTGGGTCCTGTTGGGTCAGGACGAGTACCTCATTGACGATATCCTTGATTCCCGTCGGGTTCGGGGTCGTCTTCAGTATTTGGTCAATTGGAAGGGTTATGGGCCGGACGAACGGTCTTGGGTGCCCTTGCGGGATGTTCATGCCTCCGCTCTTCGTCACCGTTTCCATGTGCGGCATCCATCTAAGCCTGCTTAATGGCCTCTGGAGGCGGCCATTGGGAGAGGGGCAGTGTCATACCTCCATTGGGCTCAGCCTGTTTTTCTCCAGTCTCGGCTGACTCCATAACGGCGTGGTGCTTTGACACACCGTCTCTTCTTCCCTGGCTTCTTTGGCGCTTGCGTGTCAGCCCTTCCGGAGCATGCACCCTTGCTTCTCTTTTTCTGTCAGCCTAAGGCACATGCTCGCTTCTCCCACTTGTCCGCCCTTCCAGCCTTGCCTTTTCCGGTGCCTCCCTTCTTAAAGGGGGTAACTCCTGCACTGAAACGCGTTTGTATAGCGTCTCAGTGTTGATTCTGTTATTGCAGTTCCTGGAATTCCTGATCTTCCTGTCTGACTACTCTCTCTCTCCTAGCTCCGTGTTTGCTCCTGGCTTGCCCATTGACTCTGCTCATCTCTTGCTCATTGTGTCCTGCAGATCTCCTGTGTATGACCCGGGTGGTTCCTGACCTCTCTTTCGCCCTGCCGTTCCTGTTTTGGTTCCTGTCTTCACCGTGTATGACCCGACCTGGCTACTGTCTCCTCTCCTGCCTGCTGCTTGTTTCTGAGATCCCAGTGTATGACCTGGCTAGACTGACTACTTCCCAGTCCTGTCCGGACTTCTCCACTACCCGCCTGACTACCTGAGTGAGTACTAGTTCCTGTTGGAGTGTGTCTTTCTCCCTGGGGATACGGTAGTATAGTTTGTCTGGGGGCGGTTATCGAGGGTCCCCTTTGGCTCAACTGAAGGGGGCTAATCTAGCTTTGTGGCTAGCATCTTTATTCAGCCTTGGCTGCAGCGCGACTCCCTCTAGGCAACCACCGCCCGCTAGCATCGCACCCCAGTGTCGCTCCCCAGCTTCTAGCTATCTGATCCCTTGTTGGAGGAAGTTGACCTTCTTCAACTCCTTAGTGTTGTTAGGTGGGCCCTAGTGGAGTCCTTTTCTCTGGGGTTAGTGCGAGGTATTCATAACACCTGCAGCTACTTCCGGATAGACATCGGTTACCTGCTCTGTAACCACAGTCCGTCACTCTGCCTCTGCTCCCCTTCCTCTATCCAGCCTCCTCCGATGATGGAGGCTTTCTGCATGTAAGCTGGAGTGGTCTCATTGGCTAGATATCAATCTCTGAGAGCGCTCCAGCTTACAGACAGAAGCCTCCGTCATTGGAGGAGACTGGATAGAGGGAGGGGAGCAGAGGCAGAGTGACAGACTGTGGTTATAGAGCAGGTATCTGCAGTCTGTCCGGAAGTAGCTGCAGGGCAGAGTTTATAACTTCAATGTAGAGCAAATAAAGCTTAAATTAGGACACTTTCTTAAAAATTAAGTCACTATTAAGACACTTTTACTCATATTCGATATATAACCTGTTTAGGATAACTTATATAGAGGTGATACATCCTCTATAAGTCCTTTGAGCGCAAAAGAGGTATCCAATGCATTCCACTCAAAGGGTTAAAACAATCTAAATATATAATAAGCAGCCAGGAGGTTAATGGAAGACTAACACCTCCTGATATTATGCCCCCACTTACCTTTCTCTGGTAATCCTAATGATAACTGTAAATCAGCTCAGTGTTCATCGGTTCCTCAAAATGAATCTTGAATTTGAGCTGGAAGTCATATCCATGGAGTCAGACTTGATTCATATGCAGTGTTTATCTTCAGTAGGAGACATTTGGGGTCATTTGGCCACCTCCATGGATATAAAATCCAGTATTACATACCTCCCAACAGTCAAAGTGTCCAGAGAGGGACAATTGCACTTAATTAGTGTCCCTTGCTATGCAGGATTAATGCTGCTGACAAAAATATGAATTTGATTGAATTTTAAACCGTATTAGCTGGTACATGCAGGCCAAATACTTTGAGTATATTAAAAAAAATAATGCAAATTGAGTTTAAATGTTAGGAGGCATGTAAAGACTGTCTGACACCCCAGCCAGGGCCACTGTCCACTGGGAGTCACAGAACCACACAGACACTGTCTAACCTCTGCCTTGTTCTATTGTCCACTGGTAATCACAGAACCACACACATACTGTCTGACACCCCAGCCACGGCCACTGTCCACTGGGAGTCACAGAACCACACAGACACTGTCTGACCTCAGCCTTGTTCTATTATCCACTAGTATTCACAGAATCACACAGACACTGTCTGACACCCCAGCCCTGTTCTATTGTCCACTGGTAGTCACAGAACTACACATACACTGTCTGACACTCCAGACCTATTCTACTGTCCATTGGTAGTCACAGAACCACACAGACACTGTCTGACCTCAGCCTTGTTCTATTGTCCATTGGTAATCACAGAACCACACAGATACTGTCTGACACCCCAGCCAGGGCCACTGTCCACTGGTAGTCACAAAACCACACAGACACTGTCTGACCTAAGCCCTGTTCTATTATCCACTGGTATTCACAGAATCACACAGACACTGTCTGACACCCCAGCCCTGTTCTATTGTCCACTGGTAGTCACAGAACTACACATACACTGTCTGACACTCCAGACCTATTCTACTGTCCATTGGTAGTCACAGAACCACACAGACACTGTCTGACATCGCAGCCTTGTTCTTTTGTCCACTGGTAATCACAGGCCCACATAGACACTGTCTGACACTCCAGCCTTGTTCTGTTGTCCACTGGAACTCACAGAACCACACATACACTGTTTGACATCTCAGCAATGTCCACTGGTAGTCACAAAACCTCACATACACTGTCTGACACCCAGGCCTTGTTGCGCTGTTCACTGGTAGTTATAGAACTTCATAGGCACTGTCTGACAACGTAGCCTTGTTCCACTGTCCACTGGTCTCCACAGGATCACTCATATACTGCCTGAAACCTTAGACATATGCCACTGACCACTGGTGGTCACAGAACCTCACATACACTATTCTAAACCTTAAACTTGAGCCAATTTCCACTGGTAGTCACGGAACCACACTGACATTGTCTGCCACATCAGCCTTGTTCCAATGGTTGTTACAGAAACACAAATACACTAACACCCAAGCCTTCTTCCATTAGAAGGAGTGAGTGGGATTAATAAGGAGAGAGGTGGTAAGATGGGGAGGTAGTTAAAAATAGGAGTAATTTTGAGGACAAAGGAATAGAAACAATAGATGGGTGTAAGGTGATTGAGCTATTGAGGGAGGAATGGGATAAAGTTCTAGAAATAAGAAGGAGAAAGGCTTTTGTAAATTGAGCAATGGAAGAGATTTGGGTAATACAATATCAGTGGCATGGGTTGGAATGGATTGTGAACGCTCTGAGAGAAAAGGAGGAAAAGAGATTAATTAAAATATAGCTAGTGACCAAATGAAGAGATCATTGATGCAGACTATACCTTTAACTGCACTTTTCACTAATGTGGGTCTCTTACTTGTTGCCACCCTGGCTGACCCTGCAACTGAGTAGCTGACTGGTGTCATATGACCATCATGGTACACCCTCTGCAGAGTCAGTTATGACATGTTCAGCTAATTCACTGATGTGAATCGGTTTGGTCTCTGGGAGGAACTGTGCTGTCGGCTCAACTACATTTATGCATATGTGACACAGTATACAAATGGTGGAGGACCAGGAAATATAATCTCTGTCTACAGTAATACTCATTCAGATACCATATTACTGTAAACAGAGATTGTGTTTTTTGGTCCTCCACCATTTGTATACTTTGTCACATATCATAAATGTAGCTGAGCCGACAGCGCAGTTCCTCCCACAGGCCAAACCGATTCACATCAGTGAGTTTGCTGACTACGTCACAATCCATTCCAACCAATACCACTGATATTGTATTACCTATATCCCTTCCATTGCTCAATTTACACCAGCCTTTATCCTTTCATTTACTAGACCTTTACCCCATTCCTCCTCACCTTACACCCATCTATTCTTTCTATTCCCTTGTCTTCAAAATTACTCCTATTTTAAACTACCGCCCCAAGGCGCCTTCATTTCAGTAATCCTGTATCTTCCTGCTTATTTGGGCTAAAACACAATAGGGTCACTGTAAGTGTAGTCGGTGGCAGCGTGACACATCACCAAATTTGTGAGTGTCACTCTGAATTTGTAAATTTTGGCAGCGATGGATTAATTAAAGATTTGTTTGGGAGAACCAAAGCACACAGAATTGATTCATAGTGGCCATTAAAATTTTCTGCCTAGATCAAGGAAAGGTTTTTTTTTCTTTTAATAATATGATGTAAATGTTCCCTTAACCCTTTGCATACCACACAGAGAGTTAATAAGAGAGTCTATGCTTTGAAAATCCAGAGAATAAGACACAGCACGTTGTGTTCCCTTTGTGTTTGTTAGGTTCAGAATCTTGTATTGTACATGATCAGTATGAGAATTGTATCCACTAACTCTGTGGAATGGGTAAGAGCTATTTACCTATCTAGATAACAGAATGGAATAGATTTGATAAATAGCCTTTAGCTTACTCACTAACATCAAAGGGAATGGGAACCCATAGGTGTCCTTAGATGAATTGTATCGCTAGCCTATAACATGATAGCTTTGTGAACAGTGGCTGCAGATTTAATTGCACATCTGTACAGTAAAATGTCAAAGTTTGAAGAAATTCGCACAGCAGAAAAGATTTTTACTTCAATTAGAAAACGCATTTATCCACTTTAGGTTAAGGTACTAAGATAGATTCTAGCAGTTCTGAGGCAAGCCAAGTGCATCGTAGGGCGACATATAAACATATCCCAACTTCCCTTAGATTTGGATGGAACATTTAACCCCTTGAATGTCCAGGGGTTAAATGCTCCATTTAGCACAATAAGAATTGCGATGTGCCTCTTATTGTGTTGTTGACTGGATACAGAATTCTAGTTTCTTGTAGTTCATCATCTTCCTTGAGATACAGTATATGTGCATTGTGAGCCAGTGCACTGGATATGTCCCTGGATTAAAATAAAACCAACCCATTAAGGGTCAGATGGGTGTACAATGCCCTGGTCCTTATGGGGTTAATCCTTTTTCTTCTTTATACTGGTTCCATCTTCCTTTTTTACTACTATTTATTAATCCTGGACCCTTTTATTCATTATTTTTTGTTTTATTACTTCTGTATTATATTCTGCTTTTATTGACCATTTAGATGTGTTTCCGGTCACCCCATATTTAGTGGTCACTGTAGTTCTCTTTTTTTACATTTTTTTTCTCATTTATTAGACTGAATAGATACCCAATATAGCATATACAGTCTAAATAATTCAAAGGTTAACAAGTAAAAGATATAAATCATCCCAAAAGTTCTATAGCAGAGTCAGATACTGAATTCCATCTTGTCTTGTTAGAACTTATAGTTGATCCGTTGGAATAAAGTCATGAACCAGTGTAAGGGACCAACTGTCATTTCTAACTGAAAAGATAGAGGTCAGTATGTCTTTTGTCATTGACATTCTGGGATAGTTTATATATTTTAGTCACAATAGTTTGAATTATTTCAACTATATTTTATGATAATTACCTATTAGAAACATAGAAGCATAGAATTTGAAGGCAGATAAGAACCATTCGCCCCATCTAGTCTGCCCATTTTTCTACTATAAAAACCTCAACCCCTTTTTGGTCCTTGGTCTTTTCTTATGTTAAGGACAGTCTTATGCCTATCCCATGCATGCTTAAATTCTGTCACTGTGTTAACATCTACCATTTCTGCAGGTAGGCTATCCCACGTATCTATTCCATGTGTATGTGATCTCAGTTATAGCTAAGAGTATAGTTTCCCTTTAAGGATCAGAGCAAAGTAAAACAATGCATATAAAATCCTTTTATCCTTAAAGGGGAAAGGTAGAATGTTTAATAAAGATGAGCCTGTTGTAGTAGTAGTCAGTGGCGTAACTATAGGGGTCGCACCTGTGACCGGGACCGTCACTCCAGGGGCCCGACCGACCCCTGCGACCCCTCCTCCTGGCATCTGCAATCTCCCTCCAGTGCTCTAGTAATGCAGAGCGCTGGGAGATGACATCATCTAGTAATGCAGAGCGCTGGGAGATGACATCATCTAGTAATGCAGAGCGCTGGGAGATGACATCATCTAGTAATGCAGAGCGCTGAGAGATGGCATCATCTAGTAATGCAGAGCGCTGGGAGATGACATCATCTAGTAATGCAGAGCGCTGGGAGATGACATCATCTCCCAGCGCTCTGCATTACAGAAGAGGACTGCACGGGAGCTCAACTCGCAAACTTGTGTCTCCTGCCACTACACTGGACCACCAGGGATTGGGAGGTAGGAGATGGGGGCATTGTGGAGGGCCTGGGGGCCAACATGGTCGGGGGGTGGGGGGGGCCCATGGCACTTCTTGCACCAGGGCCTGGAGGGTTCTAGTTACGCCTCTGGTATTAATATATGTAACAAATAAACAGGTGTGCCCTTACCTTTCCTTAATACATGCCCTTACTCCAGAATTGAAAGAAAATTAAACTTAAAGAAATCCTTGATTAAAGGAGAAGTAATGTTTTCTTATTAATGTATATTATTGGACCTTTTCAGTTGAGTAAAACCAGGGTACACCCATAGATGGGAGATGTTTCATTCAAACTATATTACAACCCAAACATTTTTAGAACAAACTGTTAACAACAGCACGTCCTGGGGAACAGAACACAAATTGTTTGATGTATGTCTATGGAGAGAGTTTCGTCTATTATTAAAACTCTTAGACATCTCTGTAGATAGCAATATCAACATTGCCAAGTTGTGATCATAAGAAATTGCAACTTGATTAGTAAAAAAACAAGTTTGAGCTGTATTAATTTTTGAAGAAACATTCCCCCTCTTATTTTACACAGTGAGGGAAAACAGCGACTTCTAGGGAGAGAGATTTACTAAGCGGTGATAAAGAGGTGATAAAGCGGAGAGGACTTCTCCAGTTTATCACTTCTCCAGTTCCTATGTTATTCTATGGAGCCTATACACTAAGATTTCTTCAACTTTAGAGATCTTAGTGAATAGGCTCTATAGAATAACATAAGGACTGGAGAAGAGATATCACTGGAGAAGTCATCTCCACCTTATCACCTCTTTATCACCGCTTAGTAAATCTCCCCCTAGAATCTTTAAGCCTGTCCTGTCTGCATTTGCTGTAAGGTTTCAAGGGCATGGTGTAACCTACCTAAGCACATAGTAACACAAGCGTTCATCTTTTATCAGAGGGGTCTCGGACAAAACGCACAGGGAGGAGAGGAAGAGACAGAGAGGTTGCCATTCTAAGAAATGAAAAGAAAGAATGAGAAATTAACCAAATAAAGTGTTTTATTCTAAGGCATGGTCACTTCTCAGGTGCACTGAAGTCATGTTTATCACCCACATGTGCCATTGTAGAGAGGAAATGTCTATATTCATATCAGACTGATCCCACTGACAGACTCCCAAATATCAGGGAAGAGAGGCATTTTCCCAGAGGCGTAATTAGAAGCCTCCGTGCCCTGGTACAAGAAGTGCTATGGGCCCCCACCACCACCACATTGACCCCCTCCTCAATGCCCTTATCTCCTACCTGGAGCTCCCACGCAGTCCTCTTAGTAATGAAAAGCGCTGGAAGATGATGTCATCTCCCAGCGCTCTGCATTACTAGAGCACTGGTGGGAGATTGCGGGCGCCAGGCGGAGGGGTCGCAGGGGGAGGTCGGGCCCCTGGAGTGCACAGGCCCGGTCGCAGGTGCGACCCCTATAGTTACGCCACTGATTAATACTACATCAGGCTCATCCTTATTAAACTTTCTACCTTTCCCTTTTAAGGATATGTAAGGAATATTTTTTTTTTTTGGTGATCTCCTCATGGTTAGTTGGGGGTTAATTATCTGCAGTTTGGCTGGCAACAGCAGATGGGCGGGCGATGCTAAATTATGTAGTGTTTATGAGAGACAGGCAGTGATGTCTCCACTATTCAGCCTTCTGTAACAACGCACATACGCACGCGTAGTATTAGACATCTGTATTTTAACCTGTAATCAACACAATAGATTCAGAGAGCCGTTTTTGGGATGAATGAGGGAGACTTGATTTTCACCTCTGTCCGTGCACCTGTGTCTTATTATGAGGTTTTGTGTAACCAGGCTCTCTCGTTGATAAGTACCCTTTGTTATTTCTTATCTTTCCTATCTTGCGTATTGTAGAGTTTGCTCTGGCAATAGTTTTCTTGTACTTTTTATCACCTGTTAGAGGTATGTCTCTCATACGCTTGTGAACTCTGGCAGGATGTTTATTTCATAACCTATTTAATTATTGCATGTTTTAATAAACTGTAGTTTTATAGTTTTCACTGCAGTGTGTTTGTCCTTATTTTTATTCTGAAATTCCAGACCTCTAATTGTAACAGGATAAAAGGATGTCATATGCATTGCTTTACTTTGCGACCCCTATAGTTACACCACTGCATTTTCCTTTACCCAGAATAAGAGACAGTGAAGAGAAGATGCCCTTCCAGGACCTGGACTTTGAAAAAGATTTGCATGTTTGAAAATTTAATTAAAAACTGCCTATACATCATGTTAGACAAAAGACCAGCGGATGCCTAGTTTAGAAGATATTGATCCTTTTATGTCTGGATGGTGATCTCATCCAGTACAGCTCTGTCTGCTAAAGAAGTTCCTGGTGCAGCACAGACCTTAAAGGACAATATAGGTAAAAGGTGGTAAACTGGCATTCAAAGGGTTGTCTCATACATTCCATTGACTTATTCATCTTTACTGGAACTATTCACGCAACAAAAGTCAGATATATCTTTGTACCACTTGGCTAGCCGCAGAGGGAGCTATGCTGACAAGGGAGATAAGAACTTTACTTTCAGTGGAATTTAAATTTAAAAACAATTTGCATGCGTGTATAACCTGTCATGTACTGTGTATTCACCCTTCATTCAAACATGCCTCAAGAAGAGACCTAAAGTGTATTGAAAGTGTGCATCCTAAAGCCACTCAGCCAATAAAGGCATCACTTTCACCCATTTTTCATTTTCAAACATCACTTTCACTCTACCAATCCCCCGATTAAATGGATAGTAATGTCTCAAAATAAAAGCTGCTTCAATTAATCTTTATAGTATTTGGGCCATGGAAAGTATTATTTCATTACTGTCAGAGTTGTAGTTCAAGAGTAATTGAATAACAAAGAATCCCATCCCGCCCCTTTTACCTAGTCTAAATCACCTCCCCTCAGATGTGGAATCTGGTCTCTTGACCAGACAGGTCACAGCAAAGGACAATCTTCTTACAGTGATCATAAGGAAAACCCTGCCCCCCCTTGACAAGTTTTTACTTACTTCACTGAAGATTGTCCCTCTCTGAGATCCATCCAGACAGTCTTGCTGCTTTGAGGGGAACAGTGTTACATCAGTAAAAGGGGCGGGAGGGGGATACTTTATCATTCAATTACTCTTGTACTACAACTCTGACAGTAATGAAATAACACTCTCCATGGCCCAAATACTATGATGATTAATTGGAGCTACTTTTATTGTGAAACACTGCTATCCCTTTAAAAGGAATGTACTGTAAAATCTCAGGTATAATACGCACCTGTGTATTATATGCAGGCGTATATTATACCCAAGATTTTAGGGGAAAACAAGAGTGCCTGTGTATTATATGCACCCTTGTTTTCCCCCTTACTCAAAAAGAGGGCTGCCAGATTCCTTCCCTCCCTCCCCCAGCGTAATCTGCTCTCAGAAGATCAGCCTTACTTGCACTGAAGTCTGATTCCTCTTCACTACGGGCGGCATGCTGGCATTTGCAGAACGATTCCATCTAGGGTTGCCAACTTTTCTTCAAAAAAATACCGGCCATGGCATTCTCTCCATAGACTTAACATTGGACAGAAGTCAATTTTTTACCGGCCTGTTGGTAAAATACCAGCTGGATGGCAACCCTAATTCCATCAATGTCCTGTCAGGACCTTCCGCTGCCAGCCAATGGTAATGCCCTGTAAGGATCTCAAGGTCCTTGCAGGGCAATACCGTTGATCCAATTGGCAGAGATCTAAGCATTGGATCTACGGTATAGCCTTACGAGGGCCTTGAGATCCTCACAGGGCATTACCATTGGCCGTCAGTTTAGATCTCTGCACATTGGATCTACTGTATTGCTCTTCAAGGACCTTGAGACCATGTAGTAACCTCACTTCCCAGCCAATAGGCATTTAGCTGCATTGGTCATGGATATGTGTAATGACACCCCTCAACAGAGATGGTGATATAAAAATCAATCTCTGTTAAATTTTTACTTTTTCTGACTCAAGCAGCAACCCGAACAGGATAATGGTGGGTTTACTTGGCAGGTGGTGGCATGGTGATAGCAGAATGGTGGTAGGATTTTAGTTTTTTTTTTTTAACTTTCTGTACATTGTGACACAACACGCAGGAGGCCCAAGATATAGAGGACACTGCTAGACCTCTGAAATCAAGGGAAGTGCAATACATGTTAAAGGGATAGTAATACTTAATTTTATCTTTACTTTATTTTATTTTGTAGGCATTAAAAAAAACATGAAGACCGATATAAGTCTCATCTCTCAAACCTTTATGGTTTGAGAGATATTCACAAGCAAAGTTTCCCCTCCCGCCCCTTTTACCTAGTGTAAGCCATCTCTTCTCAGATGTGTCAGTCCATAGACCAGACAGATAACAGCAGGGGACAATCTTCTTCCTATGAGAACAATGAAAGCCCTGCCCCCCTTGAAAAGTTTTTCAGGTTTTTCCCTTATCTTAATTGAAGATTGTCCCTCTCTGCAGTCTACCTGGGCACCTCCCTTCTGCTCTGGCTGAGAAGTGTTACATCAGTAAAAGGGGCGGGAGGGGGATACTTTGTCATTGAATTACTCTTGAACTACAACTCTGACGTTATTGAAATAACACTCTCCAAAGTCCAAATACCATGATGATTAATTAGAGCTGCTTTTATTATGAAACATTACTATCCCTTTAAATGATGTAAGTGTGTATGTAAGCGTGCGAATGACCGAATCAAAGGAACAAATGGATTTGAATGAAAGCATTGAATGTTATGTTCTTATTTCTGGAATTGGGTGTTCCACTCCATTTATTTCTTGTTTAAACCCAATTGTCACAAAACACTCAATTTTTGTTACATTTTCCATTAGTTCCAAAACCAACGCACAAGTCTAATTTGATATGACATGGCCTGTTTTTCACCAGACTCAGTGAAGCATTTTTCCTTTACACTTCTGACTTCCTGTTATGTTTTAGATGGCTTCCTGACAAGGAAAAGAAAGTTGCAAAGGACAATCCTTTCCTTTAAGGAAGGATTGGCAAAAAGTAAGAGAAATTTCCTGCAGGAATTTTACAAACAACAAAAGTTTCATGCTTTTTTCATGAAAATTCTTGCCTATGGAAAATGTATAAAAATGTTCACCTTTTCGCCACTTCCAATAAATTTCCCATGAGAACTTTGTTTTCTATGACTGCAAAATTTCCAGCTGCAATATGTCACCTTTCCGCCGAGCTCCTCCTGCTTCACTGCTTCTTCCCAAGTCCTTGCACGGGTCCTGTTGGCGCTTGCCGGTTCCTTTCGGCCGTTCACTCCTGCGGTGGCTGCCGCATTGTGTGCACGCGCGGGCATCTGTTTGATTCCTTTTGTGTTTACTGCATTCCGCATCGCATGTGGATTTGAATTACGTTGCACGCAACGCCTATATCAGCTTGCCGGTCCCTGGCTTCAGTGCACTGTTATAGTGTTTCTGAAGCCAGCTAGACCTGTGTTAGCTGCCTGTGAACTTGCCAGTTCTCCTTTAGAGTTTGCCAGTTCTTATTTCTTGCCTAGCCTTGATTCCTTCTTGCCCTGCTGTGTATGACCCTGCTAGTCCTGGACCACTCTTTGCCTGCTGATTGTGACCACTTCTTGCCCAGCTGTGTATGACTCTGCTAGTCCTGGACCACTCCTTTCCTGCTGATTTGTGTATTCTCCTAGCCTGACTGTGTATGACCCTGCTAGTCCTCGACTATTCACCTGCCTGCTGTTAAACGCCACTTCAGGTCTGGCAGCGCATATCCCTACCTGTCCTAGACCACCCGCCTAGTCTTATCAGCCCGCTTTTCTTCTCTGGAGAGTTTCAGCCACACTTGTGGCCTACGCTCCCCAGCGACGAACCCTACTCTGCGTTCTCCAGCCTGCACTCTCCCCTGCAGGAGAGATTGTGCTGTTTATTGCCAGGCTATCCTGGGCTTACTTCCGGCTCCTCTGGGGTGAGTCATCCAGCCTTGCGGCTGGCATCTGTAACCGGCCGTAGCCGCAGCAAAGCCTGACAATAGGCAGCCCACGCTTGACCAGCCACGCACCCTAGCGACGCTCCCCAGCACTCCCTCTCTTGCAGGATTCCTGCAATTGGGTGACACAATATTACTTGTTATGAGGTTTGAAGTGGAGAAATAAATAGCAACATATAGTATACTTTGAAAAGGTTGTTAGCAGGCTGAGTGCATTTGTCCTTTGCTCTCAATACTGACTTCCTGCTTAAGTAACATTGACACAACCATCTCCGAAGAAGAACTGTGGCTTGTGATATTCCAGCAGGGTGCAACACATGACATAGTTCTTTAAAGCCTCTGTTTTCAACAAAAGAAAAGGGCAGAATGTCAACCACCAACATTTTGGCAAGTTTACTATTCCACAGACATACGTTTGCATTATTTTTGTGCAGGTTTTGACTTCTTTCTAGCACGTAGTAAATGTGGGAAGGCAGAATAACTGTGTAACTTTATTGAATTTAATGACATGTGGAAGGGGGGTATGTGTGGGAACGCTATGACTCTTATCATCTCTAAAAACAAAGTCAGAGTCATACTTGTCTGCAGCAGGAGCAGAAAATCTTGACAAAAGCTCTGACAAATCATCGACACTTCCATTATGTGCCCCAGAGCCTCAGGAACATTTAAGAGTACTTTTGCTGCTGCTATTACTGATCTCACTGAGGAGGTGTAAAGCACACAATGGAATTGAATGTGTGTGATGTCTTGTCTTGGATCTCTACAAAATACTCTATCTCATCTTGTATCAGACTTCCTCAGTCACAGCTCAGTTACGGTCTCTGTCTCTGTTACCTATCACATTTTTTATTTTTATTTTTATTGTATTTATTTTAATTAGATGTCCCCCTATCACTGTCCACAAAACATAGTAACATAGTAACACAGTAATTTAGGTTGAAAAAAAGACTTGCGTCCATCTAGTTCAGCCCTTTTCCTATTCCTGTTTACCATCGTTGATCCAAAAGAAGGCAAAATAACCCCCTCAATATAGAAATTTCAAATTCTGCCTTGAATGGGGGGGGATTCACTCTTGATTCCAAATGGCAATCAGATTTGTCCCTGGATCAACAAGCACTAACTAAATATTAATCCCAATACATAGCCCTCTATGTTATGCTCTTTTAAATAAGTATCCAGGCCCTTTTTAAAGGCATCTAATGTATTCGATAAGAAAACAGGAAATAAAACACACATTCTGTTTATGTGCTACTTTCCCCAGACTCCCCTAGGGCACAGATAACAGACAGATCAAGAAGAAAGTTGTATCATGGTTGCCCGTGTCTTCCCAGTCAGTAACATATCATTTTGGGGTATCTGGGGTAATTGTCCTTTGCTCCCTTCTCACATGCCCAAACTCCCCTGACACAGAGATAGCAGCCAGATCAAGAAGGAACTTGGATCACGGTTGCCTGTGTCTATACGATCACATAACATTTTGGGGTAAACCTCCTATTCTCCCATTTCACACTCCCCAGACTCAGCTAGCTCAGAGATAACAGCAAGGTCAGGAAGGAACTTGGATCACGGTTGCCTGTGTCTACTCAGGCACACACAGTGTTGTGGTAAACCTCCTTTTTTCCCTTCTCGCACCCCCAGACTCCCTTAGGACAGAGATAACAACCAGGAATCAGGAATAAACTTGAATTCTCTCTGTCTGTGTCTTCCCAGTCAGTCGCAACATTGATAGAGAAAGTGCTACAATGCTAGCAGGAATGGAAACATCCAAGATTAAGTTCATAGACCAAATACGAGAAGACGATAGGATTGGAGCGCTTCACGGATCCGCCACGCAATCAAGCCAGTACATAACGGGTTAAAAATCCAAATTTTTTAGTTGTACAAAAACAATAAAATTGGTTCTGGAGGATAGATTTTCAGAAGATCAAAAACTTTACACACGCCTAACGCGTTTCATGAGTCACCTCACTTAATCATATAGCCTATAATTAAGTGAGGTGACTCATGAAACGCGTTAGGCGTGTGTAACGTTTTTGATCTTCTGAAAATCTATCCTCCAAAACCAATTTTATTGTTTTTGTACGACTAAAAAATTTGGATTTTTAACCAGTTATGTACTGGCTTGATTGCGTGGTGGATCCGTGAAGCGCTTCCATCCTGTTGTCTTCTCGTATGTTGAAGCCTTGGCTGAGGCTGTTGGGGGCAGCGCCGGATCTGCAAGGCTGTAGTGCCTGGTGAGTTTATGATCTATCTAATTACCTGATATATTGTAGCAACCTACGTTTAAATCTTTGCTATGCATAGACCAAATAACAAGAAAAACTCACCGGAGTTTCTGGGTGCTCAGCTACAATCGGGTTCTCCAATTCCGAATATACAGATAATCCAAACAAAGAGATGAGCGGCACTCCAAAACCAACAGGCGTAGTTATTAAAAACAAACAGCTTTATTGTAGAAACATAAAATAGGCATAAATAAACATCTCCAACAGCAGACTGACAGAGCAACTAGACAGGTGTAATAAACCGTCTAACGCATTTCACGATATAAAAGCGCTTGCTCATAGACACATAGCGCTATGAGTAAGCAATTTTTATAGCGTGAAACACGTTAGACGGTTTATTACACCTGTCTAGTTGCTCTGTCAGTCTGCTGTTGGAGATGTTTATTTATGCCTATTTTATGTTTCTACAATCAAGCTGTTTGTTTTTAAGAACTACGCCTGTTGGTTTTGGAGTGCCGCTCATCTCTTTGTTTGGATTTCCCAGTCAGTCGCACAACATTTTTGGGTATTTGGGGTAATTCTCTTTGCTCACTTCTCACATCCCCAGACTCCCCTAGCACAGAGATATCAGCCAGATCAGTAAGAAACTTATGTAACAGCTGCCTATGTCTACTAGGTCACACAAAATGTTGAGGTATTTGGAGTAAACCTGATTTGTTTGCTTCCCATATCCCCAGACCAGGAAGAAACATGGATAACCTCTACCCAGACAGTCACACAGAATTTTTTGGGTCAACTTACTTTTCTCCCTTCCTGTACCCTAATTTTCCCCAGATTCTCTGATACGAAGAACAGATTTCCTGCATACAAGACTCCCTAAACTAAACTCCACTTTATTAACCTGTCTTCTCTCGCTCACAAATGTGCTGTTTTCTCTTCCTCCCACAAACACAGAATGACGTGTTTCCAGGGCCGGATTTGCCATAATGCAGAGTAGGCATCTGCCTACAGGCGCACCCCACAGAGGGGCGCCTGTCATTGGAATCAATTATTTTTTTATTTTATTTTTTTAAATATTTTCATTCACCCTACCCGCTGCCTGCCGCCCGGTGAGATCCTCCTGTTGCTCCCTCGGTGGCTCTTTAGTTATGCAGAGCGCTGGGAGATGACATCATCATGACATCATCTCTCAGCGCTCTGCATTCCTAAAGAGAAGACCGCATGGGAGCAACAGGAGCTATAGTTCTGTGCAGAAGAAGGCACAGACTTTTCCTGCCTCTGGACCACCAGGGAGGTAGGAAACGGGGCAATGTGGAGCTCATGGTGCAAGTTGGAGTTGATGGGGTAATGTGAGTGCAAGTTGGAGCTGATGGGGGCAATGTGAGGGTAAGTTGGAGCTGATGGGGGCAAGTTGCAGCTGATGGGGGCAATGTGGAGCTGATGGGGGTAATATGAGGGCAAGTTGGAGCTGATGGGGGCAATGTGGAGATGATGGGGGTAATGTGAGGGTAAGATGGAGCTGATGGGGGCAAGTTGGAGCTGATGGGGGCAAGTTGCAGCTGATGGGGCAATGTGGAGCTGATGGGGGTAATGTGAGGGCAAGCTGGAGCTGATGGGGGCAATGTGGAGATGATGGGGGTAATGTGAGGGTAAGATGGAGCTGATGGGGGCAAGTTGGAGCTGATGGGGGCAAGTTGCAGCTGATGGGGGCAATGTGGAGCTGATGGGGGCATTGTGAGGGCAATACGGATATGGGGGGTAATGTGGAGATTTGGAGCATTGTGGAGGTGTCCAGTGGAGATGGCCAATGGGGGGGGGGGGGCGCTTCAGATTTCTTGCCTTCAGGCTCCTGAGATGTAAATCCGGCCCTGCATGTTTCAGGAAACTGACACCCTTTTATACTATGGCTGCTCAAAAAGAAGGGAAACTTGCCCCATGGCTGGGAGAAATTCAGTCTTCCCTTTGATTTCAATGCAATGAGCTAGTCGAAAAAAGCAAAAGAAACTGCACTTTCTGTGGAAAGTGTACCGCTCTGAAAAAAGTGCCATTTTTCTCCTATTTCTCTTTGAGGTGAAAAATGTTGCCCATCCCTAATTTTAAATTCAATTAAGATATGGAAACTTTATATATTTTAGTGTTCCCCAACATATCACAAAGCAGTATGTTGGAGATGTGTGTAGTAATAATACACATCTTATACTGCCTACTGGCATTAGTAGAGTTAACTCATTTGGCTCCCGAAAGGATCCCAGATCAGACAAGGGGTTAATGACACAATTTCACGCACACTTGGATTTTCAGCTCGGATTTACTAGAGATCACAGGTTAATACATTATTTTCATGACTCCACGTTGAGCTTTGACATCACAATTAATCTGCGTTCCTTGGTTTTGTCCTCAGAGATGACCTTGCCAAGGGACGCCGTGACCTCTCCATAGATGAGAGGATGGCTTTAGAGATTTTCAATTTGACTTTACTTGGTAATTATATAACCCCAAGTTCTGGGATCTTTTATTCTCGTTAATGATGGACATGTGTAATCAATCCTTCTTGTGTGCCTGGATATCATTTGCAAATCACCGGCAATGTCCTTCCTAAGTTTGAAACTCACAGAAGTCCTAACAGGTTAATGGCTTGCTCAAATGACTAATGGATTCTAGCACTTCAGTAGCTTTTTTCCACTAATTGCTGTAAGCCAGTGACTGTGGCATGAGCCCCACGCTAGGATGGCAAGGGTCAATTGCCTCTTTACCCAGAGCACTTAACCCTTTGAGTGCTGGATGAACTTTATAAAAATGTGGTTATCCTTTAAATCTTAGGGGCTGCAAATAAATTTCTGATTAACAAAAAGGGCATATTAAAGGGGATCTCTCACCTATATATAAGTAATGTTCATTAGTTAGAGCATTTATCCAAAACATTTAAAACATTGTTCATTTTTTTAAAAAAAAACATTATCAGCGCAAAAATGTATATTTAAAAAGTGCCCAGCAGCCTACTTCTGGTTTGCCGAAGCTTGCCGAACAGATGATGCTCCTGTCCCACTACCCATCATCCTCCGATGATGGAGGCTATCTGTCACTTTAGTAATGCAGAGCGCTAGGAGATGATGTCATGATGATGTCACCTCCCAGCGCTCTGCATTACTAAAGAGCCAACGAGGGAGTGCAGCAGCTACAGGTCTGTGCCGAAGAAGGCACAGACCTCATCATGCGGCGGGCGGAGCGGCACGCCACTTTAAAAAAAAATATATATATCAATTCCAATGGCAGGCGCCCCTCTGTGAGGTGCACCTGTAGGCAGATGCCTACTCTGCCTTATGGCAAATCCGGCCCTGACAACCCAGCTACCTAGATCTCAAAAGGCCTTAAACAGACCCTATATAATACTAAGGCCCCCCTGCCCTACCTATCTTTCACAAACCCGCAGTCAGAGCACCCTCAATCCAGGCCACCCCAGGGAAATGACCAACATCTACTCTGAGTGTCGTTCTGAAGTAAAAGATACATGTACATTTTCATAGCGTTACTCTTACCTGTAAATAAGGGATTATCTATTTGCAAATGGATACAGTTACTGGTGTGTGATTCCAGATGCTCTGCAATAATAACACAGGATTGTTTTCTTTTTCACGGTTCCGTTGCTTCTGGAGAAGAGCAGATGTTTGTCCAGCTGGTTCCGTATCAGCTGTCTCAAGAGATTCCATGAACAATATCTTAACAGGATTAATTGATAGTAAATAACAGCCCTATTAAACGATATTTACTGTGCATGGATGTTTATGAAACAACCTGTTCCCATACCGAATACACAGTGAAACCACTTACATTGATCTATAGTAAACCAGCTTATCATCTAAACTCATCAAGTGGCTGATGTATTAAAGGGATAGTAATACTTAAGATGTAAAAAAATATAACAATTTTCTCATTATGATGACTTTTTGAACATCGTGCACATAGACTTCAAAGCCAATGAGTGGGAATTCAAGTAAGAATCATTTCTTCTTAAAGGGATTGTAATACTTAAGATGTAAAAAAATATACGTTGTAGGGATTATGTCCCTGAATAAAATAAGGGTACTCCCTCTGCTGAAAGATATTTTATTAAAAAATTATAACTGCTCTAACTTGAATTTTTTAGGTGCAATATCACAATGGCCTGAAAATGTACAGTGGTGCTGTTGCTACACCATCCTATGGAGATTTATGGTCTACGGACCTGAGCTGTCCATAGGATGGTGTAGCAACAGCGCCACTGTTCATTTTCAGGCCACTGTGATATTGCACCTAAAAAATTCAAGTTTGAGCTGTTATCATTTTTTAATAAAATATCTTTCAGCAGTGGGAGTACCCTTGTTTTATTCAGGGACATAAACCCTACAACATATATTTTTTTACATCTTAAGTATTACTATCCCTTTAAGAAGAAATGATTCTTACTTGAATTCCCACTCATTGGCTTTGAAGTCTATGTGCGCGATGTTCAAAAAGTCATCATAATGAGAAAATTGTCGCGTTGTGAGTTGGTGGTGAAAGAAGGAAAATATTTTCAGAAGAAAATCCGTCATGTTTAAAAATGTGTTGTAAAGAGTTAAAAATGATGGTAAGATCTTGATGAACTTTGCACTTAAACATTCTGATGTTAAAAATGCCTTAAATTTTGTCTGTGAAATTAAAACTTTCAAAGAAACAAAGACTTTTTTTCTTGTCCTTAAAATTAAAAATTTTCAAACAAACACATTTTTTTTTTTATATCAGTTAACCCCTTACCGCCCGAGGACGTACTTGAATGTCCCGAGAGAATGTCCCAGGTGGACAGAGGACATACATGTACGTCCCGGAAGTCATTTTAAGCAATGGAAAAAAAAGTTTGGAGGGCATTAAGTGTCGGCCGAGTGCACGTGAGGATGGTCACTAAGGGGTTAACCCTTTGAGTACCAGTGGGGTACGGAACGCATTGCTTTGCAATGCGTTCCATACCCCTCTGGCACTCAAAGGGTTAAAGAGAAGCTATCAGACAAATTAAAGTTACCCCTAAATAATTTTGCACATAACAATAAGCATATCCATACTAGTATTATCCGGAATAAATCCAGAGTTATAGATAAGTCCAATTCGATCTGAGACGCACAGGCAGGCATTAGCGCAGACATCTTTCCAAAGAGACATCTGCATACCTGCTCTGTCCCTCCCGGTATCCTCTAGGAGGCGCTGCATTGTACCTTATGGTACAGGAAGTGACTGACAACACAGGCGCACAGATGCTTCTACAGCAAACAGCTTGCCTGACCATCTCAGAATGATCTGGATTTATCAGTAACACTGGACATATTCTGGATAATACTAGTATGGATTTGCTTATTGTTATGTGCATAATTAGTCGGGGGTAACTTTAATCTGGGTGATAGTTCCGCTTTAACTCTATACTACTGTTCCTCACTCCTGATAACAGTACTTTAATTTGTCTTCTCCAAGTTTAGACCATTTTTATTTTGTAGGGAAAACAATTACGTTAATCAGGCAAAAAAAGTGATAGCTAAAAGAATATTTTTTTCTGGAAATACCTTACAATATCATACCTCCCAAGTGTCCCTCTTTGAGACCCAAATCCCTCTGTCCCTCTTTTCTACCCTTTTGTCCCTCTTTTTGGAACATCAGAATGAGTTGTGTGTATCACATTGCTCCACAGCAATAAAACATACATAAACGTGTTGTTAATTGTCAGTATATGTGTTTATACATTAATATGGGTAATTAAAATACTTTGGTCTTGCTCTAAATCATTTATCAGTTACACAAAGAGGTGCAGATGGGTCGAGAAATAACTTAAAAATTCTTGGAAATGCCCCGCCTACCAGCCACGCCCCCAGAAACGCCACCTAAAACAGAAGCGTCCCTCTTTCGGCATCTGAAATGTTGGGAGGTATGCAATATGAAAGTAAATTAAACCTCACCCAATTTTAAGACTTGCCTTTGATGAAGATGGTGAAATTGGATGCAAAAAATGACAGTGACATATCTGAGATTTAACGGACCATGGAAAATCAACTGTTTTATTCCAGTTACAGACATTATCACTTACCACAACATTTGGAACATCTCGCCCTATGACATTCTTATCAGGCTTTGGAATTTGGCCATAGTATGGTAAAATAGACGTATATCAGCTGCAATGTGATAGCAATATTGTCAAAAAAACAGCCAAAACGGCTCTCGGTAAAGCCGAAAAGCTAATCCGTTGTAATTGGAATCTAGGCCTAAATGGGACATGAAATCTTATGCATGTGTGTGTCCTATGGCAACTGAGAACCACAGTTGGGACAACAGGATCCAAAGACAGTCATTGGAAGTGTAGAATAGTTCGCAGGCGCCTTGTTCATTCTCTGTATTTATCATTATAACAGCATCCATAAATATTAGTATTTGTATCATCAGTTTGGTTTCTTAAACCCCTACGGTTTCAAACACAGTAGTAATAACAACAGTTATGATAAAATGAGAGTAATTGAGAAACCTACTCCGTGGTTAGGAAACTTGGGGTCAATCAAAGCACATACCTTGTGCCCATATGTGAGGTTGGGTCTTTTCTAAATGAACACCAATTCCTTACCCATTGATTGAAAAACATCCGGTGTAGCTGAGAGGGCAGCTCATAACAATTCCTCACAAGCTAAATAGCTTGCCTGGTTATATTACCCAGCCAAGCACACATCACCAAATGTAAGCTGGTTCATTGTATAGATCATCATTTTATGACATCGAACTGTAATATTATTCCCTATCCATTGTCTGCAAACAAGATTCCCCCCTTTTTGATATTTCTAATACAAAAAAAGAAAAAAAAATCTTACAAACTGCTGGGACTTTTTTATTATATAACAGATTACGCTATGTATTTGTTTCTTTTTTGCATGCATGCAACTATCTCATGAGGATATCTTTGACCAAATTTATATGAAACCTAAAAGCAGGGCTTAAAATATGAAGTACTTTGCTACTAGCCAGACCTGAAAAGTTACTCGCCACTGCAATCCATAACATACCCACCAGGGCTGAATTTCTACTCACCAGGGCTAAATTTTCACTCGCCATTGGCTAGTGGCAAGTGGAAATCTTGAGCCCTGCTAAAAGTACACAAGAAAGGTTACATACAAGTACCCTCGTATAGATTTGGATACACATAAGTATCACCCTTTTTTCATATTATATGATTTATATCACAATTTTTTATTTTGTATTTGCTACAAGGTTAATATACATTACTATTATAACCAATGATACAGAGAACTAATTGACTGATATATTTGTTTTGTATAATTCATTAGCGCTCGCCTATTCATCTATATTATAACCACAAGCTCTTTTATTAGACGTTTTGGAGCCGCTTTATTTAAAAACACCATTTTATTTTACATTATTATTTACATCCTAGCACCAATCCAATCATTCTCAAGCACTCACCTATATACACAATTTATGCCAAATATATACCACATGTTGCATGCCTAACACAGACAATGTGTCGTGTAGTCCTATTAGCGCTTTTAAATTGTTAAGTGCTGGGTACACTTGTGGAGCTATAGAAATAAACATATTCATTCATTAGGTGAGAATCCAGAATCCATATCCTACTTTATCTCTCATGGCCTACGTCCTTTGGTTATGGAAATTGACTATTTCACCTAGACTATTTCTTTATAATTATTGTATTATATTTATGTTCAGGAATATATTCCTGGTAATTTAACTCCTACTCCATCATAGCATTGTTTCAATATAAATTGCTTGGATTCTAGTTAGTATTTTGACCAAATAATTGTCAAACTACGTGGGAGAATTGTATTTATCTGTTTGTTATTGTACTTATCCAACCAAAATACTTTATCTCAGTTAAATTTTAAAATAGCAAACTACATTTCTCATAGATAACTAGATAGAGACCATTGGCATAACAATAGGTGTCACACCGTCAGTCCAGGGGCCGGACTGCCCCTTGTGACCCCACCACCTGGTGCCCGCAACATTCTGATACCTGATCTCCCGTCGGCACTCTAGTAATGCAGAGCGATGGGAGAAGACATCATATACCAGCGCTCTGCATTATGAGAGGACTGCACGGGAGCTCCATCTGCATAGAGGCCTCTGGGGAAGGAGGCACAGACCTCTCCTGCCACCACGCCACTGGACGGCCAGGGTGGTAGGTGATGGTCAATGTGGAAATAGGGGGCAATGTGGTGGCAATGTGGAGATGGGGGACAATGTAGAGGTGGCCAGTGGAGATGGCCAATGTGGGGCCAATGTGGTTGAGGGGGGGCAATGTCGTCAGGGGGGCCCATGGCTGTTCTTGCACCAGGGCCCGGTGGCTTCTAGTTACACCTCTGATAGAGGCAAACAATTAGACTTTGAATAATAAGGTATATTTACTTGAAGATAAGTAACCAAATTAGATCTGAAATCCTATATAATAATTTGCTAAGTTGTGTGTAACGCCCGACATGCTCAGTAGACACTGCTGCGCGTGCGGCAGTCACGCGCAGTACAGACTGCCCGCGCCGTGGCTGATACAGAGCTGGGCGCTTCGAAGGAGCGTCCAGCTCTGTATCAGCAGTGGCGCGGGCAGTCTCTGCTGCGCGTGACTGCCCCACAACCGGCTGCCAGAGGCACTGTGGCCCGTGTAACGGGCTGTCCAACTAGTAGGGTAATATTTCAATAACCACAGACATGTAACCAAATGTATACATTAAAATGGATCCAAGCTAAACATGTTGCCGGTTGAACATAAACGGCATGATAAAATGGCAAAGAAATTAAAATTACATTCCTCTCTATATTTTGATATGAAAATACATATGAAATATGGGAATATTTCAACAACCACAGACAATCAACCAAGATGTATATGTTAATATGGATTCAGCCTAAGCATGTTGCTGGTTGAACATAGCTGGCACGATAACATGGCAAATAGATTAAAATTATATCCCACTCTATATTTTGAAATGAAAATAGATATGAAATATGGGAATATTTCAACAACGACAGACATTCAACCCAGATGGATATGTTAATATGGATTCAGTCTAAGCATGTTGTTTTCTGAACATAGCTGGCACGATAACATAACAAAAAATATTAAAATTCTATCCACTCTACAGTTTGATTAAGGAATCAATAATAACTAGTAACACGACATATAAAGAAACTATGTAACCTTGTAGAAACAAAGCAAATACTGGAATAAATGAACATACAATATATTGATTAATATATTATAATAATATGATTTAACAAATATTTAGTCAACCAATTATTAGTTTTGACACATTTCTGACAACCTGGAAAACTAAATGAGATTGCACATTTTCTTGTATCATTATGGCAGCAGAATAAATAGATTAGTTCTACAAGAGAAGAAAAGAAAATTAATTACAACTCTCAAAATTGATATTCTGTAAAATCTCAGGTATAACAAGTACTTTAAAAAACAAAAAAATGATTCAAGGTTCTGCATTGTACAGCAGATCGGATGAAATGACAACAATGTAGAGCCATGCTATTATATTGACAACAAGACAATTCAGGAACATTGACATAGACATATTATGCATCTTATAAATCAATAAACTAAAGATAACAACAAAGCGGTGATAAAGAAGTGATAAAGCGGAGATGACTTCTCCAGTTTGTCACTTCTCCTATTCCTACGTTATTTTATGGAGCAAATGCACTAAGATTTCTTCAACTTTGGAGATCTTAACCTCTTAAGGACTACGTGACGTACTATGACTTATACCCTTAAGGACCAGTGATGGTCATAGCACGTCACGTACTTTTTACTTACAGAGCTCTACCGGGATCGCTGTAAGTAAAAACAGGGCCTAAAATTGATCGCTCCAAGACCGGAGAGATCTCTCCTTAGGCCTCAAAGTGGAGCGCTGGTATGCGTAACAGGTCACGTGTACCGGTGCATCGGCAAGGATCAAAGCGGTCCTTAAGGGAAGGTAACTTCCCTGGACCGCTGGTCCTTAAGGGGTTAATGAGTAGGCTCTATAGAATAAAAACTGTAACTAAAGAAGTGATAAACAGGAAACGTCATCTCCACTTTATCACCTCTTTATCACCACTTAGTGAGTCTCCCTCAAGTTACCTCTCATATTCTATTCATTGTCCATAACACTTGGAAGTTGGGGCCTTTAGGATTGCCACGCAATGCGGCACCAATACAGTACCTACAAAGTGGATTAATCTCTCAGTTCTCTGATGGCCATCCAACCTAACAAGATTTTTTGTACAGTGGGAGGTGCATTTTATTCACAGTGTCTAAAAAAACCTCATAAAATTCCTAATCTCCCCCTTCCACCCTCAATCTCTTTCTCTCCCCCTCACTCCCTCTACCCGTTACCCTTCTCAATGCTTTACAGTGATTTGGAGGCAGACGGGAGATCTGCCCAGCATGCAGCACGTTTGAGTTTGCCACCCGCTTGACTGCATCAATATAATTCAAATCGTTCCCCAACCAAAGAGATTAGTGGATAGGCTAGAAGATCAAGACTTGAAAATACAGATTGGGGCTGAGCAGGAGGACATGTTGATCCTTTTATTTACCTGTTTTTAGGACAGCCTTCACTCTCCTCTGTATTTTCCAGGTAATTATTATATTCACTGTGTCACTTTCTACATGTTTTATAGCACTTTACGCCTTCTATTCATGCCAATTGCTATATATCTGTTATGATTACTGACTGCCGCTTTACTTTATACTGCTATTTTTTACTTACTAATGCTGTCTGATATGATATATATATATATATATATATCCTATATAATAATTCGCTAAGTTGTGTGTAAAACCCGACATGCGCAGTAGACACTGCTGCGCGTGCGGCAGTCATGCGCAGTACTGACTGCCCGCGCCGCAGCTGATACAGAGCTGGGCTCTCTGAAGGAGCGTCCAGCTCTGTATCAGCAGTGGCGCGGGAAGTCTCTGCTGCGCGTGACTGCCCCGCGACCGGCTGCCAGAGGCACTGTGGCCCATGTAATGGGCTGTTCAACTAGTATATATATATATATATATATATATATATATATATATATATATATATATATACAGTGCTCAAAATTTCCACTCGCCACTAGCCAATGGCGAGTGAAAATTTAGGCCTGGCGAGTAGAAATTCAGCCCTGGTTGGTATGTTATGGCTTGCAGTGGCGAGTAACTTTTCAGGTCTGGCTAGTAGCAAAGGACTTCAACTTTTAAGCCCTGATTACATATATATATATATATATATATATATATATATATATATATATGTATATATATATAGTCGTGTGAAAAAGAAAGTACACCCTCTTTGAATTCTATGGTTTTACATATAAGGACATAATAACAATCATTTGATCATTTGTTCCTTAGCAGGTCAAACAATTAGGTAAATACAACCTCAGATGAACAACAGCACATGACATATTACACCGTGTCATGATTTAGTTAATAAAAATAAAGCCAAAATGGAGAAGCCATATGTGAAAAACTAAGTACACCTTATGATTCAATAGCTTGTAGAACCACCTTTAGCAGCAGTAACTTGAAGTAATCATTTTCTGTATGACTTTATCAGTCTGTCACATCGTTGTGGAGGAATTTTGGTCCACTCTTCTTTACAACGTTGCTTCAGTTCATTGAGGTTTGTGGGCATTTGTTTATGCACAGCTCTTTTAAGGTCCCACCACAGCATTTCAATCGGGTTGAGGTCTGGACTTTGGCTAGGCCAGGGCTTATAATTTTAAGTCCTTTGCTACTAGCCAGACCTGAAAAGTTACTCGCCACTGCAAGCCAAAACATACCCACAAGGGCTGAATTTCTACTCGCCAGGTTTAAATTTTCACTCGCCATTGGCTAGTGACGAGTGGAAATTTTGAGCCCTGGACTAGGCCATTGCAACACCTTGATTCTTTTCTTTTTCAGCCATTCTGTTGTGGATTTGCTGGTGTGCTTGGGAATCGGGATCATTATCCTGTTGCATGACCCAAGTTCGGCCAAACTTTAGCTGTCAGACAGATGGCCTCACATTTGACTCTAGAATTCTTTGGTATACAGGGGAGTTCATGGTCGACTCAATGACTACAAGGTTCCCAGGCCCTGTGGCTGCAAAATAAGCCCAAATCATCACCCCTCCACAACCGTGCTTGACAGTTGGAATGAGGTGTTTTTGCTGATATGCTGTGTTTGGTTTTCGTCAAACGTGACTCTGTGCATTATGGCCAATTTGGTCTCATCTGTCCAAAGGCCATTGTTCCAGAAGTCTTGTGGTTTGTTCAGATGTCACTTTGCAAACCTAAGCCATGCTGCCATGTTCTTTTTAGAGAGAAGAGGCTTTCTCCTGTCAATCCTTCCAAACAAACCATACTTGTTCAGTCATTTTCTAATTGTACTGTCATAAACTTTAACATTTAACATGCTAACTGAGGCCTGTAGAGTCTGAGATGTAACTCTTGGGTGTTTTGCAGTTTCTCTGAGCATTGCACGGTCTGACCTTGGGGTGAATTTGCTGGGACATCCACTCCTGGGAAGACTGGTAACTGTCTTGAATGTTTTCCACTTTTGAATAATCTTTCTCACTGTGGAATGATGGACTTTAAATTGTTTGGAAATGGCCTTATAACCCTTCCCAGATTGATAGGCTGCAACAATTGCTTCTCTAAGATCATTGCTGATGTCATTCCTCCTTGGCATTGTGTTAACACACACCTGAATGCTACAGACCAGCAAACTGCTAAAACTCTGTCTTTTATTGAGGTGTCACACTTACTGATGATCAATTAATCAAGGGCATTTGATTAGCAGCACCTGTCTGCTACTTAGCATCTTAATTCCTATGGAAGCGGTAAGGAAAGGTGTACTTAGCTTTTCACACATGGCTTCTCCATTTTGGCTTTATTTTTTGTTAAATAAATCATGACACTGTGTAATATGTCATGTGTTGTTGTTCATCTGAGGTTGTATTTACCTAATTTTTAGACCTGCTAAGGAACAGATGATTGTTATTATGTCCTGATATGTAAAACCATAGAATTCAAAGAGGGTGTAATTTCTTTTTCACACGACTATATATATATATATATATATATATATATATATATATATATTTTTTTTTTTTGTTTGTTTTTTTTGTTTTTTTTGTTTTTTTTGTTTACTTACATTGACTTACTGGGATAATTTCCTTTATTTATTATCATTGTAGTATCAGTACTCTGTATGGATCAGGTAATCCCTCTGTTGTAGTTTTAAATGCATGTAATACCTTGTTTTATACTGCTGAGGAGTATTTTATTCTAAAATTACAGTAACTCAAACTTGACATTTTAGGTGCAGTATATCAATGGCCTGAAATTGTACAGGGGCACTGTTGCTACACCATCCTATGGTCAACTGACCAGAGCTGTCCATAGGATGGTGTAGCAACAGCGCCCCTGTACAATTTCAGGCCATTGAGATACTGCACCTAAAAATGTCAAGTTTGATTTGCTATAACTTTTGAATAAAATACTTCTCAGCAGTGGGAGTACCCTTGTTGTACTCAGGAGGATAAACCTTACAATATAAATGTTACTTGATGTTAAGTGTTACTATCCCTTTAAGTCAATGAGAACAATTACTTTTCCCCTATAATGCAGCTTGTTTGACCCAGAAATTTAAAGGAGCAGAAAACTTTTTTTATGAAAGCCTATATTTTATAGAGCTATTCCCATTAAGCAAAACAAGGGCACTCCTACCGCTGTCAGTTGTTTTATTCAAATGTTATAACAGTTCAAATAATCAGGAAGTGATTTTGCTGTGTTTACTTCCTGATAGTTCTAACTGACAGGAAGTGAATTTATTGAGTTTACTTCCTGATAGTTCTAACTGACAGGAAGTGAATTTACTGTGTTTACTTCCTGATAGTTCTAACTGACAGGAAGTGAATGTACTGTGTTTACTTCCTGATAATTCTGACAGGAAGTGAATTTACTGTGTTTACTTCCTGATAGTTCTAACTGACAGGAAGTGACTCAGCAGATTCTATCACATTCTATAGAGAACTGTAAGTCCCTGACTTTTCTCTCCATTAGAATGTAACAGATTAACTAATTAGATTTTGACCACTAGAGGGCACCACTAATGTAAAAAAACACAGGGTTAAACAGTAGTAATTCTGGAAATATGAATCTCTCAGCAGTAAGAGTGCAATTATTTTACTCAACGGGAAACACCCTACAATATATTTTTTTTGCAGAAAAAAAAGTTTACTTCTCCTTTAAGTGGCAACAGAGTGGCCAATGCATTGTAAAGCAAAGGGTTAAGATGAACAGAATCACACAATCCTGGCAATGCCTCTTCCCCCCACCTGCCAGCCTGCCCCTAGTGACACAAGAAGCCGGGAAATAATTAATAAAGGAAAAAAAGAGAACAGATGTTGCTATGAAATTCTTAGATAATCTATTTTTCGGATTACGTTGTGTTACAGATGTAATTTCAGTGGTTTCCTGTAGGGCCCTGAATACTAATCCTTCTTTCTGACAGGTCAAGCGCCACTTCACAAGCCAATTATTCACAGCACAATCAGGATTACTTTCCAGGTTGTCTGTTTCTCTGTCCTCTTGCTGTAACCTGATGGGGTTTATTCTGGTCCGGTGCTGCCAGATGGGATACAAGTCTCTCCTTGCAAAGCACACTTTTGTACAATTGACAGTTATAAAGCAATGTGCCCACACACAAACAGAAACACATACACACGTGTGCATGCACACACATACACAAACGTACACGCACACAAACACACACTCAAACATACCCACATCCACACACACTGAAAAACACACATGCACACACACACACAAGCCTACACTAACATACATGCATGCAAACACACTCTCACACACATACACATACACACACACACACGTGCACATAGACACAAATACACACACACCTACCATGAACTCCTTGGTGAAAATATGTTCACTTCTAACAATAACTCCCCGTCTTTATAAGTGTATATCTAGGGTGACCACGGGTCCCGGAACGTCCGGGACTGTCCCTTATTTCAGGGCTATGTCCCGCGTCCCGGGTCATCTTCAACCGGGACAATGAAGTGTCCCGGAATGAAGCCAAGCCGCCCTGGATGTCAGCCTGCAAGCGGTGTGTCACATCATGGACGCCGCGAGGGAGCGCTTGGTAGCATAAATCAGCGCTCCCTCGCGGCGTCCATGATATGACACACCGCTTGCAGGCTGACATCCAGGGCGGCAATGCAGCTGAGCCTGGTCTCCTGGAGGCAAGCGCTCTAGTAATACAGAGCGCTGGGAGATGACATCATCTCCCAGCGCTCTGCATTACTGAGCACAGCGCGCGGGAGCTTCAGCTCTGTGCCAGAGGAGGCACAGAGCACTTTCCACACCGCTAGACTACCAGGGACTCAAGGTAGGGCGATGAAGGGGTAACTAGGGTGACCACATCCCGGAATGGCAGAAGGGAAATGTGGTCACCCTATGTATATCATATATATGTATTGTGTGTGTGTGTATCCATGTGTGCAAGCATGAGTGTCTGTGTAATGTTTGTGTGTGTGATCATTTATATGTGCATGTGTATTTGTGTTGGTGTGCATGCATGTGTGCATGTATTGGTGTATGTTTGCACATTTAGGTATACGTGTGTGTATGTGTGTGCATGCATGTGTGTGAATATATGTGTGTGTATGCATGAATGTGTATTCATTTATATGTATGTATGTATGAATGAATGTGTGTGTGTGTGTATGGGTGTGTCTGTGTGTCTCGTTTCTCTGTCACGCGAGGATTATTTTACATTTTATAATTCAGCCATCACCTCTTCTCTAGTCTTATACACCAATTCTCTTGGACAAGGACAGTAAGTGAAACATTATATTTTGAAACCTAAATGTGTGTAATGCTTGAAGAGTGTAATGAAATAACGTAAAATAAATATTTATTTTAGTATAAGTCTCTTTCTTGCACTGGGGAAACTTTAAATATTTAAATAGTCAAAACACAAGTGTTAATATGGGTGGACATTCCTTGTAATACCCTGCGTCCTCTCGCAGAAACAGCAAACTGTTCTCTTTATTGCCTGCTGAACAGAGCGTGCACAACGCACATCATCCTCGTACAGTCACAAACCAGCAGCACCGCAGGACACAAATAATATTTCCAAATGATTTAAATTGGGCTTTTAACCCATTGAATGCTAGAGGGGTTACAAACGCATTGCAAAGAAATGTAATGGAGAGCATCTAAGTACCCCCACATCTATATATATATATATATATATATATATATATATATATATATATATATATATATACAGGGCTCAAAATTTCCACACGCCACTAGCCAATGGCGAGTGAAAATTTAGCCCTGGCGAGTAGAAATTCAGCCCTGGTGGGTATGTTATGGCTTGCAGTGGCGAGTAACTTTTCAGGTCTGGCTTGTAGCAAAGGACTTCAAATTTTAAGACCTGAATATATATATATATATATATATATATATACTAACAAAGTAACATACATGATGAGGCTGAAAAAAGTAATGTGTCCATCAAGTTCAACCCACGCCCCTGTTGATCCAAAAGAAGGCAAAAATCTAACAAACAAAAAAAATAACGAAGCCATTCCCAATTAAAGTAATAGCAATGTTTCACAAAACAGCAGCTCCTATTAATCTTCATAGTATTTGGGCCATGGAGAGTGTTATTTCAATACTGTCAGAGTTGTAGTACAAGAGTAATTGAATGATAAAGTATCCCCCTCCCGCCCCTTTTACTGATGTAACACTGCTCACCTCAGATGTGGAATCTGGTCTCTTGACCAGACAGATCACAGCAAGGGACAATCTTCTTACTGTGATCATAAGGAAACCCTGCCCCTCTTGACAGGTTTTTCAGGTTTTTCCTTATGATCACTGAAGATTTTCCCTCCCTGCGATCCATCTGGACAGTCTTGCTGCTCTGAGGTGAGCAGTGTTACATCAGTAAAAGGGGTGGGAGGGGGATACTTTATCATTCAATTACTCTTGAACTACAACTCTGACAGTATTGAACTAACACTCTCCATGGCCCAAATACTATGAAGTTTAATCGAAGTTGCTTTTTGTATGAAACATTACTATCCCTTTAAGCACAATGTGAGTAAAAAAAAAATCCTGAAATAGATAGGTATCCATTACTATGTTGAAAGCATCTACAGAAGAGGTTCTCAACCCGTGCCCTCAGTGGCCACTAACAGGTCAGGACTTAGGAATTTCCCTGCTAGAACACAAGTGTGTTGATCAGAGGCTCAGTTGTATTGATTAACTCACCTGTGCTCTTAAAAGGAAATTCTAAAATCCTGGCCTGTTAATAGCCACTGAGAGCACAGGTTGAGAACCACTGATCTACAGTGTCTGTATGAACAGAATCCCTAGGGAAAGAATTTCATAACTTTACTGCCTTTACTGTAAAAAAAAAAATCTTTGCCTTTGTTTTAATCCAAAGAGCCTTTCCTCTAGTCTTAATGGATGCTATAGTCCAGTGAGACATTTCCCTGCTATAGCCCAGTGCTATATAGAAGAGAAACAAAACTATTCACTGCTCACAAGGCTTAAAGAGGATATATCACCTATTCAAGTCCATTACTTTATGGGAGTCATGACCGCATTTGCATAATGAATCCTCTCCATTAATTTGTTTAATCCTATTGTGGAAGCAGACATGTGCTGGCAGCCTCATATGAAGAACATAACGGTGCAAAGCAATTTTAGGACAGGTGAGTAAGCATTTGTGTACTCAACATCAAACAGGACAGAGAACTCAGCTTGGGTTAAGGAGTACCTAACTACTGAAACAAAAATCTCTAAAATCATAAAGCTGATCAGGGGTGGGCTGAGCAGTTTGGAATTCATTCATGGACCACCACCCCCCACCACCGCCAGGAGATGGGGCTGCCATGCCTGGGGGCAACTGGGGAGCCAGCTCAGTACTTACCAGCGGGCAGCCATACAAAGTCTATCCATCTAGCTGATGGCTATGTTGGAATTTGGCTCCCGCTTGGTTTATTGGTTTTCAGGACCTGCCAGATCCAGTATTCCAACTGTGCTGCCAGAATTAATAACTGGTTGTACAATGAGTTCTGTGCACGCAGCTGGCAGGTCCTTATAGACAAGCAATGAAGATGGCTGCTGGAAGTAGGAGGAGAAAAGGGGGAGGGGTTAGTGTGTGATACCACAGAGCTTATAATTGAATTGAAATAATTGAACTATCCAGATGATTCTACAGAGTTTACAATTGAACTGGAGCAATCAAAGTAATACCACAGAATTTACCATTTAAATGGAGATACACCAGAGTTTACAATTGAAATGGAGCTACACTAGTGGTGTAGCACTATTTTAACTGGCAACTCTGTGGTACCACTAGTGTAGCTCCATTTCAATGTAATCTCTACGGTATCACTTGTGTTACTCCATTTCAATTGAGGACTGTGGTATCACTAGTGTATCTCCATTTCAACTGTCATCTCTGTGATATCAGTTGTGTACTACCATTTCAGTTATAAGCTCTGTGGTATCACTAGTGTAGCTCCATTTCAGTTGTAAGCTCTGTGGTATCACTAGTGTAGATCCATTTCAGTTATAAGCTCCGTGGTATCACTAGTGTAGCTCCATGTCAATTGTAAGCTCTGTGGTATCACTAGTGTAGATCCATGTCAGTTGTCATCTCTGTGATATCAGTTGTGTACTACCATTTCAGTTATAAGCTCTGTGGTATCACTAGTGTAGATCCATTTCAATTGTCATCTCTGTGGTATCACTAGTGTAGCTCCATTACAATTGTAAGCTCTGTGGTATCACTAGTGTAGCTCCATTTCTATTGTAAGCTCTGTGGTATCACTAGTGTAACTCCATTTCAATTGTAAATTCTGTGGTATCACTAGTGTAGCTCCATTTTTGTTGTAAGCTCTGTGGTATCACTAGTGTAACTCCATTTTTGTTGTAAGCTCTGCGGTATCACTGGGGTATTTTCATTTCAGTTGTAAGCTCTGTGTGATTACAGATGTACAAATATAAGCTCTGTGGCATCACTTTTGTAGCTTCATTTCAATTGCAAGCTCAGTGGTATCACTTGTGTAACTCCATTACAATAGTAAGATCTGTGGTATTAATTCTGTTGCTCTTTTTCAGTCGTAAGCTGTGTGATATTACTAGTGTAGCTTCAGTTAAATTGTAAGCTCTGGGATATCACTTGTGTTGACCAATTTCATATGTAAGCTGTGTGGTATTACTAATATAGCTCCATTTACTGTATATTGTAAGCGCTGTGGTATCACTAATGTAGTTCTCTTTCAATTCTAATCTCAGTGGGATGTCTAGTATAGCTACATTTCACTTCTGAGCTCTGTGGTATTACAATTGAAATGGAGATACACAGGTGATGCCCAAAAAAAAAAAGAACAGATGATAGTTGGTACAGTGTTAGCAGTAGAAATAAAGGAGGCAAATATAATTTTTGATACCTTTTATTGGCTAACTAAGTAGATTTAGAATACAAGCTTTCAAGACCTTAGGTCTCTTCCTCAGGAAGAGACCTAAGGTATTGAAAGCTTGCATTCTAAACCTGCTTAGTTAGCCAATAAAAGGTATCAAAAACTATATTTGCCTCTAAAAAAAAAAAAGAGAAAGGGGGGAGAGACAATAGTGTCTTATCCAATAATTATATAAAATGACAATAGTCATACAATATATGGACTCACATGAATAAGTTGTGAAAGACAGGTATGTGCCTCCAATAAGCTGATAAGACAAGCAGAGATAATGATAGAATGATAGAAGGAGGAATCGAGTAAAGACAAATCAACCAGTCCCCAAAGCACTAAGGCCACAATGGTGTGTGGTCGTCTCAGTATTCCAATCAGCGAAGAATAGAGATAGTTCTGTAATATATTTCCCATGCTTGAGGGAAGTTAATCTGGAGAGTAAAAGCTGATCTCCGACTCTATGGTGCCATTTAGAAAGGTGGCAGATTTCTATCCTTCTAGTGTGCAGGGATAAGGGCTTTGGCAGAATTTAACATGGAGAACAAAATGTCTTTTCGGGAGGGTGTTAGTATAGGAAGGTTCAAGTAGAAGAGAATTTGCAGAGGGTCCCGAGAAAGTTGGGTATGTAGTGAGGCCTCTATGTGGGAGAGGCAATGATTCCAAAAAGGTTGAATCAATGGGCCATACCACCATAAGTGTAGAAGTGTACTTTTCTGTTTCAAACATCTCCAGCATTTAGGGTTAGTGGATGGAAACATGCCATGTAGCCTAAATGGGGGTAAGATACCATCTATATAATAATTTAAAATTCTTCCCAAGAACAGAGGAGGAAATAGAAGAAGTAGAGGTGTTTTTCCATATGGATGACCAGTCCTTATCGGTAACTGCAATGCCTAATTTGAGTTCCCATGTTTGGGTATACGGAGGTAAGTTCTTAGAAATAGAAGTTAGAAGTATCTTGCAAATTTTGCTCAAGAAGCATCAGGGAGCAGAAGAGGAGGAGCACAGAGTTTCAAATGGTGTCAACGAATGCATCGCCCCAAGGCGGATATAAGTTAAGACAGAAAATGTTTTATACTCAAGTACTGCCAGAGATCCCAGGGGAAAGTACGTATTTGCCCTGAATATCAGGAAAGGAACAAATATTCAAAGAGACAAAAAAGTCTTTTAGACACAGGTTTGGGACCTTAGCTCAGAAGAGAAAAGCATTGTAGACAAGGGATAAGAGTGTTGGTCTGTCATAGAAAAGTCTTGATAGAAGTGAGGGAAAGTAGCGTCTGTCCCTGTGTAACCCACCGGTTCCAGGTCCTGATGATAGGTCCCACTACCTTAACCCTTTGAGTGCCATTTTGCTCCCCTGGTGCTGCAGCTTCCCTTCAGTGGCTGTACTACAGGTCCTGCTGAGGCCACTGGGAGTCAGAGTGAGTGACTGTGTGGTGTGTGTCAGCCATATTTCTTTCTGGTTTTGTGAGTGTGTGTGTTTGGTGCTTTGTGTGTATGTGTGGTGCTTTGTGTGCTTATTTGGTTGTGTGTGTGTTTGTATGTGTGTTTGGTGCTGTGTGTGTTTGGTGCTGTGTGAGTGGGGCATGTGTGTGTGTCTGTGGTGTAGGAGCAAGTGGCAGCCATTTTGTTTTTTTCCTCAGTTGGATAGTGGTGGGCAGGCTGGATAGTCCGGTGAAAATCATGCCCCTGTTGAATCACCCAATGAGAGCAGTAACTCCTCTCTACTGCCACCCCTGGGTGTGTGATTCTCCTGAGGAGACATAAATTATTTAATGAGGCTTTCTCTTTTACATATATAGATTATCAAAATTCTTTAACATTAGCATATCTGTAATTAACCAAACAAATGCCGACACGTTATTATGTTGCTCTCCCAAAGGTTAAAAATGTCATATTTTAGCAATGAGGGTTGATTTTGGTAAAAATCAATATTTATGTATTTATTTACTTATTTCTTTATTTATTTACTTATTTATTTTATACATATTTCACAGAGATTAGGTTATACATAGCAATCTTATTATTTATAGTTATTTATGATTATAGCTTATTCATCATATATGGTAATAGTAACATTCACCATTCACTTCATATTTAGTTTCATATCCTCCACACACATAACCTATCACCACACATAGATTATAGACTATTTATCATATATGGTAATAGTAATATTCACTATTCACATTAAAGGGATGGTAATACTTAAATGTAACTTTAATGCATGTTGTAGCCCTTAAACAAATTAAATGACCCCAGAGGCATCTCTCAAACGGTTTGAGAGATATCTGCTTTTAAAGTTCCCCCTCCCCTGACGTCAGCGCTCTAGCTGACAGCAGGGGAATACGGTCCCGCGACCGGCAGAGGCTCTTTAGCAGAGCTGAGATCGCATTATAGAAAAAGAAATCCTTCACTGGAAAGGTCTTCTACGTGTACTTAGTTTTCAAGCACAGTTAGAAGACCTTTTCAGTGAAAGATTTCTTCTTCAATAACGTGATCTCGGCTCTGCTGAAGAGCCTCCGCTTGTTCAGGGACAGGATTACCCTGCAGTCGGCTAGAGTACTGACGTCAGGGGATGGAGAACTTTGAAAGCTGATATCTCTCAAACCATACAGGTTTGAGAGATACTGCTGGTATCGTTGAATTCAGAATTTTACGGGCTACAACAAGGGGGATATAATAATGAAGTATTACTATCCCTTTAAGGGCGGCTTACAATTTGGTCAGAATGAAGGAGGACCACGAATAGAAGACAGCCTTTAATACCCGGAGTGGGCATTATGAATAACTTGTAATGCCCTTTGGTCTTTGCAATGCTCCTGCTGTCTTCCAGGAATTTATCAGTGATGTGCTGAGAGACCTATTACAGAGTTGCATTGTGGTCTATCTGGATGACATTCTCATTCATTCTCCTACATTGGAGACTCATAGTTCAGATGTATCCAACGTCCTAAGATTATTGAGAGAGAACAACTTGTTTTGCAAGTTGGAGAAATGCGAATTTCACAAACCTCAAGTGATCTTTCTGGGGTACATTATTTCCTCTTCTGGGTTGGCCATGGATCCCCCCAAATTGTCCGCAGTGTTACAGTGGCCTCATCCGGAGAGACTTAAGTCTATTCAAAGATTCCTGTGATTCGCTAATTACTACCGGAAGTTTATTAAAAATTTCTCGACTATGGTCAAACCTATCACCGATATCCCGTAAAGGTGCTAAGGTCACAGAATGGTCTCCCAGTGCATTGCTAACCTTTGAAGACCTCAAGTCCGCATACACAGCAGCTCCTGTTTTGGTGCATCCGAATCCCACCCTGCCCTTTACCCTGGAGGTTGATGCGTCTGAGATTAGAGTGGGCGCTCTCCTTTCTCAATGCTCGGCTCCAGGGGAGGCTTTACGCCCATGTGGCTATTTCTCTAAAAAACTGTCTAAGATGGAAATGGTATATCAGATTGGGGACAGAGAATTATTGGCCATTATATTTGCACTGAAAGAATGGTGACACGGTTTGGAAGGTACCAGTTCCCCAGTCTTGATTTTAGCTGATCATAAGAATCTCACTTACTTTTCTGAGGCTAAACGTTTTTCGTCCCGCCAAGCTAGATGGGCATTGTTCCTATCAAGGTTCAATTATGTGGTTTCGTATCTTCCTGGCTCTAAGAATCTGAAGGCTGATGCCATATTACACCAATTTTTCAAGTTATCCTCCGATTATTCTGGCTGATCGTATTCTGGCCACTATACGTATATGAATTACGTCTCCCCTGGGAGAGCAAATATTGGCCGCTCAGACATCTTCTCTGATAGAAAGACCTAGCGGGAAATGCTTTGTCCCCGCTCAGTTACTCATTAAACTGCTTGAGTCTTACCATACCTCCAAAATTGCTGGCCACATTGGGTGACACCAATTGATTTGGTCCTTGTCTAGACTGTTCTGGTGGCCGAGCCTTTGATCCGATTACGCTGCTTTTACCGCAGCATGCACTACTTGTGCCCAAAATAAATCACCTCTACATTTGTCTGTCGGTCTCCTTCAACCTGTGGCCAAGGGAGAACATGCTTGGTCCCATCTGTCCATAGATTTTATGGTTGATCTACTGGCATCCTCTGGTTTTACTATCATCCTCATGATCGTAGACAAGTTTTCTAAGATGGCTCACTTTGTACCACTCAAAGGCCTACCATCCACATGGGAATTGGCAGGGGTGTTCGCTAATTAGGTCTCTCGACTCCGTGACATACCCAGGGTGATTGCTTCGGACAGTGGTAGCTAGTTCGTGTCTTGGTTCTGGAGATGCTTTTGTGCTCAGATGGGGATCCAGCTAGCATTCTCCGCTGCTCACCATCTGCAGTCTAACTGTGTGGATGAATGGTCTAACCAAGCCCTAGAACAATTTCTCTGTTTCTATATCTCTGACCACCATGATAATTGGGCTACCCTGTTACCTTGGGCAGAGTTTGCCTGGAATTGTGCCATGAACTCTTCCTCACAGAGTTCTCCATTCCTGATTAATTATGGGTTTCACTCCTCTGTCCTTCCCGAAGCCTTTCAGGCACAGTAGATTCCGCTCTTGAGGAGCATTTGAGGGGACTCTTCTCCTCTTGGGTTCGGGTATAGCATACCCTACATGGTTCCATGCAACAGCAGAAGAGGCAGGCTGATCGTAAGCGTTTACTGGCACCGACCTTCCAGGTGGGGGAGAGGGTGTGGCTGTCATCCCGAAATCTTAACCTCCAGGTGCCTTGCAATAAGCAGGCTCCTTGATTTGTTGGCCCATTCCGTGTGTTACGTAGAATTAACCCTGTGGCAGATGCTCTGGAGCTTCCAGCTTCCATGCGCATCCACAATGTGTTCAGTGTCTCCTTGCTTAAACCTCTGGTTTGTAACTGCTTTACTACCAGTACAGTTCGGCCAGCTCTGGTCAAGGTTGGCAATCACAAAGAATTTGTGATACAGAGCGTTCTGGAGTCCAAATGGGTCAGAGGGTGTCTTCAGTATTTGATTCACTGGAAAGGTTTGGTCCATAGGAGTGTTCCTGGATACATGCCGATGATGTGCACGCTCCTGCACTGGTGCGCAGATTTCATGCTCGTTTTCCTGACAAACCCTGGTTGGACCCTCAGACGAGAGGTCCTTAAAGTGGGGGTACTATCACAATTACCTTATATGCAGCGATGCCGGGCAGGTTGACGCAGGTAGTATATTGCCTGAAATGTTGCCGCGGCGTCATACCAGGTGACACTCCAGGGACTGGACCTAGGCATGCTTGGCGCCGTCAGCGGACATCCCTGTCCTCATGCAAATCGGGCCTGTGTCTTAGAATGACGTGGAGAAGGGTCGAGGTTTTGATGCATCTCATTGCCATGCATCACTTTCGGGTGCGAGGTTGCTACATGTTGCAGACCTCTGTTTTCTACTTTCTGGCTGCCTTTAAAGGGGAACTGGATCTCAATTCAGTTGCCGTACGTTGGTGTTCAGTGCAGTTCTAGTTGCAGTTGTTCCTGTATCCTGTGTATGACCCGGCTTATCTGACTATCCATTTTGGAGCTTACCAGTGGCTCTGTCTGACCATTCTCTCTGTGCACTCCTTTTGTATTAAGACATCCAATTTGGTGCAGACCTGTGGCTCTGGCTGACTACCCACTTAGTGTATGACCCTGGCTTGTCTGACAATCCATTCTGGTGCTGACCTGGGGCTGTGTCCAACTATCCTCCCAGTGTTGCCTACTACCAGTGGACGTCCTATCTGGTGCAGACCTGTGGCTCTGGCTGACTACCCACTCCGTGTATGAACCTGCCTTGTCTGACTATCCTAGCTGATGCTGACCTGTGCTCTGTCTGTTCACTCTGCTGTGTTGCTCCGTTCCCCACAGACATCCATCCTGGTGCAGACCTGGGGCTCTGGCAGACTCCGGCATTACTGACTGCAGGTGTGAGTCAGCAGTCTCCCTTGTTGCTGCCTGGTGGGAGGCTGTAGGTCCTGTTCTCCATTCCTTCCATTCCTTGAGACACCAGTTGGCCTTGGCTTGGTCTCTAGCAGTTGTGGTTGACCCATCAGCAGGCTTCTATTTCTGATAGAGTCTATAGCCTCTCCACTCATCCTCTGTTTGTATTATTGCATTTTAGCTTTACTAATTAATATTCTAATAAAGGTGATTTAACTATACCGTCCTGACTCCTTGTCTTGTTTGTGGGCTGTAACAGTCTCTTCCATTAGCTTTACTTGTAGTTTCCTTCAATTACGTAAGACCAATCAAGTTGAAACATGTAGTATTTAAATTGAAGTTTGATGCTGTTTCTTCTTTTGATTGTTATATACAATCCATTGCCATTTGATAAAGGGGCTGCAAAACGCGTGGTACATTTGGCTTATTCTAAATGTGTATATATACATTTTGTATGGCTTATTTTTTCATAAATAAATACTTTTTTATATTGGACGAACAGTGTTTCTTTCACATCTTGAAGGAATTTAAGGCAAATATTGGATCTGGAGATTACATCTGAGCATGTGTTTGGAGGATCTTGAGCAGATAAAGACCCAGAGCAGAGACAATTTAAAGGCATAGTAATACTTCGTTTTAACTTTATTTTATTTTGTAGGCATTAAAAAATATGAAGAATGGTATAAGTCTTATCTCTCAAACCTTTATGGTTTTAGAGATATTCACAAGCAAAGTTTCCCCTCCCCCCCCCCTTTTACCTAGTGTAAGCCATTTCTTCTCAGATGTGGAATGCAGTCCATAGACCAGACAGATAACAGAAGGGGACAATCTTCTTCCTATGAGAACAATGAAAGACCTGCCCCCCTTGACAAGCTTTTCAGGTTTTTACCTATCTTAATTGAAGTTTGTCCCTCTCTGCAATCTACCTGGGCACCTCCCTTCTGATCTGGCTGAGCAGTGTTATATCAGTAAAAAGGGTGGGAGGGGGATACTTTGTCATTGAATTACTCTTGAACTACAACTCTGACAGAATTGAAATAACACTCTCCAAAGTCCAAATACTATGATGATTAATTAGAGCTGCTTTTATTATGAAACATTACTATCCCTTTAAGTATCTTTGCATATTTGAACAGTTGATTGGAGGCATGTGCCTATCTTTTAACAACACATAAATGTGAGTGCATGTATTATATGAGTATTGTATTTTATATCATCATTAGAGGGATGTGGTTTTGGTGTGGAGCTGCCTATTCACCTATTCGGGCAGGGGGGGGATCATCCATTGAGATACTGTATTGGAGGGAGCAGTTTAAAGATTTGCATCTGTCATTTTGCTGACCAACACATATGTGCTGCTTCAGCAACTACATTTGTGAGTAGATTCCTTATGGTGGTGGTGTGGTGATTTGTTCGCTGATCATATTACACCAGGAGCGCCCCTTCTTTTTCTTCTTTTTGCTTCAGTTGATGCCACAGAGCTTACAGCTCAAAATGAGCTACACTGCTATTGTAGATCCATTTCAGTTATAAGCTCTGTGGTATCGCTAGTGTAGCTCCATTTCAGTTATAAGCTCTGTGGTATCGCTAGTGAAGCTCCATTTCAGTTGTAAGCTCTGTGGTATCGCTAGTGTAGATCCATTTCAGTTATATGCTCTGTGGTATCACTAGTGTAGCTCCATTTCAATTGTAAGCTCTGTGGTATCGCTAGTGTAGATCCATTTCAGTTATAAGCTCTGTGGTATCACTAGTGTAGCTCCATTTCAACTGTAAGCTCTGTGGTATCGCTAGTGTAGATCCATTTCAGTTATAAGCTCTGTGGTATCACTAGTGTAGCTCCATTTCAATTGTAAGCTCTGTGGTATCACTAGTTAGCTCCATTTCAGTTGTAAGCTCTGTGGTATCGCTAGTGTAGATCCATTTCAGTTATAAGCTCTGTGGTATCGCTAGTGTAGATCCATTTCAGTTATAAGCTCTGTGGTATCACTAGTGTAGATCCATTTCAGTTGTAAGCTCTGTAGTATCACTAGTGTAGATCCATTTCAATTGTAAGCTCTGTGGTATCACTAGTGTAGATCAATTTCAATTGTAAGCTCTGTGGTATCGCTAGTGTAGATCCATTTCAGTTGTAAGCTCTGTGGTATCACTAGTGTAGATCCATTTCAATTGTAAGCTCTGTGGTATCGCTAGTGTAGCTCCATTTCAATTGTAAGCTCTGTGGTATCGCTAGTGTAGCTCCATTTCAGTTGTAAGCTCTGTGGTATCACTAGTGTAGCTCCATTTCAATTGTAAGCTCTGTGGTATCACTAGTGTAGCTTCATTTCAATTGTAAGCTCTGTGATATGACTAGTGTAACTCCATGTCAATTGTATGATATGTTGTATCACTAATGTAGCTTCATTTCAATTGTGTTCTATGATATCACTTGCCTTACTTCATAAACATTGATGCCAACAATAAAATCAGTAAAAGTGGGTGGGCTGGGAAGTCGGGCTACAGAGATAACTGGGAGGTGAAATATAAATGTGACAAGGGCATAACTGGGGGGAGGAGTAATGAGGGCCCGTGACTTCCATTTACACGTGGTGCCCTGGGTGCTGTCATTCCACCTCTGATGCACATTGGAAATAAAATCACAAGGTATAGGCAGTTTACATAGATACATTTAGTGAGATTGAAAGTTGTGACACATCTAGCTTAAAGGGATAGTAATGTTTCATAATAAAAGCAGCTCCAATTAATCATCATAGTATTTGGACTTTGGAGAGTGTTATTTCAATTCTGTCAGAGTTGTAGTACAAGAGTAATTCAATGACAAAGTATCCCCCTCCCGCCCCTTTTACTGATGTAACACTGCTCAGCCAGATCAGAAGGGAGGTGCCCAGGTAGACTGCAGAGAGGGACAATCTTCAATTAAGATAAGGGAAAAACCTGAAAAACTTGTCAAGGGGGGCAGGGATTTCATTGTTTTCATAGGAAGAAGATTGTCCCCTTCTGTTATCTGTCTGGTCTATGGACTGCATTCCACATCTGAGAAGAGATGGCTTACACTAGGTAAAAGGGGCGGGAGGGGAAACTTTGCTTGTGAATATCTCTCAAACCATAAATGTTTGAGAGATAAGACTTATATCATTCTTCATGTTTTTTTAATGCCTACAAAATAAAATAAAGTTAAAACAAAGTATTACTATCCCTTTAAGTTTAATTCTTTGTTCAAACTCCTTTAAGTCCTCTTCGATATAAGACGCATTTCACTGGAGATGTCTATCATTCTAAGGGTTAAATCCCAATTAGTGAAGGAGAACCCACTGCAGATTCCCACACATTGTCACTCTCACTTGCCAAAAGCAACTCTCTAATTCTACTGCTATATTTGGTAAGTATGTTTTTGGCATGTGCTTCTCCCGATGCCCATGATCAGAAGAACAGCTTTTATCTTCCAATAATTCCTTAGAACTCAGAGAAGGAGAAACTGAAAAATAGTTGTGATTTATACATTCCTCTGTGTTGGAGTCCCTAACTGTTAAACCAAAAATCTCTGAAACCATTAAACTGATTGAAATGCATAAAATACAAGGTATAGACAATTTAAACAGACATCTTTAAAGAATATGAATAAAATCAAAAGAGAGGCGCTCATAGGGTGAGTTTGTTCAGCTGAAGTGAGATCCAAATAATGGAGCCAAAAATATATAATTCTAAAGGCCGTCAGTAACCGGCTAAGCACGCATGTGGGGGATCTTATACTGCCCATCACACAGGTTCTTCACAGCTGCTCCCCAAGAAGACACTCCTCAAAAAGAAGGGAGATGAAACAGAATCCAGACCAAGATAACGGGAGCTCTTAATCTCAATAAAATATATAATATATATAGATGAACAGATTTATTCACATGTACTTTGTATACTGGTTGGAATCAATGCAACCGGTAAAGTGACAGGGGAAATGCCTGACCCTTGTCAGGTATTTCCTTGGGTTAAAGCACCAAATAATGATCAGTACACCAATTTAAATAATGTGTAGATTAAAGGGAAATCCTCTAGTAAACAAGTTCCCTTGTACTGAAGCTGTTTTCCTTTTTTTTTTTTTTTTTTTTTTTAAATATAATTCTTTATTTCCCAAGATATTGCCTTATAAAGTTAAGCCAGTGATTTCAGTTCTGTGCAGGCTGTTGTACAGCTCTGTCACGCAACCTGTCTTCCTCTGTACCCCTCTCCAAGTATTGCCTCCTTCCCACCTACTCCAAAGATGGAGGATTCCGGCAAATGACCTGGCGTGCTCTCTTGCAAATGCACGTCAAGGTCATTATACAGGCACAGACTGAGTGTGTTCATTCTTTCATGTTTACTAGAGGTGAGAGTTCCCCTTTAATCACTAAATGACCCTTGACATACCAGGACCATCATTCCGGTTTGGCACTTTAGAACCGGTGACGGTCCTGGCACATCATGGAATTGTGTGGTCCCCGCATGGCTTCACACCGCTCGGGGACCCTGGAATCCATTGCAGCAAAAAAAAAATAGACCATTGTCCTTAACTGTTGGCCGTGCTCTGCATCAGCTGGTCATTAAGGGGTTAATATAATAAGTTAGAAGTTAAAATAAACAGAGAGAAAAGCCTAAAGTAATGCGTTTCTGGATTGCTCCTTTCATAAGACTGAATAGGCTTATAATATTAAAATATTTGTGATCTACAGATACCTCTGTGTTGGAGTCCCTAACTGTTAAACCAAAAATCTCTGAAACCATTACACTGATTGAAGGAATACAATACAAGGTATAGGCATTTTAAGCAGACATCTTTAAATACTGGTAGTGACTTTATAGAGGTTAACAGCTGATACGTGATAGACTTGCTTTAACTAACATGACTATGTTTTTTAACCCTTAGAGTGCCAGAGGGGTATGCAACGCATTGCTTTGCAATGCGTTGCATACCCTTCTGAAACTCAAAGAGTTAAACACACATACAAAAGTCAGTGTTTCAATCCAGCATATGGGCTATTTTCAAGACTTAATAAAGACACTTGTAGGATAAACATTGAATGCTGTGTATGTGTTTAAATAAACATATGCAACTTATATAACCCTTTGAGTGCCAGAGGGGTACACAATATATTGCAAAGTAATGTGTTGCGTACCTCTCAGGCATTCAAAGGGATAAACCAATGAGTCATGTGGGTGATGCATTTTTTTTTCTTCTCGTATAGAAAGATGGATGAGCCAGTAACGTAGATGTGACAAAAATTACATTAAAAACTTGAGATTGCAGAAAGGGAATAATGAGCAGAAGTTATAATTTCAACACGTCGTGACAGACACAAAGATGTGTTTAAAAGGGTGGGAGATTGACATCACTTCTATTATCATAATTATAGTACAAAAAAGGCAGAAAACGTTTCATATCTTGGATTGTGTCGTGCATGACAGATTCTATGTCTGAGAATCTTAAGCATTAAAGAATGGGAAAAATGTTCAATTAGTTAAAAGATTCTGATTTTTACTGTGAAGTGACCTGCTAAAATGTTATATCTAACTTCATCCATTCAAAAGTGTCAAACACTTATTATCCTCATTTAACCCTCTGTGTTTCAGCTGTTTCTGCAGAGAGAATATAATACCTACCTTAATTTCAAGTGACCAAAGAGGGACACTTTGATTTTAGGTGGTGTTGCTGGGGTTGTGACTGGTGGGCTGGGAATTACCGATATTTTTTAGATTATGTAATGTCCTCCTGACAGTTCTTTGTGTTAATGAATAAATGATTTCGAGCAAGGCCAAAGTATTTTATTTATTCAGACTAATTTATAAACACATATTTTCAACTTTAATCAAACATTAAGGTGCGTTTTATTGCTGTAGAGGAATGTGATATACTTCTATACACACCACACAGTCTGATCTCCTAAACACAGGGACACCGGGGTGATACACTTATATACACATCGCAGGGTCTGATCTCCTAAACACAGGGACACCAGGGTGATACACTTATATACACACCACACAGTCTGATCTCCTAAACACAGGGACACCAGGGTGATACACTTATATACACACCACACAGTCTGTTCTCCTACACACAGGGACACCAGGGTGATACACTTATATACACACCACACAGTCTGTTCTCCTAAACACAGGGACACCAAGGTGATACACTTATATACACACCACACAGTCTGATCTCCTAAACACAGGGACACCAGGGTGATACACTTCTATACATACCACACAGTTTGATCTCCTAAACACAGGGACACCAGGGTGATACACTGATATACACACCACACAGTCTGATCTCCTAAACACAGGGACACCAGGGTGATACACTTCTATACACACCACACAGTCTGATCTCCTAAACACAGGGACACCAAGGTGATACACTTATATACACACACCACACAGTCTGATCTCCTAAACACAGGGACACCAGGGTGATACCCTTATATACACACCACACAGTCTGATCTCCTAAACACAGGGACATCAGGGTGATACAATTCTATACACACCACACAGTCTGATCTGCTAAACACAGAGACACCAGGGTGATACACTTATATACACACCACACAGTCTGATCTCCTAAACACAGGGACACAAGGGTGATACACTTATATACACACCGCACAGTCTGATCTCCTAAACACAGGGACACCAGGGTGATACCCTTATATACACACCACACAGTCTGATCTCCTAAACACAGGGACACCAGGGTGATATACTTATATACACCACACAGTCTGATCTCCTAAACACAGGGACACCAGGGTGATATACTTATATACACCACACAGTCTGATCTCCTACACACAGGGACACCAGGGCGGGAAAGAGGGACAGAGGGATTTGGGTGTCAAACAGGCACACTTGGGAGGTATGAAATACTATTTAACCCCTCAGATGCTGGAGATAAAACAATGAGTTGGAGATGTCTGTAGCATCAAAGGGGATAAGGAATACCATACCTGGTAACTATGTTGCACGCCTGCAGAGGTCCACTAAGGTCGAAGAAGGGGGTTGGTGGAATCAAAAGACACCAATGTCATCATAATGTGGGTGGGGCTTGATTGGACGGGTGGGATTGGGAGGAGGGGAGGCAGGGTTTACATTTAAAATAGACAGTGGGAAGAACAGGGTGGAAAATGACAGTAACTGGCAATGAAGTGGGCAGAGTTACAACGAAACTCGCTGAGGCCTGGGAACCAGCCTATGTCCCCAGAGACCTGGTAACTAAGTATAGAAACGAGAGTTTCCAGGTTAGAACCAGGGAGTTTCCAGGGGTGAGAAATACTGAACAAGTTGTGTCTAATAATGAGAGTCTGCAAAAAATGATTAGTATAAGTTGAGAAATTCACCTTAATTTGTTGAAGGCACAGTGTGGAAATTTACACTAATTAGTTTCCATGTCAGGCCTGTATTAACACTCATTGGGGAATGTGTGAAGACTCCGGTGGAGCTACAGTACATGACATTAGCATCTAACTCTAGAGTCTACACTCAAGGGAATGCAGCAGGGTGTATGATCGCTGTAGAGCCAACCAGAGAAAGCATTCCGTCATTGTAGGACTTTACTGTAACTGCTTTAAAAAAAAGCAATGGGTACCACTACCTATCTAGCACAGAACAATGCTGAGAATTATGACAGTTGGCTTCAGTGCAGATAGGTTGTTGGTCCAGGGAACTAACTGACTGACATTTGGAGTCATGAAGGAATGTTTTTACTCCTGTGGGGCTAAATTGGAAATGGCTTCAGTGTTTTGTTTTGTTTTTTGCCTTCCTCTGGATGAACAGAAGTGTTTTTGACATGGGCTGGACTTGGTGGACGCATGTCTTTTTTCAGCCTTGTCAACTATGTTAAAGGGATTGTAATGTTACACAAAAACAGCAGCACCAATTAATCTTCATAGTATTTGAGCCATAGAGAGTGTTATTTCGTTACTGTCAGAGTTGTGGTTCAAGAGTAATTGAAGGATAAAGTATCCCCCTCCCACCCCTTTTACCTAGTGTAAGCCATCTCTTCTCAGATGTGGAATGCAGTCCATAGACCAGACAGATAACAGAAGGGGACAATCTTCTTCCTATGAGAACAATGAAAGCCCTGCCCCCCTTGATAAGTTTTTCAGGTTTTTCCCTTATATTAACTGAAGATTGTCCCTCTCTGCAGTCTACCTGGGCACCTCCCTTCAGATCTGACTGAGCAGTGTTACATCAGTAAAAGTGGCGGGAGCGGGATAGTTTGTCATTGAATTACTTTTGAACTACAACTCTGACAGAAATGAAATAACACTCTCCAAAGTCCAAATACTATGATGATTAATTAGAGCTGCTTTTATTATGAAACATTACTATCCCTTCAATGCCAGCAAGTCCAGTAGAACAGCTCTACAGCATGCACAAGGCATTCCCTTATGACGGTGACACATTTGTCTACTGTCAGTTAATATATGGTGTAGATTTTGGCACTGAATAAAGGAATTTCCCAAAATGCCAATAGACTGCCCTATCGCCCTCCTCTTGGCACAAGCAACATTAAGGATAGGCTGTTTTGTTTGCATAGCTTAGTAAATTGGCATTAGGTAGGAATGGAGAATTAACAACAATTCCAGTACCTGATTTAGAGAGGAATCATCATCAACCCCTTAGGGTCCGACGATCCCGCGGTGTCTGGTCCTTTAAGGACCAGATAGACGTGTTCGACGTGCCGTCCCACGTGACTGATCACGTGGGGCGGCACATCGAAAGGAGGACTGAAAGAGATCGCTCCGGTCTTGGAGCGATCAATTTCAGTCCATGGTATTACTCACTGTGCTCCTGCAGGAACGCGGTGAGTAAAAGTACGTGACGTACCAGGACCGTCACTGGTCCTTAAGTACCGGACCAGCGTGATGGTCCGGGTACGTCACAGGACGCGAAGGGGTTAATGATTTATCTCATTGTGCTATGAATTCAACTAGGCAGAATTCACACACACTGGGGGGCATTGCTAATGGCATAGAGAGGGGTACGTTTGATCTAGGACATAACTAATTAACATACTGTGCTGGAAATTAACATAAAGTGCCACACTGTGTGATAACACCATAAATATTAATTTCTCAGAAACTAAAAATTGCTAGAACAACATATAGGAAGTTTTTAACACCATAAAACAAATTAACGTTGTTTTACAGTGACAAGTCCACTTTAATACCTGTTCCCCAGAATTAAACAGTCTAATTAGGGATCATTCATTCAGTTGTCTCCTAAGGTCTATGAGAGAAACAAAAGTATTATTTGGGTCAGTGACGTAACAATAGGGGTTGCAGTCACTCCAGGGGCCCAGCCTCCCCCTGCGACCCCCCGCCTAACGCCCGCAACAAGCTACAAGCTGAGGTCTGTGCCTTCTTCGGCACAGACCTCCAGCAGGTGAGCTCCCTCTTCGGCGCTCTAGTAATGCAGAGTGCTGGGGGATGACATCATCTCCCAGTGCTCTGCATTACTGAAGAGAGGACCGCACAGGAGCTCCAGCTGTATAGTGGTTGGTACAGAAGGAAGCACAGACCTCTCCTGTCTCGCCACTGGACCACCAGGGAGGTAGGAAACGGACAATGGGGGGTCAATAGGGGCAATGTGGAGGTGGAGATTGGAAGCAATATGGAGATTAGGGGCAATGGGGGGGCAATGTGGAGGTGGCCAGTGTGTGGGGGGGTAATGTGGAGATGAACAGTGGATATGGCCAATGGTAGGACAATGTGGCTGGGGGGGGCATGTCAATTTTTGCACCAGAGTCCGCTGGCTTCTAGTTACTCCTCTGGGTTGGGTGGTGCTGATTATCCTCCCGTACTGTATTTCATTGGAACTAGAGAGAAACACACAATATTCATTTTCCACTGTCGATTCAGAGGACTTGGAAAAAAATCCAGATCTGTCCATTTGATTGGGAAAGATCTGTAGATAGATATGGGGAGGAAGAGACAGTGAAAAGGGGAGCGTGAGAGAGAGAGCAAAATGGGGGAGTCTGAGATCACACAGGAGACAGAGTGCGGGAGGGGTTATGCACTAAGGTGTGATAAAGAGATGACTTGTCTAGTAATATCACTTCTCCAGTTCCTATATTATTCTATAGGGCCTATGCTCTAAGATTTCTCCTGATTTGGATATCTTAGTGCATAGACACTATAGAATAATATAGGAATTGGTGAAATGCAATGCAAGAGCATTACCACCACTGAGAGATGTTTTATTCAAAAGTTATTACAGCACAAACATGAATTTTTTGAGTGCAGTACCTACCATGGCCTGTAATTATACAATGGAGCTGTTGCTGCAGTGGTCTATGGACAGCTCTGGTTCATGGACAATAACCCTCCACAGGATGCTAAACCAACAGCTCCATCTTATAGTTTCAGGCCATACAGTTTACTATATCCCAAAAAATTCACATTTCAACAACAATAACTTTCAAATGCAACATCTCTTAGTAGTGGGGGTGCCCTTGTTTTACTCTGCAGGATAATCCCTGCATCATATATTTTTTTCAGTATCAAGCATTACTATTTGCTTAAAATTCCCATTAAAAAATGGGTTTGTATATTTGTCCCTTATGGTTCAGCTTTTTTGTCTCAAAATCCCCCTGCTTTTCTCTTTGTACATATGACCCTATCAAGGTATGGCCATTATCACATATACGTATGTATATCTTTATTTATATGGTGCCACCAGGGCCAGATTTGCCATAAGGCAGAGTAGGCATCTGATTACAGGCACACCCCACAGAGGGGCACCTGTCATTGGAATCAATTTTTTTAATATATATTTTCATTTACAGCGCTGCGCACAGTGGCAACAGTAATCCGCCGCCTGCCGCATGGTGAGGTCTGTGCCTCCCTCTGCACAGACCTGTAGCTGCTGTTGCTCCCTTGTCGACTCTTTAGTAATGCAGAGCGCTGGGAGATGACATCATCATGACATCATCTCCCAGTGCTCTGCATTCCTAAAGAGAAGACCGTGCGGGAGCAACAGCAGCTACGGGTCTGCGCAGAATAAGGCACAGACCTCTCCTGCTGCTGGACCACCAGGGAGGTAGGAAACGGATACGGGGGGCAAAGTGGGGGCAATCTGGAGATGATGGGGCAATGTGGAGATAATGGGGGCAATGTGAGGGCAAGTTGGAGCTGATGGGGCAATGTGAGGGCAATATGGAGATAATGGGGGGGTAGTGTGGAGATTAGGAGCATTGTGGAGTTGTCCAGTGGAGATGGCCAGTGGGGGGGGGGGCGCTTCAGATTTCTTTGCCTACAGGCTCCTGAGATGTAAATCCAGCCCTTGGCGTCACCCAGTGTACGCAGCACCTTATAACAGTGTTATGTTAAATAAATTGTGACAAAATAAGTGTAGCAGTTATAGAAAGAATACAAGAGGTTCCTGCCCCAAAGAGCTTACAGTCTATTTTGAATCGTAATACATTATTTTTCATATAATCTCATTTTGTATTTTAATAATAGTGTTTGTTTATCTTAGAGGTGGCTGCTTATATCTATCCAGTTGTTGTTGAACTACATCACCTATCATCCTCAGCTAGCTGGCTAAGGAATCTTTCACACAGGAGACAGAACTGTGTGTCTTGCTACCTGTGATCTTTCACTCACCTTCTCCTGAATTTCCACAAATGAATGAGACAAGGGAGAGGGGTGTATGATGGCCTGGCCCATGTCAACAAATGCCAGTATTATTGGCCAACATCCAGTTTGGTCAGCCATTTACTGAAGATTGCAGTTTGCATCACAATGTCCACCTGTGCTCATGTGAAAGATCTGCTCGCAGCTCTCAGGCCTCTGTAACACCTTCCTTAATATATCTACACTCTGTTCCTCTGTGAGTGAAGTAAAGATTCAGCATGCTGGACATTAGTGTGTGCCCACCAATTTCCCTGACAAAGTATCAGTTAGAAATGAAACACATTGGAAAGACTTAATTGTATCATCATTGATGTCCCGGAGGAATTTGTGAACATTTAGTTGAACTATTTTGGTATCTATAGAAATACTTTTATCAGATCTTCTAATACTAGAACTGGAGAGAGTACAGCAAAGAGCAACTAAATGAATTAGGGGAATGGAGGACTTGACGTATGAGGAAGGACTAGACAAAGTTGGTTTATTTACTGTAGAGAAAAGACGACTTAGAGGAGATCTTATGACATTGTACAAGAATATGAGAGGTCAACAGGAGGATCTCTGCGGTGAGCTATTCATTCCAAAGCCTGATCAAATAACCAGGGGACACCCCTTGAGATTAAAGGAAAGGAGATTTAGACTTCAGCAGAGGAAGGGGTTTTTTTTACAGAAAGGTCTGTTAAATTATGGAATTCATTGCCCAAGGAGGTGATTATGGCAGATACAAAAGATACATTTAAGAGAAGATTAGATATATTTCTTTCAAAATGCAACATACAGGGTTATACTGTGTATTAGCAAGCAAATCAGGAAGGTCAGCAGCAGGAAAGCTATATAATTCTCATGTCTCTGGGTTATGAGGCAAAGGTGACCTCTGCCAACTTGGAGCAAACCCATCATCCAGAAGGGACAGTGAGGATAACTCTGTCCATTTATTTTTTTATATTTATACTCATTCCTTGGGACTTACATGGACTGATTACATTATACACAACGTGTGTTATATGCTATATTGTTTTTATTTTGGTTTTAAGATAATATTAAGTTAAATAAATCATTTATTTCAGCTACTTCCATATTTTTTTTTTGTCGCTATGCCATTATAGCGATTGGAGGATCTGAGTTACAAAGAGAGACTAGCCAAACTGGGTTTGTTTACATTAGAGAAGAGACGTCTAAACGGTGATATGATTCCCATTTACACATACATTCAAGTTCAACACAAAGAACTATCCAATGAATTATTTATGCAAAGAGCTGAGCTAAGAACAAGAGGTCATCCATTAAGACTATAGGAAAGGTGCTTTCGACTAAAACAAAGGAAGGGTTTCTTTACAGTAAGGGCAGTAAGGCTATGGAATTCTTTGCCTCTGGATGTTGTGATTGGAGATTATGCTACTGCATTCAAAAAAGCAATGGATGCCTATCTAGCACAGAACAATATTGACAATTATTACAGATGGCGTCAAAGCAAATAGGATATTGATCCAGGGAACTATTTAACTACCAATTGGAGTCAGGAAGGAATAATTCCCCCCCCCCACACACACACACACTTGGGTCTAAATAGGAAATGGCTCCAGAGGGCTCTTTTTTGCCTTCCTCTGGATCAACAGGGGTGTTTTTGGCACGGGCTGGACTTGATGGACGCATGTCTTTTTTCAGCCTTAACTACTGTGTTACTATGTTACTATAGATTTCAATTTAGTTTGATGGCTGACTATACATAGCACTCTCCTGTGGTTCAGTTTCACATATGTGAAAGACACAATAGTCCAGCATAGGACATTTCGCAATAGACAATATCACCATTGCAGTATTGGGGCAGGGCTGTCATCAGAAAGTTTGAGGCCCGGTACAAACCTAAAGCTGGGGACCCACATCTCCAGCCCCTGCTCCACCTCCCAACCCACCCATGCCCTGTAACACCAAACAGTTCAACTCCAAAAACCCCCATTGCATTCCTTCCTTACCCTTCTGCCCAGCAGATCTCTCAGCATTAACCCCACTGACTGAGTGTTCCATTCCCCCGCACAACATGTAACTGCTTCCATTTTTACCATTTCTAGCCACCGCGGTACACAGTAATGTCTTTCCTCTCTTCCCTGCTCTGTCTCCGTGCTGTTCTCCTCCTCTGTACACGACACTCTAAGCCAGCTTCATGTGAGGTGGTTAGCAGGGGCCTGACTTGGAGGGGATATGATAACACTATATAAATATGTTCAGGGCCCATATAAAGAGCTCTCCAAAGACCTGTTCATTAACAGAACAGTACAAAGGACAAGGGGCCACCCGCTTAGACTTGAGGAAAGGAGATTTCATCTACAACAGGGGAAGGGTTTCTTTACAGTAAGGACAGTAAAGGTATGGAATTCACTGGCCAAGGAGGTGGTGCTATCGAATACATTAGATGCCTTTAAAAAGGGCCTGGATACTTATGTAAAAGAGCAGAACATAGAGGGTTATGTACGTTAGTATTGGGATTAATATTTAGTTAGTGTTTGTTGATCCAGGGAGAAATATGATTGCCATTTGGAATCAAAAAGGAATTTTTTCCCCCCATTCAAGGCAGAATTTGAAATTGCTATATTGAGGGTTTTTTTTGCTTTCTTTTGTATCAACAATGGTAAACAGGAATAGGAAGAGGGTTGAACTAGATGGACACAAGTCTTTTTTCAACCTAAATTACTGTTACTGTGTTACTATGACTCTGGCATGTCCACCTACTGTCTTCCACCTTACTGGAGGCTGCAGGACTCCATCTCTAGGGAGCTGGTTGGTGTCCTCACTACTCATTCATGTCACCAGACCAGCCAATGGAACATTATGTCTCTGCATTGTGGAATGCTGCCCAGCGAGTGGGACATGGTCCCCCATACACATTTAGCATCACACACAGTATATATTTCGGAGCCAGCCACAAGTCAAAAATGCACTGGTCTGGGCCTTCCCGGGGTGGGGGTAAATGCCCCCAGGCCACCCTCCCTTGTCAGGGAAGCCATGTCGTTATGGGCCCCCTGCTTTGCCAGACCCAATACACAAATACTGCCTGTAACCCTTTGTTGGAGGCCCTGTATTGGACACTGGCAATGTCCATGTGAAAGAGGCCTAATAATGATGGGATCTGTAGTTCAACAACAGCTTGAGTACTATAGATTTGCCATCCCTTCTTTAAGTCTTGCTTAAGAGACAGTCTTACCTAGCCAAGTAAATGACAGTAATTAGCAATGTAATTAGCTTTGGTAAGATTAACTTTACAGCAAACATGTGAAATGGATAGATTAATTGAGGCTTTCCACACTTTCTGCAGTGACAAATGCTTAATTACACACCTACCTGACTGGAGTAATCCTGAGCAAACCAGATGAAACACAAGGAAACAAATACAAATGCATGGCTAACTCTTCGAGTGCCAGAGGGGTATGAAACACCTTGATCTGCAATGCGTTTTGTACCCCTCTGGCACTCAAAGGGTAAAATGGTGCTTTAGACCCCTTGAATGCCAGAGCGGTCTCTATTCCGATCTCTATTGACTACAATCTATCCACCAAAATGAAACAGGGCAGGAACTGAAAGTGTACAAACTGAAACATAGTAACACAGTAACATAGTGACATAGTATCATAGTAACATAGTATCTTAGCAACATAGTAACATTGTACCACAGTAACACAGTAACCAATTAACACAGTAACATAATATCATAGTAATACATTACTATAGTAACACAGTAACATAATAACACAGTACCAAAATAACATAATAACGTAAAACCATAGTAACATAGTATCATAGCAACATTGTACCATAATAACACAGTAACCAAGTAAAATAGCAACACAATAACGCAGTAACATAGTAACATAGTAACCGAGTAACACAGTAACATAATAACACAGTAACACAATAACATAGTTACATAGTAACATAATATCATAGTAATACGGTATTATAGTAACACAGTAACATAGAAATACAGTACCAAAATAACACAGTAATGTAATATCACAGTAAAATAGTATCATAGTAATATAGTATCATAGCAACATTGTACCATAGTAACATAGTAACACAACAACACTAACACAGTAAGAAAGGAACACAGTAAGATAGGAACATAGTAACACAGTACAATAGTAATACAGTAACATAGTAATACAGTAACATAGTAATGCAGTAAGATAGGAACATAGTAGTACAGTAATATAGTAACATAATAACATAGTAACATAATAACATAGTAAAACAGTAACACAGTAAAACAGTCACATAGTAACACAGTAAAACAGTCACATAGTAACACAGTAACAGTGACATAATAACACAATAAACGTAACACAGTAACATAGTAACACAGTAACATAATAACACAATAATAGTAACACAGTAACATAGTAACATAGTTGATGAGAGTGAAAAAAGACCTGCGTCCATCAAGTCCAGCCCATGCCAAGTCACCCCTGTTGATCCACTGATTTATTCTTGTATAGCAGCCACAGCAATCCTACTGCTGGGGACCCTACACCCCCCTTACTGACCCTATCTCTATACAATATAAAGGGGTCCAGAAATAAAGGGGCTCTCCAGCTCATTGCAAAAAAAAGAGGGGCAGTCTAATGTGGCTACCCAGCCACTTCAAGGACAGGTGGGTTTGGCAATAATGTCTCTCACTGGCTATTTAAAACATAAGGGGAACCTTAAAGTAACATGTGACTCTCCACCCAAAAGCAGGATTTATGGGCTGCAAATAAGGTGTCTCCCTAATCACTATATTAAGAGGAAAACCTTATAATAATAATAATATGGCTTTCTGTCACTTATAAGAAGAAGGGAGGTTTGGCATTACTGTCCCTCTATCTCTCCCTCCCTCAGACTGCCTCTCTTCACTGCTCCTGAGTCAACCTTTTGAGTGACAGAATCGTTTCCAATGCATTGCAAAGCACTCACAGGGTTAAACTGATTAAATGGATGGAAAGAGACTGAGGGCTTCATTCTATTACCAGCGCTAAAAATAAAACAGACTTTTAACAGATGTTGCTATCCTATTATCCGACTTGTGAAAACAAAACCAGTGGTAATTATACTTACCGCCAGTCTGAAAAAATCCCATAGGAAACAACTAAAAACAACGTGTAAGTAGCATTCTATTACCCACGCTCAGTATTAGCGCCTGTTTTGTGGTTACATTTAAAGGAGCAGTAAACTTTTTTTATGAAAAAATATATATTGTAGGGATTTTCCTATTGCGTAAAATAAGGGGACTCCCACTGCAGAGAGATTTATATTTCCAGAGTTATTACAGTTTAAACCCATGTTTTTTTACATTACCAGTGCCCTCTAGTGGTCAAATTCTAATTAGATTTCCTGTTAGATTCTAATGGAGAGGAAAGTCAGGAAAGTCAGAGACATACAGTTCTCCATAGAATGTGATAGAAACTGCTGAGTCACTTCCTGTCAGTTAGAACTATCAGGAAGTAAACACAGTAAATTCACTTCCTGTCAGTTAGAACTATCAGGAAGTAAACACAGTAAAGTCACTTCCTGTCAGTTAGAACTATCAGGAAGTAAACACAGTAAATTCACTTCCTGATTATTTAAACTGCTATAAATTTTGAATAAAACATCTGACAGCGATGGGAGTACCCTGTTTTATTCAGCAGGAAATGATCTGTAAAATATGTGTTTTCATAAAAAAAGTTTACTGCTCCTTTAAGTCAGAAATTTTGCACCTCAGTAGTTGAGGAGTAGAAGCCATAACGACAGTTTCAGAACCATCGTTGTTCGAACAAAACCAGTGTATAATACAGTATACAGCACAGAAATCCAACATAAAGTGTCCCCCCTTGACATATTAACCACATTAATCCGACAATATTGTTCATAGTCGACAATTAACCCTTCCCCTTCCAAATCCGACTTACAGTGCTTTCTTTCACCATATTAATTCGACGAATATTGTACATCCGACATTTTAACCCCCCCTCCCCCTTGAAAAGTCGACTACAGTGCTCCTATGACTTCCTTTCACCATTTTCATCCGACATTTTCCTTCTCCTATTATACTCGACATGCCCTCGTATTTTGTATTGCAAGATTAACCCTATGAGTACCAGAGAGGTAGCAACACATTGTAATGTGCTTGCTACCCCTCTGGTACTCATAGGGTTAACAGGAAAGGTATGGACTACATACCTTGTCTGTATATGTGTGTGTGTTTGAATAATATATTTTTATTAAAAAACTGTTTTAAATTAAATATATACACAATAGACCTCAGGGGGATGTCATGATCCCTCATGACACCCCCCTAACATGAGGCCGACATTTTACTATAAAAACATGAAGCGCATATAGGGTATGTTCCATATAGCCTATATGTGCGTTAAAGCCGGTATTTGACAATCAGACCTCAATGGGGGGCACCAGGACCAAACACACACACACACACATATACAGACAAGGTATGTAGTCCATACCTTTCCTGTTAACCCTATGAGTACCAGAGGGGTAGCAAACACATTGCACATTGCAAACACACAGCAATAAAACTCACATTAATGTTTGATTAAAGTTCACTATATGTGTTTATAAATTAATCTGTGTAAGTAAAATACTTTGGTTTTGCTCTAAATCATGTATTCAATTACACAAAGAACTGTTAGTAGGACATGACATAATCTAAAACCACACCCCCAGCAACACCCCTAAAACAAAAGTGTCCCTCTTTGGCCATTTAAAATGTTGGAAGGTATGCACACCAAATGGTCTGATCTCCTAAAAAGAGGGATAATAAGGTGGAAAGTGGGACAGAGGGATTTGGGTATCAAAGAGGATCCATCTCTCCAAAAGAGGAACACTTGGGAGGTATAAACCGCTAATATCTCCTAAAGAGAGACAGACACTTGGGAGGTATGTCATCGTCTCAAACAAAATAAGAGCCCTTTAATGCAATCACAACTTGATTTTCATTACCAACCATTTACATAAGGGATAATCAGTTGTTGGACCTTATGTGAGTGGTTGGAGATGATGGGAATTTAGTCCCCAAATGCAGAAGGTCCAAAAGATTGACCACATAAGCTTTACATATTACCGATGCTACACGGATTGTGGTGGGTATACCAACTTCATCAAACCTCTCAAGTCCTGATGGGTTCCACGTGGTAACTTCTCTTGGATTTTATCAAGACAGAAAGAACCATTAAAATAAATCACCTGTCAGAAAGGTAATAAAAGCATTGGTTCACTAAATTAATTTGCATTCCTTAAAGTTCTTTCAGAGCCTGAAGTTATGCGTGATAAAGCAATCTAAATGTCCTTGACCAAAGTAATTGTTAAATAGCAGAGCAGTTCATGAATTGTCCTATCTAGAACATTCCGTAATAAGATCGCTCCTTGCTTTCCATGTTCTCAGGCTCTTGCTGGTTGCTTATTCATGGCAGGGGTCGCACTTGCGCTGCCCCCCATGACCCCCTTGCCCAGCAGCAACTCCCACTACGCCCGCCGGTTCTAGTAATACAGAGCGCTGTGAGATGACATCATCTCCCAGACTCTGCATTACTAGAGCGGCGGGCGGGAGCTTCAGTTCTAGAGATCTGTGCCGAAGGAGGCACAGATCTGTCAAGCCACGCCGCTAGACCACCAGGGACTGGAGGTAGGAGCATTGTGGAGATGAAGGGGGCATTGTGGAAGAGGTAATGTGGAGATGAAGGGGACATTGTGGAGTTGAAGGGGGCATTGTGGAAGGGGAAATGTGGAGATGAAGGGGACATTGTGGAGTTGAAGGGGGCATTGTGGAAGGGGCAATTTGGAGATATGGGGGCATTGTGGAGATGGGGGCAATGTGGAGATGAAGGGGCAATTTGGAGATTGGGGGGGCAATGTGGAGGTGGCCAATGTGGTTGAGGGGGTCTGGGGCCAATGTGGTCGGGGGGGGCATGGCAATTCTTGCACCAGGGCCCGGTGGCTTCTAGTTACACCTCTGGGTAGAAGGAAAGATGGGGGCAGTCTGAGACAAACAAGGGTTAAATGATATATGGGATTCAGATTCAACATCAGTCAGTGAGTAGAGCTGAGCCAGTTCCGTCCATGAAATCTATGCAATATAAATATCCCGGGGAACCTACGTTTTTTGAAAAGATGAATTATTCTCATGGACGTCGGACACTAGTTTGTTCATTTAATAGGATTACTTTTATTTTTTTCCAAAGGTGGATCACAGGGGCGTCCACAGAATACTTTCCGGGGGGGGCAAAACCATACTATGACCCCCAGGCCAGCCTGCTCAGACAATTTGTTTATATGGATGGTACAAGTGTAGGGGTGGGATGATAAAGTGATCCCCCCCTCCTCAGGATGCCCAGGGTCCGTCATGTTTCTATTGTTTTCCCTCTCTCTCCTCTTTCTTGGAGGAGAAAAGAGAAAGGGGATATGATAGAAACATTCTAATATATACAATGACTCACCACGTACAGGAGGGAAGTGTATTTCAAAGGAGTAAAATGTTAAGATAAGAGGTCATAGTGTAGAACTAAAGGGTCAGAGGCTTATGTGTAATGTAAGAAAGTTTTACTTCACTGAGAGGATGGTTGATAAGTGGAATTGCCTACCAGCAGAAGTGGTAGATAAGTGGAATAGCCTACCAGCAGAAGTGGTAGATAAGTGGAATAGCCTACTAGCAGAAGTGGTAGATGAGTGGAATAGCCTACCAGTAGAAGTGGTAGATAAGTGGAATAGCCTACCAGCAGAAGTGTTAGATAAGTGGAATAGCCTACCAGTAGAAGTGGTAGATAAGTGGAATAGCCTACCAGCAGAAGTGGTAGATAAGTGGAATAGCCTACCAGTAGAAGTGGTAGATAAATGGAATAGTCTACCAGTAGAAGCGGTAGATGAGTGGAGTAGCCTACCATTAGAAGTGGTAGATAAGTGGAATAGCCTACCATCAGAAGTGGTAGATGAGTGGAATAGCCTACCAGCAGAAGTGGTAGATAAGTGGAATAGTGTACCAGTAGAAGGGATAGATTAGTGGAATAGCCTACCAGTAGAAGTGGTAAATAAGTGGAATAGCCTTCCTGCAGAAGTGGTAGATAAGTGGAATAGGCTACCAGTAGAAGTGGTAGATAAGTGGAATAGGCTACCAGTAGAAGTGGTAGATAAGTGGAATAGCCTACCATCAGAAGTGGTAGATAAGTGGAATAGCCTACCATCAGAGGTGGTAGATGAGTGGAATAGCCTACCAGTAGAAGTGGTAAATAAGTGGAATAACCTTCCTGCAGAAGTAGTAGATAAGTGGAATAGTGTACCATTAGAAGTGGTAGATAAGTGGAATAGCCTACCATCAGAAGTGGTAGATAAGTGGAATAGCTTACCATCAGAAGTGGTAGATGAGTGGAATAGCCTACCAGTAGAAGTGGTAGATGAGTGGAATAGCCTACCAGTAGAAGTGGTAGATGAGTGGAATAGCCTACCAGTAGAAGTGGTAAAGGTTAATACAGTGAAGGAAGTATGCATGTGATAGGTATAAGGCTGTCCTGAAGATAAGACAAGACCAAGGACCAAGTAAAGTTTGAGGTTCTTACAGTAGGAAACATGAATAGACTAGAAGGACGAATGGTTCTTATCTGTCATCCAATTCTATTTTTCTATCAGTCTATGTTTTTTCCCCAGTGTTCTGCAATGGCTCTGGTGGTTGCTATGAAATTAGTGTGATATGTTTAATGTCAGGACCACTATGGCATTCAATAGGGGCATTTAGTTCCGTCAGTGCCACACAGGTCTCCACCACATTGCATTCAAATAGTTAAATGCACTATTATAATCAGTTAATTTGGGGGAATTCTGATATCTCACTTGTAGTGCAGCTGATTTGTCTCAGAATTGTTCCTTTTTTATGTTTTTGTATAGGTCCCTTAGATTGACAATTATAATGTAATGTTTAACCCCCCGCCCTTCCGAATGCTAGAGATATCTCCAGTGCATTGCAAACCATGCCAAAATATTTAGAAAAACTTTGAAATATTTTCCAGTCAGTCAATAATTATATAAAACCATAGGCTGCTATGATGCATAAGGGCAGGAATATAATTCTACCTCTTTATAAATCCTTGGTAAGGCCTCATCTACAATATGGAGCACAGTTTTGGACCCAGTTCTTAACCACTTAAGGACCAGCCGCACACGCACGCGGCAGTCACTTAAATGGATAGTAATGTTTCATAATAAAAGCAGCTCTTATTAATCATCATAGTATTTGGACTTTGGAGAGTGTTATTTCAATTCTGTCAGAGTTGTAGTTCAAGAGTAATTGAATGATAAAGTATCCCCTCCCGTCCCTTTTACTGATGTAACACTGCTCAGCCAGATCAGAAGGGAGGTGCCCAGGTAGATTGCAGAGAGGGACAATCTTCAATTAAGATAAGGGAAAAACCTGAAAAACTTGTCAAGGGGGGCAGGGCTTTCATTGTTCTCATAGGAAGAAGATTGTCCCCTTCTGTTATCTGTCTGGTCTATGGACTGGATTCCACATCTGAGAAGAGATGGCTTACACTAGGTAAAAGGGACGGGAGGGGAAACTTTGCTTGTGAATAGCTCTCAAACCATAAAGGTTTGAGAGATAAGACTTACATCGTTCTTCATGTTTTTTTAATGCCTACAAAATAAAACAGAGATAAAACAAAGTATTACTATCCCTTTAAGGACCACAGAGCTTTTTTTTTTTTTTTTTTTTTTTTTTAATTCAGCCGATTCCGGACTCCCGAATGGCTCGCAACTGCGTGGGGAGCCCTGAATTCCATGACGGTCCTGGTACGTCCTTGGTCCTTTAGGGACCTCAACCTCATGATGTACATGTATGTCATGGGTCATTAAGGGGTTAAAAAAAAACATAATTGAACAGGAAAAGTGCAGGGGCATGTATCAAAACTGATAAGAGGGTTGGGAGATTTTATTTATAAAGAGAAACTAGCTAAAGTGGTTATGTCATAACAACTGGAGGAATGTAAATTATGAGACTTGTGTCATCAAGAGGTGGGGCTTAACCAGGTGGCTGTTTCTTATCACCCTGTGTCATAATGTGGGTAAGAAGTGTGCAGAATGGGGGTGGGAATGAGAGGAACAGGGTGGGAAGGAGGAGAAGTGGGCATAAAGTGGAAGGAACAGGGTGGGAATGAGGAGAAGTGGGCAGGAAGTGGGAGGAACAGGGTGGGAAGGAGAAGAAGTGGGTGGAAAGTGGGCAGAATATGGTGGGAAGGAAGAGAAGTGAGCAGGAAGTGGGAGGAACAGGGTGGGAAGGAAGAGAAGTGAGCAGGAAGTGGGAGGAACAGGGTGGGAAGGAGGAAAAATGGGTGAAAAGTGGGAGGAACAGGGTGGGAAAGAGGAGAAGTAGGTGGAACAGGGCGGGAAGGAGGAGAAGTGGGAGGAAAAAGGTGGGCAGGAACTAGGAGGAACAGGTTGATAAGGAGGAGAAATGGGCAGTAAGTGGGAGGAAGAGGTTGATAAGGAGGAGAAATGGGCAGGAAGTGGGAGGAAGAGGTTGATAAGGAGGAGAAATGGGCAGGAAGTGGGAGGAACAGGTTGATAAGGAGGAGAAGTGGGCAGGAAGTGGGAGGAACAGGTTGATAAGGAGGAGAAGTGGGCAGGAAGTGGGAGGAAGAGGTTCATATGGAGGAGAAGTGGGCAGGAAGTGGGAGGAAGATGTTGATAAGGAGGAGAAATGGGCAGGAAGTGGGAGGAACAGGTTGATAAGGAGGAGAAGTGGGCAGGAAGTGGGAGGAACAGGTTGATAAGGAGGAGAAGTGGGCAGGAAGTGGGAGGAACAGGTTGATAAGGAGGAGAAATGGGCAGGAAGTGGGAGGAACAGGTTGATACGGAGGAGAAGTGGGCAGAGTTTCAGAAGAAATTCCCAACCACTGAAGATTAATCTCTGTCCCTGGAGACCCAGTAAATAACTTTAAAAACTGGCGTCTCTGGGGCATATCCGGAGAGGTCCCAGGTAGGATACTAAACAACTGGAGCAATCTTGGGCAAACCCAACACAATGTATTGAAAACCTCTCTATTATTCCAGGGTTATAAGAGTTTATGTTACATCACTGAGGATTTATATCTATTTCCAATAACGAAGCTGGTTTGCCCCTGAATTGCTCCACTTTGTGCGCAGTGGGCTGCACTATCAATACCACATTGGAATAATTCTGGAGCGAACCAACTGCCCCCCAAAGGGAAAAAAAAAAAAAAAAAATTTCCAAAATTCCCATTGATTTTAACCCCTTTCAGTACCACAGGGGTACATAGCACATTGCTTTGCAATGCGTTGCGTACCCTTCTGGGGGCATTTAATTTAAACGGGGCATTTAATCCCTTGAATGCCAGAGAGGTCTCCAACGCATTGCGAGACCTCTCTGGCATTCAAGGGGATAAAATCCCATTTAAAATCAGTGGGTATTTTTAGTTCTCCCCCTCTGGCTCACATGGTCTGGCCCAGAATTACACCACCTTCTTGTGAAAATACAGCCCGATATTTTTGACAATTTAACCTCTTAGACTCCTCAGTCTTATTATATATTCATTTTCCATCTCAAGAATGTTCTTAATTTCTAAATTTAATGTTACATAATTTAGGACGATACTATGAGTCTAGAAGAAGTCACAAGGTTCGGCCTCCTGCATCCTCTAATTGCTGCTGAACATTGGGAGCGATGGACAGGGGGAGAGTCGTCAGCCAGGCAGTTATCCACACTAACGATGCAAGTCTGACACAGGGAAAAGTATAAAAGGCCCAGTAACAGCACTGCTGGGAAATCCTCCCGCACAGAGCATTTATATTTAATAAACCCATTTGTCAGAAATTATTCTGTTTCACAAACAGTATCCGTGAGTGACCAGCGTGTTGGCTCATCTCCCCGTGTCACCAGATTAATTATCATTCTCTGTCACTCAGCCACTCGCTTCTCACTGTACTAATCATATAGAAACAGACAATTATTTTCTGAATTGTACAGAAGGCCTTTTTAGACAAAACGTCCTTAAAGGGATAGTAATGTTTCAAAATAAAAGCAGCTCCGATTAATCTTCATAGTATTTGGGCCATGGAGAGTGTTGTTTCAATACTGTCAGAGTTGTAGTTCAAGAGTAATTGAAGTATCCCCCTCCCGCCCCTTTAACTGATGTAACACTGCTCACCTCAGAGCAGCAAGACTGTCCGGATGGATTGCAGAGAGGGACAATCTTAGTGAGTATAAGGAAAAAAACTGAAAAACCTGTCAAGAGGGGCAGGGTTTTCCTTATGATCACAGTAAGAAGATTGTCCCTTGCTGTGATCTGTCCAGTCAAGAGACCAGATTCCACATCTGAGGGGAGGTGGATTACACTAGGTACAAGGGGCGGGAATGGGATACTTAATCATTCAATTACTCTTGAACTACAACTCTGACAGTATTGCAATAACACTCTCTATGGCTCAAGATTAATTGGAGCTCCTTTTTTTGTGAAACATTACTATCCCTTTAAACAGATAGTAATTTTAGGAAATAAATGTCCATTTGATTGTTCGCTGTCATTTTCTATACTGAATACTATGTTCGGAACATCCGTTATCTTTATATTTAGCTTGAAAATTCAATAACGTTTCCTAATCCCACCGATTTTGTGCACATCGGGCTGACGTGCCTCTGAGAGCAGGACTGGAAAGATCGAGACAAGGGACAGCATGTGTCAGCATAAGGAAAAACCTAAAGAATTACAAAACTATACTGTGTGGATTGCCAAATTAATATGTAATAACAACTGGATAACCTATTATATCTGGTTTACAAATATGTATTAAAAATAATATAAAAACAATATAACGGTGGATGTAGTAAAGTCTATTTTCAATCTGTAATACATACACTACCGTTCAAAAGTTTGGGGTCACTTTGAAAATGTGCTTGTTTCTGTTATGGGAGCAGCTTGACTGTATGGTATGTAAACCCATCAAGCCAATCCAAATTGTGGAAGGTGCTTCAGGAAGCATAGGGTGAACTCTCTTCACATGACCAGGGGAGGGCTGGCCTGGGGGGCAGAGGGGCAATTGACCCCAGGGCCAGTCATAGGTCTGGGCTGGTGGCCCACTGTCTCACTCAGTCTCCTTCTTGCTGCTGTAAATGAAGTTACACTAGTGATACCACAGAGCTTACAATTGAAATGGAGCTACATTAGTGATACCACAGAGCTTACAGCTGAAATGGAGCTACACTAGCGATACCACAGAGCTTACAACTGAAATGGAGCTACACTAGTGATACCACAGAGCTTACAACTGAATTGGAGCTACACTAGCGATACCACAGAGCTTACAACTGAAATGGAGCTACACTAGTGATACCACAGAGCTTACAATTGAAATGGAGCTACATTAGTGATACCACAGAGCTTACAACTGAAATGGACCTACATTAGTGATATCACAGAGCTTATAACTGAAATGGAGCTACACTAGTGATACCACAGAGCTTACAATTGAAATGGAGCTACACTAGTGATACCACAGAGCTTACAACTGAATTGGAGCTACACTAGCGATACCACAGAGCTTACAACTGAAATGGAGCTACACTAGTGATACCACAGAGCTTACAACTGAATTGGAGCTACACTAGCGATACCACAGAGCTTACAACTGAAATGGAGCTACACTAGTGATACCACAGAGCTTACAATTGAAATGGAGCTACATTAGTGATACCACAGAGCTTACAACTGAAATGGAGCTGCATTAGTGATATCACAAAGCTTACAACTTAAACAGAGCTGCACTAGTGATACCACAGAGCTAGTGGTACCTCTAATAGCATGACCCATTGCCATTGTAAGCTCTATGGTATCACTAGTGTAGCTTTACATTTTTAAGCTCTGTGGTATCACTAGTCTAGCTTCCATTCAATTGTAAGCTCTATGTTATCTCTAGTGTAACTCCATTTGAACTGTATGCTATGTGTTATCACTAGTGTATCCCCATTCCAGTTGTAAGCTCTGTGGTATAATTTGTCTTCACAGCATTAATAATAAGTTTAAAATGAGCAAAAGGGGATGGGCTGGGACAGTGGGCTGGAACGATAGTTGAAATGGACCACTTGATTGCATTTGCCCCCCAGGACACAAGTTGCCAGCCCTCCCCTGCACATGACCTCAATAAACTGACAACTAGAATGACAAAGGTCTGCAAGACTGTAATTGCTGCAAATGGAGGATTCTTCTACAAAAGCAAAGTTCGAAGGACACAAGTATTATTTAAATTAAAAGTCATTATTTCTAACCTTGCCAATGTCTTGACTGTATTTCCTATTCATTGTGCAACTCATTTGATGGAAAACAAGGACATTTCTAAGTGACACAACACTCAGGAACGGATTTATATCCCAGGCACCCCTAGGCAAGCCACTTTGGGTGCCCTTAGCCCCACCCATGGCCATGCCTCTGCTCACATGTCCCCTCCTTCAGTCCCATCCACCATTCCCTGGCACAGAAAATACCTTTGGCCTATATCAAGCAAAGCCTACAAAAGAGTCATTATCCCATTGGTTGCTAAAGAGATATCCAACACATTGCAGAACAATACTTTGGAGATCTCTTTAGTGACCAGTGGGTTAAATAATGGCCTTCTTTAAAGGGGTGTAAAACTGGTGCAGGGATATTGAGATTGCTGTGGACACTCCCACAATTTAGAATGTGGGTGTGGTTAGCACAGCTGAGGCACCGCCCCTCAAAATGTAGAGCTCTAGGCAGCTGCCTACTCTGCCTATTGGGAAATCCAGCCCTGCCCACAATTTTGAACAGTAGTGTACGTACGTCTAGCATGTAACCGCTAATCCCGATTCATGATACAAGGTACCTGGGAACTTTTGTTTCTGGTGTCCCCGCCTCCTCTGTTGGTGCTGGGGGATATAATAGCCACGAATCGCTGCAAAAAGGGGGAATGGTTTACCCGCGAGTGGGGGCAGGGCTTTCTGGTGGCATCACAAAAGTGGGAGGAACTGGGTGGGGTAGGAGGAAAAGTGGGAGGAATTGGGTGGGAAAGAGCAAAAGTGGGGAGAGTTTAAAAGCAAACTCCCCACATCTGGAGAACCAGCCTCCACCCCGGAGACCTGTTAATTCAATCTCAAAACCAGGGGAAATCCAGAGAGTTCCCAGATATGATCCACAGTATCCCCAAGAAGTGACGCAAAATGTTGCACAGTTTTGAAAAAATATAGTATACCAATGGTAGTCAGTCCGCGGCTCGTCCCACTTAGGCGTCAATGTGTCATGGGTAGGTACAAGTGGTTACATACCAGATGTATATAGATATTAGAGGTAGAGAAGAGATTTGATTACATTCACTGTTGTATTGTTTTTTTATATTATTTTTAATAAATATTCGTTAGCCAGAAATTCTCTGTTATCCAGCTGTTATTACATATTTATTTGGAACTCCACACAGTATATATTTGTATTTCTTGATGCTTTTCCTTATGCTGTCACAATATTGTCCCTCATCATGATCTGTCCAGAGCAGTTTTTTGCCCTGTGCTCCACACAGTATATATTTGCATAGACTGCAACAGCAACATCTCCACCTTAAATGATCAGGACATGAGCACACTGTGCGCAGATAATGTAGTTTTAATCTACTATAACTTTTGAATGACACATCTTCCAGGAAGGACCATTGCTTTACACCATTGTAGTTCCACAGGAAGGCAAAGGGAAAAACCACACTGAAGAAATTTCCAATTACCTCCTTGTGGAGGAGAAAAAATCCATCTGACTCCAAAAGGTAGTTGAAATCTCCCTGGATCAACATCCTATGTTTGCTAAAAATATATATACAGTACCATATCTACAGTATCTGCCAACAATGTCTCATGAAGCAAAGAATTCCCCATCTTACTGTCCTTACTGTAAAGTATCCCTGCCTTTATTCATGCCTTTCCTCTGATCTTAATGGATGCCGCCTTTTTTGTTTGTTTTTTGTTCAGACTGCTTCGTATTTATATATATATATATATATATATATATATATATATTTATATATATATATATATATATATATATATATATATATATATATTTATATATATCTATATCTATCTTTATCTATCTTTCTATCTATCTATCTATCTATCTATCTATCTATCTTTTTCCATTTTTTGGATAGAAATATTATCTTGAAATGTTTTTCTATCTTTTTCCATTTTTTGGATAGAAACATAATCTTGTAATGTTTTAGCAGTTTTAAACCCAATCTCCAGTTGTCTGCTGGTGTTATAAGCTCTTTAGAGAGAGGGGTAACGGAGCGAGCAGGCCAAGTTTAGTAATAAGTAGCTGTGCTTCTATTCCGCTTTGTCTCCATTATTTAAATTTAGGAGGTGTTTGAACTGAAGGACTGCCACAGAGCCGGACTCCAGCTGCTTACAAGTGATAGATGGATTGTGTTCCCGGCTCTGTTGTGCAACTAGAGGAATGGGCGCTTCTCTTGATATATGAATTGCACTTTGCTCATAATGGGGGAAATGGAGGGTTTGTAACTGAGTAATGTAGAAATGATAACTGAAGAACAGCACCCTTTCCTCTCTTTACTGCACTGCATTTTACATTCACTGGTAATTCAGGCATTATGTCATAAGAACAAAGAAAAAGAGGAGCAATTCTGGGATAATCAGCACCACAGGGGACAAATACAAATTCCCATTTATTCAGATGGGGTTTATCCCTTTGAGTGCCAGAGGGGTACACAACGCATTGCAAATCAATGTGTTGTGTAACCCTCTGGCACTCAAAGGGTTAAAATCCAGACTAAGTTTTATCCACTTTGATGAACCGACTTTTTTTTACACAGTATTTTATGAGACCAGAAAAATAACACACCATTACAAGGGAGAAGCAGCATGGCAATACACCGTTACCATCTGGGCCATACACAATTGCAAGTCAGCAGCAGTGCAATGCACCATTGCGAGCCAGCAGCTGGACAATTCACCACTGCTAGCTAGCAGCAGAGCAATACATAAATGCAAGCCAGCAGCAGGGATATACTCCATTTCAAGCTCCAAAACAGCAATACACCACTGCAACTTGTAACAGGGAAATGCACCATTGCAAGCTAGCAGCAAGGCAATACACCCTTACACTCCATCAGCAGAGCCATACAACATAATATGCCAGCAGCAGGGTATTACACCATTACATGCCAGCGGGGTAGTAACATACCATTACATGAGAAAAGCATGTAACATTACATATAACCAGCACAGCCATACAGAATTTTGTGTCATTAGCAGATCCACACAACATTATATGTCACCAGCAGATACATTTACCATTACATATAACCAGCAGAACCATATACCATTACATATAACCAACAGAGCCATATACCATTACATATAACCATGAGAAGCAGAGCACTATACCAGTACATGACACCAAAAGCAATGAGGTGACCTGGTACCTTTTTTTACTTATTGAATGTTTAAGACAGATTGCATTTTGTAGTTTGACTGCTACAAGGACTGAATGTATCCTCTCCTAACATCTATAGCAGTACTGAATATATCCTCCCCTAACATGGACATCAGGACTGAATATATCCTCCCCTAACATGGACATCAGGACTGAATGTATCTTCCCCTAACATGGACATCAGGACTGAATGTATCCTCCTCTAACATGGACATCAGGACTGAATGTATCCTCCTCTAACATGGACATCAGGACTGAATGTATCCTCCCCTAACATAGACATCAGGACTGAATGTATCCTCATCTAACATGGACATCAGGACTGAATATATCCTCATCTAACATGGACATCAGGACACAATGTATTCTCCCCTAACACGGACATCAGGACTGAACATATCCTTATCTAACACGGACATCAGGACTGAATGTATCCTCCTCTAACATGGACATCAGGACTGAATGTATCCTCCCCTAACACGGACATCAGGACTGATTGTATCCACCCCTAACATGGACATCAGGACTGAATGGATCCTCATCTAACACGGACATCAGGACTGAATGTATCCTCCCCTAACATGGACATCAGGACTGAATGTATACTCCTCTAACATGGACATCAGGACTTAATGTATCCTCATCTAACACGGACATCTGGACTGAATGTATCCTCATCTAACACGGACATCAGGACTCAATGTATCCTCCCCTAACATGGACATCAAGACTAAATGTATCCTCCCCTAACACGGACATCTGGACTGAATGTATCCTCATTTAACATGGACATCAGGACTGAATGTATCCTTCTCTAACATGGACATCAAGACCGAACATATCCTCATCTAACATGGACATCAGGACTGAATGTATTCTCCTCTAACATGGACATCAGAACTGAATGTATCCTCCCCTAACATGGACATCAGGACTGAATGTATCCTCATCTAACACGGACATCTGGACTGAATGAATCCTCCCCTAACATAGACATCAGGACTGAATGTATCCTCCACTAACATGGACGTCAGGACTGAATGTATCCTCATCTAACACGGACATCAGGACTGAAAGTATCCTCCCCTAACATGGACATAAGGACTGAATGTATCATCCTCTAACATGGACATCAGGACTGAATGTATCCTCCCCTAACACGGACATCAGGACAGAATGGATCCTCATCTAACACGGACATCAGGACTGTATGGATCCTCATCTAACACGGACATCAGGACTGAATGCATCCTCCCCTAACACGGACATAAGGACTGAATGGATCGGCATCTAACACGGACATCAGGACTGAATGTATCCTCCCCTAACACGGACATCAGGACTGAATGGATCGTCATCTAACACGGACATCAGGACTGAATGTGTCCTCCCCTAACACGGACATCAGGACTGAATGTATCCTCCCCTAAAACGGACATAAGGACTGAATGGGTCCTCATCTAACATGGACATCAGGACTGAATGTATCCTCATCTAACATGGACATCAGGACTGAATATATCCTCCCCTAACATGGACATCAGGACTGAATGTATCCTCCCCTAACATGGACATCAGGACTGAATGTATCCTCCCCTAACACGGACATCAGGACTAAATGTATCCTCCCCTAACATGGACATCAGGACTGAATGTATCCTCCTCTAACATGGACATCAGGATTGAATGTATCCTCATCTAACATGGACATCAGGACTGAATGTATCCTCATCTAACATGGACACCAGGACTGAATGTATCCTCCCCTAACACGGACATCAGGACTGAAGGTATCCTCCCCTAACAAGGACATCAGGACTGAATGTATCCTCCTCTAACATGGACATTAGGACTGAATGTATCCTCCCCTAACACGGACATCAGGATTGAATGGATCGTCATCTAACACGGACATCAGGACTGAATGGATCCTCATCTAACATGGACATCAGGACTGAATTTATCCTTCTCTAACATGGACATCAAGACCGAACATATCCTCATCTAACATGGACATCATGACTGAATGTATCCTCCTCTAACATGGACATCAGGACTGAATGTATCCTCCCCTAACACGGACATCAGGACTGAAGGTATCCTCCCCTAACAAGGACATCAGGACTGAATGTATCCTCCTCTAACATGGACATTAGGACTGAATGTATCCTCCCCTAACACGGACATCAGGATTGAATGGATCGTCATCTAACACGGACATCAGGACTGAATGGATCCTCATCTAACATGGACATCAGGACTGAATGTATCCTTCTCTAACATGGACATCAAGACCGAACATATCCTCATCTAACATGGACATCATTACTGAATGTATCCTCCTCTAACATGGACATCAGGACTGAATGTATCCTCATCTAACACGGACATCTGGACTGAATGTATCCTTCTCTAACATAGACATCAGGACTGAATGTATGCTCATCTACAATGGACATCAGGACTGAATGTATCCTCCTCTAACATGGACATCAGGACTGAACATATCCTCATCTAACATGGACATCATGACTGAATGTATCCTCCTCTAACATGGACATCAGGACTGAATGTATCCTCATCTAACACGGACATCTGGACTGAATGTATCCTCATCTAACATGGACATCAGGACTGAATGTATACTCCCCTAACACGGACATCAGGACTGAATGGATCCTCCCCTAACATGGACATCAGGACTGAATGGATCCTCATCTAACACGGACATCAGGACTGAATGCATACTCCCCTAACACGGACATCAGGACTGAATGGATCCTCATCTAACACGGACATCAGGACTGAATGCATCCTCCCCTAACATGGACATCAGGACGGAATGTATCCTCCCCTAACACGGACATCAGGACTGAATGTATCCTCCTCTAACATGGACATCAGGACTGAATGTATCCTCCCCTAACATGGACATCAGGACTGAATGTATCCTCATCTAACACGGACATCAGGACTGAATGTATCCTCCCCTAACATAGACATCAGGAGTGAATGTATCCTCCACTAACATGGACGTCAGGACTGAATGTATCCTCATCTAACACGGACATCAGGACTGAATGTATCCTCCCCTAACATGGACATAAGGACTGAAAATATCCTCCTCTAACATGGACATGAGGACTGAATGTATCCTCCCCTAACATGGACATCAGGACAGAATGGATCCTCATCTAACACGGACATCAGGACTGAATGGATCCTCATCTAACACGGACATCAGGACTGAATGCATCCTCCCCCAAACATGGACATCAGGACTTAATGGATCCTCATCTAACACGGACATCAGGACTGAATGTATCCTCCCCTAACACGGACATCAGAACTGAATGGATCCTCATCTAACACGGACATCAGGACTGAATGTGTCCTCCCCTAACACGGACATCAGGACTGAATGTATCCTCCCCTAACACGGACATCAGGACTGAATGTATCGTCCCCTAACACGGACATCAGGACTAAATGTATCCTCCCCTAACATGGACATCAGGACTGAATGTATCCTCGTCTAACATGGACATCAGGACTGAATGTATCCTCATCTAACATGGACATCAGGACTGAATGTATCCTCCCCTAAAACGGACATCAGGACTGAAGGTATCTTCACTAACACGGACATCAGGACTGAATGGATCCTCATCTAACATGGACATCAGGACTGAATGTATCCTCCTCTAACATGGACATCAGAACTGAATGTATCCTCCCCTAACATGGACATCAGGACTGAATGTATCCTCATCTAAAACGGACATCTGGACTGAATGAATCCTCCCCTAACATAGACATCAGGACTGAATGTATCCTCCACTAACATGGACGTCAGGACTGAATGTATCCTCATCTAACACGGACATCAGGACTGAATGTATTCTCCCCTAACATGGACATAAGGACTGAATGTATCCTCCTCTAACATGGACATCAGGACTGAATGTATCCTCCCCTAACACGGACATCAGAACTGAATGTATCCTCCCCTAACACGGACATCAGGACTGAATGGATCCTCATCTAACACGGACATCAGGACTGAATGTATCCTCCCCTAACACGGACATCAGGACTGAATGGATCCTCATCTAACACGGACATCAGGACTAAATGTATCCTCCCCTAACATGGACATCAGGACTGAATGTATCCTCCTCTAACATGGACATCAGGACTGAATGTATACTCATCTAACATGGACATCAGGACTGAATGTATCCTCATCTAACATGGACATCAGGATTGAATGTATCCTCCCCTAACACGGACATCAGGACTGAAGGTATCCTACCCTAACACAGACATCAGGACTGAATGTATCCTCCTCTAACATGGACATTAGGACTAAATGTATCCTCCCCTAACACGGACATCAGGATTGAATGGATCGTCATCTAACACGGACATCAGGACTGAATGGATCCTCATCTAACATGGACATCAGGACTGAATGTATCCTTCTCTAACATGGACATCAAGACCGAACATATCCTCATCTAACATGGACATCAGGACTGAATGTATCCTCCTCTAACATGGACATCAGGACTGAATGTATCCTCATCTAACACGGACATCAGGACTGAATGTATCCTCATCTAACATGGACATCAGGACTGAATGTATCCTCCCCTAACATGGACATCAGGACTGAATGTATCCTCATCTAACACGGACATCTGGACTGAATGTATCCTCCCCTAACATAGACATCAGGAGTGAATGTATCCTCCACTAACATGGACGTCAGGACTGAATGTATCCTCATCTAACACGGACATCAGGACTGAATGTATCCTCCCCTAACAAGGACATAAGGACTGAAAATATCCTCCTCTAACATGGACATCAGGACTGAATGTATCCTCCCCTAACACGGACATCAGGACAGAATGGATCCTCATCTAACACGGACATCAGGACTGAATGGATCCTCATCTAACACGGACATCAGGACTGAATGCATCCTCCCCTAACATGGACATCAGCACTGAATGGATCCTCATCTAACACGGACATCAGGACTGCATGTATCCTCCCCTAACACGGACATCAGGACTGAATGGATCCTCATCTAACACGGACATCAGGACTGAATGTGTCCTCCCCTAACACGGACATCAGGTCTGAATGTATCCTCCCCTAACACGGACATAAGGACTGAATGGGTCCTCATCTAACATGGACATCAGGACTGAATGTATCCTCATCTAACATGGACATCAGGACTGAATATATCCTCCCCTAAAATGGACATCAGGACTGAATGTATCCTCCCCTAACATGGACATCAGGACTGAATGTATCCTCCCCTAACACGAACATCAGGACTAAATGTATCCTCCCCTAACATGGACATCAGGACTGAATGTATCCTCCTCTAACATGGACATCAGGACTGAATGTATCCTCATCTAACATGGACATCAGGACTGAATGTATCCTCCCCTAACACGGACATCAGGACTGAAGGTATCCTCCCCTAACACGGACATCAGGACTGAATGTATCCTCCTCTAACATGGACATTAGAACTGAATGTATCCTCCCCTAACAAGGACATAAGGACTGAATGGATCCTCATCTAACACGGACATCAGGACTGAATATATCCTCATCTAACATGGAAATCAGGACTGAATGTATCCTTCTCTAACATGGACATCAAGACCGAACATATCCTCATCTAACATGGACATCAGGACTGAATGTATCCTCCTCTAACATGGACATCAGAACTGAATGTATCCTCATCTAACACGGACATCTGGACTGAATGAATCCACCCCTAACATAGACATCAGGACTGAATGTATCCTCCACTAACATGAACGTCAGGACTGAATGTATCCTCATCTAACACGGACATCAGGACTGAATGTATCCTCCCCTAACATGGACATCAGGACTGAATGTATCCTCCCCTAACACGGACATCAGGACAGAATGGATACTCATCTAACACGGACATCAGGACTGAATGGATCCTCATCTAACACGGACATCAGGACTGAATGCATCCTCCCCTAACACGGACATCAGGACTGAATGGATCGGCATCTAACACGGACATCAGGACTGAATGTATCCTCCCCTAACACGGACATCAGGACTGAATGGATCCTCATCTAACACGGACATCAGGACTGAATGTGTCCTCCCCTAACACGGACATCAGGACTGAATGTATCCTTCCCTAAAACGGACATAAGGACTGAATGGGTCCTCATCTAACATGGACATCAGGACTGAATGTATCCTCATCTAACATGGACATCAGGACTGAATATATCCTCCCCTAACATGGACATCAGGACTGAATGTATCCTCCCCTAACATGGACATCAGGACTGAATGTATCCTCCCCTAACACGGACATCAGGACTAAATGTATCCTCCCCTAACATGAACATCAGGACTGAATGTATCCTCCTCTAACATGGACATCAGGACTGAATGTATCCTCATCTAACATAGACATCAGGACTGAATGTATCCTCATTTAACATGGACATCAGGACTGAATGTATCCTCCCCTAACACGGACATCACGACTGAAGGTATCCTCCCCTAACACGGACATCAGGACTGAATGTATCCTCCTCTAACATGAAGATTAGGACTGAATGTATCCTCCCCTAACACGGACATCAGGATTGAATGGATCGTCATCTAACACGGACATCAGGACTGAATGGATCCTCATCTAACATGGACATCAGGACTGAATGTATCATTCTCTAACATAGACATCAGGACTGAATGTATCCTCATCTACAATGGACATCAGGACTGAATGTATCCTCCTCTAACATGGACATTAGGACTGAACATATCCTCATCTAACATGGACATCATGACTGAATGTATCCTCCTCTAACATGGACATCAGGACTGAATGTATCCTCATCTAACAAGGACATCAGGACTGAATGTATCCTCATCTAACATGGACATCAGGACTGATTGTATCTTTCTCTAACATGGACATCAGGACTGAATGTATCCTCCCCTAACATGGACATCAGGACTGAATGTATCCTCATCTAACATGGACATCAGGACTGAATGTATCCTCCCCTAACACGGACATAAGGACTGAATGGATCCTCATCTAACACGGACATCAGGACTGAATATATCCTCATCTAACATGGAAATCAGGACTGAATGTATCCTTCTCTAACATGGACATCAAGACCGAACATATCCTCATCTAACATGGACATCAGGACTGAATGTATCCATCTCTAACATGGACATCAGAACTGAATGTATCCTCATCTAACACGGACATCTGGACTGAATGAATCCTCCCCTAACATAGACATCAGGACTGAATGTATCCTCCACTAACATGAACGTCAGGACTGAATGTATCCTCATCTAACACGGACATCAGGACTGAATGTATCCTCCCCTAACATGGACATAAGGACTGAATGTATCCTCCTCTAACATGGACATCAGGACTGAATGTATCCTCCCCTAACACGGACATCAGGACAGAATGGATCCTCATCTAACACGGACATCAGGACTGAATGGATCCTCATCTAACACGGACATCAGGACTGAATGCATCCTCCCCTAACACGGACATCAGGACTGAATGGATCGGCATCTAACACGGACATCAGGACTGAATGTATCCTCATCTAACAAGGACATCAGGACTGAATGTATCCTCATCTAACATGGACATCAGGACTGATTGTATCTTTCTCTAACATGGACATCAGGACTGAATGTATCCTCCCCTAACATGGACATCAGGACTGAATGTATCCTCATCTAACATGGACATCAGGACTGAATGTATCCTCATCTAACATGAACATAAGGACTGAATGTATCCTCATCTAACATGGACATCAGGACTGAACATATCATCCTACATGGACATCAGGACTGAATGTATCCTTCCCTAAAACGGACATAAGGACTGAATGGGTCCTCATCTAACATGGACATCAGGACTGAATGTATCCTCATCTAACATGGACATCAGGACTGAATATATCCTCCCCTAACATGGACATTAGGACTGAATGTATCCTCCCCTAACATGGACATCAGGACTGAATGTATCCTCCCCTAACACGGACATCAGGACTAAATGTATCCTCCCCTAACATGAACATCAGGACTGAATGTATCCTCCTCTAACATGGACATCAGGACTGAATGTATCCTCATCTAACATAGACATCAGGACTGAATGTATCCTCATTTAACATGGACATCAGGACTGAATGTATCCTCCCCTAACACGGACATCAGGACTGAAGGTATCCTCCCCTAACACGGACATCAGGACTGAATGTATCCTCCTCTAACATGGACATTAGGACTGAATGTATCCTCCCCTAACACGGACATCAGGATTGAATGGATCGTCATCTAACACGGACATCAGGACTGAATGGATCCTCATCTAACATGGACATCAGGACTGAATTTATCCTTCTCTAACATGGACATCAAGACCGAACATATCCTCATCTAACATGGACATCATGACTGAATGTATCCTCCTCTAACATGGACATCAGGACTGAATGTATCCTCCCCTAACACGGACATCAGGACTGAAGGTATCCTCCCCTAACAAGGACATCAGGACTGAATGTATCCTCCTCTAACATGGACATTAGGACTGAATGTATCCTCCCCTAACACGGACATCAGGATTGAATGGATCGTCATCTAACACGGACATCAGGACTGAATGGATCCTCATCTAACATGGACATCAGGACTGAATGTATCCTTCTCTAACATGGACATCAAGACCGAACATATCCTCATCTAACATGGACATCATTACTGAATGTATCCTCCTCTAACATGGACATCAGGACTGAATGTATCCTCATCTAACACGGACATCTGGACTGAATGTATCCTTCTCTAACATAGACATCAGGACTGAATGTATGCTCATCTACAATGGACATCAGGACTGAATGTATCCTCCTCTAACATGGACATCAGGACTGAACATATCCTCATCTAACATGGACATCATGACTGAATGTATCCTCCTCTAACATGGACATCAGGACTGAATGTATCCTCATCTAACACGGACATCTGGACTGAATGTATCCTCATCTAACATGGACATCAGGACTGAATGTATACTCCCCTAACACGGACATCAGGACTGAATGGATCCTCCCCTAACATGGACATCAGGACTGAATGGATCCTCATCTAACACGGACATCAGGACTGAATGCATACTCCCCTAACACGGACATCAGGACTGAATGGATCCTCATCTAACACGGACATCAGGACTGAATGCATCCTCCCCTAACATGGACATCAGGACGGAATGTATCCTCCCCTAACACGGACATCAGGACTGAATGTATCCTCCTCTAACATGGACATCAGGACTGAATGTATCCTCCCCTAACATGGACATCAGGACTGAATGTATCCTCATCTAACACGGACATCAGGACTGAATGTATCCTCCCCTAACATAGACATCAGGAGTGAATGTATCCTCCACTAACATGGACGTCAGGACTGAATGTATCCTCATCTAACACGGACATCAGGACTGAATGTATCCTCCCCTAACATGGACATAAGGACTGAAAATATCCTCCTCTAACATGGACATGAGGACTGAATGTATCCTCCCCTAACATGGACATCAGGACAGAATGGATCCTCATCTAACACGGACATCAGGACTGAATGGATCCTCATCTAACACGGACATCAGGACTGAATGCATCCTCCCCCAAACATGGACATCAGGACTTAATGGATCCTCATCTAACACGGACATCAGGACTGAATGTATCCTCCCCTAACACGGACATCAGAACTGAATGGATCCTCATCTAACACGGACATCAGGACTGAATGTGTCCTCCCCTAACACGGACATCAGGACTGAATGTATCCTCCCCTAACACGGACATCAGGACTGAATGTATCGTCCCCTAACACGGACATCAGGACTAAATGTATCCTCCCCTAACATGGACATCAGGACTGAATGTATCCTCGTCTAACATGGACATCAGGACTGAATGTATCCTCATCTAACATGGACATCAGGACTGAATGTATCCTCCCCTAAAACGGACATCAGGACTGAAGGTATCTTCACTAACACGGACATCAGGACTGAATGTATCCTCCTCTAACATGGACATCAGAACTGAATGTATCCTCCCCTAACATGGACATCAGGACTGAATGTATCCTCATCTAAAACGGACATCTGGACTGAATGAATCCTCCCCTAACATAGACATCAGGACTGAATGTATCCTCCACTAACATGGACGTCAGGACTGAATGTATCCTCATCTAACACGGACATCAGGACTGAATGTATTCTCCCCTAACATGGACATAAGGACTGAATGTATCCTCCTCTAACATGGACATCAGGACTGAATGTATCCTCCCCTAACACGGACATCAGAACTGAATGTATCCTCCCCTAACACGGACATCAGGACTGAATGGATCCTCATCTAACACGGACATCAGGACTGAATGTATCCTCCCCTAACACGGACATCAGGACTGAATGGATCCTCATCTAACACGGACATCAGGACTAAATGTATCCTCCCCTAACATGGACATCAGGACTGAATGTATCCTCCTCTAACATGGACATCAGGACTGAATGTATACTCATCTAACATGGACATCAGGACTGAATGTATCCTCATCTAACATGGACATCAGGATTGAATGTATCCTCCCCTAACACGGACATCAGGACTGAAGGTATCCTACCCTAACACAGACATCAGGACTGAATGTATCCTCCTCTAACATGGACATTAGGACTAAATGTATCCTCCCCTAACACGGACATCAGGATTGAATGGATCGTCATCTAACACGGACATCAGGACTGAATGGATCCTCATCTAACATGGACATCAGGACTGAATGTATCCTTCTCTAACATGGACATCAAGACCGAACATATCCTCATCTAACATGGACATCAGGACTGAATGTATCCTCCTCTAACATGGACATCAGGACTGAATGTATCCTCATCTAACACGGACATCAGGACTGAATGTATCCTCATCTAACATGGACATCAGGACTGAATGTATCCTCCCCTAACATGGACATCAGGACTGAATGTATCCTCATCTAACACGGACATCTGGACTGAATGTATCCTCCCCTAACATAGACATCAGGAGTGAATGTATCCTCCACTAACATGGACGTCAGGACTGAATGTATCCTCATCTAACACGGACATCAGGACTGAATGTATCCTCCCCTAACAAGGACATAAGGACTGAAAATATCCTCCTCTAACATGGACATCAGGACTGAATGTATCCTCCCCTAACACGGACATCAGGACAGAATGGATCCTCATCTAACACGGACATCAGGACTGAATGGATCCTCATCTAACACGGACATCAGGACTGAATGCATCCTCCCCTAACATGGACATCAGCACTGAATGGATCCTCATCTAACACGGACATCAGGACTGCATGTATCCTCCCCTAACACGGACATCAGGACTGAATGGATCCTCATCTAACACGGACATCAGGACTGAATGTGTCCTCCCCTAACACGGACATCAGGTCTGAATGTATCCTCCCCTAACACGGACATAAGGACTGAATGGGTCCTCATCTAACATGGACATCAGGACTGAATGTATCCTCATCTAACATGGACATCAGGACTGAATATATCCTCCCCTAAAATGGACATCAGGACTGAATGTATCCTCCCCTAACATGGACATCAGGACTGAATGTATCCTCCCCTAACACGAACATCAGGACTAAATGTATCCTCCCCTAACATGGACATCAGGACTGAATGTATCCTCCTCTAACATGGACATCAGGACTGAATGTATCCTCATCTAACATGGACATCAGGACTGAATGTATCCTCCCCTAACACGGACATCAGGACTGAAGGTATCCTCCCCTAACACGGACATCAGGACTGAATGTATCCTCCTCTAACATGGACATTAGAACTGAATGTATCCTCCCCTATCAAGGACATAAGGACTGAATGGATCCTCATCTAACACGGACATCAGGACTGAATATATCCTCATCTAACATGGAAATCAGGACTGAATGTATCCTTCTCTAACATGGACATCAAGACCGAACATATCCTCATCTAACATGGACATCAGGACTGAATGTATCCTCCTCTAACATGGACATCAGAACTGAATGTATCCTCATCTAACACGGACATCTGGACTGAATGAATCCTCCCCTAACATAGACATCAGGACTGAATGTATCCTCCACTAACATGAACGTCAGGACTGAATGTATCCTCATCTAACACGGACATCAGGACTGAATGTATCCTCCCCTAACATGGACATCAGGACTGAATGTATCCTCCCCTAACACGGACATCAGGACAGAATGGATACTCATCTAACACGGACATCAGGACTGAATGGATCCTCATCTAACACGGACATCAGGACTGAATGCATCCTCCCCTAACACGGACATCAGGACTGAATGGATCGGCATCTAACACGGACATCAGGACTGAATGTATCCTCCCCTAACACGGACATCAGGACTGAATGGATCCTCATCTAACACGGACATCAGGACTGAATGTGTCCTCCCCTAACACGGACATCAGGACTGAATGTATCCTTCCCTAAAACGGACATAAGGACTGAATGGGTCCTCATCTAACATGGACATCAGGACTGAATGTATCCTCATCTAACATGGACATCAGGACTGAATATATCCTCCCCTAACATGGACATCAGGACTGAATGTATCCTCCCCTAACATGGACATCAGGACTGAATGTATCCTCCCCTAACACGGACATCAGGACTAAATGTATCCTCCCCTAACATGAACATCAGGACTGAATGTATCCTCCTCTAACATGGACATCAGGACTGAATGTATCCTCATCTAACATAGACATCAGGACTGAATGTATCCTCATTTAACATGGACATCAGGACTGAATGTATCCTCCCCTAACACGGACATCACGACTGAAGGTATCCTCCCCTAACACGGACATCAGGACTGAATGTATCCTCCTCTAACATGAAGATTAGGACTGAATGTATCCTCCCCTAACACGGACATCAGGATTGAATGGATCGTCATCTAACACGGACATCAGGACTGAATGGATCCTCATCTAACATGGACATCAGGACTGAATGTATCATTCTCTAACATAGACATCAGGACTGAATGTATCCTCATCTACAATGGACATCAGGACTGAATGTATCCTCCTCTAACATGGACATTAGGACTGAACATATCCTCATCTAACATGGACATCATGACTGAATGTATCCTCCTCTAACATGGACATCAGGACTGAATGTATCCTCATCTAACAAGGACATCAGGACTGAATGTATCCTCATCTAACATGGACATCAGGACTGATTGTATCTTTCTCTAACATGGACATCAGGACTGAATGTATCCTCCCCTAACATGGACATCAGGACTGAATGTATCCTCATCTAACATGGACATCAGGACTGAATGTATCCTCCCCTAACACGGACATAAGGACTGAATGGATCCTCATCTAACACGGACATCAGGACTGAATATATCCTCATCTAACATGGAAATCAGGACTGAATGTATCCTTCTCTAACATGGACATCAAGACCGAACATATCCTCATCTAACATGGACATCAGGACTGAATGTATCCATCTCTAACATGGACATCAGAACTGAATGTATCCTCATCTAACACGGACATCTGGACTGAATGAATCCTCCCCTAACATAGACATCAGGACTGAATGTATCCTCCACTAACATGAACGTCAGGACTGAATGTATCCTCATCTAACACGGACATCAGGACTGAATGTATCCTCCCCTAACATGGACATAAGGACTGAATGTATCCTCCTCTAACATGGACATCAGGACTGAATGTATCCTCCCCTAACACGGACATCAGGACAGAATGGATCCTCATCTAACACGGACATCAGGACTGAATGGATCCTCATCTAACACGGACATCAGGACTGAATGCATCCTCCCCTAACACGGACATCAGGACTGAATGGATCGGCATCTAACACGGACATCAGGACTGAATGTATCCTCATCTAACAAGGACATCAGGACTGAATGTATCCTCATCTAACATGGACATCAGGACTGATTGTATCTTTCTCTAACATGGACATCAGGACTGAATGTATCCTCCCCTAACATGGACATCAGGACTGAATGTATCCTCATCTAACATGGACATCAGGACTGAATGTATCCTCATCTAACATGAACATAAGGACTGAATGTATCCTCATCTAACATGGACATCAGGACTGAACATATCATCCTACATGGACATCAGGACTGAATGTATCCTTCCCTAAAACGGACATAAGGACTGAATGGGTCCTCATCTAACATGGACATCAGGACTGAATGTATCCTCATCTAACATGGACATCAGGACTGAATATATCCTCCCCTAACATGGACATTAGGACTGAATGTATCCTCCCCTAACATGGACATCAGGACTGAATGTATCCTCCCCTAACACGGACATCAGGACTAAATGTATCCTCCCCTAACATGAACATCAGGACTGAATGTATCCTCCTCTAACATGGACATCAGGACTGAATGTATCCTCATCTAACATAGACATCAGGACTGAATGTATCCTCATTTAACATGGACATCAGGACTGAATGTATCCTCCCCTAACACGGACATCAGGACTGAAGGTATCCTCCCCTAACACGGACATCAGGACTGAATGTATCCTCCTCTAACATGAAGATTAGGACTGAATGTATCCTCCCCTAACACGGACATCAGGATTGAATGGATCGTCATCTAACACGGACATCAGGACTGAATGGATCCTCATCTAACATGGACATCAGGACTGAATGTATCATTCTCTAACATAGACATCAGGACTGAATGTATCCTCATCTACAATGGACATCAGGACTGAATGTATCCTCCTCTAACATGGACATTAGGACTGAACATATCCTCATCTAACATGGACATCATGACTGAATGTATCCTCCTCTAACATGGACATCAGGACTGAATGTATCCTCATCTAACAAGGACATCAGGACTGAATGTATCCTCATCTAACATGGACATCAGGACTGATTGTATCTTTCTCTAACATGGACATCAGGACTGAATGTATCCTCCCCTAACATGGACATCAGGACTGAATGTATCCTCATCTAACATGGACATCAGGACTGAATGTATCCTCCCCTAACACGGACATAAGGACTGAATGGATCCTCATCTAACACGGACATCAGGACTGAATATATCCTCATCTAACATGGAAATCAGGACTGAATGTATCCTTCTCTAACATGGACATCAAGACCGAACATATCCTCATCTAACATGGACATCAGGACTGAATGTATCCTCCTCTAACATAGACATCAGAACTGAATGTATCCTCATCTAACACGGACATCTGGACTGAATGAATCCTCCCCTAACATAGACATCAGGACTGAATGTATCCTCCACTAACATGAACGTCAGGACTGAATGTATCCTCATCTAACACGGACATCAGGACTGAATGTATCCTCCCCTAACATGGACATAAGGACTGAATGTATCCTCCTCTAACATGGACATCAGGACTGAATGTATCCTCCCCTAACACGGACATCAGGACAGAATGGATCCTCATCTAACACGGACATCAGGACTGAATGGATCCTCATCTAACACGGACATCAGGACTGAATGCATCCTCCCCTAACACGGACATCAGGACTGAATGGATCGGCATCTAACACGGACATCAGGACTGAATGTATCCTCATCTAACAAGGACATCAGGACTGAATGTATCCTCATCTAACATGGACATCAGGACTGATTGTATCTTTCTCTAACATGGACATCAGGACTGAATGTATCCTCCCCTAACATGGACATCAGGACTGAATGTATCCTCATCTAACATGGACATCAGGACTGAATGTATCCTCATCTAACATGGACATAAGGACTGAATGTATCCTCATCTAACATGGACATCAGGACTGAACATATCATCCTACATGGACATCAGGACTGAATGTATCCTCATCTAACATGGACATCAAGACTGAATGTATCCTCCTCTAACATGGACATCTGGACTGAATGTATCCTCATCTAATACGGACATCAGGACTGAATGTATCCTCCCCTAACATGGACATCAAGACTGATTGTATCTTTCTCTAACATGGACATCAGGACTGAATGTATCCTCCCCTAACATGGACATCAGGACTGAATGTATCCTCATCTAACATGGACATCAGGACTGAATGTATCCTCCTCTAACATGGACATCAGGACTGAATGTATCCTCATCTAACACGGACATCTGGACTGAATGTATCCTCCCCTAACATAGACATCAGGACTGAATGTATCCTCATCTAACATGGACGTCAGGACTGAATGTATCCTCATTTAACACGGACATCAGGAATGAATGTATCCTCCCCTAACATGGACGTAACGACTGAATGTATCTATCACGGTGCCCGTGATTGGCTGCAGTTACTTGTCTGTCACCAGTAGGGGGCTTCTATTGGCTGTCTGCAGATAGCCCGCCTCTTATTGACTATTTAAACCTGGATTGGGCACCCTTTGAGTGCCCTTTCGTGTTGTTTCTGACCTTCTTGCTATCACTATGCTAGTGATAGCTGGGCCTCTGTTCCAGTGTTCCTGAGTTCCTGATCTCATGTGTTCCTGAGTTCCTGATCTCTACTGTTCCAGTGTTTCCTGCATGCTGAAGTACTTCCAGTCCTGGTTCCGGCCTAGTCTCTGGTGTTGCAGTTCCTGCTGAACTTCTCTGCTGTTTTCTGACCTGACTGATCGTTGCTGGTTCCTGTCATCTCATCACCTGTCTTCAGTATCCTGGCGACCTTCTGCCTGGTCGCGTTGGTGACATTGCTACAATTCCGTGTTGGTCCCAGCGTGCGGACGCTGGTTTGCTCCCAAGCCTTGCGGCTATACAAACTCGCTTGTTACACCAGTGTGCGGTCACTGGTTTGCTCCAAAGCCTATCAGCTATACAAATCTGTGTTGGTCCCAGCGTGCGGACGCTGGTTTGCTCCTAAGCCTTGCGGCTATACAAACTCGCTTGTTACACCAGTGTGCGGTCACTGGTTTACTCCAAAGCCTATCAGCTATACAAATCTGTGTTGGTCCCAGCGTGCGGACGCTGGTTTGCTCCTAAGCCTTGCGGCTATAGAAACTCACTTGTTACACCAGTGTGCGGTCACTGGTTTGCTCCAAAGCCTTTCAGCTATACAAATCTGTGTTGGTCCCAGCGTGCGGACGCTGGTTTGCTCCTAAGCCTTGCGGCTATACTAACTCGTTTGTTACACCAGTGTGCGGTCACTGGTTTGCTCCAAAGCCTATCAGCTATACAAATCTGTGTTGGTCCCAGCGTGCGGACGCTGGTTTGCTCCTAAGCCTTGCGGCTATACTCTCGCTTGTTACTCCAGTGTGCGGTCACTGGTTTGCTCGCTAAGCCTAACGGCTATACTATTCAGTGTTGTTTCCAGCGTACGGACGCTGGTTTGCTCCAAAGCCTTGCTGCTTAACGATTCTGCTAATTTGCCAGTTCCATCTGACTGCTGCTATTATCTCTGGGCTGCCCTGCCCGGTATTGGTAAGGCCGGTAGAACCTTTTGCCACATTCCATCTGAGGTTGCCTTACCCGGTATTGGCAGGGCCGGTAGAGCCTACATTGTATATCTATTGAGGCTGCCTTGCCCGGTAATTTGGTAAGGCCGGTAAACCGTTATGCTATTCCATCTGCAGGTTGCCTTACCCGGTATTGGCAAGGCCGGTAGAGCCTAAAGACTGTCCTGTCCGGTATTTTGACAGGACCGGTAGAGTCTGCCTTCTGTCTGTGCTATATTCTGTATATATATATTATGTATGTTATTGCCATCCTAAGTTATCATTTATTATTTCAATAAAATTGATTTTTTTTACCTAAAACTTGTGTCTGAGAGTCATAATAAACCGTGACAGTACGAAAGGGCCTGACCTCAGACAGCAAGGGTGAAGGTAACGCACAGAATATCCATTGGAGGATGGATGTGCTCGAGCAACGTTTGGATCAGTTGGCAGTTGCAATTCAAACGATCCTTGAACGCACGGTACCTGCTGCCCAATCTAGCTCTAGCCCGGTGGTCTCGCCAAGTCAGACACCGGAAAGTGATACCAGACCCCTAGGGGGTACTGTTAAAGGGTTAACGGCTTCTGCACCCTTGCCGCTAAGATATGATGGTGACCCTAGTCTCTGCAGAGGGTTCATCAATCAACTCGAAATCTTTATGGAATTGACGGCACACGCATTTCCCAATGATCGTAGTAAAGTGGGGTTCACGATATCACTGCTCACTGGCAGAGCATTGGCTTGGGCTAACCCCTTGTGGGAGAATGCTAAACCTTGTACTAAGAACTTTAGTGAATTTGTGCGTTCCTTTCGAAGAGTGTTTGAGCCTCCTGGTAGAACCACCTCTGCTGCCAAACGCCTTATGGAGATACAACAGGGCAGGCGTACAGTGGGCGACTATGCCATCGAATTCCGCACATTGGCAGCAGAGGTAGGTTGGAATAACGAGGCATTATTGGCAGCCTTCTCTCAAGGCCTGAATGACCACATTAAAGACGAAATCGCTGCTAAAGATCTACCTATTGATCTAGATGATTACATTGAGTATGTTATGATAATTGACTCCAGAATACGTGAGAGATCAATTGCCAGAGATCGTAAGTTACGGTCAAAAAATAATGAGCCTAGTAACATGTTTTGCCCACCCATCCCTCCCTTGGCATTGAAGTCTAGTGAACCAGTACGGGAAACAAGTGAACCTATGGAAATAGGCTTCACTAGACTATCCAAGGCAGAGAGACTATATCGCAAAAAACAAGGGTTATGTTTATACTGCGGTAAAAAAGGGCACTTGCTAAATTCCTGTCCGGTACGTCCGGGAAACGCACACACCTAGGGTATCTTGGGGGACAGGCCCTAGGTGGTGTACAATCGTCCCCAGTGTCGGGCATAATGAAACCCACCATACAGGTGGTATTGTCTTGGGCACAACGCTCTGTGGAGGTTTTGGCCTTGGTTGACTCCGGTGCAGCAGGGTATTTTATGGATAATACCTTTGCTGAATTGCACGGAGTTCCACGCATTGAAAGAGAAAACCCCTTGACTATTGAAGCGATTGATGGTAGACCCTTAGAACCGCCTCAGGTTATATTTGAAACTATGCCATTGTCTATGACTATTGGGGCACTTCACAGAGAAGAGCAGCAGTTTCAACTGATTAATTCCCCGCACCATGCGGTGATATTGGGATTTCCGTGGTTACAGTTACATAACCCACAATTCGATTGGAAAAAGTGTGAAATTGCTGCTTGGTCCCAGTTTTGTATGGACAAGTGCGTCATCCAGCCTATTAAGGTCATGTGCACCTCCTCTGCTATGCCGGATGTGTACCAACAGTTTGGCGATGTTTTTAGCAAAGGAGAGGCTAGTATGCTACCCCAGCATAGACCTTATGATTGTTGCATTGAATTGCAGCCTGGTGCAGTACCTCCGAAAGGACGCACTTATCCATTATCTTGTGATGAAAATAAGGCTATGGAGGATTACATTTCTGATGCCCTTGCTAGAGGGATCATACGTAAATCTACCTCTCCAGCTGGGGCTGGGTTCTTTTTTGTAAAAAAGAAAAATGGCGAATTAAGACCATGCATTGACTACCGGGGCTTGAATAAACTAATGGCAAAAAACGCATACCCAATACCACTCATCACCGAGCTTTTTGACAGGCTTAAGGGCGCTTCGATATTTACCAAGTTGGACCTACGGGCCGCTTACAATCTGGTTCGCATTCGAGCAGGTGATGAGTGGAAAACTGCCTTTAATACTCGAGCTGGGCACTACGAGTATCTAGTAATGCCTTTTGGGCTGTGTAATGCACCCGCAGTTTTCCAGGAACTGATAAATGATGTTCTGAGAGATATGTTACAGACATGTGTTGTGGTGTACCTCGACGATATACTGATTTACTCCCAAAACATGGCACAGCACATCAAAGATGTATCCGCAGTATTGCTACGACTCCGTGAGAACAAATTATTTTGTAAAATGGAAAAATGTGAGTTTCATAGAACCAGTGTGCCATTCTTGGGGTTCATAATTGGCAATGATGGCATTGCCATGGACAAAGAAAAGTTGTCAGCTGTCCTACAATGGCCAAAACCCAAGGGTCTTAAAGCCATACAGCGTTTCCTGGGTTTCGCTAATTATTATAGGAGGTTTATTAAGAACTTTTCTTCCATTGTCAAACCTCTGTCCGATCTTACGCACAAGGGTGCTAATCCTTCTTGTTGGCCGGTATCTGCTGAGAAAGCCTTTGAGAATTTGAAGCTGGCATTTGCTGCGGCTCCTGTGTTATCCCACCCCAATCCTTTACTTCCATTTACGTTAGAGGTTGATGCCTCAGATATTGGGGTCGGGGCAGTACTTTCGCAGCGACACGAGAAAGGTGGAACTCTCAGACCTTGTGGGTTTTTCTCTAAAAAGTTGACTGTCACTCAAAGCCACTATGAGATAGGTGACAGAGAATTATTGGCCATTATCCTTGCTCTTAAGGAATGGCGTCATTTGCTTGAAGGTACTAAGAATCCTGTCTTAATCCTAACAGATCATAAGAATCTGACCTATCTCTCGGAGGCCAAGAGATTGTCCTCTCGTCAGGCCAGGTGGGCACTGTTCCTGTCTCGATTTAATTTCATTGTATCATATTTACCAGGGTCAAAAAATATCAGGGCTGATGCACTGTCAAGACAATTTGAGGCCGACAGTGACAGAGTGGAAGCACCAGCTCCTATCATCCAACCTGATAGAATACTGGCTACTATACGCACGAGTATCACTTCTCCTCTAGGGGAGGAGATCCTGGCCTCTCAGGGGTCCGCTCCCCATGAAACCCCAGTGGGCAAATGTTTTGTCGCTGAATCATTTCGTACTAGGCTGCTCGAAACCTACCATTCCTCTAAGGCTGCGGGACATATTGGTAGAGACCAATTGTTATGGTCCCTTTCTCAGTTATTTTGGTGGCCTTCCATGAGAAACGATTGTGCCGAATTTACGAATGCCTGTGCCACCTGCGCACGCGCTAAGACCCCGAGACATCTCCCTGTGGGCTTGCTTCAACCGGTGCCTAATGGCGAACGCCCCTGGTCTCATGTTTCCATTGATTTTATGGGAGAGTTGCCTATGTCGAAGGGGTACTCCTTTATATTCATGGTGGTGGACAGGTTTTCTAAAATGGCTCATTTCGTGCCCCTCCGTGGTCTTCCTTCAGCGAAGGAATTGGCAATGGTGTTCGCCAGAGAAGTATTCCGGTTGCATGGAGTGCCTAGGGTACTGGTGTCTGACAGGGGGAGCCAGTTTGTGTCTAGATTTTGGAGGGCATTTTGCCAACAGATGGGCATACAGCTGTCCTTCTCCTCTGCCTACCATCCCCAGACCAATGGAGCCGCTGAACGAGCTAATCAGGGCTTGGAACAATTTCTCCGTTGTTTCGTTACTGACCATCATGATAATTGGTCCGACTTGTTGCCTTGGGCAGAGTTCGCCAGGAACTGTGCGGTCAATTCTTCATCTGGGAGCTCTCCGTTTCTGATTAATTATGGGTTCCAGCCCTGTTTGCTTCCAGACTCATTTCAGACGCAACAGATTCCAGCTCTGGATGAGCATATCGAGCAACTCCGTTCCACATGGGCACAAGTTCAGAGGGCACTTGGTCAGTCATTTCAGCGTCATCAGCGCCATGCTAATCGCAGAAGGCTTCCAGCGGTTTCCTTTCAGGTTGGGGATAGAGTATGGCTTTCCTCCAGAAATCTCAAGCTGCAGGTTCCGTCTAATAAGTTGGCTCCTCGGTTTATTGGTCCATACGGAGTTATTCGCAAAATTAACCCTGTCTCCTATGCACTAGACCTACCTGCATCCATGCGTATCCATAATGTGTTCCATGTGTCCCTTCTTAAGCCTCTGGTTTGCAATCGCTATACTACCACACCTGTGGTGCCAGGACCTGTTGAGGTCGAGGGCCAGGAGGAGTACGAGGTTCAGAGCATTATTGATTCCCGTAGGCTTAGAGGAAGGGTACAGTACCTGGTACATTGGAAAGGGTATGGTCCTGAGGATCGATCATGGGTGGATAGTACGGACCTTCATGCACCTAGGTTAACTAGGGCCTTTCATGCCAATTACCCGCAGAAACCTAAACCCTATTCTAGGAGAGGGGGTCTTTGAAAGGGGGGTACTATCACGGTGCCCGTGATTGGCTGCAGTTACTTGTCTGTCACCAGTAGGGGGCTTCTATTGGCTGTCTGCAGATAGCCCGCCTCTTATTGACTATTTAAACCTGGATTGGGCACCCTTTGAGTGCCCTTTCGTGTTGTTTCTGACCTTCTTGCTATCACTATGCTAGTGATAGCTGGGCCTCTGTTCCAGTGTTCCTGAGTTCCTGATCTCATGTGTTCCTGAGTTCCTGATCTCTACTGTTCCAGTGTTTCCTGCATGCTGAAGTACTTCCAGTCCTGGTTCCGGCCTAGTCTCTGGTGTTGCAGTTCCTGCTGAACTTCTCTGCTGTTTTCTGACCTGACTGATCGTTGCTGGTTCCTGTCATCTCATCACCTGTCTTCAGTATCCTGGCGACCTTCTGCCTGGTCGCGTTGGTGACATTGCTACAATTCCGTGTTGGTCCCAGCGTGCGGACGCTGGTTTGCTCCCAAGCCTTGCGGCTATACAAACTCGCTTGTTACACCAGTGTGCGGTCACTGGTTTGCTCCAAAGCCTATCAGCTATACAAATCTGTGTTGGTCCCAGCGTGCGGACGCTGGTTTGCTCCTAAGCCTTGCGGCTATACAAACTCGCTTGTTACACCAGTGTGCGGTCACTGGTTTACTCCAAAGCCTATCAGCTATACAAATCTGTGTTGGTCCCAGCGTGCGGACGCTGGTTTGCTCCTAAGCCTTGCGGCTATAGAAACTCACTTGTTACACCAGTGTGCGGTCACTGGTTTGCTCCAAAGCCTTTCAGCTATACAAATCTGTGTTGGTCCCAGCGTGCGGACGCTGGTTTGCTCCTAGCCTTGCGGCTATACAAACTCACTTGTTACACCAGTGTGCGGTCACTGGTTTGCTCCAAAGCCTTTCAGCTATACAAATCTGTGTTGGTCCCAGCGTGCGGACGCTGGTTTGCTCCTAAGCCTTGCGGCTATACTAACTCGTTTGTTACACCAGTGTGCGGTCACTGGTTTGCTCCAAAGCCTATCAGCTATACAAATCTGTGTTGGTCCCAGCGTGCGGACGCTGGTTTGCTCCTAAGCCTTGCGGCTATACTCTCGCTTGTTACTCCAGTGTGCGGTCACTGGTTTGCTCGCTAAGCCTAACGGCTATACTATTCAGTGTTGTTTCCAGCGTACGGACGCTGGTTTGCTCCAAAGCCTTGCTGCTTAACGATTCTGCTAATTTGCCAGTTCCATCTGACTGCTGCTATTATCTCTGGGCTGCCCTGCCCGGTATTGGTAAGGCCGGTAGAACCTTTTGCCACATTCCATCTGAGGTTGCCTTACCCGGTATTGGCAGGGCCGGTAGAGCCTACATTGTGTATCTATTGAGGCTGCCTTGCCCGGTAATTTGGTAAGGCCGGTAAACCGTTATGCTATTCCATCTGCAGGTTGCCTTACCCGGTATTGGCAAGGCCGGTAGAGCCTAAAGACTGTCCTGTCCGGTATTTTGACAGGACCGGTAGAGTCTGCCTTCTGTCTGTGCTATATTCTGTATATATATATTATGTATGTTATTGCCATCCTAAGTTATCATTTATTATTTCAATAAAATTGATTTTTTTTACCTAAAACTTGTGTCTGAGAGTCATAATAAACCGTGACAGTATCCTCCTCTAACATGGACATCAGGACTGAATGTATCCTCCCCTAACACGGACATCAGGACTGAATGGATCCTCATCTAACACGAACATCAGGACTGAATGGATCCTCATCTAACACGGACATCAGGACTGAATGTATCCTCCCCTAACACGGACATCAGGACTGAATGGATCCTCATCTAACACGGACATCAGGACTGAATGTGTCCTCCCCTAACACGGACATCAGGACTGAATGTATCCTCATCTAACACAGTTATCAGGACTGAATGTGTCCTCCCCTAACACGGACATCAGTACTGAATGTATCCTCCCCTAACACGGACATAAGGACTGAATGGGTCCTCATCTAACATGGACATCAGGACTGCATGTATCCTCATCTAACATGGACATCAGGACTGAATATATCCTCCCCTAACATGGACATCAGTACTGAATGTATCCTCCCCTAACATGGACATCAGGACTGAATGTATCCTCCCCTAACACGGACATCAGGACTAAATGTATCCTCCCCTAACATGGACATCAGGACTGAATGTATCCTCCTCTAACATGGACATCAGGACTGAATGTATCCTCATCTAACATGGACATCAGGACTGAATGTATCCTCCCCTAACACGGACATCAGGACTGAAGGTATCCTCCCCTAACACGGACATCAGGATTGAATGTATCCTCCTCTAACATGGACATCAGGACTGAGTGTATCCTCATCTAACGCGGACATCTGGACTGAATGTATCCTCCCCTAACATAGACATCAGGACTGAATGTATCCTCCTCTAACATGGACGTCAGGACTGAATGTATCCTCATCTAACACGGACATCAGGACTGAAAGGATCCTCATCTAACACGGACATCAGGACTGAATGCATCCTCCCCTAACACGGACATCAGGACTGAATGGATCCTCATCTAACACGGACATCAGGACTGAATGTATCCTCCCCTAACACGGACATCAGGACTGAATGGATCCTTATCTAACATGGACATCAGGACTGAATGTGTCCTCCCCTAACACGGACATCAGGACTGAATGTATCCTCATCTAACACAGATATCAGGACTGAATGTGTCCTCCCCTAACACGGACATAAGGACTGAATGGGTCCTCATCTAACATGGACATCAGGACTGAATGTATCCTCATCTAACATGGACATCAGGACTGAATATATCCTCCCCTAACATGGACATCAGGACTGAGTGTATCCTCCCCTAACTTGGACATCAGGACTGAATGTATCCTCCCCTAACACGGACATCAGGACTAAATGTATCCTCCCCTAACATGGACATCAGGACTGAATGTATCCTCCTCTAACATGGACATCAGGACTGAATGTATCCTCCCCTAACACGGACATCAGGATTGAATGGATCCTCATCTAACACGGACATCAGGACTGAATGGATCATCATCTAACATGGACATCAGGACTGAATGTATCCTTCTCTAACATGGACATCAAGACCGAACATATGCTCATCTAACACGGACATCAGAACTGAATGTATCCTTCTCTAACATGGACATCAGGACTGAATGTATCCTCATCTAACATGGACATCAGGACTGATTGTACCCTTCTCTAACATAGACATCAGGACTGAATGTATCCTCATCTACCATGGACATCAGGACTGAATGTATCCTCCTCTATCATGGACACAGGACTGAACATATCCTCATCTAACATGGACATCATGACTGAATGTATCCTCCTCTAACATGGACATCAGGACTGAATGTATCCTCATCTAACAAGGACATCAGGACTGAATGTATCCTCATCTAACATAGACATCAGGATTGATTGTATCTTTCTCTAACATGGACATCAGGACTGAATGTATCCTCCTCTAACACGGACATCAGGACTAAATGTATCCTCCCCTAACATGGAGATCAGGACTGAATGTATCCTTCTCTAACATGGAAATCAGGACTGAATGTATTCTCATCTAACATGGACATCAGGACTGAATGTATCCTCCCCTAACACGGACATCAGGACTGAATGTATCCTCATCTAACATGGACATCAGGACTGAACATATCATCTAACATGGACATCAGGACTGAATGTATCCTCATCTAACATGGACATCAGGACTGAATGTATCCTCCTCTAACATGGACATCTGGACTGAATGTATCCTCATCTAACACGGACATCAGGACTGAATGTATCCTCCCCTAACATGGACATCAAGACTGAATGTATCCTCCCCTACAAGGATATCAGGACTGAATGTATCCTCATCTAACACGGACATCAGGACTGAATGTATCCTCCTCTAACATGGACATCAGGACTGAATGTATCCTCCTCTAACATGGACGTCAGGACTGAATGTATCCTCATCTAACACGGACATCAGGACTGAATGTATCCTCATCTAACACGGACATCAGGACTGAATGGATCCTCATCTAACACGGACATGAGGACTGAATGCATCCTCCCCTAACACGGACATCAGGACTGAATGGATCCTCCTCTAACATGGACATCAGGACTGAATGTATCCTCATCTAACAAGAACATCAGAACTGAATGTATCCTCATCTAACATGGACATCAGGACTGATTGTATCTTTCTCTAACATGGACATCAGGACTGAATGTATCCTCCTCCAACACGGACATCAGGACTAAATGTATCCTTCTCTAACATGGAAATCAGGACTGAATGTATTCTCATCTAACATGGACATCAGGACTGAATGTATCCTCCCCTAACACGTACATCAGGACTGAATGTATCCTCATCTAACATGAACATCAGGACTGAACATATCATCTAACATGGACATCAGGACTGAATGTATCCTCATCTAACATGGACATCAGGACTGAATGTATCCTCCTCTAACATGGACATCTGGACTGAATGTATCCTCATCTAATACGGACATCAGGACTGAATGTATCCTCCCCTAACATGGACATCAAGACTGAATGTATCCTCCCCTAACATGGACATCAGGACTGAATGTATCCTCATCTAACACGGACATCAGGACTGAATGTATCCTCCTCTAACATGGACATCAGGACTGAATGTATCCTCCCCTAACATGGACATCAGGACTGAATGTATCCTCCTCTAACATGGACATCAGGACTGAATGTATCCTCATCTAACACGGACATCTGGACTGAATGTATCCTCCCCTAACATAGACATCAGGACTGAATGTATCCTCCTCTAACATGGACGTCAGGACTGAATGTATCCTTCTCTAACATAGACATCAGGACTGAATGAATCCTCATCTAACATGGACATCAGGACTGATTGTATCCTCCCCTAACACGGACATCAGGACTGAAGGTATCCTCCCCTAACACGGACATCAGGACTGAATGTATCCTCCTCTAACATGGACATCAGGACTGAATGTATCCTCCCTAACATGGACATCAGGACTGAATGTGTCCTCCTCTAACATGGACGTCAGGACTGAATGTATCCTCATCTAACACGGATATCTGGACTGAATGTATCCTCCCCTAACATAGACATCAGGACTGAATGTATCCTCCTCTAACATGGACGTCAGGACTGAATGTATCCTCATCTAACACGGACATCAGGACTGAATGTATCCTCATCTAACACGGACATCAGGACTGAATGGATCCTCATCTAACACGGACATCAGGACTGAATGCATCCTTCCCTAACACGGACATCAGGACTGAATGGATCCTCATCTAACACGGACATCAGGACTGAATGTATCCTCCCCTAACACGGACATCAGGACTGAATGTATCCTCCCCTAACACGGACATCAGGACTGAATGTATCCTTATCTAACATGGACATCAGGACTGAATGTGTCCTCCCCTAACACGGACATCAGGACTGAATGTATCCTCATCTAACACAGATATCAGGACTGAATGTGTCCTCCCCTAACACGGACATCAGGACTGACTGTATCCTCCCCTAACACGGACATAAGGACTGAATGGGTCCTCATCTAACATGGACATCAGGACTGAATGTATCCTCATCTAACATGGACATCAGGACTGAATATATCCTCCCCTAACATGGACATCAGGACTGAGTGTATCCTCCCCTAACTTGGACATCAGGACTAAATGTATCCTCCCCTAACATGGAGATCAGGACTGAATGGATCCTCATCTAACATGGACATCAGGACTGAATGTATCCTCATCTAACATGGACATTAGGACTGAATGGATCCTCATCTAACATGGACATCAGGACTGCATGTGTCCTAACACGGACATCAGGACTGAAGGTATCCTCCCCTAACACGGAAATCAGGACTGAATGTATCCTCCTCTAACATGGACATCAGGACTGAATGTATCCTCCCCTAACACGGACATCAGGATTGAATGGATCCTCATCTAACACGGACATCAGGACTGAATGGATCCTCATCTAACACGGACATGAGAAATGAATGTATCCTTCTCTAACATGGACATCAGGACTGAATGTATCCTCATCTAACATGGACATCAGGACTGATTGTATCCTTCTCTAACATAGACATCAGGACTGAATGTATCCTCATCTACCATGGACATCAGGACTGAATGTATCCTCCTCTAACATGGACACAGGACTGAACATATCCTCATCTAATATGGACATCATGACTGAATGTATCCTCCTATAACATGGAGATCAGGACTGAATGTATCCTCATCTAACAAGGACATCAGGACTGAATGTATCCTCATCTAACATGGACATCAGGACTGATTGTATCTTTCTCTAACATGGACATCAGGACTGAATGTATCCTCCTCTAACACGGACATCAGGACTAAATGTATCCTTCTCTAACATGGACATCACGACTGAACATATCATCTAACATGGACATCAGGACTGAATGTATCCTCATCTAACATGGACATCAGGACTGAATGTATCCTCCTCTAATATGGACATCTGGACTGAATGTATCCTCATCTAACACGGACATCAGGACTGAATGTATCCTCCCCTAACATGGACATCAAGACTGAATGTATCCTCCCCTAACATGGACATCAGGACTGAATGAATCCTCATCTAACACGGACATCAGGACTGAATGTATCCTCCTCTAACATGGACATCAGGACTGAATGTATCCTCCCCTAACATGGACATCAGGACTGAATTTATTCTCCTCTAACATGGACATCAGGACTGAATGTATCCTCATCTAACACGGACATCTGGACTGAATGTATCCTCCCCTAACATAGACATCAGGACTGAATGTATCCTCCTCTAACATGGACGTCAGGACTGAATGTATCCTCATCTAACACGGACATCAGGACTGAATGTATCCTCCCCTAACATGGACATAAGGACTGAATGTATCCTCCTCTAACATGGACATCAGGACTGAATGTATCCTCCTCTAACACGGACATCAGGACTGAATGGATCCTCATCTAACACGAACATCAGGACTGAATGGATCCTCATCTAACACGGACATCAGGACTGAATGCATCCTCCCCTAACATGGACATCAGGACTGAATGGATCCTCATCTAACACGGACATCAGGACTGAATGTATCCTCCCCTAACATGGACATCAGGACTGAATGTATCCTCCCCTAACACGGACATAAGGACTGAATGGGTCCTCATCTAACATGGACATCAGGACTGCATGTATCCTCATCTAACATGGACATCAGGACTGAATATATCCTCCCCTAACATGGACATCAGTACTGAATGTATCCTCCCCTAACATGGACATCAGGACTGAATGTATCCTCCCCTAACACGGACATCAGGACTAAATGTATCCTCCCCTAACATGGACATCAGGACTGAATGTATCCTCCTCTAACATGGACATCAGGACTGAATGTATCCTCATCTAACATGGACATCAGGACTGAATGTATCCTCCCCTAACACGGACATCAGGACTAAAGGTATCCTCCCCTAACACGGACATCAGGATTGAATGTATCCTCCTCTAACATGGACATCAGGACTGAGTGTATCCTCATCTAACGCGGACATCTGGACTGAATGTATCCTCCCCTAACATAGACATCAGAACTGAATGTATCCTCCTCTAACATGGACGTCAGGACTGAATGTATCCTCATCTAACACGGACATCAGGACTGAATGGATCCTCATCTAACACGGACATCAGGACTGAATGCATCCTCCCCTAACACGGACATCAGGACTGAATGGATCCTCATCTAACACGGACATCAGGACTGAATGTATCCTCCCCTAACACGGACATCAGGACTGAATGGATCCTTATCTAACATGGACATCAGGACTGAATGTGTCCTCCCCTAACACGGACATCAGGACTGAATGTATCCTCATCTAACACAGATATCAGGACTGAATGTGTCCTCCCCTAACACGGACATAAGGACTGAATGGGTCCTCATCTAACATGGACATCAGGACTGAATGTATCCTCATCTAACATGGACATCAGGACTGAATATATCCTCCCCTAACATGGACATCAGGACTGAGTGTTTCCTCCCCTAACTTGGACATCAGGACTGAATGTATCCTCCCCTAACACGGACATCAGGACTAAATGTATCCTCCCCTAACATGGACATCAGGACTGAATGTATCCTCCTCTAACATGGACATCAGGACTGAATGTATCCTCCCCTAACACGGACATCAGGATTGAATGGATCCTCATCTAACACGGACATCAGGACTGAATGGATCATCATCTAACATGGACATCAGGACTGAATGTATCCTTCTCTAACATGGACATCAAGACCGAACATATGCTCATCTAACACGGACATCAGAACTGAATGTATCCTTCTCTAACATGGACATCAGGACTGAATGTATCCTCATCTAACATGGACATCAGGACTGATTGTACCCTTCTCTAACATAGACATCAGGACTGAATGTATCCTCATCTACCATGGACATCAGGACTGAATGTATCCTCCTCTATCATGGACACAGGACTGAACATATCCTCATCTAACATGGACATCATGACTGAATGTATCCTCCTCTAACATGGACATCAGGACTGAATGTATCCTCATCTAACAAGGACATCAGGACTGAATGTATCCTCATCTAACAGAGACATCAGGACTGATTGTATCTTTCTCTAACATGGACATCAGGACTGAATGTATCCTCCTCTAACACAGACATCAGGACTAAATGTATCCTCCCCTAACATGGAGATCAGGACTGAATGTATCCTTCTCTAACATGGAAATCAGGACTGAATGTATTCTCATCTAACATGGACATCAGGACTGAATGTATCCTCCCCTAACACGGACATCAGGACTGAATGTATCCTCATCTAACATGGACATCAGGACTGAACATATCATCTAACATGGACATCAGGACTGAATGTATCCTCATCTAACATGGACATCAGGACTGAATGTATCCTCCTCTAACATGGACATCTGGACTGAATGTATCCTCATCTAACACGGACATCAGGACTGAATGTATCCTCCCCTAACATGGACATCAAGACTGAATGTATCCTCCCCTACAAGGATATCAGGACTGAATGTATCCTCATCTAACACGGACATCAGGACTGAATGTATCCTCCTCTAACATGGACGTCAGGACTGAATGTATCCTCATCTAACACGGACATCAGGACTGAATGTATCCTCATCTAACACGGACATCAGGACTGAATGGATCCTCATCTAACACGGACATCAGGACTGATTGTATCCTCATCTAACAAGGACATCAGGACTGAATATATCCTCATCTAACATGGACATCAGGACTGATTGTATCTTTCTCTAACATGGACATCAGGACTGAATGTATCCTCCTCTAACACGGACATCAGGACTAAATGTATCCTTCTCTAACATGGACATCACGACTGAACATATCATCTAACATGGACATCAGGACTGAATGTATCCTCATCTAACATGGACATCAGGACTGAATGTATCCTCCTCTAATATGGACATCTGGACTGAATGTATCCTCATCTAACACGGACATCAGGACTGAATGTATCCTCCCCTAACATGGACATCAAGACTGAATGTATCCTCCCCTAACATGGACATCAGGACTGAATGAATCCTCATCTAACACGGACATCAGGACTGAATGTATCCTCCTCTAACATGGACATCAGGACTGAATGTATCCTCCCCTAACATGGACATCAGGACTGAATTTATCCTCCTCTAACATGGACATCAGGACTGAATGTATCCTCATCTAACACGGACATCTGGACTGAATGTATCCTCCCCTAACATAGACATCAGGACTGAATGTATCCTCCTCTAACATGGACGTCAGGACTGAATGTATCCTCATCTAACACGGACATCAGGACTGAATGTATCCTCCACTAACATGGACATAAGGACTGAATGTATCCTCCTCTAACATGGACATCAGGACTGAATGTATCCTCCTCTAACACGGACATCAGGACTGAATGGATCCTCATCTAACACGAACATCAGGACTGAATGGATCCTCATCTAACACGGACATCAGGACTGAATGCATCCTCCCCTAACATGGACATCAGGACTGAATGGATCCTCATCTAACACGGACATCAGGACTGAATGTATCCTCCCCTAACATGGACATCAGGACTGAATGTATCCTCCCCTAACACGGACATAAGGACTGAATGGGTCCTCATCTAACATGGACATCAGGACTGCATGTATCCTCATCTAACATGGACATCAGGACTGAATATATCCTCCCCTAACATGGACATCAGTACTGAATGTATCCTCCCCTAACATGGACATCAGGACTGAATGTATCCTCCCCTAACACGGACATCAGGACTAAATGTATCCTCCCCTAACATGGACATCAGGACTGAATGTATCCTCCTCTAACATGGACATCAGGACTGAATGTATCCTCATCTAACATGGACATCAGGACTGAATGTATCCTCCCCTAACACGGACATCAGGACTAAAGGTATCCTCCCCTAACACGGACATCAGGATTGAATGTATCCTCCTCTAACATGGACATCAGGACTGAGTGTATCCTCATCTAACGCGGACATCTGGACTGAATGTATCCTCCCCTAACATAGACATCAGAACTGAATGTATCCTCCTCTAACATGGACGTCAGGACTGAATGTATCCTCATCTAACACGGACATCAGGACTGAATGGATCCTCATCTAACACGGACATCAGGACTGAATGCATCCTCCCCTAACACGGACATCAGGACTGAATGGATCCTCATCTAACACGGACATCAGGACTGAATGTATCCTCCCCTAACACGGACATCAGGACTGAATAGATCCTTATCTAACATGGACATCAGGACTGAATGTGTCCTCCCCTAACACGGACATCAGGACTGAATGTATCCTCATCTAACACAGATATCAGGACTGAATGTGTCCTCCCCTAACACGGACATAAGGACTGAATGGGTCCTCATCTAACATGGACATCAGGACTGAATGTATCCTCATCTAACATGGACATCAGGACTGAATATATCCTCCCCTAACATGGACATCAGGACTGAGTGTATCCTCCCCTAACTTGGACATCAGGACTGAATGTATCCTCCCCTAACACGGACATCAGGACTAAATGTATCCTCCCCTAACATGGACATCAGGACTGAATGTATCCTCCTCTAACATGGACATCAGGACTGAATGTATCCTCCCCTAACACGGACATCAGGATTGAATGGATCCTCATCTAACACGGACATCAGGACTGAATGGATCATCATCTAACATGGACATCAGGACTGAATGTATCCTTCTCTAACATGGACATCAAGACCGAACATATGCTCATCTAACACGGACATCAGAACTGAATGTATCCTTCTCTAACATGGACATCAGGACTGAATGTATCCTCATCTAACATGGACATCAGGACTGATTGTACCCTTCTCTAACATAGACATCAGGACTGAATGTATCCTCATCTACCATGGACATCAGGACTGAATGTATCCTCCTCTATCATGGACACAGGACTGAACATATCCTCATCTAACATGGACATCATGACTGAATGTATCCTCCTCTAACATGGACATCAGGACTGAATGTATCCTCATCTAACAAGGACATCAGGACTGAATGTATCCTCATCTAACATAGACATCAGGACTGATTGTATCTTTCTCTAACATGGACATCAGGACTGAATGTATCCTCCTCTAACACGGACATCAGGACTAAATGTATCCTCCCCTAACATGGAGATCAGGACTGAATGTATCCTTCTCTAACATGGAAATCAGGACTGAATGTATTCTCATCTAACATGGACATCAGGACTGAATGTATCCTCCCCTAACACGGACATCAGGACTGAATGTATCCTCATCTAACATGGACATCAGGACTGAACATATCATCTAACATGGACATCAGGACTGAATGTATCCTCATCTAACATGGACATCAGGACTGAATGTATCCTCCTCTAACATGGACATCTGGACTGAATGTATCCTCATCTAACACGGACATCAGGACCGAATGTATCCTCCCCTAACATGGACATCAAGACTGAATGTATCCTCCCCTACAAGGATATCAGGACTGAATGTATCCTCATCTAACACGGACATCAGGACTGAATGTATCCTCCTCTAACATGGACATCAGGACTGAATGTATCCTCCTCTAACATGGACGTCAGGACTGAATGTATCCTCATCTAACACGGACATCAGGACTGAATGTATCCTCATCTAACACGGACATCAGGACTGAATGGATCCTCATCTAACACGGACATGAGGACTGAATGCATCCTCCCCTAACACGGACATCAGGACTGAATGGATCCTCATCTAACACGGACATCAGGACTGAATGTATCCTCCCCTAACACGGACATCAGGACTGAATGGATCCTTATCTAACATGGACATCAGGACTGAATGTGTCCTCCCCTAACACGGACATCAGGACTGAATGTATCCTCATCTAACACAGATATCAGGACTGAATGTGTCCTCCCCTAACACGGACATAAGGACTGAATGGGTCCTCATCTAACATGGACATCAGGACTGAATGTATCCTCATCTAACATGGACATCAGGACTGAATATATCCTCCCCTAACATGGACATCAGGACTGAGTGTATCCTCCCCTAACTTGGACATCAGGACTGAATGTATCCTCCCCTAACACGGACATCAGGACTAAATGTATCCTCCCCTAACATGGACATCAGGACTGAATGTATCCTCCTCTAACATGGACATCAGGACTGAATGTATCCTCATCTAACATGGACATCAGGACTGAATGTGTCCTCCGCTAACACGGACATCAGGACTGAAGGTATCCTCCCCTAACACGGACATCAGAACTGAATGTATCCTCCTCTAACATGGACATCAGGACTGAATGTATTCTCCCCTAACACGGACATCAGGATTGAATGGATCCTCATCTAACACGGACATCAGGACTGAATGGATCCTCATCTAACATGGACATCAGGACTAAATGTATCCTTCTCTAACATGGACATCAAGACCGAACATATGCTCATCTAACACGGACATCAGGACTGAATGTATCCTTCTCTAACATGGACATCAGGACTGAATGTATCCTCATCTAACATGGACATCAGGACTGATTGTATCCTTCTCTAACATAGACATCAGGACTGAATGTATCCTCATCTACCATGGACATCAGGACTGAATGTATCCTCCTCTATCATGAACACAGGACTGAACATATCCTCATCTAACATGGACATCATGACTGAATGTATCCTCCTCTAACATGGACATCAGGACTGAATGTATCCTCATCTAACAAGAACATCAGAACTGAATGTATCCTCATCTAACATGGACATCAGGACTGATTGTATCTTTCTCTAACATGGACATCAGGACTGAATGTATCCTCCTCTAATACGGACATCAGGACTAAATGTATCCTTCTCTAACATGGAAATCAGGACTGAATGTATTCTCATCTAACATGGACATCAGGACTGAATGTATCCTCCCCTAACACGGACATCAGGACTGAATGTATCCTCATCTAACATGGACATCAGGACTGAACATATCATCTAACATGGACATCAGGACTGAATGTATCCTCATCTAACATGGACATCAGGACTGAATGTATCCTCCTCTAACATGGACATCTGGACTGAATGTATCCTCATCTAATACGGACATCAGGACTGAATGTATCCTCCCCTAACATGGACATCAAGACTGAATGTATCCTCCCCTAACATGGACATCAGGACTGAATGTATCCTCATCTAACACGGACATCAGGACTGAATGTATCCTCCTCTAACATGGACATCAGGACTGAATGTATCCTCCCCTAACATGGACATCAGGACTGAATGTATCCTCCTCTAACATTGACATCAGGACTGAATGTATCCTCATCTAACACGGACATCTGGACTGAATGTATCCTCCCCTAACATAGACATCAGGACTGAATGTATCCTCCTCTAACATGGACGTCAGGACTGAATGTATCCTTCTCTAATATAGACATCAGGACTGAATGTATCCTCATCTAACATGGACATCAGGACTGATTGTATCCTCCCCTAACACGGACATTAGGACTGAAGGTATCCTCCCCTAACACGGACATCAGGACTGAATGTATCCTCCTCTAACATGGACATCAGGACTGAATGTATCCTCCCTAACATGGACATCAGGACTGAATGTGTCCTCCTCTAACATGGACGTCAGGACTGAATGTATCCTCATCTAACACGGATATCTGGACTGAATGTATCCTCCCCTAACATAGACATCAGGACTGAATGTATCCTCCTCTAACATGGACGTCAGGACTGAATGTATCCTCATCTAACACGGACATCAGGACTGAATGTATCCTCGTCTAACACGGACATCAGGACTGAATGGATCCTCATCTAACACGGACATCAGGACTGAATGCATCCTTCCCTAACACGGACATCAGGACTGAATGGATCCTCATCTAACACGGACATCAGGACTGAATGCATCCTCCCCTAACACGGACATCAGGACTGAATGTATCCTTATCTAACATGGACATCAGGACTGAATGTGTCCTCCCCTAACACGGACATCAGGACTGAATGTATCCTCATCTAACACAGATATCAGGACTGAATGTGTCCTCCCCTAACACGGACATCAGGACTGACTGTATCCTCCCCTAACACGGACATAAGGACTGAATGGGTCCTCATCTAACATGGACATCAGGACTGAATGTATCCTCATCTAACATGGACATCAGGACTGAATATATCCTCCCCTAACATGGACATCAGGACTGAGTGTATCCTCCCCTAACTTGGACATCAGGACTAAATGTATCCTCCCCTAACATGGAGATCAGGACTGAATGGATCCTCATCTAACATGGACATCAGGACTGAATGTATCCTCATCTAACATGGACATCAGGACTGAATGGATCCTCATCTAACATGGACATCAGGACTGCATGTGTCCTAACACGGACATCAGGACTGAAGGTATCCTCCCCTAACACGGAAATCAGGACTGAATGTATCCTCCTCTAACATGGACATCAGGACTGAATGTATCCTCCCCTAACACGGACATCAGGATTGAATGGATCCTCATCTAACACGGACATCAGGACTGAATGGATCCTCATCTAACACGGACATGAGAAATGAATGTATCCTTCTCTAACATGGACATCAGGACTGAATGTATCCTCATCTAACATGGACATCAGGACTGATTGTATCCTTCTCTAACATAGACATCAGGACTGAATGTATCCTCATCTACCATGGACATCAGGACTGAATGTATCCTCCTCTAACATGGACACAGGACTGAACATATCCTCATCTAATATGGACATCATGACTGAATGTATCCTCCTATAACATGGACATCAGGACTGAATGTATCCTCATCTAACAAGGACATCAGGACTGAATGTATCCTCATCTAACATGGACATCAGGACTGATTGTATCTTTCTCTAACATGGACATCAGGACTGAATGTATCCTCCTCTAACACGGACATCAGGACTAAATGTATCCTTCTCTAACATGGACATCACGACTGAACATATCATCTAACATGGACATCAGGACTGAATGTATCCTCATCTAACATGGACATCAGGACTGAATGTATCCTCCTCTAATATGGACATCTGGACTGAATGTATCCTCATCTAACACGGACATCAGGACTGAATGTATCCTCCCCTAACATGGACATCAAGACTGAATGTATCCTCCCCTAACATGGACATCAGGACTGAATGAATCCTCATCTAACACGGACATCAGGACTGAATGTATCCTCCTCTAACATGGACATCAGGACTGAATGTATCCTCCCCTAACATGGACATCAGGACTGAATTTATTCTCCTCTAACATGGACATCAGGACTGAATGTATCCTCATCTAACACGGACATCTGGACTGAATGTATCCTCCCCTAACATAGACATCAGGACTGAATGTATCCTCCTCTAACATGGACGTCAGGACTGAATGTATCCTCATCTAACACGGACATCAGGACTGAATGTATCCTCCCCTAACATGGACATAAGGACTGAATGTATCCTCCTCTAACATGGACATCAGGACTGAATGTATCCTCCTCTAACACGGACATCAGGACTGAATGGATCCTCATCTAACACGAACATCAGGACTGAATGGATCCTCATCTAACACGGACATCAGGACTGAATGGATCCTCATCTAACACGAACATCAGGACTGAATGTATCCTCATCTAACATGGACATCAGGACTGATTGTATCCTCCCCTAACACGGACATCAGGACTGAATGTATCCTCCCCTAACATGGACATCAGGACTGAATTTATCCTCCTCTAACATGGACATCAGGACTGAATGTATCCTCATCTAACACGGACATCTGGACTGAATGTATCCTCCCCTAACATAGACATCAGGACTGAATGTATCCTCCTCTAACATGGACGTCAGGACTGAATGTATCCTCATCTAACACGGACATCAGGACTGAATGTATCCTCCCCTAACATGGACATAAGGACTGAATGTATCCTCCTCTAACATGGACATCAGGACTGAATGTATCCTCCTCTAACACGGACATCAGGACTGAATGGATCCTCATCTAACACGAACATCAGGACTGAATGGATCCTCATCTAACACGGACATCAGGACTGAATGCATCCTCCCCTAACATGGACATCAGGACTGAATGGATCCTCATCTAACACGGACATCAGGACTGAATGTATCCTCCCCTAACATGGACATCAGGACTGAATGTGTCCTCCCCTAACACGGACATAAGGACTGAATGGGTCCTCATCTAACATGTACATCAGGACTGCATGTATCCTCATCTAACATGGACATCAGGACTGAATATATCCTCCCCTAACATGGACATCAGGACTGAATGTATCCTCCCCTAACATGGACATCAGGACTGAATGTTTCCTCCCCTAACACGGACATCAGGACTAAATGTATCCTCCCCTAACATGGACATCAGGACTGAATGTATCCTCCTCTAGCATGGACATCAGGACTGAATGTATCCTCATCTAACATGGACATCAGGACTGAATGTATCCTCCCCTAACACGGACATCAGGACTGAAGGTATCCTCCCCTAACACGGACATCAGGACTGAATGTATCCTCCTCTAACATGGACATCAGGACTGAATGTATCCTCCCCTAACATGGACATCAGGACTGAATGTATCCTCCTCTAACATGGACATCAGGACTGAATGTATCCTCATCTAACACGGACATCTGGACTGAATGTATCCTCCCCTAACATAGACATCAGGACTGAATGTATCCTCCTCTAACATGGACGTCAGGACTGAATGTATCCTCATCTAACACGGACATCAGGACTGAATGTATCCTCATCTAACACGGACATCAGGACTGAATGGATCCTCATCTAACACGGACATCAGGACTGAATGTATCCTCCCCTAACACGGACATCAGGACTGAATGGATCCTCATCTAACACGGACATCAGGACTGAATGTATCCTCCCCTAACACGGACATCAGGACTGAATGGATCCTCATCTAACACGGACATCAGGACTGAATGTATCCTCATCTAACATGGACATCAGGACTGAATGTGTCCTCCGCTAACACGGACATCAGGACTGAAAGTATCCTCCCCTAACACGGACATCAGGACTGAATGTATCCTCCTCTAACATGGACATCAGGACTGAATGTATCCTCCTCTAACATGGACATCAGGACTGAATGTATCCTCCCCTAACACGGACATCAGGATTGAATGGATCCTCATCTAACACGGACATCAAGACTGAATGGATCCTCATCTAACATGGACATCAGGACTGAATGTATCCTTCTCTAACATGGACATCAAGACCGAACATATCCTCATCTAACATGGACATCATGACTGAATATTTCCTCCTCTAACATGGACATCAGGACTGAATGTATCCTCCCCTAACATGGACATCAGGACTGATTGTATCCTTCTCTAACATAGACATCAGGACTGAATGTATCCTCATCTACCATGGACACAGGACTGAACATATCCACATCTAACATGGACATCAGGACTGAATGTATCCTCATCTAACACGGATATCAGGACTAAATGTATCCTCCCCTAACATGGAGATCAGGACTGAATGTATCCTCATCTAACACGGATATCAGGACTAAATGTATCCTCCCCTAACATGGACATCAGGACTGAATGTATCCTCATCTAACAAGGACATCAGGACTGATTGTATCTTTCTCTAACATGGACATCAGGACTGAATGGATCCTCCTCTAACACGGATATCAGGATTAAATGTATCCTCCCCTAACATGGAGATCAGGACTGAATGTATCCTTCTCTAACACGGACATCAGGACAGAATGGATCCTCATCTAACATGGACATCAGGACTGAATGTATCCTCCCCTAACATGGACATCAGGACTGAATGTATCCTCCCCTAATATGGACGTCAGGACTGAATGTATCATCCCCTAACATGGACATCAGGACTGAATGTATCCTCCCCTAACATGGACATCAGGACTGAATGTATCCTCCCCTAACATGGACGTCAGGACTGAATGTATCATCCCCTAACATGGACATCAGGACTGAATGTATCCTCATCTAACATGGACATCAGGACTGAATGTATCCTCCCCTAACATGGACATCAGGACTGAATGTATCCTCCCCTAACATGGACATCAGGACTGAATGTATCCTCATCTAACATGGACATCAGGACTGAATGTATCCTCCCCTAACATGGACATCAGGACTGAACTTTACAAGCCTGTATTTCTCAAACTATAACCCTTTAAGAGTAATCGCAATGTAAAGTTTACCCCTCCCGTCCCTTTTAGGTACGTCAACGCTCTATCTGTCAGACTTGGATACTGGTCCGCGGATCGGACGCCTCGTCTGGAGATCCGAAACAGCAGTGCATACAAAGGAGTCCTTTTAAGAGGTCGAACACAAAAGAGCATGCAACCACTTCACTCACTAACTATGTCGCCTGGTTAAAATGGCGACATGAGAACCTCGCACTGCATGACAGCGAGAGATTGTCATGTCGCCTACGAAACGTCGCACTGCGTTTCCCTGTATCTCCTGTGTAATAACTCAGTGCTGGCACTGCAGGAGTTAAGACATGGGAACATTTCACTTACTAGTAAGCCTGTCATTCCCCTTCACTGCGTGCTCCGCTCCTCCCTGTCATTCTGCACGCAGAGAAGGGGAGTGAGAGGTTGCAGCAGCTTACTAGTGAAATGTTCCCATGTCTTAACTCCTGCATTGCCAGCATTGAGTTATTACGTAGCAGATATAGAGAGACCCAGTGACCAGCTCTACAATTAATCTATGCGACGCATTGTCAGTGACATGACAATCTTGTGCTGTCATGCAGTGTGAGATTCTCATGTCGCCATTTTTAACCAGGCAACATAGTTAGTGAGTGAAGTGGTTGCGCGCTTTTTTGCGTGCAACCTTTTAAAAGGGAACCATGGTCTACTGCCTCACACAGTGCCCACTTTGTAGACCGTTGTCATGAAGATTTCCTTTCTATGCACTGGTATTTCGGATCTCCAGACGAGCTGTCTGGTCTGTGGACCAGTATCCAAGTCTGACAGATAGAGCTGTGACGTACCTAAAAGGGGCAAGAGGGTTAGACTTTACATTGAGATTACTCTTATAGGGATAGTAATGTTTCATAATAAAAGCAGCTCTAATTAATCATCATAGTATTTGGACTCTGGAGAGTGTTATTTCAATTCTGTCAGAGCTGAAGTTCAAGAATAATTGAATGATAAAGTTTCCCCTTCCCGCCCCTTTTACTGATGTAACACTACTCAGCCAGATCAGAAGTGAGGTGCCCAGGTAGACTGCAGAGAGGGACAATCTTCAATTACGATAAGGGAAAAAGCTGAAAAGCTTGTCAAGGGGGGCAGGGCTTTCATTGTTCTCATAGGAAGAAGATTGTCCCCTCCTGTTATCTGCCTGGTCTATGGACTGGATTCCACATCTGAGAAGAGATGGCTTACACTAGGTAAAAGGGGCGGGAGGGGAAACTTTGCTTGTGAATCTCTCTCAAACCATAAAGGTTTGAGACATAAGACATATATCGTTCTTCATGTTTTTTTAATGCCTACAAAATAAAATAAAGATAAAACGAAGTATTACTATCCCTTTAAACTAGCAAAGATTTATTTGTTTAACGTATAATATTATAGCCACCGTAAAGGAAGTATTACTATTCCTTTCAGTGCGTACAGTTTGGGATTCTACAACAAAGAATCATACTTGCCTCCAATGGTTACTCGAGAATAATTAATGACTAATGCTGGTTTCATTATTAGAAGCTGTCATTGTCCCTTTTAGGTGGTTATGTAATTAAACAATTGTTGAATATAATCAAGAGGCATTAAACAATCAAGCCAGCCGCCCACTCAGTGACAGTTCTGATAGTCGACTCAACAGCTGCCATGTTGTTGTCCTGCTTTGTAAATTAACTTTAACCCTTTGAATGATAGAGATAGAGAATGCTTTTCATTGCGCTGTAGATGTCTCTGCACTGCGGACACACAGTGAAAATACAGCTGCTGATTTGTCAGCGCAGGTGGCACACAGTAAGAAGCATGACCTTTGCTGCTGGAAACGTCGAGACCTCCAACGCACAAAAAAGAACATTAGGTGCCCTGGATCTGCGACTATATTTAATTCATTGCACTAATTGGCAAAACTTGACCTACACAACGAGAACTTCTAAGTGCCAAGCTCAGCATCATAACGTTCTGCAGGTAATGAACGGTGGAGATAAAGTTATAGCAGAGCTTCCTGATGTGCAAATAAAATTAATCAGTCTATAGCTGTACAATCCTGGATCACACACCATATACACCGTAAGGCAGCTAATAAAAATTCCCCATATCCAAACTGATTTAAATTGCGCTTTTAACTCTACTAGAGGGGTCTCACTTTACAACGCGTCAAGGGATAGTAATGTCTTAAAGGGATACTAATGTCAGAAAAAAGTATTAACTATATGGTAGATAGAAGTAAAAGAGAGTACTTGCACTTATTTGTATCTCTCTAACCGTTATGGTTTTGAGAGATATAGGAAAATAAAGTTCTCTGGTCCCTCCTCTTTCTGCTTGACGAGCTGTAAAGCTGTCAGAAGCAGATTTTGGTTCCTGGATCAGACGGAGGCTCTTCAGCTGTGCTGACATAGTGATATCTAAAAATAAATATGGTCTACAACGTGTACTCATATAACACAACCGGAAAAGGTACAAATTAACGGGTTAGGTTGTTTGTACCTCTTCCGGTTGTGTTACATGCAGTGGTATAACTATAGGCGGCCCTTCAGCCTGGCGCCCACAGTCTTCCTCCGGCACTCTAGTAATGCAGAGCGCTGGGAGATGACATCATCTCCCAGCGCTCTGCATTACAGAAGAGGACCGCGCGGGAGCTCAGCATGCCAACCCATATCTCCTGCCACTCCACTGGACCACCAGGAATTGGGAGGTAGGAGATGGGGGAATTGTGAAGATTGGGGGGGGCATTGTGGAGGGCCTGGGGGCCAATGTGGTTGGGGAGGCCCATGGTACTTCTTGCACCTGGGCCCGGAGGGATCTAGTTACGCCTCTGGTTATCTGAGTTTTATTATATGATACTATTGATGTATCTATGATAATAACATTTTGTATATTATTTAGGGTTATGGAGTATCCCTGTTACAACATCAGGAGTGTGATTACTCTTTCACTTTGTGTTTTTATCTCTTTGTGTACTGAGGGAGTGCGACCTTTTTCTGTAACTATTAAACACTTTTAGACCAATTACTATAGGTATGTTTCTTAATAAAATCCGATTTTTATTCACATTGTGTTTTTGCCATTTAATGAGTTTACACAAGTGCTTGGATTTGGAAATATGGGTAATTTTGTTTTATAACCTTAAGTGGAGGGGTTATATCTAATCAGCTGTGCGGCCCAATTTATTATTTTATATAGATTGTAATATTATACAGCGCTCCCCCTTTTTTCTTTTCAGATTCCAGATTTAAAGGGAAGCGGCCAGAAGGGGTGGGAGGGGGATCCTTTCGACTTGAATAGCATTTGAACTACAGCACTGTAAGTAATTACAGGAGGCAAATATACATTTGTGTGCGGTACATTGGGGTATCTTCCATTCTGATAACAGATGAGAGTTGGTACCGTGTTAGCCGTTATCCTGTATTTCTACGGCTAACACGGTACCAACTCTCATCTGTAAGTAATTACATATAGCGCTACATGTTAAAAAAATATAAAGAAGACTCAGAGCTAAACTTTACTTTACTAAACATTACTATCCCTTTAAGATGTTTCTCCTTATTTTTTTCTACTAGTTGTACAGGTAATAACTCTCAAAGATTTGAAAAACTGACATATTATCTTTATTTCCCAACAAACATAGAGGCCGAAGCACTAACACAAATCAATTCTTGTGCAAACCACCTGTCCCATAGATAAGACATAAAAATTCCCATCATGTTAAAAGATCTTTGAACACTATGAACGCTAGAGGTTTCTGGACCATTCTAGATTTCAAGGAGTTAAAACAAAAACATTTAAATCAATGGAAATATATATTTGCTCCCTATGGTGCAGTTAGTTTGCTCAAGAATTGATCCACGTTTCCTTAATACTTCGGTTACAGTGACCCTGAATGTGCAGTGATAATGTTAGGATAGAAAGTATAGAGTCGTTGTACGTTAATCATCGGCAGCTTCTGTGAATGATAGGATTTGTAGTCCTGATTTAGTAGACAGTGCTGTATTGTCTGGGATAAATTCTGTCACGAAAAGTAAGAGACAAAATTTCTATCATATGGCAGTATGCCCAGAATAATGTTTCAATAGAATGTATTAAAATATTCTATATGGCAGGAGCACACACACACACTGGTATGCATACACACACACACACACTTTATTCACCTGAGTAAACCCCCCCCACAACCTTTACTTTGTGTGAGTGAGTGTGTGTGCATGTGTGTGCATGCGTGCTGCTGCTTCAGGCGAAGCTCTAAATGACACTTCGGTGTCAGTGGCCATGCATGGATGTCGCCGGGATGACTCATGGTTGGACGCATCAAAGCTAGGCTTGAAGCATGCAGCATGCCTCTGTTTTATGTGTTTGATACCTGTAGTCTCCTCCTACCTACTTCCTCCCTCTGAGCTGCTCCTCCTACCTACTTCCTGAGGAGGGGTTTAAAGGGCAGACTGAGTCCTGACTCAGTTGCCCTTACGTTGTTGTACAATACAGTTCTGTTTCCCTTGGGCTCTGTGTATGACCTGGCTAGTTTGACCATCCATTTTGGTGCTGACCTGTGGCTCTGCCTGACTACTCTTTTGTCTGCTCCCATTGTGTAGTAGACACCCAATCTGGTGCAGACCTGTGGCTCTGGCTGACTACCTGAACTGTGTATGACCCGGCCTGTCTCTCCATCCATTCTGGTGTTGACCTGTGGCTCTGTCTGACCATTCTCCTTGTGCGTTCTGATTTGGCTTAGACATCCTTTCTGGTACAAACCTGAGGCTCTGGCTGACTACCCGCTCCGTGTATGACCTGGCGTGTCTGACTACCCACTCTGGTGTTGACCTGGGGCTCTGTCCACTGTGCTTCCAGCATACCAACGCTTCAGTGGATATCCTATCTGGTGCAAACCTGTGGCTCTGGCTGACTACCCGCTCCGTGTATGAACCGGCTTGTCTGACTATCCTTTCTGGTGCTGACTGGGGGGGCTGTCTGCTTCCTCCGTGTGTTGGTCCCTGTTCCACAGACACCCATCCTAGTGCAGACCTGGGGGTCTATCAGACTCCTAGCTTACTGACTGCAGGCTGAGTCAGTGCTAGTCCTTTGGGCGTTCTGAATTACTCGAGGCTCCAGTGGGCTGAGGTCTAGTCTCGCACAGTGTGGTGGATCTATTGGCGGACTGCTATTTCTGATACAGTGCTTGCCTCTTTGATCACCCTCTGTGTGTTATCTGTTTACGTGCATTACTGTGATTTTTCTAATATAAGATTGTTTTACTTTACCGTACTGACTCTTGGTTTATTCCTGGGAACCGTGACAATCTCCAACCAAAGTGGCTGGCATATTAGCAGCTGGCGGGCATCAGGAAGGGCCCTGATGCCCACCACAAGATCAGATTTTTTTTTGCATTAACTTTCGCCATGGAGAAGGGGAAGGTAATGGTGTTCACCATGGGGGGGAGTGACCTTGTTCCCCCTGGTGAAGGGGAGAGGCCACCATATCCCTTTCACTATGGTGAAAGGGAATGTGCATCAGTGTCCTCTCCCTTTCATCAGAGTGAGCAGGATAGTCCTTCCTCCTCACCACAGCGAACAGGGTAGCCCCTTCGCTGTGGTGAAAGTTGAGGTGGAAAAATGGCAGGCAATGAGGATGTCCATTTGTTTGAGGAGGCCCCCTCAACCAACTCGCAGTGTGTATTTATGTGAGGAGGCCAGGGCCAAAGCTCTGGAAGCTAATAGCATTGTCCATTTCACTGAGGTGGCAGGGGGCGCCCTCATAAACCAACTTGCAGTGTGTATTAGATTTGGTTCAGGAGTCATGGGGCTTCTCAACCAATCACCAAAGGGGAGTTTTGCATAACCCCGCCTTTGTAATGCCCTGGAGCATGGATGGCAGCAAATCAGGAACCCTCTTATACACAATTTATTTTTTAAATGTATGTTAATGTGTATATGTGTGTGTATATAATGTTTCTCTGTGTAAATATGTAACTTTTTACTGTAAAAGCTATCCGGGACATCCTTGAAAATGAGAGGACTCTCTGTGTATTCTGGCAAGTAAACATTTTCTAAACAAATAAAGCTATATTTCATTGCCTCCCCTCTATGGGAACTGGGTTCTCATAATGTAAAATGTGCCCATTCCCTCTCTGATCATCTGGACTGGGTGACATCTGTGCTTCACTCGCTGGTTATGCTAGGGAATGTAACATCAGTCTCCTCTCCATTAGGGTCTTGTGTCTGTGAATTCAGTTGGCCCAAATGGACAGAAGTCTTCCACAAGAGCTGAGACATTGACATCACTCATCCCTCCAGATCACAGAGATCTGCAGAGAGACTGGAAAGAGAATGGGAACATTGTAAGCTATGAGAACATGGTTCCCATATTTATAAGGCAACAACCAACAGTTATATATACAATATCTTGGTACAGCCAATCTTTATAAAATGCTTATACTCCAGACCTGTATCGATCATACCAACTCAGAAAATTCCCGGATTCAAAATTCAAGAGATATTCAGAAAAAAAAAAATACACAAACCCATGGCAGATTATTTTATTTAGAAATCTACCCTCCATCCCTGAGGCAGAAAAGTTATTTCTCTTTTCCATGCTCAATGTGGCGAAGGCCCTTATTCCCCTTAATTGGAAGCTGACATCCTCTCCTACTATTGCATTCTGGTGCAAGAAAGTAGATGATCAAATACTTTTTATCAGACTATCATGGCTGAAGAAAGGCAGAGATCCCTGTCTTTTGGGTGATCTCTTAGCCCGAAGGAATGATCTACGACTTGAGGACACTAGGCCTTCATGTAATGAACCAACTTTTGATGATTCTAATTGATGATTGGATTTAACCCGCAAATCCCCGGGTTCACATTGTCCTTTCCCTCTCCCCCCCCCACCCTCCTATTCTTCTCTTTCTTTTCTGCATTTCTTCCTTTTTACCGTCTTTTTCTATTATCGATAAAAGAAGGTTGCTGTTTTTGGACTACGTATAGCTATTGCACTAACTGTATAGTATGACATACATTTATGTGTATAACATTAAAAAATAAAGTAATGATTTTGCAATGTGTTGTATTGTGCCTGGATGTACTTTTCAACCGTTAACCCTTTAATGACGTCCAATTGCGCATGCGGCCGTCACTTAAGGAACACGGACCATTTTTTTTTTTCAGCAGCCGGTTCGGGGCTCCCCAAACGGCATGCAGCCACTCTGGGAGCCCTGAATTCCATGGCGGTCCTGGCACATCATGGGTCCTTAAAGGAGCAGTACACTTTTTTTATGAAAACACATATTTTACAGAGAATTTCCTGCTGAATAAAACAAGGTCACTCCCATCGCTGTCAGATGTTTTATTCAAAATGTATAGCAGTTTAAATAATCAGGAAGTGAATTTACTGTGTTTACTTCCTGATAGTTCTAACTGACAGGAAGTGAATTTACTGTGTTTACTTCCTGATAGTTTTAACTGACAGGAAGTGAATTTACTGTGTTTACTTCCTGATAGATCTAACTGACAGGAAGTGACTCAGCAGTTTCTATCACATTCTATGGAGAACTGTATGTCTCTGACTTTTCTGACTTTCCTCTCCATTAGAATCTAACAGGAAATCTAATTAGAATTTGACCACTAGAGGGCACTGCTAATGTAAAAAAAAAAAATGGGTTTAAACTGTAATAACTCTGGAAATATAAATCCCTCAGCAGTGGGAGTACCCTTATTTTACTCATTAGGAAAATCCCTACAATATATATATTTTCATAAAAAAAGTTTACTGCTCCTTTAATGCAAATCTACCCATGAAGTGCCAGGACCATCAAGGGTTGTTAAGGGGTTAATAAAAAATCTAATAATAGAAAGAAAAAACACACACAAACATGTTATGGTTTTTATTTAAATTTTATCAATAACTAAAACATAAACACAATAGAAAAATGTTGACTAATATAAAATTTTGCAATACAAGTGAAACCCGTCACCTCCAGGAGTGCCAACACGCTGCTGTGAAATCTCATGTGAGGCCCCATGGCAGGTAAATGGGTAGAACTGGCATCTCCTTCAACATTGTAAGTCTGTAACAAAGGTAAATAGCAGTGCACACTAAAAAAACACACTAAAAACACAAAGGGGGGTTCTTCACTAAGCGGTGATAAAGAGGTGATAAAGTGGAGATGACTTCTCCAGTGATATCACTTCTCCAGTTCCTATGTTATTCTATAGACCCTGTGCACTGAGTTTTCTCCAAGTTTGGAGATCTTAGTGAATTGGCTCCATAGAATAACATGGGAACTGGAGAAGTGATATCACTGGAGAAGTCATTTTCACTTTATCACATCTTTATCACCACTTAGTGAAGAACCCCCTAGGAGGATTAAGAAATAGGATATTTCTGGAGCAAACTGACTTTGAATTAGGGGACAATATAGATTCCCATTGGACCTTTAAAGTAGCAGTAAAGGGTTAATACAACATTTATTTTAAACCATAGACAAGTATGGGAACTCCCCCATTCCCTCTCCATTACCCCTGCAGATCTACATGATCTGCAGGGTTGTTGACATTGCGGTTTCACTTGGAGCTTATGGGAGATTTCTTTCCTCACAACTGAAGTCTATACATAGAGGATTCACCGACACAGGGGTTTCTATAGAGAGGACAGAGATGTCCCTTCCTCTCTCACACTCTCCCATGATGTCACCCAGCCCCAGAGATCATAGAGATCCGCAGGGGTAATGGAGAGGGAATGGAGGAGTTTTAATTTATTGCAACTCTGTGGTTTTAAATTGAACCTTTACTGCCATTTTAACTCCCTGAATGCTAGAGCAGACAAATCAATGCACTGGAGACTTCTCTAGCACTCAAGGGTTAAAAGTACAATTTAAATCAATGTGAATTTGGGACATTTTATTTGTCTAATATGGTGCAGTTAATTTGCTCCTGTTATCTTTAGAACATCAGCCTCAAATTTTAAGCAGAAAGTATAATTTATTTATGATAAAATCTAACACTTTTAACACTTCTTGTGCCACTCAGATGTCTGATGCATTGATTGACAAAATGTTGAACACCCCCTGCCACATAAAGCGTTAAAAGTTGACCTGTAACCTTCAATTAATGCTGCATATATACCTGGGAACATTCTTTGTTTGAGCCCCCCGGTGAGGACTTGTACTGCTGCTGACCAGGGGGCTTGTAAATGATGCACTTTGAGTTATAAAGGAAGTGGGCTTAATTGGGTGAGTGTGGATTACCAGGCTTATGGCATAAAGTTAGCGGGAAGTGGGCAGAACAGGGTGAGAAGTAGGGGAAGTGGGAGAAATTGGGTGGGAAGAAGAAATGTGTGGGAAGTGGGAGGAAATGGGTAGAAAGGTGAAGAAGTGGGAGGGAAGTGGGAGGAACTGGGTAGGAAGGAGAAGAAATGGGAGGAACTGGGTTGGAAGAAGATGTGGGAGGAACTGGGTGGGAAGGAGAAGTGCGAGAGAAGTGGGAGGAACTGGATGAGAAGGAGAAGTGAGAGGAACTGGGTAGAAAGGAGAAGAAGTGAGACGAACTGGGTAGGAAGAAGAAGTGGCAGGAAATGGGTAGGAAGAAGAAGTGGGAGGAACTGGGTGGGAAGAAGAAGAAGTGGGAGGAACTGGGTGGGAAGAAGAAGTGGCAGGAAATGGGTAGGAAGAAGAAGTGGGAGTAACTGTGTGGGAAGAAGAAATGTATGGGAAGTTAGAGGAACTGGGTAGGAAGAAGAAGTGGCAGGAAATGGGTAGGAAGAAGAAGTGGGAGTAACTGGGTGGGAAGAAGAAAAAGTGGGAGTAACTATGTGGGAAGAAGAAATGTATGGGAAGTGAGAGGAACTGGGTAGGAAGAAGAAGTGGCAGGAAATGGGTAGGAAGAAGAAGAAGTGGGAGTAACTGGGTGGGAAGAAGAAGAAGTGGGAGTAACTGGGTGGGAAGAAGAAATGTATGGGAAGTGGGAGGAACTGGGTAGGAAGGAGAAGAAGTGGGAGAAACTGGGTGGGAAGAAGAAGAAGTGGGAGGAACTGGGTGGGAATGAGAAGTGGGAGAGAAGTGAGAGGAACTGGGTGGGAAAGAGAAGAAGAGGGCAGAGTTTCAGAAGAAAAATTACAGAAAAAAAACACAGCGAACAACCATAAAGCTTAAAACAAGGGTTGGTGAGCATAGGGGTAAGATCAAGAGGAGAGAAACCAACTATGGTGCCTCATGACACTTCCTCAGTTGTCCATTAGGAGGAATAAGGAATTTAAGGATTATATCCTAGAACATATCCCTAAAGGGACTTGGGGTAGATTTCAGAAACTTTGTATTAGAGAGGTCTTCTGGATTTTTACTTTAGGAACTATGGATGAGAAGGGTCTTAATGCTGAGACAGACATAGCCTCGTGCTTTTAATAAGAATCAATAATTATTTTTAAAACATTTTATTTATTTACTTTTTGGTAATAAGTTTTTATAGTAACTTTTTGAATTAATTCTTCCTTTTTTTGGGATAGTTTCCCAGAATGTATATATGCTCTTCATTGAAAACTATGTATATGCTATTTAACATTTTAAAGACCAGAAGGCTGTGCAACACATTAATTCACAAACTGTGTTGCAACCCCTCTGGTTCTTAAAGGGTTAAATAAATGTTAGCTGCTAATGCTATTTTTTCTTTTAATCACCCTTTTTGGTGATGTCACTGCCTCTCTCTACTTGGCATTGCATGTTCATAAGCTAATTTGCATACAGTGCCAGGGACACACAGGAAGTGACATCATCAGAAAAGTGTGATAAAATAATAAATATGAATACCATCACGTCAAGATTTTAATATTTTACTGTTGGTTGGCGATCTCTCTAGAATTTCATTAGCATATGGTGAAGTCACATGATGATATCATATTTAATATTTTAACCACCACTCTTTTTGGTGATGACACTCCCTGTCTCTGAATGGTACAAAGTTCCAACCACTAGAGGGAGAACTTCCCATTGGCTGCTGTGACAAAAATTGATACCCAGTGCTGGTGCTTCCAAGTCACAAGAAAAACATCATGTCCATATGATTGTATAAATATGTAATCTATCTGTACACATAAATAAATTCCACAATAAGGTGAATCTAGTACATACATAGGTAATGAGTATGGAACAGTTTAACTCTAGAAGAAAAGCACACTGCAGTTCCTGTTTTGGAATCAGGAAGTTGTGCTCAGTTCTCCCTCTAGTGGTTAGAAATGTGTATGGCAATGTATGCAGCGCATCTCACTTACATACAGACTCTGACAGAGAATGGAAGTGACATCACCAAAAATGAATTCAAGGTCACAGGTCCACTTTTACACTTAAAGGACCAGAGGGGTGTGCAATGTATTGCTTCATAATGCTTTGCATGCAGTCCTGCTCCTTAACCCCTTAAGAAGCATTAAGGACTATGGACCATTTTTTTTAGGCATTGGATTTCGGGGCTCCTCTAACATGTACATCATGGGTCCTTGAGGCACGTTCACCTCAAGAGTTAAGCTTATGGTACATATGATTTAAGGCACTTTGGAATGGGTTGTCTTTTTAACCCCTTAGCGACCAGCTAAGACTTTTTTTTTTTTTAATTATTACGGAATCCCCGAATGGCGTGCAGCCGCGCGGGGACCCGGACTTCCGGGAAGTACATGTCGGGAAGGGGTTAAGGATATACCGGTGAGATAGGCATAGTGTTACCCAGAAGTAGTCCAGTTTGAGGAGGCCATTTTGATCTCTCTCTCCAGATTCAGTCTGCGACACACAACTTGCATACACGGAGATGTAAACTAAACTTATAATAAGCACACAAGATAAATATAATCCTAGGAGATTTCTACTACCCTTCATCTAGTTTAATGTCTGTCATATGATGGGTAATTATGAGAACTGATTGGGCACCGTTCATACACGGTCAATTTACATGTTTTTATTAAAAAAAAAAAGTTGTGACTTACCTACTGAGAACGAGCAGGAAATTTCACTCTCACTTCAAAGCAATTTATTGTTTTTTTTTTTTTTTCATTTTAGCTTCAGGTTCAATTTAACTTAATGCATTGGATACCTCCTTGACACTAAAAGGGTTAATCTATAAATGCAAGAGTTGTCTCCAGCACATGGAGAAGGAGAGACGTCCCATGCAAACGACTGATTGCTCACTGTTTTTTTAGAGTTGAACACTAAGGCCGGGATTCATCAAACTGCGGGAAGAGCAGCGTATCAAATAAGACTGCTCTCCACCGCGATCATTGGTGGATAAATTGCCCAGTCCAGGGAAAAACCCACGCAAACTGTGTATGTGTGTGTGTGCTTGCACCATGCATTCAAATGGGATCTGCCAGCTTGAAAGCATAACTTTCACCATAGTTAAAGTCGACCCTGCAATAATTAGGCAGTTGGCGACTAGCTTAATAATAGTTATATTACCGTTCAGAACTACATGATTCTAAAGAAATCCTTAATCTTCCAAAACTGGAAGCCAGACATCAGTGCAGACATCTTGTCTGTGCACACTTGCGCCGTCAGTCCCAGTCTCCATTGAGAAGCATTGCAGTGTACCACATGGTAACCGGAAGGGACTGACGGCACAGGCGCGCAGACTGCACTAACCTGCCTGTCAGTCTTGGAAGATTAAGGATTTCGTTAGAATTGTGTAGTTCTGAGAGGTAATATAACTATTATTAAGCTAATTATTGGAGGACAACTATGGTGAAAGTTCCGCTTGAATCTAGTGGATCACATTTGCGGATCTATCTGCCCATCGCTTAGGGAAGAATAAGCTATGGCCAGATACAATCCGAAAGTAGCTGAATGGGCGAATGGTTAACGCACAAAGAAATCCTCTGATTTTCTTGCACATTAAGCCATTGGCACCTTGATGAATCCTGACCTTAGAGGCGCATGTCTAAATGAAAATCGGAGGAACCCTGGGATAAACCAACTGAACGACAATTCCCCATTCATTTAAATTGTGCTTTTATCCTGTTGAATGCAAGAGAGGTTTCCAATGCTCTAGCAGTTAAAGGGTTAAATCACCATTTAAATAAGTGGAGATTTTTTTTGAAATGTTTACCTTCCTCTGTGGTGCAATTGGTCAGCGCTGGAATTCCTTGACTTATCTTTAGAACTTACAATCCTTCAAATGTGTTACACACACGCACTTTACATAAACGCTCTTTCATGTTTAGTATATATATTTATCTATTGGTTGCATTACAGGCCCCCGAAAATAAACACACGCTAAAAAAAAAAACATATTTTAACCCCTTAAGAACCAGTGACGTGTCAGGACCGTCACCGCTGTCCTTGCCTAAAGGACCAGTGACGGTCTTGGAATGTCACGTAATTTCCTGTGGGAGCGCTGTGAGTAGTAGTGGGGTCTGAAATTGATTGCTCCAAGACTGGAGCGGTCACTATCAGACTCCCATTCAGTACGCCGGTACACGTGATCAGTCACGTGTGCTAGAGAGCCAAACTTCCTCTATCTGGTCTTTAGAGGACTTTACCCCCAAGACCGCTGGTTCTTAAGGAGTTAATCTACCTTAACCCCTTGAGCGCCAGAACGGTATGCATTTGCAATACTTCACAGCATGTTCTGCGCCCTTCCGACCCTCAAGGGATTATCGTAGAAGCTACCAATATCTTACACAAGCTTAAATACTCAAAAAGTTTTAATGGTATTTAGAAAGATAATAAAGGGGTTTATACAATGTGGGAATGTACATGACAGCTATAGGCATCAAGTTCCCACAGAGTAAAATCTCTGCCATGCTCTCTTTCTTCCCCTCTGCAGATCTCTGTGATCTGCAGGGCTGAGCTTCAATTCAATGCCTCCATCCTTTCCATTGAAGCGGAGTGGGTGGCAGAAGTTTAAATTATGGGACCCACAGCTTTCAGGTATTTTCCAACAGTTCTAAAGCTCCTTCCTCTGACCTTTTATGGTTTTATTTGCAATTCCCGCCCCCTATTTGTGATGTCACTTCCCCGCTCTTTCTGGCACTATATATCAAATGAATCTGCATACAGAGCCAGGCTGAGACAGGAAGCGGAATCGCCAAAGAGGGGAGCTACAATATTACTATAAATTTGCTCAAAGCGAAGCCTTCAATGGCATCTAGGTTTGTGTAATGTATAGGAAGCTTTTAGTGCATATTAAAAATATCAGCATTTTTATTCATTTATTTTTAGGTGGGCACTTTAACACCATAGATTCTTTACAATGAAATAGAGACCTCTCTAGTGTGCATGGAGTTAATTATGATGATTTTTAAGCTTCGGTTAAAATGGATGTTTCCATTATCAAGTGAAAATTTGGTAACTTTATATGCAGCCATTCCACTTTCATTAAAGCTGGTCCTAAGTGGAAATGCACCATTACTTCCTCGGCTGGTGTGCCAGGGGGCCTTGTCATGAACACCTTGAGTGTCGGAATTATTCATTAGATGCGTATCATTGCAGATGGATATTCTGATGTCATGTTGAGAAAGACAATTCTTTTATGATCATCCTCCCCGGTTTAAAGAGTTACGTTCCCCTGAGATATAATATTCCTGGTTTTTATTTTAGTGCTTCCTTTGTAAACTTCTGTAGTGTTTGCAACTATAAATCCTTTTGGCAAAGAGCATGTAAAATGGACAGAAGTTCAGCCTCAAGGAACATTTCCACGTGTCCAGCCTCAGATGAAATATTCTTTTTTCGTTTCGTCGACAGCCTCCTGGAGCAAAGGGTCATTTTTCATGGCTGCATCAGCGTTTTCTGCAAATTCTGTTCCCTTGGCCTCATTGGTACGGTAGGTCCCCTTGTGTCTGTACATGTATCGTAGAATGACGACCAGGAGGCAAATCAGCACGACAACCACCGCTGCTATCACCCCTATAGGGATAAACCAAACAAGATTCAATGGACTGGTTGAACTATATGGTTTCTAAGGTCCCTTTCCTGAAGACAGCATGGCTCACTCAAAATAATCCTACAGTACACCAGAGGGTTGGCCTATAGTAGCCCTCTGACCAGACAAGTTGCTAGGTTCCCAAAATATATGGAGGATGGACCAACCTAATGCATGACCTCTGATGGGGCACAGGACCCAGAGCAACTAACCCCTCCCAACCAATGACAACCAACTTGGGTAAGAAGAGGCCACAGCATTTATTAACGCTAAAACAACCAAACCTTATGCCTGCTCCCTATCCAACAGCCGAGGGCGCGGCCAATTACCAGAATCTCTGCCTTACCCATGTCGTTAGCCAACAGGTGAGGGGCTAACTCATCTCTTCCACCACTGGTGAGGACCAAATCGTACTTGAACCTGCTGTGACACAAACTGAAGGAAAAAGGGAGAAATGGGGGGAGCAGCCCTAAATTCCCAGTGAGGCTGAAAGATCAGGCCTGCAGCCTCCAGGGGACATTTATAACTCTCTGCCCCAGCTCTCCCTGGAATCCCCAGGGCCAATGTCCAGCACCAGAACCAATATATTTTGTCTCACTGTGGATCCATGCCCCTGATCAGTTAAGTCCTCCCATCCCTTTGGGTCTGGAAGGTCACCTTCTTATTGTGCTCTACAACCCAATTGCAGCATTACTATTAGGGAGAGCGGCACAGTATTAAAGGGGAACTACCACCCCACACAATCTTTACCTTCACTAAGTCCCCATCTAGTGACTAGCTGCTTAGTAGCCCTAGTCACCAGAATAATTACCTTATCTAATAGATTTCTCCTCTCTCCCATGGGTGACAGGCAGGATGGAGTGCGGACATCTTGCCATAGTGATATCCGAGAGCCTGCGCTGTCAGTCCCTTTTGGAGCCGGCCGTGTCCTAGCAACACCTCATAGACCCGACTGAGACTGATAGCGCAGACACGCGGACGTCACAATGGCAAGATGTCCGCATTCCGTCCTGCCTGTCGCCCATGGAAGAGAGGAGAAATCTATTAAATAAGGTAATTATTCTGGCGACTAGCGCTACTAAGCAGCTAGTCACCAGATGGGGACTTAGTGAAGCTTAAGATTGTGTCGGGTGGTAGTTCCCCTTTAAGCCATTACATACCCTAAATTTGTAATAAGGCCATCAGGTTTAAATTATCAGGCAACCTCCTTTTTGACTTAACATATTATCCAACTGCATATAATTCAAAGTACCATTGTTTGTACTTTAATTATTATTATTATTTTTCATGTTCACCTATTTTTATTCTCCTTTAGCTCCCTTACACGGTGCTCCCTGTATCACGGTTTCCCTTGCATTGCTATGTGTTGGATAACTGTTGTACTCAAAGGGTTAAGAAAAGATACATTTTATTCAGAACATAAATATGGGTGGGGGATCCCTTGTTTTACTGGACAGGAAAAGTCACATTACATATGTCTTCATAAAAAATGTTTTTTAAAAGGTCTTTTAAGGTAAATGTGGGGGGTCATTACCGGTATTAGGAAGCGTTACCACTGCTTTGTGACTTTTTTTTTTTTTTGCGCTGATAAATACACAAAATAGTTCTTATTTATACCTGGGAACTCTCAGGGTTAGACACTAAGATTCAAAACCCAAATTTCAGGTCTCGGAGTGAAAGGCAAAATTTTCAGGATTATATAATCCAGCATTACCTACTATATATGGATCAGTTGTATCAGTGCTGCTAGACCAAGTACGGACCAGCAGACATACCCATTCTCCAGAGGTATGCCTGCCCTGCACGTCCAGTAATGAGCGTAAGCTGTACAAATTCAACTTGAGGCCTAACGCTTGCTGAAGCTTTCTGTTCTCCCAGCTCATGATAAATAGCGAGAGAAGCAGGAACATCATAGGTAATTAGTTAACGCTTGATGTTTCACACAATGCTGGGATGTCAAACATTGACAGCAAGCTAGTTCATACAATCACCCCCCCCCATGCTCAAACAGTGCCAATGCTTACAGTAAATAAGGTTTCCTTACCCCCACTTTCCCACACACTAATATCACTACTATGCAGTTAAGTCTCCATCCACTAGACCCAGTATTACCAGAAATGTAGGCCCTATTTCCCTTCCCCACATTTTCCCATGTAAAGCAGTTACCTTTATGTTGTAGGTCCAGCGGGATCCTCAATGCCCTGGCCCACCACAGCATCTTCCTCCACACGAGGGATGTTTATTACATGGCCAGTCCCCGTTCAAATCTTTCCCCACTCTTCCCTAAAGTAACCTTGCTTCTCAGCCAATAGCCATCTAGGTGAAGGGGGTCACACATGCACATAACGTCACCACTCTATTAAATCATTGGCTGGAGGGAAGGGTGACATTAAGAGCGTCGAGTGACCCCTTGATCTAAATGGCGATTGGTTGAGAGGTAAGGTTACTTACACTAGTGCAGGTTCTGATCCCTGTGAACCTCACCTCCCAGCCAATCGGAGTGTGGGAAAGGATCTGAACAGGGATTGGCCATGTAAAAGACAATCCCTAGTCATTTTTTTCTCACACTGGTTAGAGCAACAGCCCCAGAAGGACTAAAGGTGTGTGGTTTAATTTGTCAGTGGCGGTGACCATGGCTAATAGGGTTTTCTTATTATTCTGTAACTGCGGAGGAAGATGCAGCTGAGGAACAGGGCGCCAAAGACATCACTGGACCTACAAAATCAAGGTAAGTACTTCACATGGGAAACACGTGGGGAGGGGAAATGAAGCCTTGATTTTAAGAAGCGATGGGTCTATAGAGAAGGAGAAAGGGACTTAATTTTATGTTTTGGATGAACTGGTATGGGGGATTTGGCCCCCATATTAATTTATCTGGTGGTTGTTTCTGCTTCTCTTCTTTTTCTCTGTGGTGGTTGTTAAAGGGATAGAACTGGATGCGTCTTCATTACAAGGGGATCTGGACAAATTAAGTAACTGGGCAGGCAAGTGGCAAATGAGATTCAATATAGACAAGTCTAAAGTTATGCATTTTGGGTATAATAATAAAAATGCAACATATAGTTTAAATGGTGTTTCTCTGGGGAAATCTACTAATGAAAAGGATTTGGGAGTAATGGTAGACAATAGACTTAGCAGTAGCATGCAGTGCCAGCTGGCAGCAGCAAAGGACAATAAGATATTGGCATGTATTAAAAGGGGTATTGACTCAAGGGAGGAAGATATAATTATGCCTCTTTACAGGTCCATGGTAAGATCCCATGTAGAATATGCTGTTCAATTCTGGGCGCCCTTTCTGAAAAAGGACATTATGGAACTAGAGAAAGTGCAGAGGAGGGCTACAAAACTAGTAAGGGGAATGGAAAGCTTTAGTTATGAAGAAAGGCTAGAAAAGTTAAACTTGTACAGACTAGAGAAATGGTGTCTTAGAGGGGATATGATAACACTATATAAATATGTTCAGGGCCCATACAAAGGGCTCTCCAAAGACCTGTTCATTAACAGAACAGTACACAGGACAAGAGGCCACCCGCTTAGACTTGAGGAAAGGAGATTTAATCTACAACAGCGGAAGGGTTTCTTTACAGTAAGGACAATAAAGGTATGGAATTCGCTGCCTGAGGAGGTGGTGCTATCGAAAACATTAGATGCCTTTAAAAGGGGCCTGGATACTTATTTAAAAGAGCATAACATAGAGGGCTATGTACGTTAGTATTGGGATGAATATTTAGTTGGGGCTTGTTGATCCAAGGAGGAATGTGATTGCCATTTGGAATCAAGAAGGAATCCCCCCCCCATTCAAGGCAGAATTTTAAATTACTAATTGAGGGGTTTTTTTTGCCTTCTTTTGGATCAACGATGGTAAACAGGAATAGGAAAAGGTTGAACTAGATGGACGCAAGTCTTTTTTCAACCTAAATTACTATGTTACTATGTTTCATAATAAAAGCAGCTCTAATTAATCATCATAGTATTTGGACTTCGGAGAGTGTTATTTCAATTCTGTCAGTGTTGTAGTTCAAGAGTAAATCAATGACAAAGTGTCCCCCTCCCGCCCCTTTTACTGATGTAACACTGCTCAGCCAGAGTAGAAGGGAGGTGCCCAGGTAGACTGCAGAGAGGGACAATCTTCAATTAAGATAAGGGAAAAACCTGAAAAACTTGTCAAGGGGGGCAGGGCTTTCATTGTTTTCATAGGAAGAAGATTGTCCCCTTCTGTTATCTGTCTGATCTATGGACTGGATTCCACATCTGAGAAGAGATGGCTTACACTAGGTAAAAGGGGCAGGAGGGGAAACTTTGCTTGTGATTATCTCTCAAACCATAAAGGCTTGAGAGATAAGACTTATATCGTTCTTCATGTTTTATTAATGCCTACAAAATAAAATAAAGATAAAACAAAGTATTGCTATCCCTTTAACATGTGCTGGGGACTTTACGACTGAGTTTTGTACTGTGTACATTCACAGCCTACAACAGGATAGAACTGGTATGCGCTGTAATGCCTATTTCTGTGGGTGCTAATCTAGCATTTTTAACTCTTGTTGTTTGGTCATGGTACAGATAATACAGGCAATAGAATACCAAACACTACCTTCAGGATTTTATCTTTTCACTGGCCCCAACAGAAACAACCCCATGATCTTTATCAATTTAATGCTTCTTTCGTCCTCAGGTTGGAGCAATTTCTAACACCAAGGCAATTGGAGAAGTCATCCTGTCTCTTTTGTGTTCAAGAAGTGATATCTCTACATTGTTGAATACTGAGGATCTGTAAGAGACTCCCTGGACTGGATCAAGCGGTGACATATTGCCTAAAATCTAAATTCTGGGGAATTTTAAAGGAGCAGTAAACATTCTTTTATGAAAACCTATGTTTTCATACATAAGGACTCTCCAGAGACTTCGGCTTTGACTGTTAATTACCAGGTCTCCGGGGACAGACTATATTTCTCCAGGTCATTGAGTTTCTCATTAGCCCCTCCCTGGTCAGCTTACTTCCCACCCCTTTCCATTCTTCCTTATCATGGTAACTCCACCCATCAGGTTAAGCCTCCTCCAGACTGTGACCCGAATTTCATCATTTTAGACACACCCTCCCCAGCCTATTTGATCACTGTGGTGTTCCACTGAAGAAGGTTCCCATGTGTGTATATTATAGGGCTTATCCTTTTGAGTAAAACAAGTGTACTCTCATGACCATCAGTTGTTATAAACTTCAGGGTGTGAATTACAGTGTGATTACTTCCTGAAAGTTCTGTCAGGAAGTGACTCACCAGTTTCTATCACAGTCTATGTCATTGGTTTTACTCAACAGCAGTTCTTTGCAAAAGTTTTAGGCAGGTGTGAAAAAATGCTGTAAAGTACGAATGCTTTCAAAAATAAACATGTTAATGGTTTATATTTATCAATTAACAACACACATAGTGAGTGAACAGAAGAAACATTTAAATCAAATAAAAATTTGGTGTGACCACCCTTTGCCTTCAAAACAGCATCAGTTCTTCTAGGTACACTTGCACACAGTTTTTCAAGGAACTCAGCAGGTAGGTTGTTCCAAATATCTGTTTGGGGTCGTTGTCATGCTGCAGAATACATTTGAGGCCAATCCGATGCCTCCTGATTGTACTGCATGATGGATAAGTATCTGCTTGTACTTCTCAGCATTGAGGAGACCATTAATTCTGACCAAATCCCCAACTCCATTTGCAGAAGTGCAGCCCCAAACTTACAAGGAACCTCCACCATGATTCATTGTTGCCTGCAGACACTAATTCTTGCACCACTCTCCAGCCTTCAATGAACAAACTGTCTTCTGCTACAGCCAAATATTTCAAGTTTTGACTCATCAGTCTACCATTTTTCCGCACCCCAGTTCATGTGTTTTTGTGCATAGTTGTTGCTTGGCCTTGTTTCTATGTTGGAGGTATGGCTTTATATCCACAAGACTTCTCCGGACAGTAGATGGGTGTACCAGGATCCCCCTGTTTTCTGGCAATTCTGAGCTGATGGCACTGCAAAACAATTCCGATTGTGAAGGGGAGCAAGCATGATGTATCTTTCATCTACTGCACTAAGTTTCCTTGGCCGACCACTGCATCTACGGTCCTAAGCGTTGCCTGTTTCTTTGTGCTTTTTCAAAAGAGCTTGGACAGTACATCTGGAAACTCCTGTCTGCCTTGAAATTTCTGCCTGGGAGAGGCCTTGCTGATGCGGTATAACTACCTCGTGTCTTGTTGCTGTGCTCAGTCTGGCCATGGTGTATGACTTTTGACATTAAACTGTCTTTAGCAACCTCACCTTGTTAGCAGAGTTTGGCTATTCCTCATCCAGTTTTATTCCCCCTGCACAGCTGTTTCTGTTTCAGTTAATGATTGTGTTTCAACCTAGATATTAAACTGATGATCATTAGCACCTGTTTGGTATAATTGTTTAATCATACACCTGACTATATGCCTACAAAATCCCTGACTTGTGTGAGTGTAGCTAGAACAGTGGTTCACAACTCCTGTCCTCAGGACCCATTAACAGGCCAGGACTTAGGGATTTCTTTGTTAGCACACAGGTGTGGGGATCAGAGGCTCATTCACATTGATTAACTCACCTGTGCTCTAACAAGGAAATCATGTGATCAGAAGCTCATTCACCTGATTAACTCACCTGTGTTCTAACAAGGAAATCATGTGATCAGAGGCTCATTCACATTGATTAACTCACCTGTGATCTAACAAGGAAATCATGTGATCAGAGGCTCATTCACATTGATTAACTCACCTGTGCTCTAACAAGGAAATCATGTGATCAGAGGCTCATTCACATTGATTAACTCACCTGTGCTCTAACAAGGAAATCGTCAAATCCTGGCCTGTTAGTGGGTCCTGAGGACAGGAGTTGAGAACCACTGACCTAGAAGAACTGATGCTGTTTTGAGGGCAAACCGGTGGTTACACCAAATATTGATTTGATTTAGATTTTTCTTCGGTTCACTCACTTTGCATTTTGTTAATTGATAAAAATAAACTATTAACATGTCTATTTTTGAAAGCATTCTTACTTTACAGCATTTTCTCATACCTGCCTAAAACTTTCGCACAGTACTGTATATATATATTTTTTTTTATAAAACAAAGTTTACTGCAGATGACCTCAGGGTCAATTCATTTTGAGTGCTCCCAGTTTTGCTTCTACTCCACTGGAAACAGCTGATGAAGCAGGGTCATATCATTGGTCGGGGTGCAGACATAAGCGAGCCTGGGGCTCCTTGGATGCTTGCCCCGGGGTGTATGTGATGTTATTTCAGCCATACTTTAACATATTGCTACTCTGTATTTCATTCCCCATCCAAAGAGGTATTAACGCTTTGTGCGCCAGAGGGGTGTGCAATGAATGGCGAAACTATGCACTGTACACTCATCTGGCATTCAAAGCTTTAAATGGGTAGAAATGTTGTACAAAAACTGTAGCTCCAATTAATCTTCATAGTTTTTGGGCCATGGAAAGTGTTATTTTAATACTGTCAGAGTTGAAGTTCAAGAGTAATTGAATGATAAAGTATCCCTCTCCCACCCCTTTTACCTAGTGTAAGCCGCCTCCCCTCAGATGTGGAATCTGATCTCTTGACTGGACAGATCACAGCAAGGGACAATCTTCTTACTGTGATCATAAGGAAAACCCTGCCCCCCTTGATATATTTTTCAGGTTTTTCCTTATGCTCACTGAAGATTGTCCCTCTCTGCGATCCACCCGGATAGTCTTGCTGCTCTGAGGTGAGCAGTGTTACATTAGGTTAAAGGGGCAGGAGGGGGATACTTTATCATTCAATTACTCTTGTACTACAACTCTGACAGTATTAAAATAACACTTTCCATGGCCCAGATACTATGAAGATTAATTGGAGCTGCTGTTTTTGTGAAACATTACTATCCCTTTAAAGCAATTTGCTCTTATATTTTTAACACAGGTCATACACCTTCAGACATGTTCCATCTCATCCCCCCACCTCCTGTACAAAGCGTATTCAGTACAAAATGTCCTGTATTAACTTACTTTCTTTTTACATTCACGACAAATTCATTGAAAAGAAGTTACATTTTAACAGACATCGGGAAGGACAAGATGTCTTGTTCTAAATTTTATTTCTTCTCTCTAGTTCTTGTGAAATGTCGAAGCCTGTATGTAATCCAGAGATTTTAATATGCCCTTTTCTTGTTGTTTTTTTTCTTCATTTGTTCTACAATGTTCTAGCACTAAGCAAAAGCTGGAATCTAATATTAGATTCAGGAGAAAAAGCCACTTACACGCAGTCTGTATCACATCTGCCTGCACTAGAAAGGTATGACATTAAAGCTTGGCTGCCTTACCTCCAATGATCGCAGCATCCGTTCCACTGCTGGAGCCCTCGGAAGCTGTGTAGAGATCATAGAAGAATTATCTTAAAGGGAAATTAACACCTTATGACAATGAGCATTTTAAATCCATACCTCCCAACATTTCAAATTGGCAAAGAGGGACACTTGTGTTTTAGAGGGTGTTGCTGGGGGCGTGGCTGGTGGGTGGGGCATTACTGAGAATTTTTGGGCTATTTCATGATCTATTGATGCCTCTTTGTGTAACCTAATAAATGACTTATAACAAGACCAAAGTATTTTATTCACATAGACTAATTTATAAACACATATACTGATGTTTATACAAACCTTAATGTGAGTTTTATTGCTGTGGAGCAATGTGATACATTTATATACACACCACACGGTCTGATCTCCTAAACACAGGGACAACAGGGTGATACACTTCTATACACATCACACAGTCTGATCTCCTAAACACAGGGACACCAGGGTGATACACTTCTATACACACCACACAGTCTGATCTCCTAAACACAGGAACACCAGGGTGATACACTTCTATACACACCACACAGTCTGATCTCCTAAACACAGGGACATCAGGGTGATACACTTATATATACACTACACAGTCTGATCTCCTAAAAAGAGTGACATCAGGGTGGGAAAGGGGGACAGGGGGATTTGGGTCTAAAAGAGGGACTGTCCCTCCTAAAGAGGGACACTTGGGAGGTATGTAAATCACCCGTTAGCCATTTTTGATTTAAAACAATAGTTTATGAAATGTTTATTTATCTTTAATTATTTATCAGTTTATACAAATTAGACGGCTCTGACTGGCATGCCAACTAAATACTAACATTTCCCTCTGCTCTCACTCCTACACTTCCACACTCTTCTATTTCCTGCCCCAAAAAAAACTAATAATCCTCTCTGCTCACACTCCCACACACTTCTGTTTCCTCCAGCCAAATGCTATCATTCCACATTGCTCTCACTGCCAACCAGATACTACCATGCCCCTCTGTTCTCACTACCACAGGTTATTTCCTGCCTGCCAGATACTAGCATTCCACATTGCTCTCCCTGCCAATCAGATACAAACATTCCATATTGCTCTCCCTGCCAATCAGATACAAACATTCCACATTGCTCTCCTTGCCAATCAGACGCAAACACTCCACATTGCTCTCCCTGCCAATCAGATGCAAACATTCCACATTGCTCTCCCTGCCAATCAGATGCAAACATTCCACATTGCTGTCCCTGCCAATCAGATGCAAACATTCCACATTGCTCTCCCTGCCAATCAGATGCAAACATTCCACATTGCTCTCCCTGCCAATCAGATGCAAACATTCCACATTGCTGTCCCTGCCAATCAGATGCAAACATTCCACATTGCTCTCCCTGCCAATCAGATGCAAACATTCCACATTGCTCTCCCTGCCAATCAGATGCAAACATTCCATATTGCTCTCCCTGCCAATCAGATACAAACATTCCATACTGCTCTTCCTGCCAATCAGACGCAAACACTCCACATTGCTCTCCCTGCCAGTCAGACGTAAACATTCCACATTGCTCTCCCTGCCAATCAGATGCAAACATTCCACATTGCTCTCCCTGCCAATCAGACGCAAACATTCCACATTGCTCTCCCTGCCAATCAGATGCAAACATTCCACATTGCTCTCCCTGCCAATCAGATACAAACATTCTATACTGCTCTCCCTGCCAATCAGACGCAAACACTCCACATTGCTCTCCCTGCCAATGAGATACAAACATTCCACATTGCTCTCCCTGCCAATCAGATGCAAACATTCCACATTGCTCTCCCTGCCAATCAGAAGCAAACATTCCACATTGCTCTCCCTGCCAATCAGATGTAAACTTTCCACACTGCTCTCCCTTCCACACGTAACTCATGGTCAACCAGACACTACCATGCCACAATGCATTCCCTCCCACTTTTCCCTCCCTGTTAGCCAGATACTAACAGAGGTGTAACTAGAAGCCACCGGGCCCTGGTACAAAAGTTGCCAAGGACACCCCCGACGACATTGCCCTCAATCTCCACATTGCCCTCAATCTCCACATTGCCTCCAATCTCCACATTGCCCTCAATCTCCACATTGCCTCCAATCTCCACATTGCCCTCAATCTCCATATTGCCTCCATATTGCCTCCATATTGCCCTCAATCTCCACATTGTATCCACATTGCCCCTTTTGACTCCCCCAGTGTCCATCTCGTACCTCCCTGGTGGTCCAGTGGCATGGTTTGCAGCACACTTTGTAGTCCGTTCCAATTAAGTAGTTCTTTTTAAACATCACTATTTCGGCTCTGCTGAAGAGCCGCCTCTAGTCGGCACACAGATCTCCTTCTGTCAGCTTTATATTTAAAAAAATAAATACTTAATTGGAATGGTCTACAAAGTGTGCCCGGTTTGCAAGCACACTTTGTAGACCGTTCCAATGAAGTAGTTCTTTTTAAATATCGCTAATTCAACTCTGCTGAAGAGCCACCTCCAGTTGGCCGACATGCATCTTCTTATGTCAGCTTTACAGCTGACATCAGGGAAAGGCAATGGAGGGGAAACTTAAAACCTTATATATCTCAAACAATAAGGGTTTGAGAGATGGGACTTGCTCCAGATACTTTATTTTTTTTTTTAATCTAGAATATAGCAGCAACTTATAAGCGGTTATTACTATCCCTTTACGTAGTCTTGATATGAAATACTATGTTGTAACACTCACAGCTCTATATGTAAGATCCGCCATACCGTGATAGAAAATAAAGAGACAGCAATGCTTACGTTTAACAGAATTTAATTCTATTGCTAGCCAGCTGTTGGAATTTAGTATCAACCTTATGGTCATTGGTTAGTATTGTCACAGAAACCATAACTCTATCAGTTTGCCCGCCCAGCCCCTTCTAATAAGAAAGAGCTGATGTTTGGTACTGCGGAGGGATGGAGATACTAACATGTATGAGTTAACCCCTTAAGGACCCATGACGTGCCAGGACTTTCATGACGGTTCTGGAACTTAAAGGGATAGTAATACTTTGTTTTATCTTTATTTTATTTTGTAGGCATGAAAAAAACATGAAGAACGATATAAGTCTGATCTCTCAAACCTTTATGATTTAAGAGATATTCACAAGCAAAGTTTCCCCTCCCGCCCCTTTTACCTAGTGTAAGCCATCTCTTCTCAGATGTGAATCTGGTTGAAAGACCAGACAGATAACAGGAGGGGACAATCTTCTTCCTATGAGAACAATGAAATCCCTGCCCCCCTTGACAATTTTTTCAGGTTTTTCCCTTATCTTAATTGAAGATTGTCCCTCTCTGCAGTCTACCTGGGCACCTCCCTTCTGATCTGGCTGAACGGGGGGGGGGGATACTTTGTTTGTGAATATCTCTTAAACCATAAAGGTTTGAGAGATAAGACTTATATCATTCTTCATGTTTTTTTAATGCCTACAAAATAAAATAAAGATAAAACGAAGTATTACTATCCCTTTAAGTATCATGCTGCTCTGCCATCCTCCAATTCAAAATTGCTAAAAAGAAAAAAAAAACGTATGTGCTCCTTAACGGCTGCCCACGCTCTGGATCGGGCAGTCGATAAGGGGTTAAAAGAGAAAAACAAACTTTGGGGACTTGGGGAATCCCCTTATTCCTTGTTGCTGTCCATACTTTATCTACTTGGGTTCTTATTTAGAATTTATATATATGTATATATTGTGGTGGGCTAACGCTGCGTTTCTTTTTTTTCTTTGCTTTTAAAATGTAAGTGTAACCACATAGCACGTTACTTGACGTTAGCTCCTATTTCCTTTGACTGCCAGATCTGAGACTGCCATGGCAATCCTACCCAACAGTCGTTAAAATGAGACACTTCACGATATGCGAGTAGTGTAAATGAATCCTGAGAACCAGCTACAAAACCGCTACTGCTGGAGACTTGTTTACAACACACACAAACACACGCATACACACAGGGAAGTGTCTCAGCTGTACAGTTGCCAGCTCTTAGCTCTGTCAATCACTCTTCCACATCAGCCCCTTCAAAGAAGAAGAAGCAAACATCACATAAATGGGAGAAAGGCTGGGACAATATAAAATAAATAAATTCCTATATACTATGTCTTAAAAAGTATGAATAAGATCAGTCACACTGTTAAATGTCAAGCCATACATGCTAATATAAGCATTACTATGTATTTACAATATAATTCTGCATGTGCTGTGTACCAGTAGGATGGGGGAATCAATTTTCCTTTGCACGCCTCACTTCCTGGTCAGTGGGCTGTACAATATTATATAACATAGTTGATGAGGCTGAAAAAAGACGTGTGTCCATCAAGTCCAGCCTATGCCAAAAATACCCCTTTTGATTCAGAGGAAGACAAAAAAAAAACCCTCGGAGCAATTTCCAATTCAGCCCCAAGTGGGTAAAAAAAATTCCTTCCCGACTCCAAATGGCAGTCAGATATTTCCCTGGATCAACATCCTAGCTGCATTGAAGCCATCTGTCTTAATTTTCAATATTTTTCTGTGCTAGATAGGTATCCATTGCTTTTTTGAAAGCTGTTGCATTATCTGCAAGTACAACATGCCGAGGCAAAGAATTCCATAGCTTAACCGCCCTTATTGTAAAGAATCCTTGCCTTTCCTCTAGTCTTAATGGATGACCTCTTGTTCTTAGCTAAGTTCTTTGAGTAAATAATTAAATAGCTAGTTCTTTGTATTGACCTTGAATGTATTTGTAAATGATAATCATATCACCCCTTAGACATCTCTTCTCTAATGTAAACAAACCCAGTTTGGCTAGTCTCTCTTTGTAACTCAGATCCTCCAATCCCTTTATCAGTTTTGTTGCACGTGTCTGCACCTTTTCCAGTTCAACAATGTCTTTTTTAAGAACTGGCACCCAAAATTGTACTCCATATTCTAGATGAGGTCTAATCAAGGATTTAATCAGAGGAAGGATAATATTAGCATCCCTTGCATCTACACCTCTTTTTATGCAGGATAGTACCCTATTTGCTCTTGCAGCAGCTGAGTGACTCTGCACACTGCTGTGAAGTCTATCATCTATCAGCACTCCTTAATCTTTCTCTAATGAGGATTCCCCAAGTTGTTTCCCATTTAGAGTATATGTAACATGTTTGTTTCTACAGCCCAAATGTATAATCTTACATTTATCTACATTAAATGTCATCTGCCACTTTTCTGCCCATTCACTCAGTTTACCTAAATACTTCTGCAGAGAAAAAGCATCCAGCTCAGTACGTATTTCCTTACATAGCTTAGTGTCATCAGCAAAGATTGAGATGCTACTTTTAATTTCCAATTCTAGATCATTAATAAACAAATTAAAAAGCATTGGTCCCAGGACTGAACCCTGCGGCACCCCACTTATAACCCTAGACCAATTAGAAAAGGTTCCATTTACAACAACTCTCTGCTATCTATCATTTAACCAGCTCTCAGTTCATGTACAGATAACACCGCCCAAACTGAAGCCTTTTAATGTATGCAATAACCTGTTGTGAGGCACTGTATCAAAGGTTTTTGCAAAATCCAAGTATACTACATCTACAGCAATTCCCCCGTACAATTTACTACTTAAAATGCAAGTAAATTAGTCTGACATGATCTATTCTTCACAAAACCATGCTGATTTCTACTAGTAATATTGTTTGTCTTCACATAGTTATGAATAATGTCAGTTAGTAACCCATTAAAATATCTTACCCACTATGGAAGTCAGGCTCACTGGTCTATAATTTCCTGGTTTGGATCTTGCTCCCTTTTTAAACAACAGAACTATATTAGCTTTCCTCCAATCACAGGGCACTATGCCTGATGAAGGTGAATCAACAAGTATTAAGTATAATGGTCTTGCTATTACTGAACTTGGGTGTATACTGTCAGGGCCAGGTGCTTTATTCGCCATAACCCTCTCCAGTCTTTTTTGAACCTTGTCCTCAGTAAGCCATGCAAATAATGGAGGAAATTCCATCATTTTGTCTGTTTGCCCATAGCCCATCATTGCTGTTTCCTTGGTAAATACTGAAGTGCAAAAGAAAACGACTTCCCCATCCTACTGTAAAACACCACATAAAACATCATATATTTTAAACATTATAAATATATGTATTCTTTTACACAGATCTGAGAAATGTACAACATATTCCTTCACCTATGAAAATAAATTGGTCATGCAAAAGAGATATAAATATATAAAACATGCAAAAATAGTGTACCAAAAGTAATGATGATAAAGCCTAATGCGGCAATATCAAACAAGCAAACATGCAATGCAGAAACAGTAACAGTGATCTGTGTTAAGTATGAGTTCATAAAACAGTACCATAATAAATTAATTAGATGATGGAAACATAGAGGTATGGAGAATGAAGGTGAGATGAAATGGATGATGAAAAGAAAATTAATTAAGGGAATGGAGGACTTGACGTATGAGGAACGACTAGACAAACTTGGTTTATTTACTCTAGAGAAAAGACGACTAAGAGGAGATCTTATCACAATGTACAAGTATATGAGAGGTCAATACAAGGATCTCTGCGGTGAGCTATTTATTCCAAGGCCTGATCAGGTGACCAGGGGCCACTCCTTGAGATTAAAGGAAAGGAAGTTTATACTTTAGCAAAGGAAGGGTTTTTTTACAGTTTGGTCTTGTGGAATTCTTGTGGAATTCCTTGCCCAAGGAGGTGGTTATGGCAGATACAATGGATAAATTTAAGAGAAGATTAGATAAATGTCTTTCAAAAGAGAACATACAGTGTTATACTGTGGATTAGTAACATACAGGGTTATACTGTATATTAGTAGGTAAATCGGGAAGGTCTGATAAAGACTAATTTATTTGTTATCAGGAAAGATATATAATTTTCAGTCACTGGGGTATGAGGATAAGGTTAAACTTGATGGACTTGTGTCTTTATTCAGCCTAATTTACTGTTACTATGAACTAATGAAATGGAGATGAATAGTTTGATGAACTGTGGCAAAACGGATCCTACAACTCTTGTTTCCTGATGCCGCTCACGTTTTGGTGGCCTTGTCCACCCAGAACGAGAGCAATCTATAGTCAGAAGAAGCTCGAAATTCTAATGCTTTCGAAAAGTGTTCTGAATGCAGCTTCCCTTGCTGGTCCAGTATCTCTGTAGGCGATGAAATCTGAGGAATACGTTGGGCTGGTGCTGATGTGGATGTGAATTCCAGAAACAATGGATTCTGCACCGCTTCAAAATAATAACTGTATCGGTGACAATTTTGAAACTGTGCAGAATCCATTGTTTCTGGAATTCATATCAACATCAGCACCAGCCCAACGTATTCCTTTAATTTCATGTCTTGCAGAGACACTGGACCAGTAAGGGAAGCTGCATTCAGGACACAGTTCGAAGGCTATCAGAGTCTTGAGCTTTTTCACACTATAGAATACTCTTTCACCTAACAGTTGTATTTTAGAATGAGTGCTCTTTTAACCCTTTAAGGACCAAATTGGAGAGCTTTGCAATGCATTGCTCACCCCAATGGCACTCTGTGAGGTACCGTATCACATCACTCTGCTATGTTCTACCAGAAAAACCTTCACATTTCCGCAGCGCCATCCAATGATAAACAGCCCAGAACATGCTAAGAGCCATAGGTTCAAAAGTGTAGATGTGGGGCAAACCATATGCACTGTAGGGGATAAATAAATATTCCTATTGATTTAATCCCTTAAGGACAGCCGCACTCTAACATGGTCGAAACTTAAGAACCACGGACCTTTTTTTTTTTTTTTTTTTTGCGATCAGGGGTCAGTGAACGGCGTGTAACCACGCGGGGAGCCCTGAAATCCATGATGGTCCTGGCACATCATGGGTCCTCATGGCACACCAACCCATGATGTGCCAAGACAGTTATGGGTTCTTAAGGGGTTAAATGGGGATTTTTTTTGTACTGCCATGTGTCCAGCGTTCGCTGCGGCACGGGTGAACCGGGCCATTGCGGTCTGGACTGAACAGCTCACCCTGGCTGTCCGTCAGGGTTCTCCTACTTTGGATATGTTGCTGCTTCTTGCCAACATTTCTGAGGCCCAGCACTATGTTTTTGCTGCCTTATTTGATGCCATCAGTTTGGTGGCAAGTGTTTCCACCATGTCTGTGGTTGCCAGACGAGCTCTTTGGTTCAAGATCTGGTCTGCTGACACTGCTTCCAAGAAAGCTTTGCTCTCATTGCCTTAGCATTCAAGGGGTTAAAATACCCATTTAAATGAATGGGAATTTCTAGTTCCTCCCCTGTAGTGCAAATGGTTTGCCCGAGAACGCCTCTTTTTTTTTTTCTTCACACATATGGACCTTACGTACTCACTTGTAGGGTTCCAGAATGAGTTAACTGGATGCACATCGGTTATTTTGATCGCACTGCAGGAAAAGATGGCTTCTTTGGAGCAGTTAATCTCTGTGATCATGAGGCGGTGTAGCTCCTTCCCCCCGTATAGCTTTCTGTTTGTCAGCCTGTCCTGCTCTATTCACATTTATTTTATGTTTGCACATATCCACAGGCGATCAGGCATTCTCCTCTCCCCTGCCTCTTACGCAGCGTGAATTTCATATGCACCATGCCGCCACTTCTGAGCTATTGCTGGGAGTTGTTTCATAGCATGAGCAGGCTGTTTTATGAAATGTGATATTGTTGTAAAAATGTGTTCTTTTTGTGGTACCTCGAATTCTGCATCATTAACCCCTTGAATGATAGATACATCTCCAACACATTGCTCTGCAGTGTGTTGCGTACCCCTCTGGCACTCAAAGGGTTACAACTTAAAATCTAATAAAACACCCTCCAACGCATTTCTAGACCAGTATGCTGACAGCTTGAGGAAAAAAAAAACCCTTTTGGTATAGAAATGCAGTGGCATTTTATTTGATTCTATGTTTCAAAGTTTATTAAACAGTTTATGGATATTATTCATTTGGTGGTCACTATGTGAGAATAGGGAACGAACTCCACACAGAATCCAGCAGCTCTTACCTCCAATTCATGGACCGTATCACTTTAATTTTGGTTGCCAGCAGAGGCGTAACTAGAAGCCACTGGGCCCTGATGCAAGAATTGCCATGGGGCCCCCCCGCCCACATTGCCCCCCCGCCCACATTGGCCCCCTCATCCACATTGCCCCTTCCACATTGCCCCCTTCATCTCCACATTGCCCCTTCCACAATGCCCCCTTCATCTCCACATTGCCCCTTCCACAATGCCCCCTTCATCTCCACATTGCCCCTTCCACAATGCCCCCTTCATCTCCACAATGCCCCCTTCATCATCTCATCTCCACAATGCCCCTTCCGCAATGCCCCCTTCATCTCCACAATGCCCCCTTCATCTCCACAATGCCCCTTCCACAATGTCCTCTTCATCTCCACAATGCCCCTTCCACAATGCCCCCTTCATCTCCACATTGCCCCTTTCACAATGCCCCCTTCATCTCCACAATGCCCCCTTCATCATCTCATCTCCACAATGCCCCTTCCACAATGCCCCCTTCATCTCCACAAAGCCCCTTCCACAATGCCCCCTTCATCTCCACATTGCCCCTTTCACAATGCCCCCTTCATCTCCACAATGCCCCCTTCATCATCTCATCTCCACAATGCCCCTTCCACAATGCCCCCTTCATCTCCACAAAGCCCCTTCCACAATGCCCTCTTCATCTCCACAATGCCCCTTCCACAATGCCCCCTTCATCTCCACACTGCCCCTTCCACAATGTCCTCTTCATCTCCACAATGCCCCCTTCATCTCCACAATGCCCCTTTCACAATGCCCCCCTTCATCTCCACAATGCCCCCTTCATCTCCACAATGCCCCCATCTTCACATTTCCCCTACCTCCAGTCCCTGGTGGTCTAGCGGAGTGTCTTTACAGATCTATGCCTCCTTCGGCACAGATCTCTGTAACCGGAGCTCCCGCGCGCCGCTGTAGTAATGCAGAGGCTGGGATATGATGTCATCTCCCAGTGCTCTGTATTACTACAGCGGCACGCCGAGTGGGAGATCAGGTAAGAGACTGCTGCAGGCGAGGGGGTTGCAGGAGGTGGCCGGGCCCCTGGAGTGACGGGCCCGGTCACAGGTGCGACCGCTGCGACCCCTATTGTTACCCCACTGGTTGCCAGAATTGAACAACAATCCGTATACAATATTGCAACACAGAATGTCATAAAGTGCAACATTAGGACAACAACACGGGTGCGTTGATATAAGCTTTCCCCATTAGCTTAAAACTGCAGACTTGTATTACTTCAAAAAAATGCACATCTGAAGTTTTGTCCACAAATCTAAAAAACAACTTTTTTCGTATTCAGCAAAGTAAAAAGGTTGAAATATACCTCCAAAATGAACTGTTCACAATTTCTTCAACCATATGGAGAGACTCATATCTGAGAGCCGCACATCAGTAGATGCAACTATGAGGCCTCACATTCATCAACGCGTTTCGCACATTATGCTCCCAGATGTGAGTCTTTCCATATGGTTGAAGAAATTGTGAACAAGAACTGAGGACCACCCATACAGAGGATGGGGACACATTTCCTGGGAGGTGAGATGCAAAAATGTGTGATGAAGAGGTGATAGAGTGGAGATGGCTTCTCCAGTGATATCACTTCTCCAGTTCCGATGTTATTCTATGGAGCCTATGTACTAAGATTTCTCCAGCATTGGGGATCTTAGTGCATAGCCTCCATAGAATAACATGTGAAATGGATAGTGATAATGGTGCAGATATTTATACATAAAGCTCAGTTACCAAACTCAAGTGTTTTTTTCACGCACTGTGATAAAGTCATCCGTGTGGACTCATCCTTAAAGGAGCAGTAAACTTTTTTTATAAAAAATATATTTTGTAGGGATTTTCCTACTGAGTAAAATAAGGGTACTCCCACTGCAGAGAGATTTATATTTCCAGAGTTATTACAGTTTAAACCCATATTTTTTTTACTTTAGCAGTGCCCTCTAGTGGTCAAATTCTAATTAGATTTCCTGTTAGATTCTAATGGAGAGGAAAGTCAGAAAAGTTAGTGACATACAGTTCTCCATAGAATGTGATAGTAACTGCTGAGTCACTTCCTGTCAGAACTATCAGGAAGTAAACAGTAAATTCACTTCTTGTCAGTTAGAACTATCAGGAAGTAAACACAGTAAATTCACTTCCTGTCAGTTAGAACTATCAGGAAGTAAACACAGTAAATTCACTTCCTGTCAGTTAGAACTATCAGGATGTAAACACAGTAAATTCACTTCCTGTCAGTTAGAACTATCAGGAAGTAAACACTGCAAATTCACTTCCTGATTATTTAAACTGCTATAAATTTTGAATAAAACATCTGACAGTGATGGGAGTGACCTTGTTTTATTCAGCAGGAAATGCTCTATAAAATATGTGTTTTCATAAAAAAAGTTTACTGCTCCTTTAAAGCATGGCTCAGTATATCTATACACTTTTGTGTTTTTTTATTTTTTGCATTTGATCTCTATTGTCGTCTACATCTAATTAATTTCAAGTTACAATCTGATATAGTTAACCCGTAGGAACCATTAAGGTAGGGATCCCATAATCTAACATTATATAGGAGGTATTTATAGAAAATACATACTGCAGAATTCTGGTTAAAGGGATAGTAATGTTTCATAATAAAAGCAGCTCTAATTAATCATCATAGTATTTGGAATTTGGAGAGTGTTATTTCAATTCTGTCAGAGTTGTAGTTCAAGAGTAATTCAATGACAAAGTATCCCCCTCCCGCCCCTTTTACTGATGTAACACTGTTCAGCCAGATCAGAAGGGAGGTGCCCAGGTAGACTGCAGAGAGGGACAATCTTCAATTAAGATAACGGAAAAACCTGAAAGACTTGTCAAGGGGTGCAGGGCTTTCATTGTTCTCATAGGAAGAAGATTGTCCCCTGCTGTTATCTGTCTGGTCTATGGACTGCATTCCACATCTGAGAAGAGATGGCTTACACTAGGTAAACGGGGTGGGAGGGGAAACTTTGCTTGTGAATATCTCATAAACCATAAAGGTTTGAGAGATAAGACTTATATCATTCTTCATGTTTTTTTTAATGCCTACAAAATAAAATAAAGTTTAAACGAAGTATTACTATCCCTTTAATCTATCAACCCTATACTTATTTGTCTAGAACTTTAGTGTATATAACGATTAGATTAAAAATGGAGGATTACATGGTTTAAGCCAGAGCCCTCTCATTGGCAGTGAAAAAATGAAAACAGTTTTCAATCTAATCGTTATATACAATTACCTTTTAGACAAACATGTATAGGGGTGACAGATCCCCTTTATATCCTCCCTGTTTGTTTTTTTCTTTTTTTTTAAACGGTCACCTTTAAAATGGATAGTTATTGTGTATTTGCACATTTTTAACTTGGGTAATTCACTAAAGGAATTGTGGGCACAGAGACATATGCACTAAGTCAAGTGGATCAATTCTGGTGAGATACAATGAAGCTATAGAGGACTAAGTAATACTACAGTTGATGCAGAAAAGGGATTTTAAAGGAGCAGTAAACTTTTTTTTATGAAAAAATATATATTGTAGGGATTTTCCTACTGAGTAAAATAAGGGTACTCCCACTGCCGAGAGATTTATATTTCCAGAGTTATTACAGCTTAAACCCATGTTTTTTATATTAGCAGTGCCCTCTAGTGGTCAAATTCTAATTAGTTTTTCTGTTAGATTCTAATGGAGAGGAAAGTCAGGAAAGTCAGAGACATACAGTTCTCCATAGAATGTGATATAAACTGCTGAGTCACTTCCTGTCAGTTAGAACTATCAGGAAGTAAACACAATAAATTCACTTCCTGTCAGTTAGAACTATTAGGAAGTAAACACAGTAAATTCAATTCCTGATTATTTGAACTGCTATAAATTATGAATAAAACATCTGACAGTGATAGGAGTGACCTTGTTTTATTCAGCAGAAAATGCTCTATAAAATATGTGTTTTCATAAAAAAAGTTTACTGCTCCTTTAAAGGGACACGAATGTCCCAAAAAATGATTTCTAGTTTAGTAGAGCTGAAAATAATAAATTAAGTGCAAGTGCAAACCGCTATGGTTTGAGAGATATAGGTATTCAAAGTTCCCCCTCCCTCCCCTTCTCCTGATGTCAGCGTCTAGCAGACAGCAGGAGATCCCGGTCTGGGGACCAGCACGCGGCTCTGCAGCAGAGCCGAAATCGCGTTATTTAAAAATAATTACTTCACTGTACAAGTCTACAAAGTGAGCCTGCAAACCAGGCACACTTTGTAGACCTTTCCAATTAATTATTTTTAAATAACGCATTTCGGCTCTGCTGCAGAGCCTCCTCGACATCAGGAGAAAGGGAGGGAGGGGGGAACTTTGAATACCTATATGTCTCAAACCATAGCGGTTTGAGAGATAGGGTTTTTTGCACTCAGTTTGTTATTTTCAGATCTACATAATATTAAATCATTTTTTGGGACATTACTGTGCCTTTAACCCCTTTAGTGCTGGTGGTCTCCAATGCACTATTTTTCAATGAGCTGTAGACCATTCTAGCATGTACGTTACGTTGTTGCAAGTCCTATTTAAAGGGGATCTCTCACCTAATTACACTTAATGCTCATTAGTTAGAGCATTTATCTAGAACACTGAAAATAGTGTTCATTAGATTTAACCCCTTAAGGACCGGAGGTTATGGGACATTTCCGTCCCATAACGACCGCATAGCGGCACGTTGACGCGCCGGTACACGTGACCTGTCACGTGTATCGGCGCGTCACTATGGGGCTTGAAAGAGATCGCTCCGATCTTGGAGCGGTCTATTTCATGCCCTATTTTTACTTACAGCGCTCCCGGTAGAGCACTGTAAGTAAAAAGTACGTGACGTACCATGACCGTCATCGGTCCTTGAGTAGTTCAAGGACAGTGACGGTCCTGGTACATCAAGGGTCCCTAAGGGGTTAAAAAGTAGTTACATGCGCAAAATGTAAACTTTAAAAAGTGTCCGGCAGCCTACTTTCGGCTTGCCGAACAGAGACAGCTCCGTCCCACTACCCATCATCCTAGCATGACGGAGGATGTCTGTCACTAAGGTGGAGCGATCACATTGGCTAGATATCGATCTCTGCCAATGCGATCGCTCCACTTTAGTGACAGACAGCCTCCGTCATGCGAGGATGATGGGTAGTGGGACGGAGCTGTCTCTGGTCGGCAAAGTTCGGCAAGCCGGAAGTAGGCTGCCGGACACTTTTTAAAGTTTGCTTTTTGCGCATGTAACTACTTTTTAAATCTAATGAACACTATTTTCAGTGTTCTAGATAAATGCTCTAACTAAAGAGCATTAAGTGTAATTAGGTGAGAGATCCCCTTTAAGTCAGAGTGAATTTTGATTCGTTTCCCTATGATGCTGTTGGTTTGCTGAAGAATTGCTCCAGCTCTCATCAGACTAAGTGATAAATCACAGGATGTTTTGCCCATAGTTTGAACTAGTTTGGAGCTTTTGATAAACAGCCAGCACGTTTGGTAGATTAGCAAAAGCAGAGGAGTGTGTGTAAATCACAAATATTTTTAGATTTCTCCTTCCCTGAGCTGGAAGGAATTATTGGAAGATAAAGCCGTGCTCAGGATCATGGGTGCCAGGAGGAGTGCAAGCCAAAAACATGACCGAGTTGTTTTTTTCACGTCTTACCAAAAATAGCAGTGGGATAAGAAAGTTGTCTTCTGCCTCCTACTAAACTGAGGGTGACAAGTGATTGGCAATGAGTGGGAATGTGCAATGGGTACTCCTGCACTGAATGAGATTTAACCCCCAGCATGACAGACACATGCAATGCAGTTCTTCTTAATATGTTGAGTATGTCTTCAAGGGGGTTTAAAGAGATAGTAATGTTTCAAAATAAAAGCAGCTCCGATTAATCTTCATAGTATTTGGGCCATAAAGAGTGTTATTTCAATACTGTCAGAGTTGTAGTTCAAGAGTAATTGAATGATAAAGTATCTCCCTCCCGCCCCTTTTACCTAATGTAAGCCGCCTCCCCTCAGATGTGGAATCTGGTCTCTTGACCGGACAGATCACAGCAAAGGACAATCTTCTTACTGTGATCATAAGGAAAACTGTGCCCCCTTGACAGATTTTCCTTATGTTCACTGAAGATTGTCCCTCTCTGTGATCCGTCCGGACAGTCTTGCTGCTCTGAGGTGAGCAGTGTTACATCAGTAGAAGGGGCGGGAGGGGGATAATTTATCATTCAATTACTCTTGAACTACAATTCTGACAGTATTGAAATAACACTCTCCATGGCCAATATACTATGAAGATTAATTGGAGCTGCTTTTATTGTGAAACATTACTATCCTTTTAAGCAATATAATACACATAGAGGCATATGTATTTATGTGTTGCCAAATTTAAACTCGGTTACAAATGCGATTATGTATGATTTGTGCCTGCTTATTAACACCTTGAAGACCGTGTGACGAGCCAGGATGTCACCATTTTTTTTCCTTAAGTGGAAGCATGCCGCCCGCTGGGAACATTTACATCGCTTGTATTTTGCCTTCTTGGATGGAGACTTCAGTGGAGGCTTAAATTAAACATAATAAGTCTTATTTTAAGTGCGGATTGCGCCGGGGGAAAGGAGGTATCGTATCTGCCAACACAATTTTTTTTTGTTTGAGTAAGGGGGAAAACAAGGGTGCGTATTATACATAGACACTCTTGTTTTCCCCAGAATCTTGGGTATAATATACACTTGCGTATTATACACAGGTGCGTATTATACCTGATATTTTAATTACAATCAGTGAACTGTGTAGCTTATACCTGTCAATAAAAACAGCAGGGCCATTTACGCTTGCATTAACCCTTTGAGTGCCAGAGGATGCACAACGCATTTTTTGGGAGTCCAAAGCCTACCCCTCTGGCATTCAAAGGGTTAACTCTTGGTGTGCCGGAGGGGTACTCCTCTGGCACTCCAAGGGTTGAAAGGCGAGTTTATGCTTATATTTACATTATATCAACCTATTTCCTTTTTTTGTGTATTTTATTGTTATTAACCCTCAAAGTTTTAAAGAAAATAGTGATGGGAATTGAAAATAGTGCGGTGGATCAGAATTGAACAACCAGAAAATGTGACAGTGATCCTTAGAGACATGTAGCAAATATATCACAACAAATAATGACAACTGAAATCATACGGAACGATTTAGAACCAATAAATTAGGGACAGCCGAGGAAGTCTTATCCTATATAATAATTCACTAAAACGTGTGTAACTACCCAGTCATGCACAGTAGAGACTGCCCGCGCCGCAGCTGATACAGAGCTGCAGTCTCTACTGCGCGTGACTGCCCCGCGACTGGCTGGCAGTGGCACTGTGGCCCGCGTAACGGGCTCTTCAACTAGCTCACAATAATTTACTAACAGTGACTTTTAAAGGAGCAGTAAACTTTTTTTTTATGAAAACACATATTTTATAGAGCATTTTCTGCTGAATAAAACACGGTCACTCCCACTGCTGTCAGATGTTTTATTCAAAAATTATAGCAGTTTAAATAACCAGGAAGTAGGGTTGCCACCTCTTCATCAAAAAAATACCGGCCATGGCATTCCCTCCATAGACTTAACATTGGACAGAAGCCAATTTTTTACCGGCCTGCCGGTAAAATACCGGCTGGGTGGCAACCCTACCAGGAAGTGAATTTACTGTGGTTACTTTCTGATAGTTCTAACTGGCAGGAAGTGAATTTACTGTGTTTACTTCCTGATAGTTCTAACTGACAGGAAGTGAATTTACTGTGTTTACCTACTGATAGTTCTAACTGACAGGAAGTGACTCAGCAGTTTCTATCACATTCTATGGAGAACTGTATGTCTCTGACTTTTCTGACTTTCCTCTCCATTAGAATCTAACAGGAAATCGAATTAGAATTTGACCACTAGAGGGCACTGCTAATATAAAAAAAACGGGTTTAATCTGTAATAACTCTGGAAATATAAATCTCTCGGCAGTGGGAGCACCCTTATTTTACTTAATAGGAAAATCCCTACAATATATATTTTTTCATAAAAAAAGTTTACTTCTCCTTTAAGTTACACAGTGATACTCGGACTTTTACTTTTCACAATCACAAACAGGTTGTGGCTAGTTATTAACGTTTCTTTATAAGAATGATATATAAGGACATATTGTAGCCCCTATTAATGAACTTTTTACAATTATTTGTGAACTTTTAACGGCACGTTAATACGCACAAGCGCAAAAGTTTACTGTTAATTTACTTTGTAACTAAAGGATTCCATCACGGCAATAAATTGAGAGCCTCTGATTTAGTGGCATCTCCATTATTGCCAATGACCTCTCCTTCCATCGCTGCGGTTTGATATATATTCATACCTTGGACTAACTTCAAAGGCTCCGCCAACTGTCAGATCTGAGCTTGCAGGAATCTTTCATTACAGAAACCTGTCAGGGATCTCATTGTAAGTGTGCTGCTAACCTGCTCAGCGTGATAACATGGGGGCACTCTCCAATGTAATTCACTGGGCTCTGGGGGGAGGTGGTGAAGGACTTTGTGAAAGATAAGAAAGTTAGGTTGGAAGTATTTATTAACACTTTAAGAGCCACAGGGGAATGCAACGCGTTGCTTTGCAATGCTCTCCCATCTCGTCCTTTACAGTGCACTCCCTGCTACTATTTAAAGGCTTAAAAGAAAACTAATGTAACAATATGTTGTTCTTATATGGAAAATGGTGTGACGCAAGGGTTGCATTCACACGTGTGACTTTAGCACAGTGTCATTAATGCTGCAACAAATGCCGTCTTGTGAAATACATTGCTACCAATAGGGCTGTTTACACAGATATTGTTTGTCTTGCATAACGCACCTTAATACAATATCATACCTCCCAAGTGTCCCTCTTTAGGGGGGACAGCAGCTCATTTAGACCCAAATCCCTCTGTCCATCTTTCCCACTCTGATGTCCCTTCTTTTAGGAGATCAGACTGAGTGGTGTGTAGATAAGTGTATCATATTGTTCTACAGCAATGAAACTTGCATTATTGTTTGTTTAAATGTCAATATGTGTATTTATAAATTAGTCTGTGTAAATAAAATACTTTAGTCTTGTTATAAGTCATTTATTAGGTTACACAAAGAGGTATGAATAGATCATGAAATAGCCTAAAAATCCCTGGTAATGCCCCGCCCACCAGCTACAGCCCCTAAAACACAAGTGTCTCTCTTTGGCAATTTGAAATGCTGGGAGATATGCAATTTGCTGCTGTGCTCATGCACATACCTGCCCTTGGAGAGGGCTCATGGGATATTGCCAGGTGTATTTTAATGACTGTGGGCGGAGCTTACTGTCATTGTGCTGGGGAAGTGGGCAGAACAGGGCGGGAAAGAGGAGAAGTGGGAGGAACAGGGTTCGAAGGAGAAGAAGCAGGTAGGAACTAGGCAGAACAAGGTGTGAAGCAAGAGAAGTGGATGAGAAGCGGGAGGAACAGGGTGGGAAGGAGGAGAAGAGGGTGGGAAGTGGGAAGGAGGAGAAGTAGGAGGAACAGGTTGGGAAGGAGAAGTGGGTGGGAAGTGGGAGGAACAGGGTGGGAAGGAGAAGAAGTGGGTAGGAAGTGGGCACAACAGGGTGGGAAGTTGGAGGAAAAGGCTGGGAAACAGAAGTGGGTCAGAAGTGAGTTGAACATGGTGGGAAGGAGGAGAAGTGGGCAGGGAGTGGGCAAAACGGGGTGAGAAGAAGTGGGTGAGAAGTGGGAGGACAGGGTGAGAAGGTGGAGAAGTGGGTGGAACAAAGTGGGAAGGAGGAAAAGTGAGCAGTAAGTGGATGGAACAGGGTAAGAAGGAATTCCGAAGTGGGCAGAGTTTCACAGTAAACTCGCCACTACCAGGGAATCATCCTCTGTCCATGGAGACCCAGTAATTAAAGGGATAGTAATGGATCTTTTAAACTTTATTTAATATTGTAGCTATTCAAAAAATAAAGTAATTGAGGCCAGTTTTATCTCTCAAACCTTTATGGTGATCTGCTCTAACCAATTATTTAATTCACCCTAGTATTTCTGATTTTCCACAGGCCTAGGTGCCAAGTCAGAAATTGTTCACACAGGCAACAATCGATATTGCAGTGCTGCTAGCAAATTCCAATGGCCTGTCCGACCCACATGGGTATTGGGCAATAGAATATGACTTACGTCCAATGGGTCTGTCTTGGGCACACCACTTCCATGTGAGAGGATTACTCTGAGAATGGAGGTAAGTAAGCATGTACGGCATGGCATGTGTTACAATTGATCTCAGCCAGGCCGCCCATGTGAACACAGCCTACCAGATACATATGTAAAAGAGATATAAATGAATAGGTAAGATAGTGTACAAGCTGTTTATCTGAAGGTAGGGGGGAAGCAGGTTTCCTGCGCACTATCCACTTCCTGCTTCTAGATTGCAAACTCCTATCCAGGATGTGAAAAGTGCAAAGGAAAATTGCTTCCCCCAACCTGCTGAAAATGGCACGGGCAAAAACATATCTTATAAGAAAACTTTCTAATAATAATTACAGGAACTCCTAATGGCCACTATGAATTTTGTGCATATCAGTTTTCCAAAATTAATCTTTAGTTAGATTGGGATATCCTGGCCATGGATGCAGATGTAAGTCCTTGCAGCAGGCGTCCATGACTTCAAACGCCTCCCCCACTGAAGGATTCCTGCAGCAACTTCAGTTTGAGGATTTTTGAGTTACGGAGTTCTGCCAAAAGAATCACGTCTGTCCCCATGGACAGGGTATCCAGTACTAATTAATTTAATCATTTGAGTGGCAGAGAGGTAGTACCTCAAGTTATGAGCCTAGACGTTGACTAAGGGCCATATGTTCAAAGAAGTAGTGAAATAGCTTTTGGCGTTTGTGACGACTTTTCAAAGTACAGTGTCGTTGGGATCATTAATATTTTCAGAGAGTGTCGGTTGTGATTGGAAATATGTCGTTTGTCCTGACTGAAATTGTCGTATGTAATGACAAAAAATGTCTTAACTGACGACAAAAATGTCTTTAAAAATGTCTTAACTAATGACAAAAATGTCTTAACTAAAGACAAAAATTCTCACATTCAGAACATATTCCCTCCACTTTTTTCTTAACGTACAAATTTTGTCTTTTGGAAGACATTTTTTTGTCGTTAGTTATAACAAATTTTCTTTTCCTCTATACGACACTGGAGAATAGTTTAGCCACGCCCTTGCCCCGCCCCTTTGCCCGTCAATTTTGGAGTTGTGTCGTACACAGTGAACATTACTAATTTTTTGTCGTATACTCTATAGAAAATATGTTGTTCATGCATTCAATTACTTATTTTTGTCTTTCATACAACAATTTTTTGTCGTTATGCCTTTGAACATATGGCCCTAAATATTGAATAAAAATGTCTAGTCTATATGTATGTGTGTATATATATATATATACTAGCAATGTGGGACGGCGTTGCCCGTCATGTTATGACCATTGGGCGCACGTGTGTGAAATGCAGACACACTGATAAACACAGATATATGCAACACACAGGCAGACACATACCATACATCCCAAGTGTCCCTCTTTAGGAGGGACAGTCCCTCTTTGAGGGCCAAATCCCTCTGTCCCTCTTTCCCACCCTGTTGTCCCTCTTTTTAGGAGGTCATACTGTGTGCAGGGCCGGCTCCACCTATAGGCGAGGTAGGCGGCGGCCTAGGGCGCACACGTACTGGGGGCGCGGGCATGCAGTGGAGAAGAGCTGCGCCCGCACACACCACGCCGGGAACCACAACACAATCAGGTCTGTGTTGCTACTGTGCTCCGTCATTGGGTCGGATCTTTAGTAATGCAGAGCGCGCTGGAAGTCATGATCTCCCGCCTCGCTCTGCATTACTGAAGAGAAGACTGCGCGGGAGCTACAGGTATGTGATGGGGGGCAAGTTGGAACTGAAGGGGCATAGTGGAGCTGCTGGGGGCAAGTTGGAGCGGATGGGGGGCAAAGTGGAGCTGAGGGGTCATAGTGGAGCTGGTGGGGGCAAGTTGGAGCTGATGGGGGTAAGTTGGAGCGGATGAGGGTCAAAGTGGAGCTGATGGGGGCAAGTTGGAGCTGAGGGGGTAAAGTGGAGCTGAGGAGGGGCAAAGTGAAGCTGAGGGGGGCAAAATGGAGCTGGGGGGGCAAAGTGGAGCTGAAGGGGGGCAAAGTGGAGCTGGTGGGGGCAAGTTAGAGCGGATGGGGGGCAAGTTGGAGCGGATGGGGGTAAGTTGGAGCTGATGAGGGTCAAAGTGGAGCTGATGGGGGCAAGTTGGAGCTGAGGGGGTAAAGTGGAGCTGAGGAGGGGCAAAGTGGAGCTGAGGGGGGGCAAAGTGGAGCTGAAGGGGGGCAAAGTGGAGCTTGAAGGGGGGGCAAAGTGGAGCTGGTGGGGGCAAGTTAGAGCGGATGGGGGGCAAGTTGGAGCGGATGGGGGGCAAGTTGGAGCTGATGGTGGCAAGTTGGAGATGCTGGGGGCATAGTGGAGCTGCTGGGGGGCAAAGTGGAGCCGATGGGGGTAAGTTGGAACTGATAGGGGAAAGTTGTAGCTGAGGGGGCATAGTGGAGCTGGTGGGGGCATAGTGGAGCTGGTGGGGGCAAGTTGGAGCTGGTGGGGGCAAAATGGAGCTGATGGGGGGCAAAGTGGAGCGGATGGGGGGCAAAGTGGAGCGGATGGGGCAAAGTGGAGCTGAGGGGGGGCACGTTAGAGCAGATGGGGGCAAAGTGGAGCTGATGGGGGCAAAGTGGAGCTGATGGGGGCAATTTGGAACGGATGGGAGGCAAAGTGGAGCTGATGGTGGCAAGTTGGAGCTGATGGTAGGAAGCTGGAGCTGCTGGGGTCATAGTGGAGCTGCTGGGGGGCAAAGTGGAGCCGGTGGGGGCATGTTAGAGCAGATGGGGGGCAAAGTGGAGCTGATGGGGGCAATTTGGAGCGGATGGGGGGCAAAGTGGAGCTGATGGTGACAAGTTGGAGCTGCTGGGGGCATAATGGAGCTGCTGGGGGGCAAAGTGGAGCCGGTGGGGGCAAGTTGGAGTGGATGGGGGGCAAAGTGGAGCTGGTGGGGGCAACTGGAGCTGGTGGGGGTCAAAGTGGAGCTGATGGGGGCAAGTTGGAGCTGAGGCAGCAAGTTGGAGTTGATGGGGGACAAAGTGGAGCTGATAGGGGCAAAGTGGAGCTGGTGGGCCAAAGTGAAGCTGATAAGGGGCAAGTTGGAGCTGGTGGGGGGCATCTCTTACAGGCATCTCCAGACCAGGGGCAGACTGGGCCAGGGGGCAGAGAGAGGACAATCATGAAAAGAGGTTGGGTATAATTAGGCGGGGTATAAAGGGGTGGGGCAAAAGGGGTGGAGTAAAATGGGCAGCAAAATTAGGTTTTGCCTAGGGTGGCAAAAATCCTTGCACCAGCCCTGACTGTGTGGTGTGTATTACTTTGCTCTACAGCAATAAAGCTCATATACATATTTTTTTAAACTTCAGTATATGTGTTTATACATTAGTCTGTGCAAATAAAATACTTTGGTCTTGCAGTAAATAATTTATTCAGTTACATAAATAGCCAGTAATAGGTCATGAAATAACCTAAAAATTTTGACTAATGCCCCGCCCACCAGCCACGCCCCCAACAATATCACCTAAAACTAAAGTGCCCCTCTTTGGCCATGTGAAATGTTGGGAGGTATGCACATACACACAGTGAGCGGCAGAAACATGCAAAAGACATGTACACACAGACACACTGGAGATGCACACATGGACACACATATGTAACAGAGATGTACACACACAACATATATGAGCAGAAACACATGCGTGCATGAGTTGTGCACCCCTCTGGCACTCAAATGGTTAATGTATAGAGAGGCATGTCAGAGATAAATAGCAGTGGGAAGTGTATTCATACCTGGGAACTGATTTGTGTAGTCCCTAGAGGGGACTGATGTGGTGCTGATGTGGAGAGACAAATGGGGCAATCTGGGTTAAAAGTGGGTGGGGCTTAATTGTGAGTAGGGGGCGGGGCTTAACATAAATGTGGAAAAGTGTTAGTAATAGGCTGGGGAAGGAGGAGAAGTGGGAGGGAAATGCAAGTTTACAGTGTGAGGGGTTTGAACACACTCCCTGAGGGGTAAAACCTTATACACAACCCTGTGGCAGTCAGTGGGTTAAGTGTGTACCTGATTGCTGTCTGTCCTGAGTCTTGCATGGAAAATGATGACAGTGAAGAAAGAATTGAGCAATGAGGGCCTACCTTAACCCTCTGAGTGCCATTTTGTTCCCTTGGTGCTGTCACACCCTTCAGTGGCTGTAGTACAGGTCCTGCTGAGGCCACTGGGAGTCAGGGTGAGTGACTGTGTGTCAGCCATATTTCTTTCTGGCTGTGTGTGTGTGGTGGTGCTGTGTGAGTGGGGCATGTGTGTGTAATACCTGGGAACTTTTACTTGTGGAGTCCCTCATGTGGTGCTGATGTGGAGAGACAAATGGGGCAAGTTGGGTTAAAGTGGGCGGGGCTTAATTGTGAGTAGGGGGCGGGGCTTAACATAAATGTGGAAAAGTGTTAGTAATAGGCTGGGGAAGGAGGAGAAGTGGGAGGGAAATGCAAGTTTACAGTGTGAGGGGTTTGAACACACTCCGTGAGGGGTAAAGCTTGATACACAACCCTGTGGCAGTCAGTGGGTTAAGTGTGTACCTGATGGCTGTCTGTCCTGAGTCTTGCATGGCAAATGATGACAGTGAAGAAATAATTGCGCAATGAGGACCTACCTTAACCCTTTGAGTGCCATTTTGTTCCCCTGGTGCTGTAGCACCCTTCTGTGGCTATACTACAGGTCCTGCTGAGGCCACTGGGAGTCAGGGTGAGTGACTGTGTGTCAGCCATATTTCTTTCTGGCTTTGTGTGTGTGGTGGTGGTGTGTGAGCGAGGCATGTGTGTGTTATACCTTGGAACTTTTACTTGTGGAGTCCCTCATGTGGTGCTGATGTGGAGAGAGCAATGGGGCAATTTGGGTTAAAAGTGGGCGGGGCTTAGTCGCGAGTAGGGGGTGGGGCTTAACATAAATGTGTAAAAGTGTTAGTAATAGGCTGGGGAAGGAGGAGAAGTGGGAGGGAAATGCAAGTTTACAGTGTGAGAGGTTTGAACACACTCCCTGAGGGGTAAAACTTGATAAACAAACCCTGTGGCAGTCAGTGGGTTAAGTGTGTACCTGATGGCTGTCTGTCCTGTGTCTTGCATGGCAAATGATGACAGTGAAGAAATAATTCAGCAGAGGGCCTACCTTAACCCTTTGAGTGCCATTTTGTTTCCCTGGTGCTGCACTACAGGTCCTGCTGAGGCCACTGGGAGTCAGGGTGAGTGACTGTGTGTGTGTGTCAGCCATATTTATTTCTGGCTTTGTGTGTGTATGTGGTGCTGTGTGTGTAAGTGGGAGCATGTCTGTTGGGTGCTGTGTGAGTGGGGCATATGTGTGTGTGGTGGTCTGTGTGTGTGAGTGGGGCATGTGTGTTTGTCTGTGGTGTAGGAGCAAATGGCAGCCATATTGTTTTTTTCTGACTTTGATAGTGGTGGGCAGGCTGCATAGTGGGGGCGGGCCAACTCCCTGCATGACTGAATCACCCAATGGGAACAGTAACTCCTCCTTAATACCACCCCTGGGTGTGTTTGCCAGGCACACAGAAGTCTTCTTTTATATATATAGAAGATATAAGATATATATATACATATATATATATATATATATATATATATATATATATATATATATATATATATCTCAGGGCTTATCATTTTAAGTCCTTTGCTATTAGCCAGACCTGAAATGTTACTCACCACTGCAAGGCATAACATACCCACCAGGGCTAAATTTTCACTCGCCATTGGCTAGTGGCGAATGGAAATTTTGAGTCCTGTATATATATATATATATATATATATATCCTATATAATAATTCTCTAAATCGTGTGTAACGCTGCGACATGCGCAGTAGACACTGCTGCGTGTGCTGCAGTCATGCACAGTAGAGACAGCCCGCTCCACGGCTGATACAGAGCTGGGCGCTTCGAAGGAGCGTCCAGCTCTGTATCAGCTGCGGCGCGGGCAGTCTCTACTGTGCATGACTGCCCCGTGACCGGCTGGCAGTGGCACTGTGGCCCGTGTAACAGGCTCTTCAACTAGTATATATATATAAAACTTGTGTGTGTAACCCTTTAGGTGCCAAAGGGGTATGCGTACCCCTCTGGGACTCAAAGGGATATATGTGTTGGTGTGTGTGAAAATAAAAGCTAAAATACTAATAATACAAAGTACAGGGATTTTAACCATCCTATATAATAATTCGCCAAGTTGTGTGTAACGCCCGACATGCGCAGTAGACACTGCTGCGCGTGCGGCAGTCACGCGCAGCAGAGACTGCCCGCGCCGTGGCTCATACAGAGCTGGGCGCTCCGAAGGAGCGTCCAGCTCTGTATAAGCAGCGGCGCGGGCAGTCTCTGCTGCGTGTGACTGCCGCACGACCGGCTGCCAGAGGCACTGTGGCCCGTGTAACGGGCTGTTCAACTAGTATATATATACTTGGCTTCACTGGATGCAGGCGGTAGTGGAGATAACAGGATTTCAGCATCAGGATTACAGTAATAGAGTCTGACTTGCTGGGATTGGGAAAGAGTGTGCTCTTTCCAAATGTCGTTGCTTAGGTTACAATTTGGCCAGGAAGAAGTGAAAACCTCTTGTCCCTTGTCACACACAGAGTCAGCTGGGTGTCCTGTGGGAAGTCAGATGATGCCTGTCTACAGTCCTGCTATTGGCAATGAGGGAGGAAGCAGGAAGTCTGTGCTGACACATGGGCTGACATGTGCTTTATAATTCAGTGTGGAACAGGAATTCTATCTAGAACTCTGCCTGACCTCTACATTCCCTACTTCTAGTCATTAACCCTTTGAGTGTCGGAGAGGTATCCGACTCATTGCGATGTGTTGGATAATTCTCTGGCGCTCAAAAGGGTTAAGAAAATAATTTCATATTCCAGATGCCTAGAATTGGGACTAAGGAGTGGCTCAATGAGTTTCCCCAATGAGGACCAGATGGGTGTAAGTAAACATTGTTTTTTAATGAATTGTTGTCCACTCTCCAATGGTTAACCCATTGAGTGCCAGAGTGGTGTGCAACTTATTGCAAAGCAGTGAGTTCCACACGCCTCTGGCACTCGGAGTGTTAAAGGAATAGTAACCCTTTATTTTGACTATATATATCCTGAAAGTGCATAATATATAAATTTAAATTGCCTACACTTTTTATTTTATTTCCATCTCTTTTTTTAACACTTTCATGTCCCTGATACTGAGTCTCTGGATCTGATTCCAGAGTCTGATTGTGGTGATCAATGATCAAAGCAGGATAGTGATACCACACCTCCCCAATGGACAAAGAGGGACACTGGCGTTTTAGATGGTGTTGCTGGGGTGTGACTGGTGAGCGGAGCATTACAGACACTTCATGACCTACTGACACCTCTTCATGTAACTGAATAAATGTTTTAGGACAAGACCAAAGTATTTTATTTACACAAACTGATTTATAAACACAGATAGTGGTTTAAACAAATATTAATGTGAGTTTTATTGCTGTGGAGCAATGTGATACACTTATATGCACACCACACAGTCTGATCTCCTAAACACAGGGACACCAGGGTGATACACTTATATACACACCACACAGTCTGATCTCCTAAACACAGGGACACCAGGGTGATACACTTCTATACACACCACACAGTCTGATCTCCTAAACACAGGGACACCAGAATGATACACTTATATACACAGCACACAGTCTGATCTCCTAAACACAGTGACACCAGGGTGATACACTGATATACACATCACACAGTCTGATCTCCTAAAACAGGGACATCAGGGTAATACACTTCTATACACACCACACAGTCTGATCTCCTAAATACAGGGACACCAGGGTGATACACTTATATACACACCATACAGTCTGATCTCCTAAACACAGGGACACCAGGGTGATAGATTTATATACACACCACACAGTCTGGTCTCCTAAACACAGGGAAACCGGGGTGATACACTTCTATACACACCACACAGTCCGATCTCCTAAACACAGGGACAACGGGGTGATACACTTCTATACACACCACACAGTCTGATCTCCTAAACACAGGGACACCAGGGTTGCAAAGAGGGACAGAGAGTCTCAAAGAGGAACTGTCCCGCCTAAAGAGGGACACTTGGGAGGTATGTACCCCTGATATCTCCTAAGAAGGAATACTTGGGAGGTATGGATCCCTAATATCTCATAAAGAGGGACACTTGGGAGTTATGTACCCCTCATATTTCCTAAGGAGGCACACTTGGGAGGTATGAACCCCTAATATCTCCTAAAAAGGGACACTTGGGAGGTACAGAATCGTAATATCTCCTAAAGAGAGACACTTGAGAGGTATGGAATATCTTCTAAGGAGGAACACTTGGGAGGTATGTACCCCTAATATCTCCTAAGGAGGAACACTTGGGAGGTATGTATCCCTAATACCTCCTAAAGAGGAGCACTTGGGAGATATGGACCCTTAATATTTCCTAAGGAGGAACACTTGGGAGGTATGTACCCCTAATATCTCCTAAGGAGGAACACTTGGGAGGTATGTATCCCTAATACCTCCTAAAGAGGAGCACTTGGGAGATATGGACCCTTAATATTTCCTAAGGAGGAACACTTGGGAGGTATGGGCCTCTAATATCTCCTAAGGAAGATCGCTATTTCAGCTCTGCTGAAGAGCCTCCTCGAGTCGCACGACTCGAATCTCCCTCTGTCAGCTTTACAGCTAACATGAGGGAGGGGGGGAATTTAGCGGCGAATATCTATCAAAGCGTAAAGGTTTGAGAGATACGACTTTCTCCAAACACTTTATTTTTGTAAAATCTACCATACTGAATACATTTTATTTCAGGCATTACTATCCCTTTAAGACCTAGGCCTTGTGCCATCTTTTTTACCCCAGGTCTAGATTATTTGAAGTAGTGCAGATTCTCTATCACAGTAAATAGTCATTCTACAAATATAATTACAACATTAACTCATGTGTTTACATTATCTTCTCTGAAAATTCCTAGAGAATATTTTGATTTTGAATACTTGTTGATATCTGTAAATCTTTATACTCTAATAAAAACTCCTTTTGGAATATTTATCTGGACAGACTATATCATAAAATCACGGGTACAATATGCACATTTTTACCCTATTTTTCCTTATGTGAAGTGTGTGTGGGGTGTATTATACACAAGTGAAAAAAAACAAACAAACAAAGAACAAAAAAAAAAAAATTAAAATGCCCCTCTTGATTGCCCTTCCCAGCCTCCCCCACCTCAATAGTAGTATATGTCTGCCCCCTTTCCATCATCAGACCCTCCTGAAATCCAGGACCCCCCACTTGGAGGCAGCCGTGATACTGGAGCAGTGGGCGGCATTCCTGCGCTCACCACCCACTTCCTCTGTTACATTATTATATATTAAAAGAATCTTAGGGCCCATCTCAATAACCAGGATCCCCCCGATGGAGGCAGCCGTGATATTGGGGTATGGGTAGTATTCTTGCATTCTCCCCCCGCTTCTCTGCTCCTGAAACTCCTCAGCGTAACTTGGTTGCCCTGTTAAAGCGGAACTACCATGTCACAAAATGTTTAGCTTAACTAAGTCCCCTTTCGGCGACTAGCTGCTTAGTAGCGCTAGTTGCCAGAATTATTACCTGATCTAATAGATATATGCTTTATTCCCCAGCTGTCAGTAGCACGGAGCGCGGACATCTTGCCAGAATGACATCCGCGAGCCTGAGCTGTCAGTCCCAGCCAGAGCCAAATGGTTCCTAGCAACGCCTCCTAGACCCGGCTGGGACTGACAGCGCAGGCTTGCGGATGTCATTCTGGCAAGATGTCCGTGCTCCGTGCTACTGACAGCTGGGGAATAAAGCATATATCTATTAAATCAGGTAATAATTCTGGCGACTAGCGCTACTAAGCAGCTATCGCCAGAAGGGGACTTAATTAAGCTAAACATTTTGTGACATGGTAGTTCCGCTTTAAGACTTCCTGACAGGGCACTACCATAGATTCAATGCGCAAGCATGTATCGTATTATACACAGCAACTCATTATTTTACCAAAAATCTTGTGTATAATTTACACTTGCGTGATATACCTGAGATTGTACAGTATATACGTGAGAAAGGACTGATACCATTTCTACATCGTTCCCCTACAACCTGCAGCACTGAGTGAGCTGTATGCTATTGTTTTACATTGTATATTTTTTACACTGTATCACTTTCCCTGCAGCACTCAGTGCTATGTGCTCTTTAATCACACAGTATCCTTCTCACATCATATCACTTGTCTGCTGCATTAGGGCAAGATTTTCAGAATTTACACACAAGACACTGGAGTGGGGCAAGAACCGGCCGCAGATTTATTAATGATTCTGCATACAATCCAATAACTTTTAAAGGGATAGTAATACTTCATTTTATCTTTATTTTATTTTGTAGGCATTAAAAAAAACATGAAGAACGATATAAGTCTTTTCTCTCAAACCTTTATGGTTTGAGAGATATTCACAAGCAAAGTTTCCCCTCCTGCCCCTTTTACCTAGTGTAAGCCATCTCTTCTCAGATGTGGAATGCAGTCCATAGACCAGACAGATAACAGCAGGGGACAATCTTCTTCCTATGAGAACAATGAAAGCCCTGCCCCCTTTGACAAGTTTTTCAGGTTTTTCCCTTACCTTAATTGAAGATTGTCCCTCTCTGCAATCTACCTGGACACCTCCCTTCTGCTCTGGCTGAGCAGTGTTACATCAGTAAAAGGGGCGGGAGGGGGATACTTTATCATTCAATTACTCTTGAACTACAACTCTGACAGAATTGAAATAACACTCTCCAAAGTCCAAATACTATGATGATTAATTAGAGCTGCTTTTATTATGAAACATTACTATCCCTTTAACCCTTGCCCAAAACCCCAACACTCTGGTAGGACCCCTCTCCCCCTATCAAACCCTGAGTCTGCTCCCAGACTCCTTTCCACATGTCTATAGGACCCAATGGGTACTCAGACTGGCCTGCAATCTTAGTCCAGGAGAACTTTTTCCTAGGCCGCTGGCCTCCACCCCTTAATTTAAAAATTATAACCTTAATCCTTTGAGTGCCAGAGGGGTACGCAACGCATTGCAAAGCAATGTGTTGCATACCCCACTGGCACTCAAATGGTTAATTTTTAACCATATAAACCTTGTCAAGGACCAGCTGTGACAATTATCTACTCCCAAGCCCACACGCCATCCCTTCAGAAGTCTCTCCCCCACTTCCCCAATACTCTTCCAACAGTCCGTTCATCCCCCTAACAACAGGGAGGGAGGGATGCTGTTAGGGTCCTCTGCCTCCTCCCAAAAAGAAGTTGGCCCCTATAGCTGGACCCTAAAAACATCCCACATCTCCTCCCATCACACGTCCCACCCTCACAGACCACCAGTCCCTGCAATTTCTGTCCTCCCTAGCCCAGACATGATTCCTCTTTATTATATTTTCTGGGGAATCTATCCTTTCACATTCCCCGACAGGAAGCTCTCTGATCTACTAAGAGGAATTCCAACTGCACAAGAAGGAATAGATAAAAATTCCAACTGATTCAAATGGTGCTTTTAATCATGAAAGCAAATTTACAGGGATATGATTACAAAAATATCTTAGTGCATATGATGAGGTGGGATTGGTTCAAAAATGCCACAATACCGCCAACCTGGACCCTCATCGGACCTTAGTGCATCTCGCTTTAAAGGGATAGTAATACCTCAGTATTACAAATCCCTATATTAAAGCCCTAGTAAAAAAAAACGTATTGCCCCCAGTGTCATCTCTCAAACCTTTATGGTTTGAGAGATGAACGCTTCTAAAGTTGCCCTCTCCCTCCCCCTTCCCCGTAGTCAGCATTCTAGCTGACTCAGGGAAATCCGGTCATAGATCATCAGGCGGCACTGCAGCACAGCCAGATCGCGTTAACTAAAAAAAAACTTTCACTGAAATGGTCTTCTACGTGTGATTGGCTTGCAAGCACACGTAGAAGACCTTTTTAGTGAAAGTTTTTTTTTTAGTTAACGCGATTGCGGCTCTGCTGCAGAGCCGCCTGATGATCTCTGACCGGATTTCCCTGAGTCAGCTAGAATGCTGAGTACAGGGAAGGGGGAGGGAGAGGGCAACTTTAGAAGCGTCCATCTCTCAAACCATAAAGGTTTGAGAGATGACACTGGGGGCAATACGTTTTTTTTTACTAGGGCTTTAATATAGGGATTTGTAATACTGAAGTATTACTGTCCCTTTAAGGCGACTTTGAACTCCTTTAATCCCATGAGAAACAGATGGATTTATAACCACTCTGCTCTACAAAAGGTTAATTTTTTTTAAATGACAATCTTAGCAATAAAAAATAAAAAAATAACACCACCCTGTGAAATGGTAGCAGCGAGTGTGTGCACACATGTGCAATGCCCCCTTATCTCTGACTGGTAGAGGACAAAACATTCCTAGGGCACACTTCAAAGACCAGCCTTCTAACTCTTCCCTCCCTGGTACCTCCTGTACGCTGCTGATAAACAGCTTAGCTCCTCCTTAGGATTTATCTGAGCTGCTTGGAAATAAACTCTCGCAACCAAGATAACACACAGGCTGCTGAACTCCTAATACCAGAACTGTGCTGGAGAGCCGTGGCATGAATCCCGTCTCATTACGGGAGGAAAGCTTGTAAGGAGAAGAATAAAGTTGAAGGAACACCAGTACTAAAGAAAAAATTGTTTTTATATGAGAGAACATGTTGTAACATTTACAAATTATATATCTATAAATATGCCATAGCATGTGCTGTTTTTCAGCAGGATGGGAGGAAGACATTTTCTAGCGCACTCCTCACTTCCTGGTCACGGGTCTGTACTGAACTGAGTAAGTCACAGCAGGAAGTTAAAAGCGCAGATGACATTGACTTCTCAGAAAGTGAGTTTGGGCTAGGGTGACCACCTTTCCATTCTGCCATTCCGGGACATGTGGTCACCCTAGTCCCGCGGCTGAGGCTCCCACCGGCACTGACCATCTTTTCCAGTGGGAACTCTTACTCTGTCAGCCTCAGAAAGATGGTCAGCGCCGGCGGGAGCCTCAGCCGCGGGTCTCACTTGCAGCACGAGCATACCTGTTCCATCCCAGCTGTCTCGCACGCACCAGTCCAGCCAGCCAATGAAATGTATTTGCTATATGGTCTTTATTGGCTGGCTCAGCCAGCCAATGAGAACCATGGCTGGACTGGCCTGCTTTGCTCAATTCCAGGACTCTTTGTTGTCCCGGTGGGGGGTGACCCGGGACACAGACCCCCAATAAGGGACAATCCCGGGCATTCCTGGATGTGTGGTCACCCTAGTTTGGGCCATTTATTGGTCTTTTGACTAACGACACATAGGTCGTTTTTAATGGGGTTTTCAAATATACACGGTCCACTGAGAATATGCACATGTTTACCATGGTGCTGCTGCGTGGCAGCAGAATTACTCCAATTTTAATTACACATATGGCCCTTTATATCCAGTCTCCCAGGCATTAACCTGTGCTAGTCTGTGGGGCTGACATCTGCGACTGACTTAATTCAAACTGTGGAATTCAGAAACAAAACAAGCAATTCACATGGTAGAAGTAAAAAAGCCCTAATGATTTACCCTCTGAGTGCCAGAGGGGTACGCAACGCATTGCTAACGCATTCCCCTTTGGCACTCAAGGGGTTAAATGGAGATATTAACTCCTTGAATACTTGAGAGGTCTCCAACACACTGCGAAACAATGCGCTGGAGACACCTCTAGTATTTAAGAGGATAAAAAGTCAGATTCAGGTCAATGGGAACTTTAATTGTTCTCCTGTGGTACAATTGTGTCACTTTAATTCACTGAATTTCAGTCTAAGGTTCAATTGAATAAAAGGGGCAGTTATGGGGGAAACTAAATGCATCTCATGAGGGGAATTAATATTCCGCTCAATTAAAATGGGTTTTTAACCCTTTGATTGCTAGAGAGGTTGGCACACTTGGTTTAATCTACAATGTGTCGTCCATTGAACCTAAAGTGTTCTCTACTCCTGGATTCACTCACAACCAGATTTCCCATTAGACAGAGAAGGAAAATACCTAGAGTTCCACAGTGTAGGGGGTTGGGGGGAGTCTCAGCTGTGATGGCCGCCACCCCGATACAATCTCCATACCTGGGAACTTCCTCCTGTGGAGCACCAAAGAGGGCTCATGGTACCAGGCTTATGTTAATGATGCGATTCGCTTCATAAAGTGGGTGGAGCTTAATCTGGTGGAAGGGCTTAACTGTGTTTGGGCATGGAAGTGGGAGGAACAGGGTGGGAAGGAGGAGATGTGGGTGGGGAGTGGAAGGAAAAGGGTGGGAAGGAGGAGATGTGGGTGGGAAGTGGGAGGAACAGGGTGGGAAGGAGGAGATGTGGGTGGGGAGTGGAAGGAAAAGGGTGGGAAGGAGGAGATGTGGGTGGGAAGTGGGAGGAACAGGGTGGGAAGGAGGAGATGTGGGTGGGGAGTGGAAGGAAAAGGGTGGGAAGGAGGAGATGTGGGTGGGGAGTGGGAGGAAAAGGGTGGGAAGGAAGAGAAGTGGGTGGGAAGTGGGAGGAACAGGGTGGGAAGGAGGAGCTGTCGGTGGGGAGTGGGAGGAAAAGGGTGGGAAGGAGGAGAAGTGGGAGGAAAAGGGTGGGAAGGAGGAGAAGTGGGTGGGAACTAGGAGGAACAGGGTGGGAAGGAGGAGAATTGACCAGGAAGTGGGAGGAACAGTGTGTGAAGGAGGAGAAGTGGGAGGGAAGTGGGAGGAACAGGGTGGGAAGGAGGAGAAGTCGGAGGGAAGTGGGAGGAACAAGGTGGAAAGAAGGAGAAGTGGGTGGGAAGTGGGAGGAACAGGGTGGGAAGGAAGAGAAGTGGGTGGAAAGTGGATGGAACAGAGTGAGAAGGAGGAGAATTGACCAGGAAGTGGGAGGAACAGGGTGGAAAGGAGGAGAAGTGGGTGGGAAGTGGGAGGAACAGGGTGGGAAGGAGGAGAAGCCGGAGGGAAGTGGTTGGAACAGGGTGGAAAGGAGGAGAAGTAGGAGGAACAGGGTGGGAAGGAGAAGAAGTGGGAGGAACGAGGTGGGAAGGAGAAGAAGTGGATGGGAAGTGGAAGGAACGGGGTGGGAAGGAGGAGAAGAGGGAGGAATGGGGTGGGAAGGAGGAAAAGTGGGCAGTTTCTCAGGAAACTCATTACCCCCAGAGAATCAGCCACTATTCCCGGAGACCCAGTAATTAACAATAAAAACCGGAGTCTCCTGGGCAGATCTGGAGAGTTCCCAGGTATGCCAATCGCACTGCACCAGACTGGTTTATTTGCCAAGAAATGGGAAATGTGCATATAGGAACTTTCTAGATCTCATCCGGAGACTCAAGTCTTTTACTTAATTACAAGACCTCCGGTGACAGAGTCTAATTATCAGGGCTCAGTGACTTCCCTTGTAACTCCTCCCACCTCATTGTCATTTCTAGTCACTCTCTGCCCTGTTCTTTCCAATCTCCTCCCATTTTAAGGGCAAACCTGTGCTCCCTCCTCCCAATCAAGCCCTGCCCACTTTATGATGCAAATTGCATCACTTGGACACTCCCACCCACAAGATCTTATTGGAGGTTCCCAGGTATGAATATGCCCCACGAGAAAAACTCAACTCATCTGGACAAATCAATTGCAGTGTGAACAGAACAAATTCTCATTGATTTAACCCTTGAATTCTAGACAGATTGCCATTGCATTGGACATTTTCCTGTGCCCTTATGGGGAAGTTGGTTCATCACAGAATAATTTATCTTTACTTTGCACATATTTCCCCAAATTATTTAATGTTATTAAAAATAACAATAGTATACAGTGGGCTACACTGACACCCCACCCTCACATCTAAAGTGTGCCATCTTAACCCCTTAATTCTACAGACATCTACAGTGCATTGCTCTGTGGCTACGAGTTGATGTCTCCAGCATTTCAGAAGTTAAAAATTAGGCTTTTGTGGGGTGGAGCAACCATGGACTAAGATGGATGCGCTTCACTAGCGCTCCTCCTATCGTTGTTACCTTTACCTGATCTTCTTGCTCTAGCTGGGCCCGTCCTGCTGCCACTCTTCAGTAAGGTCTTCATGGTCTGATTGTGAACATTTTGATACCTCATGTCCCGCTGTATTGCATCCGCTTGGCGGGTGAGGAGGAGTTGCTTTTTTATGCGCCTCTGCGACCGGAGGGTACTGATGCACAACATGTGGATGGCGGATATGGTTATTTGGAAAGCGGCGGACCTCAACAGTTTGCCCAGTCTACATTCTGATCTTGAGCCTCTAACTCCTGAGGTGCCCCTGTGCTCATCTCCTCTTCCTCTTTCTCTGCCATGCCTACCATTCTCCAGTCCTCCCGCGCCCACAGGAGAGTAGCGTGTTTCAAGCCTTTCGAGCAGAGCCCCAGACCACAATACAAGAGGTGTTTGCTGATTTACACACGGCGATCGAATCTATAACGTAGCTCGAGACATTGGGGGAACAATTGGAGGAGGTGGAGGTTGCACACAGGGCATGTACGCTTGCTACTTACCTCGGAACGGCTAAGTTGGACCGCATCTGCTGCTCTACCAGGAGATGTCTGGAAATATGGTGTTGAAGAGTGATAACCCCGGCTGGGAATCATCTTTACTACTCCTTTGGAGGCAGCTACTGACACATACGGGACTGATATCTGGTCTTATTGCCGTGCACGCCGATCAAGCTACTCTTCCCTTTCCACCTCACTGCAGGCGGTGTGTTTGGGATATCTTGCCTTGGAATCCAGGTATCGGTGACTTTTTTCCTGACAACACTCTTTGCCAGAAGGGATACCCGTCAATTCATGACTAAATCAGAGCATGGGACTTACAATAACCTAGGTGGTGTATCTGTCTGTCTCTGCACCTTTCTTTATCAGTTGGACGCTATCCTGCTTTGATTGCCAGCATCTGTTGGCAGTTCCTTAGTCTTTGTTACTTCGTTGTAGAGTCAAGAGAGTGTGTGACCAAATGACAGAGTAACTGTGTTGCCGTAATAAAAATGGCGAAATGAGAATCTCGCCCTGCATAAAAATGCGAGGTTCTCATGTCTCCTCTTTAAAAGTCGCTAGCTTCAATTTACTGCACTGCCCGTAGCATACAAGCACCATGCAAGTGCATACAACATGTAATGAACAGCATATTACACTACAACTCCCATCATCCTTACCTTGTCTGGTGGTTCATTCAGGGATCTATTAAAAAATAGTCTTTTGGTTGATCAACTGTACTTTTTTTGTGCACTGATTGAGTGCCAGAGGAACTGTGAATGAGAGCTGCCCCGGCTCTCTCTGCCCGCTCAGCTCCGCCCTAGCACTCAACCAAAGCAATGTTCAGGGCAGTTGTGAAGCACGACTGAACCACCAGACAAGGTAAGGATGATGGGAGTTGTAGTGTAAAATGCTGCTCGTTATATGTTATATGCACTTGCATGCTGCTTGGATGCTACGGTCAGTGCAGTAAAATGCAGCTAGCGACTTTTACAGAGGCGACATGAGAACCTCGTACTTTTATGCAGGGCAAGATTCTCATGTCGCCATTTTTATTACTGCAACATTGTTACTCTGTCAATTGGTTGCACGTTCTTTTGTGTGCAACCTTTTAAAAGAAGATACGTACAGATGGAATGCAGACACGCTATGATTGAGAATAGACTCCATAAATTCAACCACATATGGTCCACAGTGGACCTCTCCATACTTGGATAGATAATATGATGACTCTTATTGCTCACCTTGATAGACTACAGCTCCCATGAGCTACCCATTTTCTTATACCATTGTTTCAGGTAGGTGTTTTGAGTGTTGAGAGTGGACAGATGACCCCCCCATCCCCCTCGCTCTTTCTTTTTTTTTTTTCTCCCTTTCTTACACCTCTTTAGTTATGTTTAATTTCTTATGACTTGGTTATAGTTCCCGGGACTTGGTGAGATATCAATCCTAGACTCTCATCTCTATCTCTGAGCTGACGTCTTTAGTCTTCTTGACTTTCAAAATCTCTTGTCAGCATATGTCCTCAACACAATGTTCCTTTGTGACCTGCCGTACGTCAACAAACTAATTATTTTTTTAACATTATTTACGCTGATATTCATATATACTCTTGCTACTGACTACTCATATTGCAATGTGTTGATTGTACATTCACATTTAGTCAATAAAAATTTTTTAAAACAAAACAAAAATGTGGCTTTTGGACTCCGTAGATAAATGTGTCTTTTATAAAGAACGAAGGAAAGAAACTACATTGTCTTGCCTCTTCCTTGCCCTTTATTATTTTATTCCCACAAACCTCTGGGCACGCTGCCTTCCAGGCCTCAGACAGCTTTTAATTGAATTTAGACTATTAATTTTATGACCTAATGGGAAAAAAATCCCCTGGGAGGTTTTATGCATTTAGCACAAAAGACTGTTCAAAATAAAAGAGAAATAATTCTGGGACTAGCCAAGTGTTATTAGAGGGGAGAAATAAAAATTCCCATTATTTTAAATGAGGCGTTTAACCCCTTGAATGGAAGAAAGGCCTTTAATGCATTGTTCTCTGGTCCTTAACTCCTTAAGAACCAAGTGCTATGACCGTCACGCAGTTTTTGCCGTTAGGACCAGTGACAGTCATAGCACATCACATACATTTTACTTACATCCCTCCACTGGGAGCGCTGTAGGTAAAAAAGGGGTCTGAAACTGACCGCTCCAAGAGTGGAGCCATCTCTGTCAGATCCCAACGCTAAGCGCCGGTACGGGTAATAGGTCACATGTATCTGCGTGGTCAAAGTGGTCCTTAAAGCGGAACTACCACCCGACACAATCTTTAGCGTCACTAAGTCCCCATCTGGTGACTAGCTGCTTAGTAGCGCTAGTCGCCAGAATTATTACCTTATTTAATAGATTTGTGCTCTCTTCCATGGGTGACAGGCAGGACGGAGCGCAGACATCTTGCTATTGTGACGTCCGTGCGCCTGCGCTGTCAGTCCCAGCCGGGTCTAGAAGGCGTTGCTAGGAGCCATTTGGCTCTGGCTGGGACTGACAGCTCAAGCACGCGGACGTAACAATTTCAAGATGTCCGCGCTCCGTCCTGCCTGTCACCCATGGGAGAGAGGAGAAATCTATTAAATAAGGTAATTATTCTGGCGACTAGATTTACTAAGCAGCTAGTCGCCAGATGGGGACTTAGTGAAGCTAAAGATTGTGTGGGGTGGTAGTTCCACTTTAAAGGAACGTAACTTCCCAGGACCTTGGTACCTAAGTGTTTAAATGGTTAATTAGTACTGCATATTTATACCCTGGAACTCTTAGGGTTTGACCCTGAGACTCAGGATTTTGGCCCAGATTTCAGGGTCTCAGGGTGAAGGGTCAAATTCTCAGAATCCAGTGTTACCCACTACACAATCTCCATCTATTAACTGCTACGTTAGTCTCTCACTTGGTATCATTTATATGAGAAAGGAAGAGTGGAAAGTCCTGCTTGCCTTGTGCATGTGTCCAGGCGGTGATATCTCTATGATGTAGCAGGCTAATTGCTCTTTGTGGACTGACTGGAAAACCTTTGGGTTAAAGCAAGCAGGGACATATTGACTGAATCTATGTCCTGGGGAACTTTAAGGTTAATATTTCAGTAATCTCAGGGTCAGCAGATCCCAGGTGTGTGGACATTAAGTCCAGAGATGAAGACATGGTTCCTTGTTGAAGGAACCATGTCTAGGGACCCAGACCCCATCCACTGAAGGCTTCTTAAGATGATATCAGTGGGATATGTTTGGGATCTCAGAGTAACGGTTCCTCTCCTTACTGGTGCCAAACATGTCATGACTTCAAGGTTTTCCTGCATAGGTGAAGTAATTAACTCTTTGAGAGCCAGAAGGTATGCATGCCCTCTGGCACTCAAAGGGTTAAATGACTGAGCCTCTGATTAACTCACCTGTATACAGGCAGGGGAACCCTAAACAAATGGCTTCTTAGGTGTCACTGAGGGTAGGATTGGGAAGCAGGCTTTAAGTATGATTAATCCCCAGGAAGCCCTGCTCTAAGGGAGACCATACAAACTGAGATTAAGTGGTACGATTCTGACCAAGCTGGCCGGTTATCGCATGCCTCCCAACATTTCAAATGGCCAAAGAGGGACACTTGTGTTTTAGGTGGTGTTTCTGGGGGTGTGGCTTATACACGGGGCATTACTGAGAATTTTTAGGTTACTGTGTGACCTATTGACACCTCTTTTTTAAACTGAATAAAGGATTTAGAGCAAGAGCAACATATTTTATTTACAGAGATTCATGTACAAACACATGTACTGAAGATTAACAAAGCATTCACATGAGTTTCATTGCTGTGGAGCAACGTGATAGACTAAAATACACAACACTCACTCTGATGTCCTAAAAAGAGGGACACCAGGGTAGAAAAGAGGGACAGGGGGATTTGGGTCTCAAAGAGGGACTGTCCCTCCTAAAGAGGGACACTTGGGAGGTATGTTATCGCATATCAAGGATGGGCAACATGAGACCCTCCAGCTGTTCAGGACTAAAATTCTCAGATTGTCCAGCCAATGCTTTATACCAGTGGATCTGCTGGAGCACAGTTCAGTGAATTAAATACTATGAAGATTACTTGGAGCTGCTGTTTTTGTGAAACATTACTATTCCTTTTAATCTCATGGGATTTAGCCACTTTTCCAATCACAAGAAAGTTTATGTAATTTAACCCCTTGGATGCTAGAGACAGCTACATAGCATTGAGAAGCAATGAATTGGTGATATTTCTAGCAATTAAAGGGTTAAAATTGTGCCGCTGTACATCTCAGAGCTGATAAATGTTTTTTATATTGCTTTGTATTCCTAGCTGTAAAACCAAACAATTCATGGTGTGAATCAATATATTGCAATACAAAACAAAAATCCCCAATATCGCACTGTACTTGTACCGTGTCTTCTGATGAATTTGAAATCCGGATAAGCATTTTAGCTCAGGATAGGTTCATTATAATTATTTATTTTTTTAACGTAAGTGAATTTATGTCCAGGATCCGCTCACATTCAGACAGGATGCAAGGATATCCTGTTTACTTTAGTGGGGAGATTGACTGCCTGCCCATAAACGCTTTGAGGCTGATGTTCTCAGCCAAACTGGAGCAATTCTCTAGCAATCCAACTACGTCTTAAAGGGATAGGAATGTTTCACAATAAAAGCAGCTCCAACTAATCTTCATAGTATTTGAGCCATGGAGAGTGTTATTTCAATACTGTCAGAGTTGTAGTACAAGAGTAATTGAATGATAAAGTATCCCACTCCCACCCTTTTTACTGATGTAACACTGCTCACCTCAGAGTAGCAAGACTGTCCGGATGGATCACAGAGAGGGACAATCTTCAGTGATCATAAGGGAAAACCTGAAAAACCTGTAAAGGGGGGCAGTAAGAAGATTGTCCCTTGCTGTGAGCTGTCCGGTCAAGAGACCAGATTCCACATCTGAGGGGAGGTATCTTACACTAGGTAAAAGCGGCGGGAGTGGGCTACTTTATCATTCAATTACTCTTGTACAACAACTCTGACAGTAATGAAATAACACTCTCTATGGCCTAAATACTATGAAGATTATTTGGAGTTGCTGTTTTTGTGAAACATTACCATCCCTTTAACCTCTTAATGACTGGCTGATGAGGCAACCGTTCGTTAAGGGCCACTGGGTATTTTTTTAATTTGTTTTCCAGTGGGTTTCGGGGTTGACACGAGGCATGCAGCCACGCAACAACCCTGCAATTCCATGAACGGCCAGGACCATCACTGTTCCTTAACCCTTTGAGTGCCAGAGGGGTACCTCTGTCACTCAGATGGTTAAGTGCCGGACCAGGTGTGACAGTCCTTAAGGGGTTAAGCAACAACTAGAGATTATCACTGATTCAAATGGGGCTTTTAGCCCCTTGAAAAGCAATGCGCTGCGACCTCTCTAGCATCCAAGGGGTTAAAAAATACACTTAACTCCTTGAGGAGTACAGTGGTGTGCAACACGTTGCTTCCAATGCGTTCTGCTCCCCTCTAGACCTCAAGGGCTTAAATCAAAGGATTATTATTTCTCTACTAAAGGGAAGTCGATTTGGCCTAGAACTGCTCCTCATTATCTTTCTGCATATGGACCAAAATGTGACAATAACATGATGTCAGCACACATCTCAGTTTACAGCAATTAATCACTCTATTATTTCTATAGGTGATGGTGCCGAACCCAGTGCACCATGAGACATAAATCCCAAGTGTCCCGCTTCAGTCGGGACAGTCACGGGCATCCATAGAAATACTTATCTGCGGGAGGGCAAACCCTGCTCACTTCTATGTTTATCCAGGGACAGCAAGTGCAGGGTGGACAAGTGCCCCCTCTTGTCCCACATCGTGGTCACCAAAGGGGACCCAAATCTCTATCCCTTTTTCCTACCCTGGCAAGGGTGTCCTTGGGGTGAGTTAAAAGTGGGGGCACTTGTCCCACTTCAAATTTTGTCCTCTATTTTAGTTTGTGTGGACAGGTAACAGCTGGACACAGTCCCCTGGTCTCTCCTCTCCTTGTGGTTGCATTGATGTTTTTTTTTCCTAAAATCAGGCTTTGTTTTGCTTCTCCACCTTGGAGGATAGCTAATAAAGCTTGATTAAAAATGCTTGTGCAGGCTGAGGCCCATATGGGAGCCAGTGACTTACACAGCAGCCATGACATCACATGACATCAAAGCACACATCTTCTCTTGGGATCCCCCCGCCCAAAAATGTGTACAAGTACCCTGGTGTCCCTCTTTTTAGGAGATCAAACCGTGTGTATCACATTGCTCCACAGCAATAAAACATTAACCGTTTGAGTGCCAGAGGGCTGCACAAAGCATTGCTATGCACTGTGTTGCCTACCCCTCTCGTACTCAAAGGGTTGATGTTTCTATAAACTTCACAATATGTGATTATAAATTAGTCTGTGTAGCTTAAATAATATGATTGTTCTAAATCATTTATTCACTTACACAAAGAGGTATCAATAGGTCAAGAAATAACCTACAAATTCTTAATATCTATCGTCTTACCAGCCACGCCCCCAGCAACACTCCCTAAAACAAAAATGAAACTGGCCATTTGAAATGATGTAAGGGGGGCAATCAAATTCTCCACTGATTTAAACTGGAGTTTTAACCCCTTGAATGCTAAAAAAGGTCTCCAAAGCACTGCATCATTAAAAGTCAAATTGCATATAATTTTTTTTAATATAATAACACTTTTATGTCCCTGATACTGTGCTACCTGTATCGGTTTTCAAAGAGGTTTCTGGCAAGGACTGTGAAAGCAAATATAGTGATACAAAGCATACTATCTTTTTACATTGCATCTTTTCTACAGAGCACCCAGTGCTGCAGAGATATCATTACATTGTATCACTGTACTGCTTGGATGTCGACTGATCAGAACACTCTGATGCAGGGAGCTCACTGTAAAGAACAGGATTGTTAAAAAAAAACAATAAAACAAACATAGGTGAAGATGAGAAACAAAATAATAGTAACATAGTTGATGAGGCTGAAAAAAAGACATTTGTCCATCAAATCCAGCCCATGCCAAATCCAGTGGAAGGCAAAAAACAACCCTCCATTCAAGCCATTTCCAATTGAACCCCAAGTGGTTAAAAAAACCTTCCTGACTCCAAACAGCAGTCAGACATTCTCAATTCTCAATATTAATCTGTGCTACATAGGTGTCCATTGCTTTTTTGAAAGCAGTTACAGTATTTGCAAGCACAACATCCTGAGGCAAAGAATTCCATAGCTTTACCGCCCTTACTGTAAAAATAGTGCCTTTCCTCTAGTCTTAATAGATGACCCCTTGTTCTTAGCTCAGCTCTTTGTGTAAATAAGTCTATGCAATTTGATTTTAGATATTATACATTACTATCCCTTTAATCCTCAGCCTGAGTGCTAGGTTCTATGCAACACACCCCTCTAGCACTCTAACAGTTAAAGGACAGATGGAGAGCTAATTGACAGTGATCAGACCTTCTTCATAACATAATACAGAGAATAGAATAGATTGCCCCAGGACTGTGTATATGGGGTGGGAGGAGGACAGCTGCAAGTATGGTTGGTGAGACAGACTTACATCAATCATTCTATTCTGTGGGTGCACTAAATACAGTTAGTTAATTTAAGTCCTTTAAAAAATTAAATCTAAGGTCATCTGTAGGGTGAAATGCAAAATAAATTAACTATTTCAGTTCTGAGCAGTGTCAGTGATTGGGGAGGTAATGTAGGGATAAGACAGGAAGTCAGTGCTAGGGGAGGTGGGTAATGTATTGCTGAGCAGTGTCAGTGAGTGGGGAGGTAATTTAGGGATAAGACAGGAAGTCAGTGCTAGGGGAGGTGGGTAATGTATTACTGAGCAGTGTCAGTGAGTGGGGGAGGTAATGTAGGGATAAGACAGGAAGTCAGTATTAGGGGAGGTGGGCAATGCATTGCAGAGCAGTGTCAGTGAGTGGAGAAGGTAATGAAGGGATAAGACAGGAAGTTAGTGCTATGGGAGGTAGGCGATGCATTGCTGAACAGTGTTGGTGTCCCTGTGTTTAGGAGATCAAACTGTGTGGTGTGTATATAAGTGTAACACCCTGGTGTCCCTGTGTTTAGGAGATCAGACTGTGTGGTGTGTATATAAGTGTATCACCCTGGTGTCCCTGTGTTTAGGAGATCAGACTGTGTGGTGTGTATAGAAGTGTATCACCCTGGTGTCCCTGTGTTTAGGAGGTCAGACTGTGTGATGTGTATATACGTGTATCACCCTGGTGTCCCTGTGTTTAGGAGATCAGACTGTGTGGTGTGTATATAAGTGTATCACCCTGGTGTCCCTGTGTTTAGGAGATCAGACTGTGTGGTGTGTATATAAATGTATCACCCTAGGGTGACCACATTTCCCTTCTGCCATTCCGGGACGTGGTCACCCTATATGCCTTACCTTGAGTCCCTGGTGGTCTAGCGGAGTGCAAAGTGCTCTGTGCCTCCTCCTGCACAGAGCTGAAGCTCCCACGCGCTGTGCTCAGTAATGCAGAGCGCTGGGAGATGATGTCATCTCCCAGCGCTCTGTATTACTAGAGCGCTTGCCTCCAGATCAGGTAAGTTGCATTGCCGCCCTGGATGTCAGCCTGCAAGCGGCGTCCATGATGTGACACACCGCTTGCAGGCTGACATTCAGGGCGGCTTGGCTTCATTCCGGGACACTTCATTGTCCCGGTTGAAGGGGACCCGGGACGCGGGACATGTCCCTGAAATAAGGGATAGTCCCGGACGTTCCGGGACCCGTGGTCACCCTATATCACCCTGGTGTCCCTGTGTTTAGGAGATCAGACTGTGTTGTGTGTATAGAAGTGTATTACCCTGGTGTCCCTGTGTTTAGGAGATCAGATAGTATGATCTGTATATAAGTGTATCACCCTGGTGTCCCTGTGTTTAGGAGATCAGACTGTGTTGTGTGTATAGAAGTGTATTACCCTGGTGTCCCTGTGTTTAAGAGATCAGATAGTGTGATCTGTATATAAGTGTATCACCCTGGTGTCCCTGTGTTTAGGAGATCAGACTGTGTGGTGTGTATATAAATGTATCACCCTGGTGTCCCTGTGTTTAGGAGATCAGACTGTGTTGTGTGTATAGAAGTGTATCACCCTGGTGTCCCTGTGTTTAGGAGATCACACTGTGTGGTGTGTATAGAAGTGTATCACCCTGGTGCCTCTGTGTTTAGGAGATCACACTGTGTGGTGTGTATATAAGTGTATCACCCTGGTGTCCCTGTGTTTAGGAGATCAGACAGTGTGGTGTCTATAGAAGTGTATTACCCTGGTGTCCCTGTGTTTAAGAGATCAGATAGTGTGATCTGTATATAAGTGTATCACCCTGGTGTCCCTGTGTTTAGGAGATCAGACTGTGTGGTGTGTATATAGGTGTATCACTCTGGTGTCCCTGTGTGTAGGAGATCAGTCTGTGGTGTGTGTATATAAGTGTATCACCCTGGTGTCCCTGTGTTTAGGAGATCAGACTGTGTGGTGTGTATAGAAGTGTATCACCCTGGTGTCCCTGTGTTTAGGAGATCAGACTGTATGGTGTGTGTATATAAATGTATCACCCTGGTGTCCCTGTGTTTAGGAGATCAGACTGTGTGGTGCGTATATACGTGTATCACCCTGGTGTCCCTGTGTTTAGGAGATCAGACTGTGTGGTGTGTATAGAAGTGTATCACCCTGGTGTCCCTGTGTTTAGGAGATCAGACTGTATGGTGTGTATAGAAGTGTATCACCCTGGTGTCCCTGTGTTTAGGACATCAGACTGTGTGGTGTGTATAGAAGTGTATCACCCTGGTGTCCATGTGTTTAGGACATCAGACTGTATGGTGTGTATAGAAGTGTATCACCCTGGTGTCCCTGTGTTTAGGAGATCAGACTATGTGGTGTGTATATAAGTGTATCACCCTGGTGTCCCTGTGTTTAGGATATCAGACTGTGTGATGTGTATATAAGTGTATCACCCAGGTGTCCCTGTGTTTAGGAGATCAGACTGTGTGGTGTGTATAGAAGTGTATCACCCCGGTGTCCCTGTGTTTAGGAGATCAGACTGTGTGGTGTGTATAGAAGTGTATCACCCCGGTGTCCCTGTGTTTAGGAGATCAGACTGTGTGGTGTGTATAGAAGTGTATCACCCTGGTGTCCCTGTGTTTAGGAGATCAGACTGTGTGGTGTGTATATAAGTGTATCACCCCGGTGTCCCTGTGTTTAGGAGATCAGACTGTGTGATGTGTATATACGTGTATCACATTGCTCCACAGCCATAAAACTCACATTAATGTTTTGTATAAACGTCAGTATATGGGTTTATAAATTATTCTGTGTAAATAAAACACTTTGGTCTTGTTCTACATCATTTATTCATTTATATAAAGAGGTGTCAATAGGTCATGTTCTAGCTGACTGCAGGGGAATCCGGTCCCGGGACCGGCGGAGGCTCTTCAGCAGAGCCAAGATTGCGTTATGGAAGAAGAAATCCTTCACTGAAATGGTCTTCTATGTGTGATTGCAAACCAAGCACACGTAGAAGACCATTTCAATGAAGGATTTCTTCCAAAACACAATCTCGGCTCTGCTTCAGAGCTTCCGCGGGTCCCGGGACATGATTCCCCTGCAGTCAGCTACAACGCTGACATCAGGGGAGAGGGAACTTTGAAAGCGTATATCTCTCAAACCATAAAGGTTTGAGAGATGCTGATGGGCTCATTTAACTCAGTTTTTTACTGGCTACAAGATGCAGGATAGTATTTTTAAGTATTACTATCCCTTTAAAAATGATTCTATAGACTTCTTTAAATATAAGAGGAAGCTGTGTTTTACTGTTCTTTTCCCTTAACACTCATGTTGCAGCAAACAATTTGGTGCCAGAAAATATTTACACATCATGAATGGTATTTGCAACCTTTCCACATAACAGTATGAAAACCTCTAGAGGAGATATCATGTCAGTTCCTATCTTCAAGGCAAAAAAGCCCCTTGTGTTGCTGGCGTGTGACAGTTTTCTGACATCTGTCTCATGTTACACACACAGGCCGGTGACTCCTCACTCACATAGAGCCCCCTCATACAGGTAATTCCTTGGGGAAATTCAGGATTATATTTACAACCTATATAAATAAATGTTTTTCCTATTTTAACTATATACCTTTGCCTCCAGGTAGGTTATTGCAGGGGTTGGACAAGCGGTTGATTACACCAACTCCTTAACGCTTTGAGTGCCACAGAGGTATTCAACACATTAAGTTGCAGTGTGTTGAATACCTCTTTTTACGCAAAGTGTTAAAGGAAGATGAACAACCTCTAACATAACCGTATACTTATCTTAATCCTGGTAGAATATCTTAATGGCCTCTATGAATCAATTATGTGTGGGCTGGTTCTCCAAAACCCATCTTTAATTAGTCCAAAGATTCAGATGTGATTCATTGTGGCCTGACTCCATGACCCCAGACGCCACCTTTAAGAAATGTTAGTGAATTGGCCCTATAGAATAACATAGGAATTGGAGAAGTCATCTCCACTTTATCTGATCTCAATATGAACCCCTTAAGGGGCGGCATGCCGAACGGGGGACTGAAAGAGATCGCTCCGGTCTTGGAGCAATCAACTTCAGTCCCCGCTATTACAATGCTCCTACAGGAGAGTGGTGAGTAAAAGTATGTGACGTACCAGGACCCTCACTGGTCCTTAAGTGCCGGACCAGCGTGACGGTCCTGCCACGTCAATGGTCCTTAAGGGGTTAATACAAGATGCGTATGAAAATGACACACTGCAGGTTTGCACAATAACCAGTAAAACCCTGCAATGTGTGTTTCATAAGCATCCTGCGTTTGAAGAGGGCCAACTACCTAAACCCTTTGGGGGAGGTTCACTAAGAGGTGATAAAGAGGTGATAAAGTAGCGATGACTTCTCCAATGTTGTTACTTCTCCAGTTCCTATGTTATTACATGAAGCCTATGCACTAAGATCTCCAAAGCTGAAGAAATCTTAGTGTATTGGCTCCATAAAATAACATAGGAACTGGGCAAGTGATAAACTTAAGAAGTCATCTCCACCCTATCACCTCTTTATCACCGTTTAGTGAATCTCCCTCTTTGAGTGCTTGAGGGGTACACAACGTATTGCTTTGTTACGCGTTGTGTACCCCTCTGACCCTCAAAGGGTTAATTAAAGGGGGAACTGCCATGAAACGATTTTTGTGATTGTAAATCTTGTGTAGCACTGAGTAAAGTCATGCAGTGTTTTTTTTCTTTCAGTGTGTTTGTCTCTATTTATTTTCAGATTATAGTCTGTTTTCAGGCTTGCTTGGAAACGCTTATTTTAGGTGATCATGTGACTTATATCTGTTTCTTCCTGATTCAAACAGCAGCAGCCTGGTGATATTTTATGGCCCAAATTTTCCCATAAAGAACCAATGCCCCGGGCTTTCCATGGATCGCTCTGGGGAAAGCTTCATAAGTGCAGCTGGATAAAGGTTTTAAAGGGATAGTAATACTTAAAATGTAAAAAAAATATATGTTGTAGGGTTTATCCCCTCTGAGTAAAACAAGAGCACTCCCACTGCTGAAAGGTGTTTCATTCAAAAGTTATTAATTTTCAAAGTTGAATTTTTTAGGTGCAATATCACAGTGGCCTGAAATTGTACAGTGGCGCTGTTGCTACACCATCCTATGGAGATTTATGGTCAACTGACCAGAGCTGTCCATAGGATCGTGTAGCAACAGCGCTACTGTGCAATTTCAGGCCACTGTGATTGCACCTAAAAAATTCAACTTTGAAAATTAATAACTTTTGAATGAAACACCTTTCAGCAGTGGGAGTACTCTTGTTTTACTCAGGGGGGATAAACCCTACAACATATATTTTTTTACATTTTAAGTATTACTATCCCTTTAAGGCCATGTTTAGACAGAGAAAACAATAAAAAAGTAAAATCAGCCAACAAGAATACAGCAGTCAAACACATCATTGTTTGTAACTAAACTACTTAAAGGGATAGTAATACTTATATGTAAAAAATATATATATTGTAGTGTTTATCCCCCTAAGTAAAAAAAAAAGTGTACTCTCACTGCTGCAACTCAAAGTTGAATTGTTTTAGGTGCAATATCACAGTGGCCTGAAATTGTACAGTGGAGCTGTTGTTACACCATCCTATGGACAGCTCTGGTCCGTAGACCATAAATCTCCATAGGATGGTGTAACAACAGCGCCACTGTACAATTTCAGGCCACTGTGATATTGCACCTAAAACAATTCAACTTTGAGCTGTAATAACTTTTGAACAAAACACCTTTCAGCAGTGGGAGTTCCCTTGTTTTTGTGTGTATGCACAGTCACGAACACGTACGCACAGTCACAGTGTAAATGTGTATGCACAGTCACGAATACGTACGCACAGTCACAGTGTAAATGTGTATGCACAGTCACGAATACGTACGTACAGTCACAGTGTAAATGTGTATGCACAGTCACGAATACGTACGTACAGTCACAGTGTAAATGTGTATGCTCAGTCACGAATACGTACGTACAGTCACAGTGTAAATGTGTATGCACAGTCACGAATACGTACGTACAGTCACAGTGTAAATGCGTATGCACAGTTGCAGTTGTGCTGAGTGTAAAGTTATATTGAGTGTAAATCTGTATGCACAGTCAGGATTGTGCTAAGTGTAAATGCGTATGCACAGTTGCGGCTGTGCTGTGTAAATGCCTATGCACAGTCTTGGATGTGCTGTGTAAATGAGGATGCACAGTCGCGGTTATGGTGAGTTTAAATGCTTATGCACAGTCGCAAATGCATATGCACAGTCACAGTTATGCTGAGCGTAAATGTATATGCACAGTCATGGTTATGCTGAGCGTAAATGTATATGCACAGTCATGGTTATGCTGATTGTAACTGTGTATGCACAGTCGTGGTTGTGCTGAGTGTAAATGCATATGCACAGTCGTGGATGTGCTATGTAAATGCGTTTGCACAATCTCTGATGTTGTGGTTATGGTGAGTGTAAATGCATATGCACAGTCACAGTCGCTGTTATGCTGAGTGTAAATGCATTTGGACATCACGGTTATGCTGAGTGTAAATGAGTTTAGACAGTTTTGTTTATGCGAAGTGTAAATGTGTTTGGACAGTCACAGTTATGGTGAGTATAAATGCATTTGGACAGATATGGTTATGTGGAGTGTAAATGCATTTGGACAGTCACAGTTACGGTGAGTGTAAATGCGTTTGGACAGTCGCAGTTATGGTGAGTATAAATGCATCTGGACAGCTGTGGTTATGCTGAGTGTAAATGCGTTTGGACAGTTGTGGTTATGCTGAGTGTAAATGCGTTTGGACAGTTGTGGTTATGCTGAGTGTAAATGCGTTTGGACAGTTGTGGTTATGGTGAGTATAAATGCTTTTGCACAGTCATGGTTATGCATATTAGTAAATCTGCATATGAGCAAAGTTTCTAAATCTCTCGAGGCATTCTTATTCTGTTGATTATATGGATTAATCAAAGTAATAATCTACAGCCTATTTGATTAACAAAATAATCTAAACTTGCACCCCTAGTCAGCCCCACTCTCTGTTTGAAAAGGCTTATTTTCTCTTATTCCACAGCTTATTTCTCCGTTCAACATAAGCAGGAAACGCGTCTGATCATTTGCATGTACTCAGTGAGGCTGATGGACTACAAACTGGTGTCATTTTGGAGCAAATAAATTGCACCGCATAAGAGAGATAACACATTCCCCAAGTGCCACCTGATTTAAATTGGTCTTGTAAACACTTGAAAGTTAAAGATATCTACATGGCATTGCAAAGCATTCAAGGGATTTAAAAAATCAATGGGATTTTCTTAACTCCTCCCTTTGTTACTCCAGTTTGTCTTAATACATCAGCCTCAGAATCCACGTGTGTACATTTGTTCAAGGCATCAAATGGGTTAAAGACGCCTATTTTAGAACCAAGGCAACAATAGCAGCGCTAATATGATTATCGGATCTTTGAAGGTATTGGAAACAGGGTGTTTTTACACAGGGTACATCTCTGACACTCTTAATACAAGATGAGAGTTGGTACAGTGTTAGCCCTAGAAATACAGGAGGCAAATATAGTTGTTGATACCTTTATCGGCTAACTAAGCACATTTGGAATGCAAGCTTTCAAGATCTTGGCTCTCTTCATGCCTGAGGAAGAGACCTAAGGTCTTGAAATCTTGCATTCTAAATGTGCTTAGTTAGCCGATAAAGGTATCAACAACTATATTTGACTCTTAATACAAAACACTAAGGAAATATAGGGTGTCACTGCAACCTAGAGCAACTCTACTTAGGAATTTTTTCATACGCGGCCCCTGTTAACCCTCTGATTGGCACCTCCCCTTACCGCTCCCTTTAATACAAACCCAAAAAACGTAGGGCTTTAACTGGCGTGCAATTTTTTTTTTTTTTTTAAATAGATGCCATGTTATTAACCCTTTTAGTGCATCACATTTCAGGACAAATTGCTGTGAACTCATCTGGCTCTCAAAAATGGAACCCTTTGAGTGCCAGAGGGGTATGTTGCGTACCCCTCTGGCACTCAAAGGGTTAAATCCAGAGTGGTATGCAACGCACTGCTTTGCAACGTGTTGTGTACCCCTCTGTTACTTAGAGGTTTAGTAATATTTTTCCCTATGTCTTGGCTACTTTAAATGCCTATCAAGCACTACTCCATAACTGTAAATATTTCCCCCAAAACACCAGGGATATTTTACCTCTGTGCAGTCACATGACAGGGCATCACTACTAGTCCATAGTACCGTGTAGTACGACACCAACAGAGACCCTTCTACAAGGAACCTGTAGGGCCCCTATTTATAAAAGCAAACTGGAGTTATTCTGGGGCAAATTATCATCAACAGAGATGACAAATAAACATTCCAATTGATTTAAAGTGGATATTAACACATCAGTTGCTAGAGAGGTCTGCAATGAACTGTAAACATCTCTAGCATTCGATGAGCCAAAAGCCCCAATTTAAATTTCCTTCTATTGTGCCTTTGGTTTGCTCCAAAATTATTCCACTTTTCTTCTGAGCATAAGGCCTTTGGAAGTGAACTTTTACTTTTTCACAGCAAATACTGAGAGCTCTAGGGGTTAACGTGAGGCTTTTTCACTTGTGTTAGACATACTGGCAGAGAAATAGTGATACCTTTATTGGCTAACGGACTAACGTTACAGTGCAAGCTTTCAAGACCACTTAAGTCACTTCTATAACACGTGTGACAAAGTTGTAGTTAAAGCGTGAATTCATTTAGCAGTCTCTGAAAACCATTTAACCCTTTGAGTGCCAGAGGGGCACTTGCAATGCGTTGCGTACCCCTCTGGCACTCAAAGGTTTAAGTAGATTACTCCTGCAGGCCACAACGCAAAAACATATACTCACGTGGAGGTGTGACGCTGTTGTTGGATGAAGTCATCACTTGTGGTTCTTTAAGGACCTTGTGTTACAACCTGAGGCTTTTTGCAAACTCCAGAGTTTATCAGGGGACCCTTAGGAAAGTAAAAAGAGGTGAGAAGGAACGCAGGGACGGATAGATCCAGTTGCACACAGTCCTTGCCTGTCTTCTGACCCACACCAAACTGGAAAAGGAAACAACACATGTGTGTCAGTGAGCTGCAAACCGTAACAGGAGGGGAGGGGCGCAAGTTTACAGATAACAGGAACTATCTGTAAGCACTCTCTGCTATCTGACTGCCCAGAGAGCTGCATGCTTTCTCTGCAAGGAACCAAGGAATGAGAGTTTAGTTTATTGAATTTGTAACTGTTCCAAAGCAAACAAATTCAGAAATGTAACACTTTAACCGTTCAGTTGCAAACAAAACTCTAGTACTTTGCTGTTAGAAAGTTTTAGTTTGTAAAACTCCTCAATTTTTCTGCTTCAATCCTTTGAGTGCCAGACGGTTGTCAAAAGAATTGCAGAGGAACGTGTTGCACAGCCAGCTGGCACTCAAAGGGCAATGCCCCTCTGCCAAGTCTCCTCCTTCAGGATAGGCGTGCGCTGTGCAGTGAGACAGACCAGCTTCAGAGTCAATCAGGGGTCAGGATAGTATCTTCATGGTTGTCATAACTGCCAATTGTCCCAGATATCCAGGGACAGAACCCAGCTTGGGCTCCCTGACCCAGGGCCGGATTAACGTAGGGGTTGAGGAAGCTGCGGTTCCAGGCCCACAATTGAAAATAGGCCCAGGCCGTGCTGTATCTCAACTTGGCCGGCTCCTTAAAAGGATAGTAATACTTTGATTTATCTTTATTTTATTTTGTAGGCATTAAAAAAACATGAAGAACGATATAAGTCTTATCTCTCAAACTTTTATGATTTGAGAGATATTCACAAGCAAAGTTTCCCCTCCCGCCCCTTTTACCTAATGTAAGCCATCTCTTCTCAGATGTGGAATTCAGTCCATAGACCAGACAGATAACAGCAGGGGACAATCTTCTTCCTATGAGAACAATGAAAGCCCTGCCCCCCTTGACAAGTTTTTCAGGTTTTTCCCTTATCTTAATTGAAGATTGTCACTCTCTGCAGTCTACCTGGGCACCTCCCTTCTGATCTGGCTGAACAGTGTTACATCAGTAAAAGGAGCGGGAGGGGGATACTTTGTCATTGAATTACTCTTGAACTAGAATTCTGACAGAATTGAAATAACACTCTACAAAGTCCAAATACTATGAAGATTAATTAGAGCTTCTTTTATTATGTAACATTACTATCCCTTTAAAGGGATAGTAATACTTCGTTTTAACTTTATTTTATTTTGTAGGCATTAAAAAAACATGAACAATGATGTAAGTCTTATCTCTCAAACCTTTATGGTTTAAGAGATATTCACAAGCAAAGTGTCCCCCTCCCGCCCCTTTTACTGATGTAACACTGCTCAGCCAGATCAGAAGGGAGGTGCCCAGGTAGACTGCAGAGAGGGACAATCTTCAATTAAGATAAGGGAAAAACCTGAAAAGCTTGTCAAGGGGGGCAGGACTTTCATTGTTTTCATAGGAATAAGAGCGTCCCCTTCTGTTATCCGTCTCTCTATGGACTGGATTCCACATCTGAGAAGATATGGCTTACACTAGGTAAAAGGGGCGGGAGGGGGAAACTTTGCTTGTGAATATCTCATAGACCATTAAGGTTTGAGAGATAAGACTTATATCATTCTTCATGTTTTTTAATGCCTACAAAATAAAATAAAGTTAAAACGAAGTATAACTATCCCTTTAAGCCTTAAGGGATGTGTGCTGATTGACTGACGTCTCACAATCACTCACTGCAGCTCACCTGACCCTAGATCCTTCTGTGTCTGGTTTTATCCCAGGTTTCATAACTGAATAATGTCGCCCCATATTATGCGCTCCCCATTAAATTGGAACTTTCACCTACATATGAATGATATTCAGTTTGAAATTGAACTAGAAATGTCTACATATACGTGAATATTTTAGAATAAAACGTAGTATTATTTGTTTAATCTGCTTTGAAAGATTTACCTGGTGACATAAGCATGGAGCTCGGTGTGGTACAAGCTGTACCGCGGGGAATCTGAAGCCGTCCCCTTTCTCTTACAAGAGCACACCCTACCTCCTCTCCCACCTTCCCTCTGGACCCAGAGCAATCGCTATATGTAAGCTACTACATCAACACACTCCAATGAGTAAGGGGCGGCTTTACATAGATGATTGACAGCCAGGATAAAGGAGAACACTGCCACCTGGGAAATATGTCAAAAATATGGCGCGCTCTCCTTCTTGGAAATGGAGATCGGGATGGGAACGTTTTATACAAATGTACACTTCAACAATTAAATAATTAAATTAAATGATTAAATTAAATGATTACATTTTCATTAGAGGGGTGCTTGCAGGAACGTGACACATCCACTTTTAAAACGCATGCATTGGCTACCCCTCTGTGTCTCAAAGGGTTAAGGAGAAGTATTTTGATGTACAATGGTTACTAAACTGACATTAGATATGTGTAGGGTCCGAGAACAAATTGCGGCTCCTGATTCAGATCGGAATTGCGTTCACCCCAATGCTGTTTTACTCAGCAGGATAAAGTCATGCAATACGTTTTTATCATTAAAAAAGTGGTGAGTCTTCTGGCACTGAAAATGTGAAATAAAGTAGTAATCTCTGGCCTGGAGACTCAAACAGAAGCATGTTATTGAGCAGTAGAGGCCACAGGAAGGCACCGCAGAGCCCTAGAGGAGGGACGTAAATACATTTGGGGGGGGGGGGCATATCCTGGGCAGTGTTGCCTGTATTTTGGGAAATTCTCCATTCAAACTGGATCTGTTACAAGTGGCCAAATTGCTCCCAAGAGGTGCTAATAATACTTGAGAAAAAGCCACTAACAGCTGTGGTTCTGCTTAACACTTTAACTGCCACAGATGCATTTGGCTGCAAATGACTGTCGGGTAACATATGTCTGCATGGCATTAAGCTAATGTGACCAGACTTTCACAATAATGCAGGACAGCTTAAGAAATGTCCTAGTGCAAAAAAAACAATACAGCCCTGTAATGTTTGTCTTTCATAAGCATCCTGCATTAGAGACACAATGCTGGAGATTCACTAAGCGGTGATAAAGAGGTGATAAAGTGGAGATGACTTCTCCAGTGATATCACTTCTCCAGTTCCTATGTTATTCTATGGAGTCAATGCCCTAAGATGTCCAAAGCTGAAGAAATCTTAGTGCATAGGCTCCATAGAATAACATAGGAACTGGAGAAGTGATATCACTGGAGAAGTCATCTCCACTTCATCACCTCTTTATCACGGCTTAGTAAATCTCCCCCCTGGTGTGGGGAGATGCACTAAAGTGTAAAAAAGCAGTGTGATAAATCCTCCAATTCTTTTATAAGATTCTATGGAGCTTTAGAACGAAGATTCCTAGAGCTTGTGGGATGTTTGTACATAGACTACATAGTATAACATAGAAACTGGAGAGTTTATCACAATGGAGAAGTTATCTCCACTTTATCACCTCTTGATCACACACATCTTCCACAGACACACAGTAATTTCTATCTTTAAGGAGCAGTAAACTTTTTTTATGAAAAAATATATATTGCAGGGATTTTCCTATTGAGTAAAATAAGGGTACTCCCACTGCCGAGAGATTTATATTTCCAGAGTTATTACAGTTTAAACCCATGGTTTTTTTTGCATTAGCAGTGCCCTCTAGTGGTAAAATTCTAATTAGATTTACTGTTGGATTCTAATGGACAAGAAAGTCAGAAAAAGTCAGAGACATACAGTTATCCACAGAATGCGATAGAAACTGCTGAGTCACTTCCTGTCAGTTAGAACTATCAGGAAGTAAACACAGTAAATTCATTTCCTGTCAGTTAGAACTACCAGGAATTAAACACAGTAACACTTCCTGATTATTTAAACTGCTATAATTTTTGAATAAAATATCTGACAGCGATGGGAGTGACCTTGTTTTATTCAGCCTGAAATGCTCTATAAAATATGTGTTTTCATAAAAAAAAGTTTATTGCTCCTTTAAAGAAGAACTAAAATCTTTTAATAACACCCCAGTTGGTCCCAACAGCCCCTATACATTTTTCCTGTGTTCAAGAGGTAACATCTTCAATTAACGATATGAATGCCAGAAGGCTGTGCAACGCATTGCTCAATAGGGTGACCAAGTGTTCCGGATTGCCCAGGATAATCCCAGGCAGCCCCATTCTGGGAAAATACAAAGTCCCAGAATGAAGGCTCCAGAGCAAAGAGTTCAAAACACTAGAAGAGACCTTCTCATTACCTACTGTGATAGGAAATGATGCCTCTGCTGGGCTACAAGAAAATGGCCTCCAGACAGAGCTCCAAACACTAGAGAGAGACCTGAGCCTTAATCCTGACATCAAACAGGAGCTGCAGTGCAATACTGTTGTAGTGTAATGCTTGTCTAAGGCTTTGGGCGTGAAGTACATTATCTTGTAGTCACCGCAGGCATCACTTTCAGTCACAGCAGTCAGTTAGTAGTTCTCCCTCTAGTGTTTAGAACACTGTGGTGCGCTGGAGAAACAGTAGGAGATTGCACACTGATGTCCAGTGATGTATAGTGATCCCTCCCGCATAACCGCAATAGACCCAAGGACAAGTACTCTACTGCTCTTGTCTCTGCAGTAACCCTGAATGGCAGAATAGAAGTGTAGTCACCCTACTGTGCACCCCTCTGGAACTCAAAGGGTTAACCATGGATGTCAGGTCCATGGAGGCAGACATGACAGTTGTTGGCAGTTTATTGAAACTGAAGCAGGCAGTGTGCATCAGGCTACTAACCCTTTAACCCTTTGAGTGCCAGAGGGGTACGCAACACAATGCGTTGCGTACCCCTCTGGCACTCAAAGGGTTAAGGACAAGAGGGGTCAAGCAACGTTAATTACCTCAAGATTGCCATTTGCAATGAGCGCAGTTTGAGGCCTTGTGGTCCTGCTAGTAACTGTCATGTCAGACACCACAGACGTGACATCCAGGACTGGTTGAACCAAGGAGCAAGGGAAAATGTAAAGGGCCATTAGTGTTTTGTGACCATAGTAAGGTAAGTGGGGGGTTATTAGAAGGTGTTAATGCCCTTTTATCACCTTAAAGAGGCTCTATCTCCCCTATACAAGTTTGTCTTAAAATTTAGGTTATATAGCAAATAGGTGGAATCATGTATTAATTTATTTTTTATATCACTATTTGGCCGAAATTCAACAAATAAATACAGCCCTGCACCCTACTTCTGGACAGACTGTGGTTACCGCAGTCCGTCACTCTGCCTCTGCTCTCCTCCCTCTATCCAGCCTCCTCCAATGTCGGAGGCTTTCAGCTTGTAAGCTGGAGCGATCTCATTGGCTAGATATTGATCTCTGGCCAATGACAGCACTCCAGCTTACATGCAGAAAGCCTCAGTCATTGGAGAAGGCTGGACAGAGGGAGGGGAGCAGAGGCAGAGTGACGGACTGCGGTACAGAGCAGGTAACCGCAGTCTGTTCACAAAAGTACGGATGTTCAGGATGGGCAATGGTCCTGGCACGTCACAGAATTCCTGGGTCATCACACGGCTGCACGGCGATCCCAGAATTCAGTGAGCTAAAAAAAAATAAAATTAAAAAACGCACCATGGTCCTTAATGGCCGCCCCCCCCTGCCGGGGGTTAAAGGATCAATAAAGTTATATTCTGGAAAAAAAACCTTTGTCTGAATTTTCCTCCTGACTACAGCAAGGATACTTTACTGCTGACAGTTGCTTTAACCCTTTGAGTGCTAGAGAGACACATTGCAATGCGTTGAATTCCTCTCTGGCACTGAAAGGGTTAATCAAAAGTTATTACAGTTCAAACTGTCAAAAGTAGAGCTGACATTCTAGGGATAACCATGGCCACTGTCTCACTTGTCCTGTAGACTGTAAAGAAACAACTGTTCAGACACCAGGAGGTGCTGTTCTAATAGTTTAATAGAAAAACAGTTAGAGTTGTAATGACAATGAAATAAAGCATTATTTATCAGTGTGCTTGCTTTAGTCAGCAGGAAATACCCTACCCTGTTCCTTTACTAAGGCAATCGTTGGAGGCCTCTCTAGGTCTTAAATAAAAGTAGCTCTTATGTGCAATATTATGGAAGGGCACTATTTACTAAGCATCGGACAAAGCAGCTACCCTTTTCTCTGATGTTTCAAAATACCCTTTCCCAGATTTATAAATTTTGTTGCACATCAATACACTTTTCCAGTTCACTAATGTCTTTTTTAAGAACTGTTGCCCCAAATTGTACTCTATATTCTAGATGAGGCCTTACCAATAATTTATACAGAGGTAGAATTATATTCCCATACCGTGTATCTACACCTCTTTTTGTGCAGGATAGTACCCTATTTGCTCTTGCAGCAGCTGAGTGACTCTAGACACTTAGACAAGGTAAAGACTTTCTGGTGAGTTTCAGTAATATCTGTGGAATTTACTCACTGATATATAAGCGAGCGCATGATGACAAACACTAATAAAAAAATTAATAAGCAAACCTAAATCAGACCAGACAATTGTTTAATTTTCTGTCATTTTTCCAATTTGGGGTTTAGTAAATAGGCCCCAGTATATCCCTCTTTCTATCATTTCATCCAAACTTTTATATAAAAACAATTAAAATAAATGATGATTTTGAAAGTGCTTTCAAAATTGCCTGTACATTGTAGTAGCCATTTTCTACCTAGAAAATAACTTGAGTTATTAAGATGAATATAAAATGCTAATTAATGAATGCTGTGCAGGCACTTCCTGTCTTATAATAGTTTCCCCACTCACTGACACCTCTAGCACTGAATGAATTAAGTGTCAGTGAGTGGGAAGTGTAATGCAGCACTAAGACAGTAAATGCCTCTCCAGCACTCCCTAATTCGCATATCTAAATAATTGATACACTGGTTCTCTAAATAAAAACATGGTAAAAACAATATATAGGTGATTTTAAACTTCTAATAAATTAACCAAAGTAGTTTTTAGGTAACTGTCCCTTTAAGAGAAATGTGTATTTTTAGAAAGACCAAACAAAAGGAACACTTCCCTGTGGTAGTCTTTGCAGACCTCCCTCTAATAATTAAATGAGTGAAGAAATTGATGATAACCCATTAGGTGCTAGAGAGATTTTCAATAGCAAAACTGCAAATAGAGACCCTGACCAACATCTAAAGGGTTAAAATTTGCATACATTTGATATTAACCTGCTTCAATTTGCTAGCCCTTAACCTTCTGAATGCGAGAAAGGTTGGCAGCGCAGAGCTTCAAAATGCATTGTACACCTCACTAGCATTCAAATAGATTCGGCTACAGCTACCATTTCTAAGCCAAATTAATGTTTCAAAATGATGTTTAACATATTAGACTTAATGGGTAGAATTAATGTTGAAAGATCAAAGCTTGGGCCCTAGGCTTAAAAAAAAGCAGGTTAAAAATTAGCCACTGGCAGTTTTTAGACAGGATTGGCTTCACATTGTAGATAAAACAGGCTGGGCAGCTGCTGTGAGATATATGGAATTAGCACAGACAGGAATAATATGGGATTGGAAATGAAGTAGAAGCCAGCGGGACGTCTGATTCTAAAACACACCAAGATTATTGAGGATAGATTCTCAAAGTAGAGACGTGTATATATTTTTTTAATGCAAAATAACTTTCATTAATATTTCTATACTATAGATTATCAGATAGACAGGAGTCCATGTTTATGCACATAGTGAACTTGACATCTTTCAATATTTATACATGTAGAGAACAGAAAGAAATGTTAAATATACAAAGGTCATACAGTATGCAGGAAAGATAGAAACATACATACACATTTATGTGCACCAGAAAGACACAAGTAGAACAAAGCGATATATTTATACACAAAGCAGACAGACACATTTAAACACACGCAGAACAAATATTTCCCACAGGACATGCAAACGTAATAAACAGGACATGCACACACACACAAACAAAAATATACAAATACAGATAGGTCTCACCCACACACACACTCTTATAAACATGTCCTCATACCTCCCAACATTTTGCCTTAGGGGAAGAAGTATGGCTGATGGGTGGGCCATTACTGAGAACTTTTAGGTTATTTCATGACCTTTTGACACCTCTTGGTGTAACTGAATAAATGATTTAGAGCAAAACCAGAGTATTTTATTTACACAGGCTAATTTATAAACACGTTTATTGACGTTTTAAAAAGCATTAATGTGAGATTTATTGCTGTGTATCAATGTGATACTGTTATTTACATACCACACTGTCTTATCCCGTAAAAAGAGGGACACCAGGGTGGGAAAGAGGGACAGGGGGATTTGGGTCTCAAAGAGGGGCTGTCCCTCCTAAAGAGGAACACTTGGGAGGTATGGTGTAATGGAAGCTGGGAAGGGACCGCGTCGCCTTCCGCCGTCGTTCCTGGGTCTCTCCTTCTCGACGCCGGACTGGCGCCGTCGAGTGCACCGGTCGAGCAAATCAGCGTTCCGGAGGGCGACTCAAAGCGGCGTCGAACCTCGGGAAGACCGATTCTGCTCCGGAGGATGCGGCTACCGGAGGGGTCACGGCACTCGAACATTGTCGAACAAACCCAGAACCGAATCAGGCAAAATGTAGCAGGAACCAAAGTGGCTATATCCCCAGCCGTTCGAGCACTCCAGTGCTCGACTCGAAGGTTGAAGCTTAGGCAGGAAACCAAAGGGCAGAGTCCACGTTGCCGCCTGACAGGATACAAAGGTCGGTAGCGGGATCCTGGCAGCAGACGGACAAACGTACAGGAACCTGGTTCGAATGGGCGGCAGAGTGGCCACTTTTACCACAGGAACACTCTGGTTCACTCCAAATGTAACACACTTTATTGAACAAAACACTCAACTTTTATACAGTTTACAACATGGTACCACAATAGGAAGGGGAAGGGCCAGGCATTCTAATGCAGGCTTGGCCCAGGGACCAATCCAACACAATGGGCATATACAACAGGCCAATGGTGACAGTGAACAATGGACCAATGGCAGAGGGTACAAAGGGACCAATAGTAACTAAGGGAAACAGACCAATGGGAGATGGGTTACTGAGCACACTATTGACAATGGTACAATTAACATGATTAATCAACGTCTGGACAAGGACAATGGACTGACTAGAGGGAATACACATCTGAGAACTGGGCCAGGGGTTGAAGCACGTACACACTAGTTTGAATATGCGGCTTCAACCCTGGCCAATCAGTGTGCGCAGTGAGTCGTACGTCGGCCAATCCGGCATCGACTCACTGCCTCCGGTTTCCCGCGTTCGAGATGGCGTGGATACCTCGAACAAAGGAACCGGGGAACCACCGGCTTCGGTGTTCGTGTATCCCCCGTACATTATACCATACAAAACATTAGACTTTCGACATTCTACAATATACAAACGTACAACATTCGACATAAAAACCTTTTAACATAATGTTAGGGGAACCCCTATCAGAGTTCAAATAAGGCCACAGGGCCATAGTCTTTAAAGAAATTGTTCGTGGTCCAGACAAGGGCCTAAGTAACGGATAACATCCGTTACATATGGTAACCCTGATATCTCCTAAAGAGGGACACTTGGGAGGTATGGACACCTAATATCTCCTAAAGAGGGATACGTGGGAGGTATAGACCCCTAATATCTCCTAAAGAGGGAGACTTGGGAGGTATGGACCACTAATATCTCCTAAAGAGGGACACTCGGGAGGTATGAACCCCTAATATCTTCTAAAGAGGGACACAGACCCCTGATATCTCCTAAAGAGGGACACTTGGGAGGTATGGACCTCTGATATCTCCTAAAGAGGGACACTTGAGAGGTATGGACCTCTGATATCTCCTAAAGAGGGGCACTTGGGAGGTACAGACCCCTAATATCTCCTAAAGAGGGATACGTGGGAGGTATGGACCCCTGATATCTCCTAAAGAGGGGCACTTGGGAGGTATGGTAACCCTGATATATCCTAAAGAGGGACAAACACTGACACACACACACACACACATAGGACAGACCTAGTGATACACACATACATGGGACGGACATAATGGCATACACACACACACATACATACATAGGACGGACATAGCGACACACATACCTCTACTACAATCCAATGGCGCTCGTATATTAGAGGTTCATTCAGATAAAATTGTACATTAAAGAGCTCTTAGTTGGACTCCGTATAATATTGATCAAATATAAAAAACATTTACATATACATACATGCACTAGAAAAGGTATTAGTTTGGTCCCAAAATTTAATTTCTACAGCTCTTCAGAGACTTTATAAAAGTCATAAGGGTCTAAGAATGCTGGGACAGGATTTTCATCAATGGTTTTCTTATTTTAATTCAGGCTGGTGTCTGGTAATGTGCGGCAGGGTTCTTGAAATATCTTGTCTTAAGCATGGGGCAGTGACTTAAGTAAAGACACAGACACATCCTTTTGGGTTAAACCAGGCCACAGCTTTATTATCTTAAAATACACACCATTTACATCACTTTTTACTTTAAGCCCTTGCCAATTCCTACCATGGTAGACATAAACTTGCCTACCCCTTTTACCAGAGCCTTCGGCTCTACCCGTTTTTTGCTTCACCTTACCGCGCCCCATTAGCTGGCCCGTAGCTCAATGGGGCCGGTGATTAAACCCGCGACCCCAGTCCGGACGTCCTTGTCACCAGGCCGCTGGCCTCCTTATCCCCCAATTACTGACCATTCTACCTTTGGCAAGGGCCCAAAGTGCCCAAAAGCTGTGACAAACATAACAGAATACCCTCAACCCCCAAAACACAACAGCCAAACAGGGAGGGAGGGACGATTTTCCTTCATTCTTTCCTCAAAGAGGAAGTTCCCACAAACCCCTTGCCCTATATACCCTCACCTTACCCCCCACATCACTTCCTGCCTACCCCCCCTCTAACCTTTACTTGTCTACCCCCGCTTAGACATGCCTCCCCTTCTAATTTGCTTGGAGGTCTTTCCTAGCTCTGGGACGTTGCCCTTAGTTCATAGCACAGTGTTAGTGCTTGTCTTCACGGTTTCCCGCACAGACTACAATAACAACAAGAAGGGAACAGGGCGCAGAACCATCTAAGAGCAGATCTGTAAATAGTCAAGATAATGATATCACGCCACTCTTTTACACTCACCAAATTTTCTATAATGAACCGCCTTCAAAAAAATAAATGAATGATTTCATGTCCCGGCTTTTGACCACTTCAGTCCAGTCTCTCTTCTCTGGTATCCAGTGTTATTGAATCCAGTTTACAGCAATATATAATCGATAATTTTATTTAAGTAATAAATACACTTATAATAATCAAAGGTAAAATAATAATGAGAAGTTCAAATGTCCTTTGGATATATATATATATATATATATATATATATATATATACACACAAACAGGAAATACACACAGACATAGATAAACACATGAAAGACATACAGACATATATACACAGGAAGGACACACAGAAAGGTCACACAGACATATTTACAGACACAGGAAGGACACACAAAGATATGTACACACAGGAAGGACACACAGACATATATACACACAGGGAGGACACACAGACACATGTACACGTAGGAAGGACAAATATATACACTCATAGGAAGGACAAAGACATATACACATATATGAAAGATACACAGACATATGTACAAAGGAAGGACACAGACATATATACACACAGGGAAGACATATGTACACACAGGAAGGGCACACAGACATATTTACAGACACAGGAAGGACACACAGAGGTATGTACACACAGGAAGGACACACAGACATATATACACACAGGGAGGACACACAGACACATGTACACGTAGGAAGGACAAAGACATATACACATATATGAAAGATACACAGACATATGTACAAAGGAAGGACACAGACATATATACACACAGGAAGGACTTATGTACACACAGAAAGGACACACAGACATATGCACACACAGGAAGAACACATATAGAAACACACAGGAAGGACATACTCATATGTACATATATGAAGGACACAAAGACATATGTACAGACAGGAAGGACACACAGGCATATATACCCACTTAACTGAAAGCTCTTTCATCTACAGTGTGACTCCACCCCTCACTACACTGGGCATGCTCCTGATAAAGTCACCTGATTGGCTACCTTATATAGGTGCTTGGCTTTCACCCCAAGTTACCTTAAACAGTCTCCTAAATCCTGAATGGCTGCATCGGCATTACATAAAGAACATGCTGCTGTCGCCTTCTCCTGATTGGTGAGCTTAACCCATCTCTGCACTCAAAGCCTTTTCTGATTAGTTGTTTAGGCCTGTACCCAGCCCGTGGGTCTGGCACTCACTACTGATTGGTTGTATTAGCTCCGCCTCAATTTTTCACTTCCTGGTTAGCTGTAGTGACAAGGTATTGTGTGTTGCCCTCTAGGCTATGTTTGAGGGACTTGTGGCTTTCCAGCTATTGTCTGATTAAAGCCCTCATTATCTCCTGCTGAGGATAATGATATTTATAGAACCTGATTTAATAATAAACTGTAACCCAACTGCAGTACAAAATTCCAACTGGTTTTACAGTAAATGCGAAGCAATGCAAAGGCAGACCTTTAGCATTTTGAGGAACACTAATGTCACAATATAAATGAATCCTCGATTATTTACAATTTTTAATAATGCTCTGTACCTTCCAATTTGTCCATATCTGTATAGGTTTATTGTAAAGCTCCCACCCCTTTTTCAGACATCACCCTTCTTCCTGCAGATCAGAAAGTCTGTGGGCATGGATCACATTTCTGTGTGAGAGTAAGGACAATCCTGCTCCAGTTTGTCAAGGGGAGGAAGGGGTTTCCTTACCCAGACAGAGACAATACTGTACCTCATTGCAATCTATCCAGTCAAGTGACTGGATTTCGGATCTGAGAGAAGAAGTGTGATGATGGGAAAAGGGAGTGGTGGAACTTTACAATAAAATTACGATAAAACTACACGGATATGGACAAATTGGAAGGTATTATTAAATTGGAACTATCATATGGTTAACCCCTTCGCGTCCTGTGATGTACCCGGACCGGCACACTGGTCCGGCACTTAAGGACCAGTGACGGTCTTGGTACGTCACGTACTTTTACTCACCGCACTCCTGCAGGAGCGCAGTGAGTAATACCGTGGACTGAAATTGATCGCTCCAAGACCGGAGCGATCTCTTTCAGTCCTCCTTTCGATGTGCCGCCCCACGTGATCAGTCACATGGGACGGCACGTCGAACGCATCTATCTGGTCCTTAAAGGACCAGACACCGCGGGATCGTCAGACCCTAAGGGGTTAATATTGCCTGCCAATCCTTTCCAAATGTTATGTTATTATGATGAAAACGTCTGTGTTAAGTAAAGCCTCTTCTTTTGTGGGCAATCAGCAGACAACAGTGCAGACATGTTAGAGGAACGTTACCTCTGAGTCTGTCTGTCTGTCCCGTGTACTGCCCGGATTGGTGGTGACGTCTGTTTGTTACCTTAAAGGGATAGTAATACTTAATTATTACTAATCCCTATATTAAAGACATATTAAAAATAAATATATTGCCCCCAGTGTCATCTCTCAAACCTTTATGGTTTGAGAGATAATCGCTCCCAAAGCTGCCCCCTTCCCCTCCCTTCTTATCTGGCTGAGCAGTGTTACATCAGTAAAACGGGGCGGAAGGGGGATACTTTATCATTCAATTACTCTTGTACTACAACTCTGACAGAATTGAAATAACACTCTCCAAAGTCCAAATACTATGATGGTTAATTAGAGCTGCTTTTATTATGAAACATTACTATCCCTTTAAACTGTTATAACTCTGGAAATATAAATCTCTCGGCAGTGGGAGTACCCTTATTTTACTCAATAGGAAAATCCCTGCAATATATATTTTTCCATAAAAAAAGTTTACTGCTCCTTTAAAGAACAGAATACACAAGCACAAAGGAAAATTGTTTCCCCCAGCCCACTGAAAATCAGTACTTCATGTTAATATATATATATTTTTTATTTTCTTTTAAAGTGACTTATTATATTTATAGCCATATCTTTCAACCTGTGTTATCTTAAGCCATTTTACCTGACTTCTTGATGTTACTGTTTACCTCCTTGTCCCTCAAATCATCTAATGGCTATCACAGTGACCTTATCACATCAAAATGAAGCTCCATTTTGTAGGGTCATGCAATATTGAGTGGTTCTGCCCCTTTTTTGGCTCCTCCCTTTTGTGGCTCCGCCCTCACCGACCCACAACTATGGCTGGTATTTATTTGAGGAAAAGGTGGCAACCCTACATTAAAGTGTGGTATTTGGTGCAATACCATTGAAATCAATATAAATCATACGTACTTGTAATTACACACACTGTTGGGCCAAAAATTGCAGCAAGATGCTTTATCTTCTGACATGCTCTGCATTTTTTCAGAAATGTGAACAGTCCCATATGACACGATGATACCACTTTCAAGTGTGTTTTTTTTCATGTGGTAGAATCCTTGCCATTCAGTCGTTGGTGTGAACTACGCCTCGGTGTCAGGCAGAGTGCTGAGATCTGCAGAACACAACCAGAATCGCCGGAGGAGTCAGGAATTCTCAGGAGAGCAGCCCAGGCTCTTGAAATGATTCAGGGTTTAAAATTTCATCTCCCACTCAACAGGTGCAACAGAGAATGCAGAGCAGCTTTAGGGATGGGATTCCTGGTTTATAACACTGGTCAAATGTAGCATTTAGTATTAACCCTTTAAGGAACAGAGGGGTGGGTACTGCATTACGATGTAAACCCCCATTAAACTATATAACCTGAAGGGTAAGTTACACTGATCATCAGTAAATCGAGAGGGGGGATCCCAGGTACCCGAAACCCCCCCACCCCTTTAAACAGTGTTGCCCCTGTCAGATCAAAGACACAAGTCTTTAGTATCTCAATAATGAGAAAGTTTGAAGGAGCTCTGCACTTGTTTTTGTCAGGGAATAGGCTTCTTTACAGTTATTTTTGGAGCACAACTCCTGCTTTCCTTAGGGTGACCACATTTCCATTCTGCCATTCCGGGACATGTGGTCACCCTAGTCCCGCAGCTGAGGCTCCCACCGACACTGACCATCATTCTGAGGCTGACACAGAGTAAGAGTTCCCAGTGGGAAAGATGGTCAGCGCCAGCGGGAGCCTCAGCCGTGGGTCTCACTCACAGCACCAGCATACCTGCTCCACCCCAGCTGTCTCTCACGTACCAGTCCAGCCAGCCAATGAAATGTATTTGCTATATGGTCTTCATTGGCTGGCTCAGCCAGCCAATGAGGACCGTATAGCAAATACATTTCATTGGCTGGCTGGACTGGTGCGTGTTGCTCAATTCCGGGACTCTTTGTTGTCACGGCGGGGGGTGACCCAGGACGCGGGACACAGACCCCCAGTAAGGGACAGTCCCGGGCATTCTGGGACATGTGGCCACCCTAGCTTTCCTCAGCCGGCTGACAAGAAGGGCTTCTCCCTCTACATTTCTAAGCAACTTAAAGATATCACTTCTTATACACACAGACAAACAGGACATCTTCATTTGCCTTTATGTACATCATGGAGATCTCACTATCTATATACATGCATACACACTCACATATACAGAGAAGCAGGACTTCTCCCTCTGCCCTTCTGTACAACTTAGTGAGCTCACTGCTTATACACACAAGAAAACAGGACTTTTCCCTCTGCCTCTAGTACAACTGATCTATCTCATTGCTTGTAAACAAGACAAGCAGGGCTTCTCCCTCTGCCTTTGTATACAACTTGGGTATGTCGCTGTTTGTACACATAAGAAAAGGAGAACTTCTCCCCTCCCTTCTGTACAATTTAGCAAACACAGTGCTTATACACACAGACACAAACAGGCAGAATTTCTCCCTCTTCTGCACACCTTAGAGAACTCACTGCTTGATAACACGCGGACAAGCAGGACCTCTCGCTCTTTGTCTAGCTGAATAAATGATTTAGAGCAAGATCAAAGTATTTTATTTAAACAGAATAATATATATATATACATATAAACAAGTAGTTTAAATAAACATTAAAATAAGTTTTAATGCCGTAGAGCAATGTGATACACTTACATACACCACGCAGTCTGATCTCCTAAACACAGGAACACCAGGGTGATACACTTCTATACACACCACACAGTCTGATCTCCTAAACACAGGAACACCAGGGTGATACACTTATATACACACCACACAGTATAATCTCCTAAACACAGGGACACCAAGGTGATACACTATATATACACACCACACAGTCTGATCTCCTAAACACAGGGACACCAGAGTGATACACTTATATACACACCACACAGTCTGATCTCCTAAACACAGGGACACCGGGGTGATACACTTATATACACACCACACAGTCTGATCTCCTAAACACAGGGACACCAGGGTGATACACTTATATGCACACCACACAGTCTGATCTCCTAAACACAGGGACACCGGGGTGATACACTTATATACACACCACACAGTCTGATCTCCTAAACACAGGGACACCAGGGTGATACACTTATATGCACACCACACAGTCTGATCTCCTAAACACAAGGACACCAGGGTGATACACTTCTATACACACCACACAGTCTGATCTCCTAAACACAGGGACACCAGGGTGATACACTTATATACACACCACACAGTCTGATCTCCTAAACACAGGGACACCAGGGTGATACACTTCTATACACACCACACAGTCTGATCTCCTAAACACAGGGACACCAGTGTGATACACTTATATACACACCACACAGTCTGATCTCCTAAACACAGGGACACCAGGGTGATACACTTAATACACACCACACAGTCTGATCTCCTAAACACAGGGACACCAGGGTGATTCACTTCTATACACACCACACAGTCTGATCTCCTAAACACAGGGACACCAAGGTGATACACTATATATACATACCACGCAGTCTGATCTCCTAAACACAGGGACACCAGGGTGATTCACTTCTATACACACCACACAGTCTGATCTCCTAAACACAGGGACACCAGGGTGATACACTTCTATACACATCACACAGTCTGATCTCCTAAACACAGGGACACCAGGGTGATACACTTCTATACATTCCACGCAGTTTGATCTCCTAAACACAGGGGCACCAGGGTGATACACTTCTATACACATCACACAGTCTGATCTCCTAAACACAGGGACACCAGGGTGATACACTTCTATACACACCACGCAGTCTGATCTCCTAAACACAGGGACACCAAGGTGATACACTTATATACACACCGCACAGTCTGATCTCCTAAACACAGGGACACCAGGGTGATACACTTATATACACACCACACAGTCTGATCTCCTAAACACAGGGACACCAGGGTGATACACTTTTATACACACCACACAGTCTGATCTCCCAGACACAGGGACACCAGGGTGATACACTTATATACACACCACGCAGTCTGATCTCCTAAACACAGGGACACCAGGATGGAAAAGGGGTACAGAGGGATTTCGGTCTCAAAGAGGGACACTTTGAAATATGGATCTCTAATATCTCCTAAAGAAGACACTTGGGAGGTATGGACCCCAATATCTCCCAAACAGGAACACTTTGAGGTATGGATCCCTAATATATCCTAAAGAGGGACACTTGGGAGTTATGAACCCCCCAGTGTCTCCTAAAGAGGGATACTTGGAAGGTATAGACCTTAATACCTCCTAAAGAGGGACACTTGGGAAGTATGGACACCAATATCTCCTAAAGAGGGAACCTTAGAAGGTATGGAGCCCCAATATCTCTTGGGTGGTGTGGACCCATAATATCTCCTAAAGAAGGACACTTGGGAGGTATGGAGCCCTAATATCTCCTAAAGAAGACTAGTTGGGAGGTATGGACCCTTAATATCTCCTAAAGAGGGAGACTTGGGAGGTATGGAGCCCTAATATCTCCTAAAGAATAATACTTGGGAGGTATGGACCCTTAATATCTCCTAAAGAGGGACACTTGGGAGGTATGGACCCCAATATCTCCTACAGACAGACACTTGGGAGGTACGGACCCATACTATCTCCAAATATCTTCTACAGACAGACACTTGGGAGGTATGGACCCTTAATATCTCCTAAAGAGGGACACTTGGGAGGTATGGACCCTTAATATCTCCTAAAGAGGGACACTTGGGAGGTATGGACCCCAATATCTCCTACAGACAGACACTTGGGAGTTATGTTTCTGTGCATCTTAGAGATCTCAGTGCTTGTAAACAAAGGAAATAAACAGTGACTTACTACAGATAACAAACACTGAGGGTTTAGTTAAATGTTTCTGGCCAAAAGCATGATAAGCTTGCCTACCCCATCAAGGCACCCTGGATTTAGGCAAATCCCTATCTGCCTCAAGTCTGTGAACATGTATTTAGGATAATGAAATTAAAAAGCAGTGAGACCACCTTACCTCTACTGTGAGCAATACCCTTGCGAGGAAAATAAGGGAGGTGTGTATATTTTCCCTAATTCAGCTATCACCTTATACAGGGAGCTAGAGGAGGAGCCAAAATGTCCCAAAATGCATAAAGAAAAAAATTAAACTATACAAGTTCTGGGCGAGTCCAAAATGGCATTTATTAATAGTGTTCAAATAGTTACATAAACTTTGTGTATGTAGCCAAGATATAGTTCTTGCTGCTCTCCTGTCTACACACAAATGTAACGTAAGGATGCGACATAACCAAGGAAGCAGGCAGCAAATTCAGCCTTGTTGTCCTCTTCCTTGGTTACGTCTTATATCCTTACAGGTCCTGGTCTGCATATTAAAAGCCACCTCCTCCTTGGATTGGAAGCAACTCAAGCTATTACCAAGGAAGTGGTGCGGTGCACCCTGCTGGACAGATTTCCTGGCCTCCTCACACAACCCCAGGTGTAATGTTCATTGTCTTTAGAACACTATGAACTGCTAGTCAGAGAGCATCTCTCCATGATAAATAGTAAAGCAGGGGAAATTCAGATTACAGGACAAAGCAAATTAAAGACTTCCCTGTAATGGGTACTTCAACATGGTGACAAGCTTAGCATTACATAGCCATATTATGCAACTAAATCCTCAGGTGTAATAGTGATTATTTGCAGGCAATATGCATACCTCCCAAGTGTCCCGCTTTAGGATATATTAGGAATCCGTAGCTCCCAAATGTTCTGCTTTAGGATATATTAGGAGTCCATACCTCCCAAGTGTCCCTCTTTAGGAGATATTAGGGGTCTGTACCTTCCAAGTGTCCCACATTAAGAGATATAGGGGGTCCATACCTCCCAAGTGTTCCTCTTTAGGAGATGTTAGAGGTCCGTACTCCCAAGTGTCCCTCTTTAGGAGATATTAGAGGTCTGTACCTCCTGTGTCCCTCTTTAGGAGATATTAGGGGTCCATACCTCCAAAGTGTCCCTCTTTAGGAGGGACAGTCCCTTTTTGAGACCCAAATCATTCTGTCATTCAGGGACACTGCAGAGATGAGAGCAGCAGAGTACTTGTCCCCATCTCTAGTGTAGCTATGAAAAAGGGGTCACTTTATATCACTGGACATTAACATACCTGTGATGTGGCATGATCTGTCCCAGTAATGCTGATTTTCAGGCTGAATTACTGGTTATACAGGGACAAATGCTGATTCTCCAATGGTGGTGAGTTTCTTCTCGTTCCCACCCTGTTCCTTCCACTTTCCACCCACTTCTTATCCTTCCCACCCTGTTCTTCCACTTTTTGCCCACTTCTTCTCCTTCCCACCCTGTTCCTTCCACTTCCTGCCCACTTCTTATCCTTCCCACCCTGTTCCTTCCACTTCGTGCCCACTTCTTCTCCTTTCCACCCTGTTCCTCCACTTCCTGCCCACTTCTTCTCCATCCCAGCCTGTTCCTCCCACTTCCTGCCCACTTCTCCTCCTTCCCACCCTGTCCTCCCACTTCCTGCCCACTTCTTCTCCTTCCCACCCTGTTCCTTCCACATCCTGCCCACTTCTTATCCTTCCCAGCCTCTTCCTCCACTTCCTGCCCATTTCTTCAACTTCCCACCCTGTTCCTTCCACTTCTTGCCCACTTCTTATCCTTCCCACCCTGTCCTCCCACTTCTTGCCCACTTCTTATCCTTCCCACCCTGTCCTCCCACTTCGTGCCCACTTCTCCTCCTTCCCACCCTGTTCCTCCCACTTCCTGCCCACTTCTCCTTCCCATCCTGTTTATCTACTTCCTGCCCACTTCTTCTCCTTCACACCCTGTTCCTCTACTTCCTGCCCACTTCTTCTCCTTCCCACCCTGTTCCTCCCACTTCCTGCCCACTTCTTATCCTTCCCACTCTGTTCCTCCCACTTCGTGCCCACTTCTTCTCCTTCCCACCCTGTTCCTCCACTTCCTGCCCACTTCTCCTCCTTCCCACCCTGTCCTCCCACTTCCTGCTCACTTCTTCTCCTTCCCACCCTGTTCCTTCCACATCCTGCCCACTTCTTATCCTTCCCAGCCTCTTCCTCCACTTCCTGCCCATTTCTTCAACTTCCCACCCTGTTCCTTCCACTTCTTGCCCACTTCTTATCCTTCCCACCCTGTCCTCCCACTTCTTGCCCACTTCTTATCCTTCCCACCCTGTCCTCCCACTTCGTGCCCACTTCTCCTCCTTCCCACCCTGTTCCTCCCACTTCCTGCCCACTTCTCCTTCCCATCCTGTTTATCTACTTCCTGCCCACTTCTTCTCCTTCACACCCTGTTCCTCTACTTCCTGCCCACTTCTTCTCCTTCCCACCCTGTTCCTCCCACTTCCTGCCCACTTCTTCTCCTTCCCACCCTGTTCCTCCCACTTCCTGCCCACTTCTTCACCTTCCCATCCTGTTCCTCCCACTTCCTGCCCACTTCTTCTCCTTCCCATCCTGTTCCTCCCACTTCCTGCCCACTTCTTATCCTTCCCACCCTGTTCCTCCCACTTCCCATCCACTTTTCCTCCTTCCCACCCTGTTCTTCCCACTTCCCACCATCTTTTCCACCTTCTCACTCTGTTTTGCCTCTTCCCGTCCTCTTTATGACTCAAAGCTGATTATGCCCCGCCCACCCAATTAAGCCCCCAACCCCGTTTATGACACAAACTGCATCACTGACATCAACCTGATCGGCAGCACATGAGCCCTCTCTGGGGGCTCAAGATGAAGAAGTTCCCAGGTATGGACATCAGTGTGTATCCTGGGGGGAGATTCACTATGCAGTGATAAAGAGGTGATGAAGTGTAGATGACTTCTCCAGTTTATCTCTTCTACAGTTCCTATGTTATTCTATAGAGCCTGTGCACTAAGATCTTGAAAGTTGAGAACATGGCTCAGTTGCTTGATGCGCCACCTGTAGAATCTGTTCAGAACTGCAAGGTCACAGGTTCTAGTCCCGGCAAGGTCAGCTCAGCCTTTCACCCTTGCTAGATAAGATGGGTCCAGGACGTACTTGAAAATGAGAGATAATCTCAATGTATTCTTCCTGGTAAAATGCTTTCAGAAAAAAAAAAAAAGACTCCATAGAAGAACATAGGAGTTGAAGTAGTGATAAACTGGAGAAGTCATCGCCTCTTTATCACTCCTAAGTGACTCTCCCTCTTGCTTTTTTCCAGGACACCACAGAGTTTTAAACACTAAAGGGAGAAGTGTCCATTGAATGCTGTAACAGAAAGTGATAACTGTGATTGGCTACAAGATAATGTACACTAAGCCCAGAGCCTTAAAGGGATAGTAATACTTCGTTTTAACTTTATTTTATTTTGTAGGCATTAAAAAAACATGAAGAATGATATAAGTCTTATCTCTCAAACCTTTATGTTTTAAGAGATATTCACAAACAAAGTATTCCCCCCCCCCGTTCAACCAGATCAGAAGGGAGGTGCCCAGGTAGACTGCAGAGAGGGACAATCTTCAATTAAGATAAGGGAAAAAGCTGAAAAACTTGTCAAGGGGGGGAAGGGCTTTCATTGTTCTCATAGGAAGAAGATTGTCCCCTTCTGTTATCTGTCTGGTCTTACAACCAGACTCACATCTGAGAAGAGATGGCTTACACTAGGTAAAAGGGGCGGGGAGGGGGAAACTTTGCTTGTGAATATCTCATAAACCATAAAGGTTTGAGGGATAAGACTTATATCATTATTCATGTTTTTTTAATGCCTACAAAATAAAATAAAGTTAAAACGAAGTATTACTATCCCTTTAAACTAGCATTACACTACAACAATATTTCACTGCCGCTCCTGTTTGATGTCAGGCTTATGGCTCATTACATTCTCTAGTGTTTAGAGCTCTGTCTGGAAGCCATTTTCTTGGGCATCCCTTTGAAAGGTCGCACTCAAAAGAGCATGCAACCATTTAACACTTTAACCCGGTGGTGGGTTCTGGACGCAGCTACTGGTTTGCTGTGTGGCCTAGATTGCTCCGCCCTTGGTGGCGGCATTATATTTTGCCACAAACTGGGCTTAGCTGCCCTTTTGTGGTGTTTCTGTGCGCATTCCAGTGTTGCTCATTTTGACCTTTGTTTGGCATTCTGGTTCTGGTTCTTGATCCTTGGCTTGTCTGACTAACTGATCCGTGTATGACTCTGGCTTCTCTGACTACCTGCTCTGTGCTGACCCCAGCTGTGGCTAACTACCCGATACAGTTCCTGACTGTGGCTTGTCTGACCTATGCTCCGTGCTATTCTCGCTCCTGTCTGACTACCACTGTTCCCAGGTATTAACGTAGGCATTAGTGATGAGCGAGCACCCCAATGCTCGGGTGTTCGGGTGCTCTGACCGAGCACCCCCTGAGGCTCGAGTGCTCGGCCGAGCACCCGAGCCCCATTGAAGTCAATGGGAGGACTCGAGCATTACACCAGGCACCCCCTGCTCTGATGAGGGGAGGGTGCCTGGTCCATAGGAAAAGGGCAGAAAAGGATGGAAACACCACAGAAATGGTTCAGGGACAGCATAGGGAGGATGTCTGGATGCATCTTGGACTCCAACATCGCTGCTGGGAACGATCTTTCGCCCGTAGTACGCCATTTTTACAGACTGACCATAAAACACACAAAAAGGAAAATAAAAACGACTTTAGGCGAAAAATTGTTACCAAACAATATTTGCTGTATATTTACTTGTATATCATCTGCAAATTCTCCCAAAAATTTCCTTGATTTTCTGAAGTGAGGCCATGATTAAGAGGGAAACGTGCGCAGAGGCAAATTATCCCAAAAATTTCCTTGATTTTCTGAAGTGAGGCCATGATTAAGAGGGAAACGTGCGCAGAGGCAAATTATCCCAAAAATTTCCTTGATTTTCTGAAGTGAGGCCATGATTAAGAGGGAAACGTGCGCAGAGGCAAATTCTCCCAAAAATTTCCTTGATTTTATTGAACTGAGGCCATGATTAAGAGGGAAACGTGCGCTGAGCTGACCATCTAAAACATTATGGGTGAGTGTCTGCTGCAGAGCTGACCATCCTAAACATTATATGCGAAGGCCCGCTAGTGAGCTGACGCTATAAAACATTATATGCGAAGGCCCGCTAGTGAGCTGACGCTATAAAACATTATATGCGAAGGCCCGCTAGTGAGCTGACGCTATAAAACATTATATGAGAGGGCCCGCTAGAGAGCTGACCCAATAAAACATTATATGAGAAGGCCCGCTGGTGAGCTGACCTATATAAAAATTGTCAAACAGGGCACGCTGGTGAGCTGGCCCTATATAAAAATTATATCACAGGGCCCGCTGGTGAGCTGGCCCTATATAAAAATTATAGCACAGGGCATATGGAAGAGGAGGAGGAGGATGAGAAGATTAAGAGTCAACCATATACCCGTTTTTTGGGTGGAAGGGGTGAATGGGAATACAGAGTATTCCCATCATTGTAAATAATATATGTAAAGTGAGTTTATGTTCCCCCGGGGCTTTCCTCCAGTGGAGTGGAGAAGTCAGGGGAAATCCAGGCCTTGTTCATTTTTATAAGTGTCAACCTATCAGCATTGTCGGTGGAAAGACGGATACGCTTATCTGTTATGATGCCACCAGCAGCACTAAATACCCGCTCAGACAGAACGCTGGCGGCAGGGCAGGCCCGCACCTCCAAGGCGTAGAGTGCCAGTTCATACCACGTGTCCAGCTTGGACACCCAGTAGTTGTAAGGCACAGAGGGATCATTGAGGACGCTGACACGGTCTGCTACGTACTCCTTCACCATCTTCCAAAACTTTTCCCTCCTTGTGACACTAGGCTGCGCATCAGGGTGAGGGTGCTGGCGGGGTGTCATGAAGGTGTCCCACGCCTTGGAGAGTGTTGCCCTGCCTTTCTCGGAACTGCTGTGTGCTCCCCTTTTCTCCCCTTCTCGGTTGGCCAAGGTAGCACGTACTCTGCCGCCAGCGTTGTCAGATGGAAAATTTTGGAGCAATTTTTCAACAAGAACCTTCTGGTATTGCACCATTTTGCTTGTCCTCTCCACCGGAGGAATGAGAGATGAGAAATTCTCTTTGTAGCGGGGGTCCAGAAGGGTGAACACCCAGTAATCCGTGTTGTCTAAAATGCGTATAACGCGTGGGTCACGGGAAAGGCAGCCTAACATAAAGTCAGCCATGTGTGCCAGAGTACCAACAGGCAAGATTTCGCTGTCCTCACCAGGAGGATGACTCTCAATATCCTCATCCTCTTCCTCCTCTTCTGCCCACCCACGCTGAAGAGATGGAACTAAAGTTCCATGGCTACCCTCTGTAGCGGAGGCAACCGTGTCTTCCTCCTCCTCCTCCTCCTCCGCCTCCTCCAATTGTCGCTGAGAAGACGAAGTGAGGGTGCTCTGGCTATCACCTTGTGTAAGCTCTTCCTCCCCCATTTCCACCTCTTCCACATGCAAAGCGTCGGTTTTAATTGTGAGCAGCGAGCGTTTCAGTAGACACAGAAGTGGGATGGTTACACTGATAATAGCGTTATCGCCGCTCACCATCTGTGTCGATTCCTCAAAATTGCGTAAAACCTCGCAGAGGTCTGACATCCATTCCCACTCCTCACTTCTGATTACAGGAAGTTGAACGGAGAGGCGACGACCGTGTAACAGCTGGTACTCCACTACTGCCCTCTGCTGCTCACAAAGCCGGGCCAACATGTGGAAGGTGGAGTTCCAGCGCGTGCTCACGTCACACAGCAGCCGGTGAGCTGGCAATTGTAAGCGCTGCTGCAGCTTCAACAGGCCGGCTGAAGCTGTAGATGACTTACGGAAATGTGCACACACGCGTCGCACCTTCGTCAAGAGATCATGCACATTGGGGTAGGTTTTTAGAAATCGCTGAACCACTAAATTAAATACATGCGCTAGGCATGGTACGTGTGTGAGCTTGCCGAGCTCCAAAGCCGCCACCAAGTTATGCCCATTATCACACACAACCATGCCTGGTTGCAGGTTGAGTGGCGAGAGCCACTGCTCGGTCTGGTGACTAATCCCCTGCAACAGCTCTGAGGCCGTGTGCTGTTTGTCCCCAAGGCAGATCAGCTTCAGCACGGCCTGTTGACGCTTCCCCACTGCAGTGCTACACTGCTTCCAGCTACTGGCTGATGGGGGAGTGGCGCTGCGTGTAGAGAATTCGGAGGTGGAAACGGAGGAGGAGGAGCCAATAACGTAGGTGCTGGCGGAAACCCTGATGGAGGTAGGGCCCGCAATCCTCGGCGTGGGTAGCACCCGTGCCATCCCAGGGTCCGAGTCGCTCCCAGCCTCCACGACATTCACCCAGTGTGCCGTCAGGGAAATGTAGCGTCCCTGGCCACAAGCACTTGTCCATGTGTCAGTCGTTAAGTGGACCTTCCCAGTAACTGCGTTGGTCAGGGCACGGGTGATGTTACGGGACACATGGTGGTGTAATGCGGGGATGGCACACCGGGAAAAGTAGTGGCGGCTGGGGACCGCGTACCGAGGGACAGCTGCTGCCATCAGGCTGCGGAAGGACTCAGTGTCCACAAGCCTAAATGGCAGCATTTCGATGGCCAGTAATTCGGAAAGGTGTGAGGTTAGTGCTATGGCCTGTGGGTGGGTGGCTGGGTATTTTCTCTTGCGCTCAAATGCCTGGGGTAACGACATTTGGACGCTGTGCTGGGACAGGGAAGTGGATGTGGTCGCTGATGGTGCTTCAGATGCTACAGGTGCAGGGCGGGAGGTATGCGGGCCTGCGCCTTCGACAGGCGATTGGCCGGCACCGAAAACAGGGGAAGAGGAGGCAGTGGTGTGGCCTGCAGACACAGATGGGCGATCCAGGCGTTCCTCCCACTTATTACGGTGCTTGGATGCCATGTGTCGGATCATGCTGGTGGTGGTGAGGTTTCTAGTGTTCATGCCTCGGCTCATTCTGGTGTGGCACAGGTTGCAAACTACAATTCTTTTATCGTCCGCACTTTCCTTAAAAAAACGCCATACCGCGGAACACCTACCCTTTGGCAAGGTAGATTTACGCAAGGGGGTGCTCCGTGGAACATTTGCGGGCCGGTTTGGTGCGGTCCGCCTTCTTTCTGTAGCCACACCACTGCCTCTTCCAGCCTGTTGCGGTGCTGCAGATGGCTCACCCTCAGGACTGCTGTCATCGCTCGGCTCTACACCTTCCCAGGTGGGGTCAGTCACCTCATCGTCCACCAAGTCCTCCTCCACTTCCTCACTCTGATCATCCTCCTCATGTCTTGATCCCACCACATACTCAGTCATTGACAACTGTATAACATTCTCCTCAACAAGGTCTTGAGACGGAAATAGTGGTTGATTTAATGGCAACTGTGTCTCATCATCATCATCATCATCCACTACTTCCTTTGACCTTAAATGCCGTTCACATCTGTCATCTTCTTGTGATTGGGTACCCTCTAGAGGTTGTGAATCAGGGCACAATATGTCATGTTCCTCTGCAAGCGTGCTTGGAGAGAGGGTCAAATGAAGGATTGGTGATGAGACGAGCTCCTCACTATATCCCAGTGTGGGATCACTTCTTTGACCAGACCGTGTATGGTGGGAGGAAGGATGATCAGAGTGAGGATTATGTTGACCAGACTCTTGGCTACTGAGAGTGGACTTGGTGGAAGACAGGGTGGTGCTTAACCGACTGGAAGCAGTATCAGCTGACATCCAACCGACCACCTGTTCGCAGTGGTCGGACCTCGAGAGTGATGTCCTGCGACGCCCTGTGAAATCAGACATGAAGCTAGGTATGGTGGATGTCTTTCTTTCTTGTGCTCTGGCACCAGGCACAGTTTCTCCGCGTCCTGACCCGCGCCCTGAACTATCAGGATCACGTCCACTTCCCCGTCCCTTTTTACCCGCCTTCTTCATCTTACACGGAATATGTGACTTTAATATTTGAGTTTGAAAACTTAACAGTATTTCTTCCTATTCTGCAACTGTGCAGAGTACACAGAATAGGCTGCTAAACTGCGGTGACACACACTGAATGGAATATGTGACTTTAATATTTGAGTTTGAAAACTTAACAGTATTTCTTCCTATTCTGCAACTGTGCAGAGTACACAGAATAGGCTGCTAAACTGCGGTGACACACACTGAATGGAATATGTGACTTTAATATTTGAGTTTGAAAACTTAACAGTATTTCTTCCTATTCTGCAACTGTGCAGAGTACACAGAATAGGCTGCTAAACTGCGGTGACACACACTGAATGGAATATGTGACTTTAATATTTGAGTTTGAAAACTTAACAGTATTTCTTCCTATTCTGCAACTGTGCAGAGTACACAGAATAGGCTGCTAAACTGCGGTGACACACACTGAATGGAATATGTGACTTTAATATTTGAGTTTGAAAACTTAACAGTATTTCTTCCTATTCTGCAACTGTGCAGAGTACACAGAATAGGCTGCTAAACTGCGGTGACACACACTGAATGGAATATGTGACTTTAATATTTGAGTTTGAAAACTTAACAGTATTTCTTCCTATTCTGCAACTGTGCAGAGTACACAGAATAGGCTGCTAAACTGCGGTGACACACACTGAATGGAATATGTGACTTTAATATTTGAGTTTGAAAACTTAACAGTATTTCTTCCTATTCTGCAACTGTGCAGAGTACACAGAATAGGCTGCTAAACTGCGGTGACGAACACAGAATGTAATATGTGACTTTAATATTTGAGTTTGAAAATTTAACAGTATTTCTTCCTATTCTGCAACTGTGCAGAGTACACAGAATAGGCTGCTAAACTGCGGCGAAGCACACTGAATGGAATATGTGACTTTGATATTTTAGTTTGAAGACTTAACAGTATTTCTTCCTATTCTGCAACTCTGCACACTACACAGAATGTGCTGCTAAACTGCGGCGAAGCACACTGAATGGAATATGTGACTTTGATATTTTAGTTTGAAGACTTAACAGTATTTCTTCCTATTCTGCAACTCTGCACAGTACACAGAATGTGCTGCTAAACTGCGGCGACGCACACTGAATGGAATATGTGACTTTGATATTTTAGTTTGAAGACTTAACAGTATTTCTTCCTATTCTGCAACTCTGCACAGTACACAGAATGTGCTGCTAAACTGCGGCGACGCACACTGAATGGAATATGTGACTTTGATATTTTAGTTTGAAGACTTAACAGTATTTCTTCCTATTCTGCAACTCTGCACAGTACACAGAATGTGCTGCTAAACTGCGGCGACGCACACTGAATGGAATATGTGACTTTGATATTTTAGTTTGAAGACTTAACAGAATGTGCTCTAATCTGCAACTTTGCACACTAAACAGAATGTGCTCTAATCTGCAACTTTGCACACTAAACAGAATTTGCTCTAATCTGCAACTTTGCACACTAAACAGAATGTGCTCTAATCTGCAACTGTGCACACTAAACAGAATGTGCTCTAATCTGCAACTTTGCACACTAAACAGAATATATATTTTTTTTTTTTTTTTCCCCCCACACAAAATAACCTGCTGCCCCCACACACAGTAGTCCTAAAAAGGACTTTTGGTTCTTTTTTTTCACAATTTTGCTTTTTTTCCTCCCTACACTGACTTTCCCTTCCTATCCTCAGCTCTCCCTGGCTAAGACTGAGCCGAACTCGCTGGTCAGGTGCTATACAGCACCCGACCACGGGTTCTGGCCAGCCAATCAGTGTAATGCCAGCAGCCAACATGGCTGCTGGCATTACACTGATGTCAGAGCCTCCCTGCACGTTTATTGGCTGCGCAGCAGCCACAAAACGTGCGGGGAGGAGACCCGAACATGGCGGGCGAGCACATGCGGTACTCGTACGAGTACCGCCATGTGCCGAGCAGAGCGATGCTCGAGCCGATCCGAGCATCGGCCGAGCATGCTCGCTCAACACTAGTAGGCATGCTTTACCTATTCGGTGCATCTGCTATCCTGTCGGTTGCATTGCTAGTTGCCTCCACACTGTGTGATTCTTTTGCCTCCTGGCACTACCTAGCCGGTACAACTCTCCTTGCTGGTAGTGTTGTTTGTTGCCTCCAGACTGTGCAATCCCATTGCGCCAAGGCTTGAAGTCTTACTTATTTCGCTATACCAATTGCCTCCTGGTACACTACCTTGTGCGCTTCCTGCTGTCTCTGCCTGTCTCTCTCTGGGTTCGCACTGTGCTACTGCAGTTACGTATTTGGCAGCCTCCTAGTGCACCTCCGCTGTGTGGCCTTCGTTCAGAATTCCCCACAAGCCCTAAGAAGGGGAATCATGTCAGGGCTGTGGGGGGGTCAAAGAAAGCTTGTAAGGGGTATCGGCCCCTTTAATGTTTAAGAAGGGGTGGGGTATGGGAACCAATATAAGGGGGACACTTGGAGCGTCACTTCCTTTTCAGAAGTGAATACCAAAAGTATCGGCCCTCCCTCCCTCCCTGTATTTGGTTTTTTTTGTTAGTTTGGGGTTTGTTTTCTGGTGGGTTTTGGGTCATGAAAGCACTTGGGTTTACTTTATTTGTCACAGCTTTTGGCGCTTTTGGCCCTTGCCAATAGGAAAAATGGTACATCATGTTTGGAATGCATTGTTAACAGGTGGATATCAAGCCAGCGGCCTTGGGCATTAAGCACCCGGACCACGCCACGGTCGCGGGTTGTGGTCACCGCCCCTCATTGAGCTGCACAGACCAGCTAATGGGGTGTGGTGGAATGGAGGAAAAGATGGGTTGAGCCTTTTGGGGCTCAGTAGGGTGGGCATAAGTTTATGCCTAGCATTTGGCAAGGGCTTAAAGTTGTGGTGGTTATTAAATTTTAAGTTAATAAAGCTGTGGCCTGGTTTTACATCCAAACAAGTTGTGTGTGTCTTTATTTGATCTATACCACATGCCCTGGACAGGTACCTTGCTGTACGTTACTGTGCACTATCATCTACATCTCTCTCAGGAAGTTGTCTGAGTACTCTCCATTACTATTCCTGGTGTTCCAGGTGAGAGTCAAGTCTGGTTCAGTACCCGTGTTATCTACTGTCCGATTGCAGTTCAGTGTCAGCTTGAGTAGTGGACTACACTGTCCTTACACCTGTCTTCCCATGGGTGAGGAAGTGTTCGCTCTTATTATCATTCATACTATTTCTATTGCTACTATTATTTTCTTCAATAAACTGGCTAAACTTACTTGTTCTGTGTTGTGTGATTATTTGCCTGAATTACCGTGACACCCCTCTGGCACTCAGAGGGTTAAACTAAATTGGGCTTTTAACCCTTTGAGTGCCAGAGGGGTATGCAACGCATTGCTTTGCAATGCGTTGCGTACCCTTCTGGCACTCAAAGGGTTAACCCAAATGAATGCTAGAGAAGTCGAAATGCATTGGAGACTTCTTTGGAGTTGCATAACCCTCTGGTACTCAAAGGGTTGAAAATATCTATTCAAGTTTATGGGAATTTAGGAATCTTTCACTTGTCCCCATGGTGGCAGTTGGTTTACTCCAGAAGTGCTCCGGTTTGCTTTTATAGATATGGTACTACGTGTCTTGGAGAGATTTAGGCAAACAAGCAAAACAAAGCTTAGTGTCCAAGGAGATTGTTTACATGAAGTGGAACTTGGCAGCTTTCTAGTGTTAAGAAAAGGGGAGCGGCGGACAGAGGCCATTTACATTCCGTTATGACGTGAGTGATCCTGGAATTTCCTGACTTTTCCTGAGAACGCATCCAAATCCCAAGGCGATGTGCACGGAGAAGAGGCTCGGAGAAATACCTGGGTGTGTGTTGACTTATGTTAATTGCCCCCTGGGCACTAATCTCATGTTCAGATGCAGTTATTTTGCAGAAAGCCCCAGGCCTTGAGAATTAAAGGAACAGTAATGTCCCAGAAAAAATATTTATCATGTTGTAGTGCTTAAAAAGTTAATCTACATGCAACAAATCTTATCTCTCAAACCGCTATGGTTTGAGAGATATTCATATTCAAAGATCCCCCACTCCTCCCCTTCACGTGATGTCAGCTGTAAAGCTGACAGCAGGAGATCTGTGTCGGCCGACTCGAGGAGGCTCTACAACAGAGCCGAAATCACATTATTTAAAATAGATTACTTCATTGGAATGGTTTACAAAGTGTGCTTGGAAACCAGGCACACTTTGTAGACCTTTCCAATGAAGTAATTATTTTCCAATAATGCAATTTTGGCTCTGCTGCAGAGCCGCCAGTTGGTTCCCGGACAGGATCCCGCTTACAGTCAGCACAGCGCTGACGTCAGGGAAAGGGGAGGGAGGGGGATACTTTGAATACAAATATCTCTCAAACCATAGTGGTTTGAGAGATAGGATTTGTTGCATATAGTTGAACTTTTAAGCACTACAAAAAGATAAAGATTTTTTTTCTGGGACATTAAAGGAGAAGTAACATGTTATGGTTTGAGAGATATAGGAAAATAAAGTTCTCTGGTCCCTCCCCTTTCTACTTGACGAGCAGTAAAGCTTTCAGAAGCAGATTCTGGTTCCTGGATCAGATGGCGGCTCTTCAGCAGCGCCAACATAGAGATACCTAAAAATAAATACTTAATCTGAACGGTCTACAATGTGTGCCTGACTTGCAAGCACACATTATAGACCGTTCCGATGAAGTATTTATTTTTAGGTATTGCTATGTCGGCGCTGCTGAAGAGCAGCCATCTGATCCAGGAACCAGAATCCACTTCTGACAGCTTTACTGCTCGTCAAGTAGAAAGGGGAGGGAGCGGAGAACTTTATTTTCCTATATCTCTCAAACCTTAATGGTCTGAGAGATACGGATAAGTGCAAGTACTCTCTTTTACTTGTATCTACCATATAGTTAATACTTTTTTCTGACATTACTATCCCTTTAATATATACAGTACAATTTATATTGTAGGGTTTATCCCCCTGAGTAAAACAAGGGATCTCTGACTGCTGACAGGCATTTTATTAAAAAGTTATTGCAGTTCAAATTTGAATTAATTTAATTGGAGTATCTCAGTGGCCTGAAATTGAACAGTGGTGCTGTTGCTACACCATCCTATAGAGGTTTATGGTCACCTGACCGGAGCTGTCCATAGGGTGGTGTAGCAATAGCACCACTACAACGTTTCAGGCCACTAAGTTAATTCAAGTTTGAACTGCAATAATTTTGAATAAAACACCTCTCAGCAGTGGGAGTTCCCTTGTTTTAATCAGGATATATTAGATTATATATTGTTTTACATATTAAGTGTTACTATTTTTAAAGGAACAGAAGGATATGCAAAGCAATGTATTGCACATATCTCCATTCCTTAATGGGTTAAAATTAACATTTTTAGTGTGCAGAGTTTTTCGTTTTTTGGTCCTGATAGCAACTGTCATGTCTGCCTCCATGGACGCAACATCCAGAACAAATTCACTATGTAATCCCATGAACTAAAGTCCAAGAGTAAAATCTGTAGGGGCCATTAAGATTTTCTAGCAATAGTAAGGCTGAGATTTTCCGGCCGTAGTAAGGTAAGCGGGTGGTTAATGTTTTTTTTGTGTTTTTAACCCTTTGCGTGCCAGATGGGGTACGCCATGCATTGCTTTGTAATGCGTTCCATACCCCTCTGGCACTAAAAGGGTTAAAAGTAAATAAGGATCAACATTTTTTAAACTATTATTAATTGCTTGACTTGTAGAGATTGAAGGAATCCATTGGAGACTTCTCTAGGGGTTCTCAAAGTGTTAATTTGATAAAATATAAATAAATGAGGGGGGTACTAATATGGTTCCGCATGATAAAATGGGCTGGAGTTCATTTCCAAGTGCTACGCCTGCGTAATGGTTCTCTGTACCCCACTTGCATCGGGGGGGGGGGGGAAATGGACATTCTGTGATTAACCCTTTGTGTGCCAGAGGGGTATGCAATGCCAAATTACGCTGGAAGTCAACAGGTCCTCCCACAGTTGGCGACTGGATGCACAAAATCTGGGATATTCTTGACTCGGAGAGATACCAAGCACGTTGTCTCAACAAATTAGCTGGGTTTATGGAGCACAGGGAGCATTGCCTGGGTTCACTTTTAAAAGGTAGCACGCAAAAGAGCATGGAACATAAGGGTGAACTAACTATGACTCCGTGATCAAAATGGCTACGTGAGAATCTCACCCTGCATGAAAGATCGAGATTCTCATGTCCCAGGATTAAATGTTGCATGACAGCCTGATAGCTCCAGGACCAAACTCTGGGATGCTACCTCTTCTGGATCAGATCCTCATCATGTTTAATAGAAAGACCACCAAAGAACACAGCAATCCCGATTGTTGTATTTTGAGAACCTCTCATATTCCTTGCTGATCTGAAATGCCAGCACTCATGTGTGACGCATTACTAAGATGGAAACCTGACCTTCCACATGCTCGATCTGCTGCAGGGTGGCCAAGATGGCCAAGACAAATACTGCAGTCTTCTCCATACCAGACTTGGTCTGACACAAGATGTCCATGCCCAGGACTGCTTGAGGGATACACTCATGCTGCTCCCCTCCCTCCAATTGATCTGTGCGCCGTTTCAGGAAGCGACATGAGAATCTCGCACTTTCATGCAGTGTGAGATTCTCATGTCACTATTTTAACCATGGCGACATGGTTAATGCATCATGTGACCACACAACATTTTCTATGCAACCTTTTAAAAGGATACCAGTTGGCTGCATTATTTTTCAAACCTACAGTCCTCAGTCATCCTGGCCCCCTCATGGACGACCACCATCCCCAGCTACTCCTCCCATACTCTTTACCTCAATTCGGTTGATGTACTCGGATAGACGAGAAGGCCTTCTCCTCCACACTTTCTTCTTCTCCTTCCCATCGCTTCTTCCCTCTCTTTCTCTCCCCTCTCCCCCATTTTTCTCTCCCTTCCTTGTCCTCTAAACATAGTCATGTATGCACTCGCCGTTCCCTCACTTCCTCCATCCTTGTATACAACACATTTCAATTATATTCTGTTTACTTAAAGGAGCAGTAAACTTTTTTATGAAAACACATTTTTTCCAGAGCTTTTCCTGCTGAATAAAACAATGTCACTCCCACTGCTGTCAGATGTTTTATTCAAAATTTATAACAGTTCAAATAATCAGGAAGTGAATTTACTGTGTGTTTACTTCCTGATAGTTCTAACTGACAGGAAGTGAAGTTACTGTGTTTACTTCCTGATAGTTCTAACTGACAGGAAGTGAATTTACTCTGTTTACTTCCTGATAGTGCTAACTGACAGGAAGTGAATTTACTGTGTGATTACTTCCTGATAGCTCTAACTGACAGGAAGTGACAGGCAGTTTATATCCCATTCTATGGAGAACTGTATATCACTGACTTTCCTGACTTTCCTCTCCATTAGAATCTAACAGGAAATCTAATTAGAATTTGCCCACTAGAGGGCACTGATAATGTAAAAATACATGGGTTTAATCTGTAATAACTCTGGAAATATAAATCTCTCGGCAGTGGGAGTACCCTTATTTTACTCAATAGGAAAATCCCTACAATATATATTTTTTTCATTAAAAAGGTTTACTGCTCCTTTAAGGCATTGTACCTGATCTTGTGTAGAGCAACTCATTAGCTTACTAACTATACAACAATTTCAATACGTAATATTGTTATTAGAATTGCTCACTCTGTACCTATTATCTTCCCTGTACACATTCATGTTCGAACTGTTTGTGACCGTTGATCTATGTATGTTTATTAATACTATCAATAAAACATAAAAGATTAAAAAAAAAACTTCACTATATGGAAGAAATACAAATTTACATTAATATAAAAGTAGCTTTTAACCACTCGATCTCTAGAAAGTTGCAGTGTGATGTAGATGTCTCTACTATCCAATGGGTTCATTATGGTTGTGTATCTAATGGGATTTGTAAAAGAGCAAAATCACCAAATGACCAAATGGTGAATGTTTTTCAGCTCCTGTTGGCTATTCTATCACAAGAGCTTACAGCAGCCTGAAAATCCTCACTGCAACGCCTGGGACTGGGAACACTCTGAATCTGTCCCAGAAACTCCGGTTTTTAGCCTGAATTACAGGGTCTCCAGGGACAGAGGCTAATTCTCCAGCAGTGGTTAGTTTCTTCGCCTTTCCACCCTGTACCTCCCACTTCTCCCCTCACCCCCTCCGTCCCACCTTGTTCCTCCCACTTCTCCTCCCCACCCTGTTCCTTCCACTTCTCCTCTTCCTTCCTGCTTTGGTCCTCCCACTTCCCACCCACTTCTCCTCCTTCCCACCCTGCTCCTTCCACTTACTGCCCACTTATCCTCCTTCTCACACTGTCCCTTCCACTTCTCCTCTCCCTTCCTGCTTTGGTCCTCCCACTTCCCACCTACTTCTCCTCCTTCCCACCCTGCTCCTTCCACTTACTGCCCACTTCTCCTCCTTCTTACACTGTCCCTTCCACTTCTCCTCTTCTTTCCCACCCTGTTCCTCCCACTTCTCCTCCCCACCCTGTTCCTTCCACTTCCCACCCACTTCTCCTCCTTCCCACCATGTTCCTTCCACTTCTCCTCTTCCTTCCCTCTTTGGTCCTCCCACTTCTCATCCACTTCTCCTCTTCCTTCTCACCCTGTTCCTTCCACTTCCCACCCAATTCTCCTCTTTTCCACCCTGTTCCTCGCACTTCTCACCCATTTCTCCTCCTTCCCACCCTGTTCCTTCCACTTCCCTCCATTTCTCCTCCTTCCCACCCTGTTCCTTCCACCTCCTGTCCACTTCTCCTCCTTCTCATCCTGTTCTCCCACTTCCCACACAATTCTCCTCCTTCCCATCCTGTTCCTCCCATTTCCCACCCACTTCTCCTTCTTCCAACTCTATCCCACCCACTTCCCTCCCACCTCTCCTCCTCCTTCCCACCCTGTTCTGCCCCCTTACCCTATTTCCCACCCACATATCTTTCCCAACCTGCTCCTCCTTTCCACCGTGTGCCTCCCACTTTCCACCCACTTCTCCTTCTTGCCACACTTTCTGCCCACTTCCCGCCCACTTTATGAGACAAATATTCATAAGCCCCCCCACCCAATTAAGCCCACACCCCTTTTAAGATGTTAATCACGTCATTAACACCACCTGGTCAACAGAATGTGAGGCCTCTCTCCGGGGACTCAAGAGGAACAAGTTTCCTGATATGCTCACTGTACGACTTGCCACATGAGTGAAGTGGGTCATCTACACAAAACAAAAATGGAGCAATTCTGTGACAAATAACTGCGCTAGAGGGAAACAAATTCCTGTTTATTTAAAAAGGTCTTTAACCCATTAAATGCTAGAGAGGACACCTCAGTAGCATTCAGTGTGTTAAATGCCCCATTTAAATGAGTGGGAATTTGGGACAATTTTTCTGTCCCCTATGAGGCAACAAATTTGTCCCAGAATAGCTCCACTTTCCTTGTGTATATGGACATTGTTCCTTTAAACCAGTTGACCTTTCCCAGCTCCCCGCTGCCATTAGAAAGACATTAGTGGGGTATTAGTTCCATGCAATGGCGTATAATTACATTATAGAGCATTTAGCGAGCCCCAGGCTTGTGTAATAGGATTTAACCAGCTAATTCATCCATTGAGCTGTTAGCTACGGAAGGGTCAGTGAAGATGTTATTTATCCAGCAGTAAGGGATTAACTTTGTTTTTATCTCTATTTATAGCTTTATAACTTGTGGTGTTTGTTATATAAACGACAGCATTGGGTACAGTCGATATGGCCACATATCCTTTGCTAAGTGAATTTGGAGTAATGCTATATTTGTAAAAAGCATCCACCTGTAAACTGAAAAAAAAAGTACAGCTAAATATTTTGATCATTCGACACCAGTGGTGCAAACAGGGCAGAATTTCCCATTAGGCAAAGTAGACAACTGCCTTTAATGCTGAATATCGAGAGCTCATCACTTGTGCTGACCACACCCACATTTTGAATTGTGGGAGTGGCCAGGGTAATCTCAGTGTCCCTACACACAGTGGCATAACAACAGGGGACACTCCACTAACCCCCTGCTCGGCGCCCACAACAAGTTGAGGTCTGTGCCTTCTTCGGCACAGACCTCTATTAGCAGCTGAGCTCCCTGTCTGTCTCTGGCACTCTAGTAATGCAGAGCGCTGGATGATGACATCATCTCCCAGTGCTCTGCATTACTGTAGAGAGGACTGTGCAGGAGCTCCGAGCTGCTAATAGAGGTCTGTGCAGAAGGAGGCACAGACCTCTCCTGCCACACAGCTGGAACACCAGGGAGGAGGGAGGTGGACATTGGGGGTCAATGGGGGCATTGTGGACGTGGACATTGGAGGCAATGTGGAGGTGGACATTGGGAGCATTGTGTAGGTAGCTAATGGGGGCAATATGGAGGTGAGCTTTGGGGTGGCAATGTGGTCGGAGGTCCCATGGCAATTTTTGCACCAGGGCCCAGTTGCTTCTAGTTACCCCTCTGCCTACAGCAGATTAAATACACCTTTAATGGCTATTATTGAAATGTACTGGCTATTACTGATCCCCTTGGATGCTATAAGTCTCCAAAATACTGCAAATCAGGGCAATTGAGATGTTTCTGATACAGACAGTTAGAAGTTTTTTGTGCCAGCGTGTTATGGATTAAGGGTATTTTTTGTGTCATAGGACAGTGAGTAGGGTCATGTAAGGAATAGTGTGTGGCCATAGGTGGAGCTAAGTGGCACATGGAAATGTAAGTCTGGTTCTGGACGCAAAGATCATATCTGATCCATTTATCTGTATTCTGTCTTTCCATACGTGTCTCTTAATGTTCATCCAACCTGATGAAAAACCAGATGTTATAGATAAACAGAGAAAGGAGAGAACGACTCTAAGCACAATAAATTACTTTAACCCCTTTGAGTGTCAGAGGGGTATGCAACTCATTGCAATGCATATCAAAAAAATTGCACTCTGTATCAAACACCCACAGAAATGAGGTCTCTGACGACCCTCCTTGAAGTATATTTAGAGAAAATGAAACAAGGGTCTTGTAGTAATTGTCAGCTGATATTTGTGTATCATATTTGTGATATTTGTGTATCCTTTACAATCCAATACACATGATCGGGCAGAGATCAAACATTCAATATCAGCTTCATGACGTCGCCCTACACATTTCATGGTATCATAGGCCACTTCATCTGAGGGTAGAAAATCTCCCTATCCAGACACAGTCCAACAGCAAATATTCCCCAGAGAATTGCCAATATTTAAGAAGGGGTTTGACGGATGGGCAGCAGAGATAATTACATATGTATCTAAGTGGGCATGTCGTCTTAAAGCGGAACTACCACCCCTGTTAAACTTTGGCCCAAATAATTACCCATGTGGCAACTAGATGTTCAATAGTGCTAGTCACCAGAATTATTACCTGGTTACTGAGAATTCCTACTGATCCCGGACTGACAGACAGAAAACAGCACAGACATCTTTCCGCAGTGACGTCTGTGTGACTGCGCTGTCAGTCCCAGCCTGCTCTAGGAGGCGTTGCTAGCAGCAACAAAAGGGACTGACAGCGCAGGCGTGCAGACATCACTATGGAAAGATGTCTGTGCTGTTTCCTGGTTGTCAGACCCAGTAGCAGTAGGAATTCTCAATAACCAGGTAATAATTCTGGTGACTAGCACTATTGAGCAGCTAGTTGCCACATGGGTAATTATTTGGGCCAAAGTTTAACAGGGGTGGTAGTTCCACTTTAAGACAAATTTAGTTAATTTGCTGATTGGTTGAGGAGGCACTCTGTTTAAAAAAGAAAAAAGTTATCTGGCTTAGGAGGAAGCAGGGGGTGGAGCCACCTACTTCCTCATCCAACCACTTACAAAAAAAAAGTCAGACCTTGTGGTGGGGCATCAAGAGTCCTCCTGATTCCACCAGCTCTGATCTCCCAGCTGATTCAATAGAGGTGACGAAGAGAGCAGCAGAGCATAGTACCCAGATAGAAGTTAGCGAGATCTGGAAACCATCTCATGTCAATGAGGGAAATCCTCCCTCACTGACGTGCAAGGGTTTGCTGATCTCGCCCACTCTCTACTCTCGCCCACTCCAAGTAGAATAGAAAAGAGGAGCTGTCTTTCTCCCATGCATCATCTCTATTGATCTACTAGTCAAACTGGCAGGAGATCAGTAGCTGAGGGGAATCAGGAAGGGTCCTGATGCCTCACCACAAGGTCTGATTTTTATTACAACTTAAATCCCCCCCCCCCAAAAAAAAACAATAAGGTTCACAGTACGGGCAAAGCCATGCCTCACACCTGCTAGTATTTTCAATACTGGAAGACAAGAAAAGAAGACACAGGCGCAAACCCCCTAAGAGCGTATCTGTATCTGCAGTGGAGGGCTGGCCTGGGGGGCAGGGGGTAATTGCCCCCTGGGCTGGTCATATGTCTGGGCTGGTGGGCCACTGCATCTCATTAAATCTCCCGATTGCTGCTGTAAATGGAGCTACACTAGTGTTACCACAGAGATACAATCCAAATGGAGCTAAACTAGTAACATAAACCATTTCCCTTGTAAGCTCTATAGTATCACTAGGTAAGCTCTATAGTATATTATCACTAGGTAAGCTCTATAGTATCACTAGGTAAGCTCTATAGTATAGTATCACTAGGTAAGTTCTATAGTATCACTAGGTAAGCTCTATAGTATAGTATCACTAGGTAAGTTCTATAGTATCACTAGGTAAGCTCTATAGTATAGTATCACTAGGTAAGCTCTATAGTATCACTAGGTAAGTTCTATAGTATCACTAGGTAAGCTCTATAGTATAGTATCACTAGGTAAGCTCTATAGTATCACTAGGTAAGCTCTATAGTATAGTATCACTAGGTAAATTCTATAGTATCACTAGGTAAGCTCTATAGTATAGTATCACTAGGTAAGTTCTATAGTATCACTAGGTAATCTCTATAGTATCACTAGGTAAGCTCTATAGTATCACTAGGTAAGCTCTATAGTATAGTATCACTAGGTAAGTTCTATAGTATCACTAGGTAAGCTGTATAGTATAGTATCACTAGGTAAGCTCTATAGTATCACTAGGTAAGCTCTATAGTATAGTATCACTAGGTAAGCTCTATAGTATCACTAGGTAAGCTCTATAGTATAGTATCACTAGGTAAGCTCTATAGTATCACTAGGTAAGCTCTATAGTATAGTATCACTAGGTAAGCTCTATATTATCACTAGGTAAGCTCTATAGTATAGTATCACTAGGTAAGCTCTATAGTATCACTAGGTAAGCTCTATAGTATAGTATCACTAGGTAAGCTCTATAGTATCACTAGGTAATCTCTATAGTATAGTATCACTAGGTAAGCTCTATAGTATCACTAGGTAATCTCTATAGTATAGTATCACTAGGTAAGCTCTATAGTATAGTATCACTAGGTAAGCTCTATAGTATCACTAGGTAAGTTCTATAGTATAGTATCACTAGGTAAGCTCTATAGTATCACTAGGTAAGCTCTATAGTATAGTATCACTAGGTAAGCTCTATAGTATCACTAGGTAATCTCTATAGTATCACTAGGTAAGCTCTATAGTATCACTAGGTAAGCTCTATAGTATAGTATCACTAGGTAAGCTCTATAGTATCACTAGGTAAGCTTTTCTTAAATTGTAAGCTTTGTAGGAGCGCACTAGTGTAGCCCCAGTTCAACTGTAAGCTCTGTGGTATCACGTGACATAAGTCACAACATTAATGCCAATTTTAAAATTAACAAAAAGGGGTGGGCTGGAACGATAATAGAAATGGGCCACTTGAATATATTTGCCCCCTGGGCCACAAGTTTCCAGCCCTCCCCTGTGTATCTGTATGAACCACAGGCCCCCTTAAAGTCAATGCTCACCAGAAGTAAATATATATAAAGCCCATCTGGAGTTCGATGATCTTCATTCCGCGATCTCCTCCATATACTAACAGCTCTCTCACAGCAATGGGTTAAAAATCTTTAAACTATATTTATTGTTTTCCAAAAATAAAACTTATTTAAAATATTCTAGCATACAATAACGCCCCGACGCGTTTCGTATCTATAATGACACTTCCTCAAGGGTAAAATTGTACGTATACAATGACATATATGTGGTGTCAAACAGATACAGATACGCTCTTAGAGGGTTTGTGCCTCTGTCTTCTTTTCTTGTCTTCCAGTATTACAGCACCTTCCACCCGTGTCTTTTGAATGGGCAGCAACCTTCTTTTGGGCAAAGAAGAAAAGTTATAAAAGGGAAAAAAAACTTTATTACACAGACCTCGTATATTTAAACACCAGAAGAAACAACATCACAGCTAATGGAAATCTCTTGTTTTTAAATTAACGGAGTACTGTTTTTTGGGGATTTACTGAATTATTATTATTTTTTATCAAAATTTTTTAATACATTATGTGTATATTATTTTGAGGTTAAGGATTTATAAGGAAGCCTAAGCGCCATACAACGTACTTTGGACTTAGTATTTTCAATAAAATTTTTACTGCTCTTAAAGTCCTAACATGTTTCAAAAACCTTTACATGCAATGTGTTGCCCTCTCCTCTTACTCTGATAGGGTTAATGAAAGTATATATTTCAAACAAACACCTCTGCTTTGACAGACAGTCTGAAGACACCTCTTCATATAAGCTGTCACAGTGAATGTAGACTCATGGCCTGGATTCGCGTTCCTCAGAACCTTTTATCTTCCGATAAGCAGATCCTAGGAGCTATTTTTAATTGTGCTGCTTTCTCACACCATAGCTCTCTAATGCCTGTGAGACTGCAGCCAACTGGCAGACACTCTGGGGATGGAAAAGTGACCTTGGGGGCTCGAAGGAATCAATGAGTTTTTTAACCACCCTAATTTTTTCATGGTTAAAGATCAACTTCAAAATCTATCAAGAGCCCTGGGGCCAACAAAAAAAAAAAAAATCTAATTTTGACTTTTAAAGTCAGAGTTTAAAAGTCAGAGTTTTGACTTTAAAAGTCAAAATTCTAAGTTTAAAAGTCAAAATTCTGAGTTTAAAAGTCGAAATTTTGACTTTAAATGTCGAAATTCTGATTTTAAATTTTGACTTTAAATGTCGAAATTCTGATTTTAAAAGTCAAAATTCTGAGTTTAAAAGTCGAAATTCTGAGTTTAAAAGTCAAAAATCTGAGTTTAAAAGTCAGTGTTAACTTTGCAGCCATGCATTGGTAATGATGACAACAACAACAAAAAAAATTCCAATTTTGACTTTTAAACTCAGAATTCTGACTTTTAAACTCAGAATTCTGACTTTTAAACTCATAATTTTGACTTTTAAAGTCAAAAATTCAACTTTTAAAGTCAGAATTTTGACTTTTAAATTCAAAATTTCAACTTTTAAACTCAGAATTCTGACTTTTAAACTCAAAATTTCCACTTTTAAAGTCAGAATTCTGAATTTTAAAGTCAAAATTTCCACTTTTAAAGTCAGAATTCTGACTTGTAAAGTCAAAATTTCGACTTTTAAACTCAAAATCTTAAAGTCATAATTTTGTGCTTTAATGTCAAAATTTTGACTTTTGAAGTCAGAATTCTGACTTTTAAACTCGAAATTCTGACTTTAAAAGTCAAAATTCTGACTTTAAAAGTCAGAATTCTGACTTTTAAAAGTCAAAATTGGAATTTTTTTTTTATTGTTGGCCCCAGGGCCCTTCCATACTGCTGCATCCTGAATTCAAAATAATTAATTTTGGTGTAATATGTTTCTATTGTTGATTTATTAAAATATATAACTATACAGACCAGAAAAAAGTCAATGTCAGTCACACAGTGGCAGTGCTACATTATAAGTAGACTTACTGACTGCTTTGGGTCCCAGCTTGGTCAGAGGGCCCTGCTACTTTTATATTGTAGTGCCACCATATGTAAAGAAACCAAAAATTGGATGGCAGTATCTAATTAGAAATACTGGTACAGTCACACTGTGCCACAGGAACCAGCCGCCTAACCTGCCTTTAACATACTGCAGCCTTCAGTTAGATAAGGGCAGTAGGCGCTGGCAAATTGCAAGAGATGGTGTGAGTGTTATCACTGTACCCGAGCCACAGCACAGGATGTCATGACTTATGGAGGAGGACCTTGTCTTTTTGCCCAGGCGCTGCCAGGTTGGGACAGTGGATACCTTGAAACTCCGGAAGTCCTATGTTTGTTTGTTGTTTTGCCTTGAGAAAGTCCGCGGATGTGTGGATGAAACGCTTTGGCAATGGAGATGCCATGTGAGCACGGACGCCTGTATTAACTAAGAAATATATGGACGGCTATGGTTTGAAAGAGATATCTGGATGCAATACAAAGGAATTAGAAAAATGAGGATGTGTCTATATCCAGTATTCACTTAATTTGGAAATGGAAAGCAGAAGGATATTAATTGGTGATGAAAGATCAAGTACCGTTCAACCATGTGGATATAGTGTGCTGAGATAAGCATCGTTCAGCTATTATGATAAAATGTGTTGATAAGAGTATCATTCAGTGATTACGATACATTGTGTTGGTGAAAGAAATGTGTACTTCAAGCTGTATGAAGAAAGGCGACTTGTGAGTGGCAGAGAGCTCCATCTTGAGAGCAAGGAGGTATTTGGGACGGCGAAGTTTCTTGATCTTGCAAATAGATATGTTCCCATAATAATGCTTTACGTCTTGTTACTAAACCGCCAGACTCAGTTGCGTATTTATATGCATCATCATATTCATACATGCTCTTTTACATAGTTGAGTACTCACCAACCATGCATCCACATTCATCATGACTATTGACGTGAGAATCCATTGATGTTGTGATCTAGATTGAATAACTTTGGCGATTATGCCAACATCATATGACTATTGACGAATTCAACATCATTTCATTTTTTCATTGTTCATCATTCATCAGCTCATGTTTTCATGTTTCATATTCAACTTCATTTTCTGTTTTCAGTCTGATATTATTCTCATCATTTTTTCATTTTTAATTTTTCTTTTTCCATTTTTTAGCCGAGCTCTATTTTCTGACGCCATTGTATTTTGCTCATATGGTAGATTTTTATTTGGGGGAATGTAGATGTGGGATGGTCTGTATCTGTCCGGTGTAGACATTGGTGCTATATACTGTAGCTATGGGGTTTTTTTTTTACATGTCTAGCTCAAATCTTTCTATATATTGATATTTGAGATGTTAAATAAATACTTTTATATTAATATATGAGCTAATTATTTATGAATGTGGGTTTGAGTGCCTTATCAAAATCCTTCTGTTTTTTCTAGTAATTTTTTTTGATGTGTTATATATGGATTGAGGCACCCTATGCATGATATGCATGGTTATACTCTATTATCAGTAATTAAGAGTTGTGCTCCTCTGTAATATTTATATATATCCTATGTTTGCAGCTAGCCTGCAAAAGTAAATTGAGCAGAGGAAAGTTCCGGATGGGAGGTCAGTAGAACAGGAGATGAAAAATAATCCACTGACCCCACTGAAAATGTACTGATATGTGGTGCAGGAGTGAGGGAGCCCCACGTGAATTTTTTTGCTTAGGGACCCTAAAAACCTAAAGAAGCCCCTGTTTTTACTCAGGACTAGTGATGAGCGAGCACCCCAATGCTCGGGTGTTCGGGTGCTCTGGCCGAGTGCCCCCGGAGGCTCGAGTGCTCGGCCGAGCACCCGAGCCCCATTGAAGTCAATGGGAGGACTCGAGCATTACACCAGGCACCCCCTGCTCTGATGAGGGGAGGGTGCCTGGTCCATAGGAAAAGGGCAGAAAATGATGGAAACACCACAGAAATGGTTCAGGGACAGCATAGGGAGGATGTCTGGATGCATCTTGGACTCCAACATCGCTGCTGGGAACGATCTTTCGCCCGTAGTACGCCATTTTTACAGACTGACCGTAAAACACACAAAAAGGAAGATAAAAACGACTTTAGGCGAAAAATTGTTACCAAACAGTATTTGCTGTATATTTACTAGTATATCATCTGCAAATTCTGCAAAAAATTTCATCGATTTTTCTGAACTGAGGCCATGATTAAGAGGGAAACGTGCGCAGAGGCAAATTCTCCCAAAAATTTCCTTGATTTTTCTGAACTGAGGCCATGATTAAGAGGGAAACGTGCGCAGAGGCAAATTCTCCCAAAAATTTCCTTGATTTTTCTGAACTGAGGCCATGATTAAGAGGGAAACGTGCGCAAAGGCAAATTCTCCCAAAAATTTCCTCGATTTTTCTGAACTGGGGCCATGATTAAGAGGGAAACGTGCGCTGAGCCGACCATCTAAAACATTATGGGTGAGGGTCTGCTGCGGAGCTGACCATCCTAAACATTATATGCGAAGGCCCGCTAGTGAGCTGACGCTATAAAACATTATATGAGAGGGCCCGCTAGAGAGCTGACCCAATAAAACATTATATGAGAAGGCCCGCTGGTGAGCTGACCTATACAAAAATTGTCAAACTGCGCCCGCTGGTGAGCTGGCCCTATATAAAAATTATATCACAGGGCCCGCTGGTGAGCTGGCCCTATATAAAAATTATATGACTGGGCATATGGAAGAGAGTCAACCATATACCCGTTTTTTGAGTGGAAGGGGTGAATGGGAATACAGAGTATTCCCATCATTGTAAATAACATATATAAAGTGAGTTTATGTTCCCCCGGGGCTTTCCTCCAGTGGAGTGGAGAAGTCAGGGGAAATCCAGGCCTTGTTCATTTTTATAAGTGTCAACCTATCAGCATTTTCGGTGGAAAGGCGGATACGCTTATCTGTTATGATGCCACCAGCAGCACTAAATACCCACTCAGACAGAACGCTGGCGGCAGGGCAGGCCAGCACCTCCAAGGCGTAGATTGCCAGTTCATACCACGTGTCCAGCTTGGACACCCAGTAGTTGTAAGGCACAGAGGGATCATTGAGGACGCTGACACGGTCTGCTACATACTCCTTCACCATCTTCCAAAACTTTTCCCTCCTTGTGACACTAGGCTGCGCATCAGGGTGAGGGTGCTGGCGGGGTGTCATGAAGGTGTCCCACGCCTTGGAGAGTGTTGCCCTGCCTTTGTCGGAACTGCTGTGTGCTCCCCTTTTCTCCCCTTCTCGGTTGGCCAAGGTAGCACGTACTCTGCCGCCAGCGTTGTCAGATGGAAAATTTTGGAGCAATTTTTTTACAAGAACCTTCTGGTATTGCACCATTTTGCTTGTCCTCTCCACCGGAGGAATGAGAGATGAGAAATTCTCTTTCTAGCGGGGGTCCAGAAGGGTGAACACCCAGTAATCCGTGTTGTCTAAAATGCGTATAACGCGTGGGTCACGGGAAAGGCAGCCTAACATAAAGTCAGCCATGTGTGCCAGAGTACCAACAGGCAAGATTTCGCTGTCCTCACCAGGAGGATGACTCTCAATCTCCTCATCCTCTTCCTCCTCTTCTGCCCACCCAAGCTGAAGAGATGGAACTAAAGTTCCATGGCTACCCTCTGTAGCGGAGGCAACCGTGTCTTCCTCCTCCTCCTCCTCCGCCTCCTCCAATTGTCGCTGAGAAGACGAAGTGAGGGTGCTCTGGCTATCACCTTGTGTAAGCTCTTCCTCCCGCATTTCCACCTCTTCCACATGCAAAGCGTCAGTTTTAATTGTGAGCAGCGAGCGTTTCAGTAGACACAGAAGTGGGATGGTTACACTGATAATAGCGTTATCGCCGCTCACCATCTGTGTCGATTCCTCAAAATTGCGTAAAACCTCACAGAGGTCTGACATCCATTCCCACTCCTCACTTCTGATTACAGGAAGTTGAACGGAGAGGCGACGACCGTGTAACAGCTGGTACTCCACTACTGCCCTCTGCTGCTCACAAAGCTGGGCCAACATGTGGAAGGTGGAGTTCCAGCGCGTGCTCACGTCACACAGCAGCCGGTGAGCTGGCAATTGTAAGCGCTGCTGCAGCTTCAACAGGCCGGCTGAAGCTGTAGATGACTTACGGAAATGTGCACACACGCGGCGCACCTTCGTCAAGAGATCATGCACATTGGGGTAGGTTTTTAGGAATCGCTGAACCACTAAATTAAATACATGCGCTAGGCATGGTACGTGTGTGAGCTTGCCGAGCTCCAAAGCCGCCACCAAGTTACGCCCATTATCACACACAACCATGCCTGGTTGCAGGTTGAGTGGCGAGAGCCACTGCTCGGTCTGGTGACTAATCCCCTGCAACAGCTCTGAGGCCGTGTGCTGTTTGTCCCCAAGGCAGATCAGCTTCAGCACGGCCTGTTGACGCTTCCCCACTGCAGTGCTACACTGCTTCCAGCTACCGGCTGATGGGGGAGTGGCGCTGCATGCAGAGAATTCAGAGGTGGAAACGGAGGAGGAGGAGCCAATAACGTAGGTGCTGGTGGAAACCCTGATGGAGGTAGGGCCCGCAATCCTCGGCGTGGGTAGCACCCGTGCCATCCCAGGGTCCGAGTCGCTCCCAGCCTCCACGACATTCACCCAGTGTGCCGTCAGGGAAATGTAGCGTCCCTGGCCACAAGCACTTGTCCATGTGTCAGTCGTTAAGTGGACCTTCCCAGTAACTGCGTTGGTCAGGGCACGGGTGATGTTACGGGACACATGGTGGTGTAATGCGGGGATGGCACACCGGGAAAAGTAGTGGCGGCTGGGGACCGCGTACCGAGGGACAGCTGCTGCCATCAGGCTGCGGAAGGACTCAGTCTCCACAAGCCTAAATGGCAGCATTTCGATGGCCAGTAATTTGGAAAGGTGTGAGGTTAGTGCTATGGCCTGTGGGTGGGTGGCTGGGTATTTTCGCTTGCGCTCAAATGCCTGGGGTAACGACATTTGGACGCTGTGCTGGGACAGGGAAGTGGATGTGGTCGCTGATGGTGCTTTAGATGGTACAGGTGCAGGGCGGGAGGTATGCGGGCCTGCGCCTTCGACAGGCGATTGGCCGGCACCGAAAACAGGGGAAGAGGAGGCAGTGGTGTGGCCTGCAGACACAGATGGGCGATCCAGGCGTTCCTCCCACTTACTACGGTGCTTGGATGCCATGTGTCGGATCATGCTGGTGGTGGTGAGGTTTCTAGTGTTCATGCCTCGGCTCATTCTGGTGTGGCACAGGTTGCAAACTACAATTCTTTTGTCGTCCGCACTTTCCTTAAAAAAACGCCATACCGAGGAACACCTACCCCTTGGCAAGGTAGATTTACGCAAGGGGGTGCTCCGTGGAACATTTGCGGGCCGGTTTGGTGCGGTCCGCCTTCTTTCTGTAGCCACACCACTGCCTCTTCCAGCCTGTTGCGGTGCTGCAGATGGCTCACCCTCAGGACTGCTGTCATCGCTTGGCTCTACACCTTCCCAGGTGGGGTCAGTCACCTCATCGTCCACCAAGTCCTCCTCCACTTCCTCACTCTGATCATCCTCCTCATGTCTTGATCCCACCACATACTCAGTCATTGACAACTGTATATCATCCTCCTCAACAAGGTCTTGAGACAGTAATAGTGGTTGATTTAATGGCAACTGTGTCTCATCATCATCATCATCATCCACTACTTCCTTTGACCTTAAATGCCGTTCACATCTGTCATCTTCTTGTGATTGGGTACCCTCTAGAGGTTGTGAATCAGGGCACAAGATGTCATGTTCCTCTGCAAGCGTGCTTGGAGAGAGGGTCAAATGAAGGATTGGTGATGAGACGAGCTCCTCACTATATCCCAGTGTGGGATCACTTCTTTGACCAGACCGTCTATGGTGGGAGGAAGGATGATCAGAGTGAGGATTATGTTGACCAGACTCTTGGCTACTGAGAGTAGACTTGGTGGAAGACAGGGTGGTGCTTAACCGACTGGAAGCAGTATCAGCTGACATCCAACCGACCACCTGTTCGCAGTGGTCGGACCTCGAGAGTGATGTCCTGCGACGCCCTGTAAAATGAGACATGAAGCTAGGTATGGTGGATGTCTTTCTTTCTTGTGCTCTGGCACCAGGCACAGTTTCTACGTGTCCTGACCCGCGCCCTGAACTATCAGGATCACGTCCACTTCCCCGTCCCTTTTTACCCGCCTTCTTCATATTACACGGAATATGTGCTGCAAATCTGCAACTGTGCACAGTAAACAGAATTTGTTGCTAAACTGCGGTGACGCACACTGAATGGAATATGTGACTTTGATATTTTACAGTTTGAAGACTTAACAGTATTTCTTCCTATTCTGCAACTGTGCACAGTACACAGAATGTGCTGCTAAACTGCGGTGACGCACACTGAATGGAATATGTGACTTTGATATTTTACAGTTTGAAGACTTAACAGTATTTCTTCCTATTCTGCAACTGTGCACAGTACACAGAATGTGCTGCTAAACTGCGGTGACGCACACTGAATGGAATATGTGACTTTGATATTTTACAGTTTGAAGACTTAACAGTATTTCTTCCTATTCTGCAACTGTGCACAGTACACAGAATGTACTGCTAAACTGCGGCGACACACACTGAATGGAATATGTGACTTTGATATTTTACAGTTTGAACACTTAATAGAATGTGCTCTAATCTGCAACTTTGCACACTAAACAGAATGTGCTCTAATCTGCAACTTTGCACACTAAACAGAATGTGCTCTAATCTGCAACTTTGCACACTAAACAGAATGTGCTCTAATCTGCAACTTTGCACAATAAACAGAATGTGCTCTAATCTGCAACTTTGCACACTAAACAGAATGTGCTGCCTGTAATCTGCAACTTTGCACACTATACAGAATATATGAATTCCCCCCCCCCCCCCACACACACAAAATAAACTGCTGCCCCCACACACAGTAGTCCTAAAAAGGACTTTTGGTTCTTTTTTTTGTTCAACAACACTTTTCTTCTCCCTACACTGACTTTCCCTTCCTATCCTCATCTCTCCCTGGCTAAGACTGAGCCGAACTCGCTGGTCAGGTGCTATACAGCACCCGACCACGGGTTCTGGCCAGCCAATCAGTGTAATGCCAGCAGCCAACATGGCTGCTGGCATTACACTGATGTCAGAGCCTCCCTGCACGTTTATTGGCTGCGCAGCAGCCGCGAAACGTGCGGGGAGGAGACCCGAACATAGCGGGCGAGCACATGCGGTACTCGTACGAGTACCGCCATGTGCCGAGCAGAGCGATGCTCGAGCCGATCCGAGCATCGGCCGAGCATGCTCGCTCAACACTACTCAGGACTGAACCTTGTGGCACCCTACTTACAACTTTAGGCCAACTTGAAAAGTTCTCATTTACAACAATTCTCTGCCATGTATCATTTAATCCAAACCGAAGCCTTTTAATTTATGCAGTAATCTGCTGTGAGGCACACAGGGCCGGATTTGCCATAATAATGGCAACAGTAACCCTGCCAGCTGCATAGTGAGATCCTGCTGTTGCTTCCTCGTTGGCTCTTTAGTAATGCAGACCGCTGGGAGATGACATCATCTCCCAGCGCTCTGCATTCCTAAAGAGAAGACTGCTTGGGAGCAACAGCAGCTACAGGTCTGTGTAGAAGGAGGCGCAGACTTCTTCTGCCACTGGACCACCAGGGAGGTAGGAAACAGATACTGGGGGCAATGTGAAGATGATGGGGGTAATGTGAGGGCAAGTTGGAGCTGATGGGGGCAAGTTGGAGCTGATGGGGGGCATTGTGGAGCTGATGAGGGGCAATGTGGATATGGGGGGTAATGTGGAGATTTGGAGCATTGTGGAGGTATCCAATGGAGATGCTCAATGTGGGGGGGGGGCGCTTCAGATTTCTGTGCCTACAGGCTCCTTAGATGTAATTCCGGCCCTGAAGGCACAGTTCCAAAGGCTTTTGCAAAATCTAAGAATAGCACTTAAACTGCAATTCCCATGCCCAAATTGCTAATTAAGGTGATCTATCACCCCTATACAAGTTTGTCTAAAAAGTAAGTTTATATAGCAACTAGCTGGTATACTATTGTCATATTTTTTAATTCCTTGTTTGGCTGAAATTAGACATTAAACGGTGACCGTGTGTCTTCCTTTCGGACAGAATGCGGTTACATTCCTATACCGCAGTCTGTCACGCTTCCTCTGCTCCCCTCATTGGCCAGAGAGCACTCCAGCTTACATGCAGAAATCCTTCATCATCAGAGGGGGCTGGATCGAGGGAGGGGTCAGAGGAAGAGTGACAGAATGCGGTACAAAGCTGTAACCACAGCCTGTCCAGAAGGAAGGCACAGGGTCATCATTAAATGTTTAATTTCTGCCAAACAAAGAATTTTAAAAAATGACAATAGTATACCAGCTAGTTGCTATATAAACTTACTTTTTAGACAAACTTGTATATGGGTGATATATCCGCTGTAACCTTTTGTGAAATGCAAGTACGTTAGTTTGACATTATCTATTTTTTAAACAATCATGCTGGCTCCTATTAATAATACTTTCAGTTAGTAACCCTTCTAATATCTCACCCACTGCAGAAGTCAAGCTCACAGGTCTGTAATTTCCTGTTTTGGATCTTTCCCCTTTTTTGAACAATGGAACTACATCAGCTTTCCTCCAATCACAGGGCACTATGCCTGATGAAAGTGAACAAATACATATTAAGTATAATGGTCTTGCTATTACTTAACTTAGTTCCTGAAAGCAGAACTTTAAGATAATAGCCAATCGCCATGCATTCATTAAATGCATGGCGACTAGCTTCAAAATACATGTCTTACCGTAAAAAAATACATGTGTCTAAAGGAATCCGTCCCGTTTGGAGACCGGAACTGAGGCTAGAGCGCAGACATCTTGTATGTCCCGGTCTCCATTGAGTAGACTGCTTTGTACCATATGGTCACCGGAGTGGACTGAGGGTGCAGGCGCACAGACCACACTAACCTGCCCGTCAGCCCCGATTCCTTTAGACACAGCTATTTTTTACGGTAAGACATCTATTTTCAAGCTACTTGCCATGGATTTAATGCATAGTGACTTGCTATTACATGAAAGTTCCTCTTGAAGTATCCTTGGGTGTATACCATCAGGTCCAGGTGCTTTATTCACCATAACCTTTTCCAGTCTCTTTTGGACTTTTTCCTCAGTTAGCTAATAGCTATGTACATGATGGAGGAAATTCTGTGATTCCATTTGTCTACCCATGGCCTGTAGTGCTCAGTATCTTCTTTCTTCCTTTCCAACTAGCAATCAGTGCTCAGTGTCTCCCTTTATCCCAACAACCCATCACACATTGTCCTGTAACTCACTTCAACTCTACATAACCAGTATCTCCCTTCCTACTTCCAAACCATCACACAGTGCTCAGTATTTCCCATGTTACTTTTAAAAAAGCAATCAGTACCCAGTATCATCCATCTTTCTTTTAATCCAGCACTATGTGCCCAGTATGTTCATTCAGTCCTATCAACCAGCACACATGTCCAGTTCTCCCTTCATCTCTACAAAGCAGCACACTGTGCCAATCATCTCTTCCTTCTCTCATCCCTTCTTCCTCTCATGCCAACACACAGTGTCCAGTGTCTGTCTTCAATCTTACAAACCAGCACGTGGTGCCCAGTATCTCCCTTCCTGCTTTAAAACTAGCACATTGTGCCCGGTAATTCCCTTCATCCCTGCAGACCAGCACACATTGACAATTATCTCCCTTATCTCCCAGCACACAGTATCAATTATCTCTCTTCCTCCCTGCACACCAGAACACATTACCTATTATCTCTGTTCATTCCAACAAACCAGCAAACAATGCCCTGTATCTCTTTTCCTCCCTGCAAACCAGCACATAAACAATTCTTCATATATGGAATAAAAGGTTTCCTACCAATGAGAAACGGATGAGGTTCGGGGTCATAATGATGAATGTACAATGAACTTAAAGGCACTCTATAGGACTTTCCAAAACAAATCTGTTCTACATTTGTGTTTGATCTTACTTTCCACTGAAGATTAAGGAGACTTTGTACAGTAAAAATGATACCTTTATTGGTAACTGCGTTCCTCTAGGATGCAACCTTTCAAGATAACTAGATCGCTTCTTCAGGGAGAACATGATTAAAGGGATAGTAATGTTTCATAATAAAAGCAGCTCTAATTAATCATCATAGTATTTGGGCCATGGAGAGTGTTATTTCAATACTGTCAGAGTTGTAGTTCAAGAGTAATTGAATGATAAAGTATCCCCCTCCCTCCCCTTTTACTGATGTAACACTGCTTAGCTTACAGCAGCAGGGAGGTGCCCAGGTAGATTGCAGAGAGGGACAATCTTCAAATAAGATAAGGAAAAACCTGAAAAACCTGTAAATGGGAGCAAGGCTTTCATTGTTCTCACAGTAAGAAGACTGTCACCTTGCTGTGATCTGTTCAGTCAAGAGACCGGATTCCACATCTGAGGGGAGGTGGCTTACACTAGGTAAAAGGGGTGGGAGGGGGATACTTTATTATTCAATTACTCTTGAACTACAACTCTGACAATAATGAAATAACACTCTCCATCTTCAAATACTATGAAGATTAATTGGAGCTGCTGTTTTTGTGAAACATTACTATCTCTTTAAAGAAGAGACCTAGTTGTCTTGAAAGCTTGCATCCTAGAGCCGAGAGGTATCATTTTTACTCTACCAGTCTCCTGTGTTTTCTGTGGCCTACACGGTACCACAGTTTACACATGTTCCATTAAAGGGATAGCAATACTTAAAATGTAAAAAAAAATATGTTGTAGGGTTTATCCCCCTGAGTAAAACAAGAGTACTCCCACTGCTGAAAGGTGTTTTATTCAAAAGTTATTAATTTTCAAAGTTGAATTTTTTAGGTGCAATATCACAGTGGCCTGAAATTATACAGTGGCGCTGTTGCTACACCATCCTGTGGAGATTTATGGTCCCGGGACTGGAGCTGTCCATAGGATCGTGTAGCAACAGTGCCACTGCACAATTTCAGGCCACTGTGATATTGCGATATACTGTGATAAAAGCCAGCATTTGTCATGTCTTCGCCCATGGGCGACATCCAAAGGCGTAACTAGAAGCCTCCGGGTCCTGGTGCAAGAAGTGCCACGGGCCCCCCCACCACCACAATGGCCCCCCTCGACCACACTGACCCCCTCTACAAAAGCCCTCAATCGCCACATTTCCCCCATCTCCTACCTCCCTGGAGCTCCCACAAGGTCCTCTTAGTAATGCAGAGCGCTGTGAGATTATGTCGTCTCCTAGCGCCCTGCATTACTAGATGATGTCATCTCCCAGTGCCCTGCATTACTAGATGATGTCATCTCCCAGCTCTCTGCATTACTAGAGTGCTGGAGGGAGATTGTGGGTGCCAGGCGGAGGGGTCGCAGGGGTGGCCGGGCCCCTGGAGTGACGAGCTCGGTCGCAGGTGCGACCCCAATAGTTACGCCACTGGCGACATCGAGGACTGAGTGAAAATGCTATGTCCATGGAGACGGACAGGACAGTTGGTAGTAGAACAAAAGGACAAAACTCTTCTCACTGCACATGGTAATCTTAACCCTTTAAGGACCAGAGGGGTGAAAAAACTATCATTTCCACCTCTATGGACACTGACTAGAAGATTTTATCTCTTGAAGACATGCAAAGTTCATAGAGGCCATCAGAATTTTATGTTTATAGAAAGCTAAGTTTGTGTGGTTTTTTTACATGTGTGTGTCTGTGTGTGTATATGTGTATTTGTATTATGTGCATGTGTAAGTATGTGTGTGTATGTCAGTGCACGTGTGTGTGTGTGTGTATATGTGTGTATGTATGTATGTGCATATGTGTGTGTATATGTATGTGTATATATGAGTGTTTGTGTGTATATATGCATGCCGGGGAACTTTGTCTTATGGTCTCTCCAGAGGGGAGTCCTTTGTTGCCACTGGGGGAGATAAATGATGCAATTTGTGGCAAAATGGGGAGTGGTTTAATTGTGAGTTGGGGCGGGGCTTAACTGACATGGAAAAAGTAGGATGAACAGTGTGGGAAAGAGGAGAAGTGGGTGGGGAGTGGAAGGAACAGACTGGGAAGGAGCAGAAGTGGGCGGGGAGTGGAAGGAACAGGCTGGGAAGGAGGAGAAATGGGCGGGGGGTGGGAGGGACAGGCTGGGAAGGAGGAGAAATGGGCGGGGAGGAACAGACTGGGAAGGAGCAGAAGTGGGCGGGGAGTAGAAGGAGCAGGCTGGGAAGGAGGAGAAGTGGGCGGGGAGTGGAAGGAACAGGCTGGGAAGGAGGAGAAGTGGGCTGGGAGTGGGAGGAACAGACTGGGAAGGAGGAGAAGTGGGCAGGGAGTGGGAGGAACAGGCTGGGAAGGAGCAGAAGTGGGCGGGGAGTGGGAGGAACAGACTGGGAAGGAGCAGAAGTGGGAGGGCAGTGGGAGGAACAGGCTAGGAAGGAGGAAAAGTGGGCGGGGAGTGGGAGGAACAGGCTGGGAAGGAGCAGAAGTGGGCAGCGTTTCATTAGAATATCACCTCATCAGGAGAATTAGCCTCTGTCTGGAGACCCGGTAATCAGCAGGAAAAACTACAGTCTCTGGGGCAAATTCAGAGCGTTCCCAGCTATGTATATATGTGTTTGTGTGTGTACGTGTGTGTGTTCATTCGTGTGTATATGTGCGTACGTGTGTGTCTGTTCTGTGTGTATGTGGGGCTGTTAATAGGATATTACTTCTCCTTTAAAGAAATATTTACGTATAGTACAAGAACCTTTTCTTCCCAAAGCAGATTTTTTTCTCTTTAACACAAAACTGAAATGGGAAATGTTCTTGCTACATGACTTTTATATGAAAGAAAAGTATTTTCTTTTAAGAATTCTCGGTGTAAACTTAATCCACTGCACTTCTGATCTGTTCTTCCTTTGTCCGCGAGCAGCTCCCAACTAAAACCTTTTTTGTCTGCGCTAATAGCTTTTTTCTAGCGCTTGCGTTGATGGAAAGCTGTTGCATTACAGATGTCCTAATTTTCTCTTTCATAAAACACCATCGATGAACCTAAATAACATTTGCATTACACAGAGGGGATAGAGGGTTTTATTCCTAAAGCTTTATTCTCTGATTTGGAATTCATTTCCCCCTAATGTATTTCTGTAAGCCCATTCACCGTCCTCGGTAGCTCTTGTCGATTCAATCCGTTCTGAGTCCATTTTTATTTGCATTATTTTAGCAATACGGCAACGGCTAATGCACGAATTTGGCATCAAAAAGCAGATTATTATAGGCGAGTTTTACTTCTATTCATTCATTTATTTTCTATTGGGCAGACATTTACCTTCACCCAAGTGATCAAAACTGAACTTTTATTTCCCTGCGCTGTAACAGAGATTTTATTAACCCTTTGAGTGCCAGAGGGGTACGCAACGCATTGCAGAACAATGCCTTGCATGCCCCTCTGGCACTCAAAGAGTTATAAGAGAAGTTAACACCTCCTACTAATAGCCCCCCCTCCCCCATTGCGCTTATTATGGCCCAAAAATCCTAATGGCTCCTATGAATTTCAAAGGATAACATCTTGAATCTAAAATCATGGATGTCACGTCTATGGAAGTAGGCATGACAGTTGAGCGCAGGGGCACAGGACCTGGAACTCTGAACAATCACCTGGTAATCTTAATTCTTTAAAGGAGCAGTAAACTTTTTTTATGAAAGCATATATTTTATAGAGCATTTCCTGCTGAATAAAACAAGGTCGCTCCCATCGCTGTCAGATGTTTTATTCAAAATGTATAGCAGTTTAAATAATCATGAAGTGAATTTACTGTGTTTACTTCCTGATAGTTCTAAATGACAGGAAGTGAATTTACTGTGTTTACTTCCTGATAGTTCTAACTGACAGGAAGTGACAGGCAGTTTCTATCACATTCTATGGAGAACTGTATGTCTCTGACTTTTCTGACTTTCCTTTCCATTAGAATCTAACAGGAAATCTAATTAGAATTTGACCACTAGAGGGCACTGCTAATGTAAAAGAACATGGGTTTAAACTGTAATAACTGTGGAAATAGAAATCTCTCCGCAGTGTGAGTACCCTTATTTTACTCAATAGGAAAATCCCTACAATATATATTTTTTCATAAAAAAAGTTTACTGCTCCTTTAAGTATCAGAGGGTCATGCAACGCATTGCTGGTCTTAAAATGGTAAACTTTTTTTTATAAAAAAAATATATATAAATATATATTATATATAAATATATATATATATATATATATATATATATATATATATATATATATATTAGAGTGGAGATTGTAGCCGTATTAGTCCAGCGATGCAGATGTAAAATAACAAACAAAATTAGTATCTTGTAATACCTTTTTTATTGGACTAACAGAATTTTGGATTGACAAACTTTCAGGAGAACCTCTCTTTCTCAAGTCTAAAGCATTTCCCTGCTTTAGACTTGAGAAAGGGAGGTTCTCCCGAAAGCTTGTCAATCCAAAATTCTGTTAGTCCAATAAAAAAGGTATTACAAGATACTAATTTTGTTTGTTATTTTACATATATATATATATATATATATATATATATATATATATATATATATATATATTTTAGGGCTTTTCCTGTTGAGTAAAACAAGGTTCTCCCACTACCGAGAGATGCATATTTCCAGAGTTATTACCGTTTAAACCCATGCTTTTTTTTTACATTAGCAGTGCCCTCTAGTGGTCAAATTCCAGTTAGTTATTCTGATAAATTCTAATGGAAAGGAAAGTCAGTGACATACCGTTCTTCACAGAATGTGATAGAAGCTGCTGAGTCACTTCCTGTCAGTTAGAACTATCAGGAAGTAAACACACAGTAAATTCACTTCCTGGTTATTTGAACGGTTCTACATTTTGAATACAACAACTGATAGCGGCGGGAGTGATCTTGTTTTACTCAGCAGGAAAAACTCTATAAGATAAAAGTTTTCATAAAAATGTTTAATGCTCCTTTAAGTAGGTTGATACTGCCAGTAAATATAAGGGCACTTTCACTCAAACTTAATAACAGTGTAAAAATCATTTCCATACTCACACTGATTTGATGCCAGTGAGTGCATACATATGCACAAACTGTTTATAACAATGCCCCTGATCAGGTCACACTGGCATTCCTACTAACATTTCAAATGACCAAAAAGGCACACTGGTTTTTTAGGGGGTGTGTGGCTATTGGACGAGGTATTATCAAAATGTTTTAGGTTATTTTATGACCTATTGACACTTCGTTGTGTTCCTGAAAAATTATTAAAAGCAAAACCAAAGTATTTTATGTACACACACTAATTAATTAACACATTTCCTGAAGTTTTACACTTATATACACACACACCACACAGTGTGATCTCCTAAAAAAGAGGGACATCAGGGTGGGAAAGAGGGGTAGAGGGATTTGGATCTCAGAAAGTGTCTATCTCTCCTAAAGAGGACACTTGGGTGGTATGGATCCCTAATATCTCCTAAAGAGGACACTTGGGAAGTATGGACCCCTAATATCTCCTAAAGAGGGATACTTGGGAGGTACGGACCCCTAATATCTCCTAAAGAGGGACACTTGGGATGTATGGACCCCTAATATCTCCTAAATAGGACACTTAGGAGGTACAGACCCCTAATATCTCCTAAAGAGGGACGCTTGGGAGGAATGGACCCCTAATATCTCCTAAAGAGGGTCACTTGGGAGGTATGTAGTCCTAATATTTCCAAAAGAGGGACACTTGGGAGGTATGGATGCTAGTACTCCTAAAGAGGGACACTTGGGTGGTATGGATCCCTAATATCTCCTAAAAGGGACACTTGGGAGGTATGGTCCCCTAATATCTCCTAAAGAGGGACACTTGGAAGGTATGGTCCCCTAATATCTCGTAAAGAGGGATACTTGGGAGGTATGAACCACTAATATCTCCTAAAGAGGGACACTTAGAAGGTATGGAGCCCTAATATCTCGTAAAGAGGGATACTTGGGAGGTATGGACCCCTAATATCTCCTAAAGAGGGACACTTAGAAGGTATGGAGCCCTAATATCTCGTAAAGAGGGATACTTGGGAGGTATGGACCCCTAATATCTCCTAAAGAGGGACACTTGGGGGGTACAGACCCCTAATATCTCCTAAAGAGGATCACTTGGGAGATATGGACCCTAATATCTCCTAAAGAGGGACACTTGGGAGGTATGCACCCCTAATATCTCCTAAAGAGGGATACTTGGGAGGTATGTACCCCTAATATCTCCTAAAGAGTGACACTTGGGAAGTGTGTACCCCTAATATCTGCTATAGAGGGACACTTGGGAGGTATGTACCCCTAATACCTCCTAAAGAGGAACACTTGGGGGGTATGGACCCCTAATATCTCCTAAAGAGGACACTTGGGAGGTACAGACCTCTAATATCTCCTAAAGAGGGACACTTGGGAAGCACAGATCCCTGGTATCTCCTAAAGAGTGACACTTGGGAAGTACGGATCCCTAATATCTCCTAAAAAGGGACACTTGGGAGGTATGTATCCCTGATATCTCCTAAAGAGGGACACTTGGAAGGTATGGACCCCTAATATCTCCTAAAGAGGGACACTTGGAAGGTATGGACCCCTAATATCTCCTAATGAGGACACTTGGGAGGTACAGACTTCTAATATCTCCTAAAGATGGACACTTGGGAGGTATGGACTCCTAATATCTCCTAAAGAGGGACACTAGGGAGGTATGTACCCCTAATATCTCCTAAAGATGGACACTTGGGAGGTATGTATCCCTAATATCTCCTAAATAGGGACACTTGGGAGGTATGTAACCCTAATATCTCCTAAATAGGGACACTTGGGAGGTATGTAACCCTAATATCTCCTAAAGAGGAACACTTGGGAGGTATGTATCCCTAATATCTCCTAAAAAGGGACACTTGGGAGGTATGTATCCCTAATATCTCCTAAAGAGGGACACTTGGGAGGTATGGACCCCTAATATCTCCTAAAGAGTAACACTCGGTTGGACATACAGAAGCCCTAATATCTACTAAAGAATGACAGAAAGAGATGTCCTGGTTCTCTTCTTTATGTTCAGGCAGTGAAAATTCTAAGTTGCAGCATGTTAACCCCTTAACGACCCATGTTTACCCATGACGGTCCTTGCACGTTATGAGTTACATGACAGCAGCGTGCCTCAGTGCATGCTGCTATCATGCTTTTCGGGATGAAACTGAGCGCTCCGGGACTGGAGGAGCGCAGGGTCACTTTTTTGTTTTGTTTGTGCACTTTGGGTTAAGCCCAGTGTTTGGGGATCTGAGGAATCCTCTCATCCCCTGCTACTATCCAGACGCCAGTTATTATTAATCACTTTTATTTTAGTCATTGAATGTATATATTATGGTGAGCTAGCGCTGTGAGCTTATTAACTTTTTTTCTTTGTTTTCACAAATTCCTCTCGCTCATTCTAGCTGCTTCTCTGTTTAATGTTATTAGCAAATTCACAACTGAATTCTCACATTTTATTTTCCTTAAAGGTCCTTAAAGGGATAGTAATACTTTGTTTTATCTTTATTTTATTTTGCAGGCATTAAAAAAACATGAAGAATGATATAAGTCTTATCTCTCAAACCTTTATGGTTTGAGAGATATTCACAAGCAAAGTTTCCCCTCCCGCCCCTTTTACCTAGTGTAAGCCATCTCTTCTCAGATGTGGAATCCAGTCCATAGACCAGACAGATAACAGCAGGGGACAATCTTCTTCCTATGAGAACAATGAAAGCCCTGCCCCCCTTGACAAGTTTTTCAGGTTTTTCCCTTATCTTAACTGAAGATTGTCCCTCTCTGCAATCTACCTGGGCACCTCCCTTCTGATCTGGCTGAGCAGTGTTACATCAGTAAAAGGGGCGGGAGGGGGATACTTTGTCATTGAATTACTCTTGAACTACAACTCTGACAGAATTGAAATAACACTCTCCAGAGTCCAAATACTATGATGATTAATTAGAGCTGCTTTTATTATGAAACATTACTATCTCTTTAAAGCCATGTGTGTTTGGCTCTCTTATGCTCACAACCCTTGCCATTTTCCATTGTAATTTCAATTGTTATTCCATATGTGGCCTGTAGGGGTGGTAAACTCTGACCTACAAATAGCATGAAAGGGCTCACAGTCCTCATTGGTCAGTAACCACTTTCTGCCATAAGAGTCTCATTTCAAGTAAGTCCCCGTTTTTAATACAACTGTTTGTTTGTCCCTTGTTTTTAATTGAATACATGATGTCAATACGTGTAGTGGTATAACATCTGATTAACCCCTTGTTTATTTTTTAAAACATGTTTTTCATTTAGATAGGGTAAAAAGGTGCATTAGAGTAGGTTCTTGCCAGATCTTAGGTACCTTGGCGAAGTCGGTGAGCTTAACATCTCTTGGCCATTTGATGGACTAAACCCTCATATTTATTAATCAAGTTATTATATATGCACTAGGTAGGGAACACATTTACATTCTGGTATGGAGGAGTTCAGGGTCACTTTTTTGATTCATTTTGAAAGTTCCCAGGTATGTCACTCTCACGCTGCTCCTGACCGCTCCTCCTACCTTCAATTCTATTGGCGGCTGCAGGCTTTATGTACCTGGGTCTACCATCAAGCCTCGCTCGATTTTAAGCGCCAATAGTCTGAGAAAACCTTTGTCGCCGAGTTCCTGTGTTTGCTGATTCCGTGTACCGAACCCTGCTTGAAAACCGACCGAGTCTCTTGTCTTCTACCCCTGGATCTTGACCCAGCCTTGCCTGACCTTGTCTCTGTCTGTCCCTCTGGCTCCTGATTCAATTCCGGCTTGACCTTTGCTATCCAGGACCACGCTTCCCCTTCAGAACTTTCTGCCTCGCAACGAGAGTCCCTCCAGCTGCTGTCAAGGTTTGGTTCCAGTCAACTCAATCCTACACCTCTGGGGCTCTGATTGGTTTGGGTTGCCATCACCGGTTGCTCCGGTGACTGCCCCGGCCAGTCGAGGGTGTAGGAACTCGAATACCCCTTACCTGCTTCCAGTTCTACTGGGCCTCAGGTCCAACCCTGACATCTGGTTGGTTCAGCTTCCATCTTCGAGTAAGGGGATCTGTGGACTCGTAGCCTGCTGACCTCCGGTTCTATCTCAAACCTTTCCACACATCTCGACCTCAAACCAACGGAGTATAGAAGACTCATCGTCCATCGACCTCGAACCATTCTCGAACCTTTTCGATACCCCAAAACCTTTGATTAAGGGGAACTCTGTCTTGTAGTCTGACGACCATACGATACTGTCTCAAACCTCCTCGAATCTCCAAATTCCCTCTGATCCAGTCTCGAACTCTGCAGTACTGTGGACTGGATAATCCTGACTCGTTCTCGAACTATCACCTCGCTTGTACCTTCTCAGAGACTGACAGTCACCCACCCAGCTGAGCTTTTTGTTGATGAATTACCACTAGATATCATATATAAAGACCTAATACCCCTTCTCTGAATATTTCTGATGAAGGAAAGGGCACGTTAGTGGGAAGAGATTGGCGGTCCCACAAAAAAGAATCCTGCTTGACTCCGTGGACATATAATCCAGTTCACATGAACCCCATAGACGCTAGATTTGTCTCTAAAGCTTTCTTTCTCAATGCATTGACAATGTCTCTAGCAGCTAAGGTTTAAAGATTAATTTTGAAGACAAAAAGCACACATAATGGAATTATACTGGCCATTAAGATGTCCTGTCTAGATTAACTCTTTAAGAACCAGGGGTGTGTGCAATGAAGCTTTGCAGACCCCTCTGTTCTTTAAAGGGATAGTAATGTTTCATAATAAAAGCAGCTCTAATTAATCATCATAGTATTTGGACTTTGGAGAGTGTTATTTCAATTTGTCAGAGTTGTAGTTCAAGAGTAATTGAATGATAAAGTATCCCCCTCCCGCCCCTTTTACTGATGTAACACTGCTCAGCCAGAGCAGAAGGGAGGTGCCCAGGTAGACTGCAGAGAGGGACAATCTTCACTTAAGATAAGGGAAAAACCTGAAAAACTTGTCAAGGGGGGCAGGGCTTTCATTGTTCTCATAAGAAGAAGATTGTCCCCTGCTGTTATCTGTCTGGTCTATGGACTGCATTCCACATCTGAGAAGAGATGGCTTACACTAGGTAAAAGGGGCGGGAAGGGGAAACTTTGCTTGTGAATATCTCTCAAACCATAAAAGGTTTGAGAGATAAGACTTATATCGTTCTTCATGTTTTTTTAATGCCTATAAAATAAAATAAAGATAAAATGAAGTATTACTATCCCTTTAAAGGGCTTCTAATAAATGGTTATTTAAACCTTTGCACTCAAAACACAACATTTACTGTTGAAAAACCTGCTAAGTATATCCTTAATCCTGTTTGTAGTGGAGACAGGGAAAAGTAACATAGATGACTATCTGAACACCCCAGCTGTCCAGTCCGTGGCTGTAATAATTCTATTTTTTCCTTGAATCATCAAGAGTAAAACCAGCTGGTCACCAATATCTCGTTAGACAGACAGAGATCATTTGTTATGATAATGAATTTAGGCTCAAGATGTATATGGAGAATTTGGTTTTGGATATATTTTGTAAAATATATATATATATTATTGACAATGCACTAATACATTTGTTGAAAGGTAGATTTTTTAGCTATTTGCATAAAGGAAAATTGAACACCATTTGGAACAAACATGCATTCCCCAAATGCCCACTGATTTAAATGGGATTTGTGGAAGGTACACCACATGGGTAGGAGCCTAGGTGCCCAGAAGACAGGAAGAAGTGATGACACATGCAGGACATACAGTGCAGATGGACGGATGGCTGGATTCACGTTACATGGTTTCATACCTCCCAACATTTCAAATGACAAAAGAGAGACACTTTTGTTTTAGTTGGTATATATGGGGTATATGGCTGTTGCGTGGTCATTACCCAGAATTTTAGGTTATTTCGTAACTTATTGACACCTCTTTGCGTAACTGATTAAATGATTTAGAACAAGACCAAAGCATTTTATTTACACTGACTAATTTAGAAATACATATGCGGAAGTTTACACAAATATTAATGTGAGTTTTATTGCTGTAGAGCAATGTGATACACTTATATACACACCACACAGTCTGATCTCCTAAACACAGGGACACCAGGGTGATACACTTATATACACACCACACAGTCTGATCTCCTACACACAGGGACACCAGGGTGATACACTTATATACATACCACACAGTCTGATCTCCTAAACACAGGGACACCAGGGTGATACACTTATATACACACCACACAGTCTGATCTCCTAAACACAGGGACACCAGGGTGATACACTTATATACACACCACACAGTCTGATCTCCTAAACACAGAGACACCAGGGTGATACACTTCTATATACACCACACAGTCTGATCTCCTAAACACAGGGACCTCAGGGTAATACACTTATATACACACCACACAGTCTGATCTCCTAAACACAGGGACACCAGGGAAATACACTTATATACACACCACACAGTCTGATCTCCTAAACACAGGGACACCAGGGTGATACACTTATATATATACACCGCACAGTCTGATCTCCTAAACACATGGACACCAGGGTGATACACTTCTATATACACACCACACAGTCTGATCTCCTAAACACAGGGACACCAGGGTGATACACTTCTATACACACCGCACAGTCTGATCTCCTAAACACAGGGACACCAGGTGATACACTTCTATACACATCACACAGTCTGATCTCCTAAACACAGGGACACCAGAGTGATACACTTATATACACACTGCACAATCTGATCTCCTAAACACAGGGACACCAGGGTGATACACTTATATACACACCATACAGTCTGATCTCCTAAACACAGAGACAACGGGGTGATACACTTCTATACACACCACACAGTCTGATATCCTAAACACAGGGACACCAGGGTGATACACTTCTATACACACCATACAGTCTGATCTCCTAAACACAGGGACACCAGGGTGATACACTTATATACACACCATACAGTCTGATCTCCTAAACACAGGGACACCAGGTGATACACTTCTATACACATCACACAGTCTGATCTCCTAAACACAGGGACACCAGGGTGATACACTTATATACACACCATACAGTCTGATCTCCTAAACACAGAGACAACGGGGTGAAACACTTCTATACACACCACACAGTCTGATCTCCTAAACACAGGGACACCAGGGTGATACACTTATATAAACACCACGCAATCTGATCTCCTAAACACAGGGGCACCGGGGTGATACACTTATATACACACCACAAAGTCTGATCTCCTAAACACAGGGACACCAGGGTGATACACTTATATACACACCACACAGTCTGATCTCCTAAACACAGATACACCAGGGTGATACACTTCTATACACACCACACAGTCTGATCTCCTAAACACAGGGACACCAGGGTGATACACTTATATACACACCACACAGTCTGATCTCCTAAACACAGATACACCAGGGTGATACACTTCTATACACAGCACACAATCTGATCTCCTAAACACAGGGACACCAGGGTGATACACTTCTATACACACCACACAGTCTGATCTCCTAAACACAGGGACACCAGGGTGATACACTTCTATATACACACCTTACCGTCTGATCTCCTAAACACAGGGACACCAGGGTGATACACTTATATACACACCACACAGTCTGATCTCCTAAACACAGGGACACCAGGGTGATACACTTCTATATACACACCTCACAGTCTGATCTCCTAAACACAGATACACCAGGGTGATACACTTCTATACACAGCACACAATCTGATCTCCTAAACACAGGGACACCAGGGTGATACACTTATATACACACCACACAGTCTGATCTCCTAAACACAGGGACATCAGGGTAATACACTTATATAAACACCACGCAATCTGATCTCCTAAACACAGGGGCACCAGGGTGATACACTTATATACACACCACACAGTCTGATCTCCTAAACACAGATACACCAGGGTGATACACTTATATACACACCACACAGTCTGATCTCCTAAACACAGATACACCAGGGTGATACACTTCTATACACAGCACACAATCTGATCTCCTAAACACAGGGACACCAGGGTGATACACTTATATACACACCACATGATCTGATCTCCTAAACATAGGGACACCAGGGTGATACACTTATATACACACCACTCAGTTTGGTCTCCTAAACACAGATACACCAGGGCGATACACTTATATACACACCACACAGTCTGATCTCCTAAACACAGGGACACCAGGGTGATACACTTATATACACACCACATGATCTGATTGTCACGGTTTTTGAAGACTCTCAGACTTAAGGTTTGGTAAAATAACTTAACTTTATTAAAAGTTAAAGGCAGTCCCCGTAGGGTAAACATACATAACAATACAACAGTAATATAACATATAATAGGTTCTACCGGCCTTGCCTAAATACCGGGCAAGGCAACCCACGTGACAGTTTTAATGACAGGCTCTACCGGCCTTGCCTATACCGGGTAAGGCAACCATGAGATGACATATACCAGTTCTACCGGCCTTACCAATACCGGGCAAGGCAGCCCCCACGGAATGCTGAATGTAGGCTCTACCGGCCCTGCCAATACCGGGTAAGGCAACCTTAAAGATTGTGAATTACAAGGTTCTACCGGCCTTACCAATACCGGGCAGGGCAGCACAAAGGAGTACTGGAGTAGGCTCTACCGGCCCTGCCAATACCGGGTGAGGCAACCTACAGGATCGTGTCGTCAAGGTTCTACCGGCCTCACGAATACCGGGCAGGGCAGCCTGAGCAAGTAGACCAGCTGTCAGGTGACTAAGACAGCATAGAGCAAAAGTATAGAGGTCTTACTCAGCAGGAGTCTATTGCCAGGGATACTCAGACAACTGCAAGGAAGTGGACAGCGACTGACCACAGTACTGGATGTTCAGGAGCAAACCAAAGTCCGCACGTTGGGACTAATGGCAATAGCGCCACCAGGTTTAATGGAGCAAACCAGCGACCGCACGCTGGAACCAACAATGTATATCGCAACCAGGTTAGTGGAGCAAACCAGCATCCGCACGCTGGAGCCAATAATGTGTCTCGCAACCAGTTTAGTGGAGTAAACCAGCGTCCGCACGCTGGGACCAACAATGTATCTCGCAACCAGGTTTAGTGGAGTAAACCAGCATCCGCACGCTGGGACCAACAATGTATATCGCAACCAGGTTTAGTGGAGTAAACCAGCGTCCGCACGCTGGGACCAACAATGTGTATAGCAACCAGGTTTAGTGGAGTAAACTAGCGTCCGCACGCTGGAACCAACAATGTACATCGCAACCAGGTTTAGTGGACTAAACCAGCATCCGCACGCTGGAGCCAATAATGTATCTCGCAACCAGTTTAGTGGAGTAAACCAGCGTCCGCACGCTGGGACCAACAATGTATATCGCAACCAGGTTTAGTGGAGTAAGCCAGCGTCCGCACGCTGGGACCAACAATGTGTATAGCAACCAGGTTTAGTGGAGTAAACCAGCGTCTGCACGCTGGAACCAACAATGTACATCGCAACCAGGTTTAGTGGAGTAAACCAGCATCCGCACGCTGGAGCCAATAATGTATCTCGCAACCAGTTTAGTGGAGTATAGTGGAGTAAACCAGCGTCCGCACGCTGGGACCAACAATGTATATCGCAACCAGGTTTAGTGGAGTAAACCAGCGTCCGCACGCTGGGACCAACAATGTGTATAGCAACCAGGTTTAGTGGAGTAAACCAGCGTCCGCACGCTGGGACCAACAATGTACGTCGCAACCAGGTTTAGTGGAGTAAACCAGCGTCCGCACGCTGGAACCAACAATGTATATCGCAACCAGGTTTAGTGGAGTAAACCAGCGTCCGCATGCTGGAACCAACAATGTACATCGCAACCAGGTTTAATGGAGCAAACCAGCGTCCACACGCTGGAACCAACATTGTACATCGCAACTAGGTTTAGCGGAGCAAACCAGCATCCGCACGCTGGAGCCAATAATGTATCTCGCAACCAGTTTAGTGGAGTAAACCAGCGTCCGCACGCTGGGACCAACAATGTATCTCGCAACCAGGTTTAGTGGAGTAAACCAGGCGCCAAAAGGCATCGGAAGGGACTGATGGCGCAGACGCACAGAAGGCTCTACAGTAGGAAGCCTGCCCGTCAGTCTCTGAGAAACAGGATTACTTCAAAACGTGGTACCTGTGTAAGATAATAGCAGTATTAAAGCTGAATTACCACCCCGCCTAAAGTTGCCCCCAAAGAATTACCCATCTGGGGACCAGCTGCTCAATAGTGTTAGTCGGCAGAATAATTAACTTGTTATGGAGAATTCCTACTGCTCCCGGACAGCCAGGAAACAGCGCAGACATCTTTGCGTAGTGATGTCTGCATGCCTGCACTGTCAGTCCCAGTCCTCTAGGAGGTGTTGCTAGGTACCGGAAGGTACCGGCAGGGACTGACAGCGCAGGAACGCAGACATCACTATGCAACAGGTAGTCGCCAGATGGGTAATTCTTTGGGGGCAACTTTAGGCGGGGTGATAGTTCTGCTTTAAGAAGAATGTCTCCATATGCCTAATTATTGGGTGGCGACTTTTTATAGGGTGTTCGTTCCGCTTTAAAAAGCTCTCTTCAAGTGCAGTATGGTTCATTGTCCTTTGTATTCAATTTGAACAGGTTTAGACATAACATTTTTAACCTTTTGAGAGCCAGGGAGGCATCCAACACATTGCATTCCCCTGGGAACAGACCTGCAGATGAAGCGCGGACTGCATTGTGAGCCCCCCATGGGGGAGCTAAGCATTAAAATCATACCTCCCAAGTGTCCCTCTTTAGGAGGGACAGTCCCTCTTTTAGACCTAAATCCACCTGTCCCTCTTTTTTAGGAGCTCAGATTGTGTGGTGTGTATATAAGTGTATCACACTGCTCTACAGCAATTAAACTCATATTATTGTTTGTTTAAACGTCAGTATTTGTGTTTATAAATTAATCTGTGTAAATAAAATACTTTGGTTTTGTTATAAGTCATTTATTAGGTCACACAAGGAGGTGTCAATAGGTCATGAAATAACCTAACAATTCTCAGTAGTGCCCCACCTACCAGCCACGCCCCCGGCAACACCCCCTAAAACACAAGTGTCCCTCTTTGGCAATTTGAAATGTTGGGAGGTATGTTAAAAGAGAATATGTGGGAAGTGATAGAATTTACCCCTGAGGAAGGAGCCAGGCACTTCTGAACTGCATTGAGAGTTTATAGAACTCCCCGAGAAATCAGAAGGGGAGGCATGTCTGAGCTGGGGGGTGGCAAGAAAATGGGTGTAGTGGGGACAGGAAGTGGGGTAGAGGGTGGTCACAAGGGTAAAGCATAAAAAATTGTACCACTTCCTGTTTGATCAGAGATCGGGTAAAGAAGACAGAGAAATACACAGCGGCCCTCCCGCCCTCCCCAATTTTCTTTACAGGGGTCGGTTTGGTTGGGGGAGTGTTTTATTGTCACTGTTTCTCAAGGTGTGGCTTGTTTTCTTGTTGTTTATGTCACAGCTTTGTGGGCGCTTTGGGCCCTTGCCAATGGGTAGAAGGTCATTAAATTGGATATGATACATGAGGATGGTAGGCCAGCGGCCTAGGGGTAATGACACCCGGACTGTGTCGCGGGTTTAGACGCCGGCCTCATTGAGCTGCAGTGACCATCAAATGAGGCTCGGTAAGGTGAGACAATTTTGGGATTTGAGTCTACGTCTCAATATGGATGATAGGCAGGTGTTGGCCTATCAAAATTGGTTATTGGCAAGGGCTTAAAGTTTATAAGGGAAAGTTAAGTTACAAAATGGTTAACTGTATTACTAAATAAAGCTGTGGCCTGAGTAAACCCATATTTAGTTGTCTGTGTTTTTCTTGAACCAATACCCCATGCAGAAGACATGTAATTACATTAACTTTACGATGAAAGGTAGCATACCCACTATCAAGGTATGCTAACAGTAGCCATCGCAAGACTGATGGAAAAATATCATTTGAACACGCTGACGTGACACGGCCGACGCTGGGCTAGGGCGGATGGTTCAGTGGGGACAAGGCACAGAAGATAAGGTAACTTCTTTACATTAGAACAGAAAAACAGACCTGCACGCCTCCATACACATTATCCAAGAATGCACCCTATATTGAGTGAATATTACACCGCTATATTAATTAATATAAGGTTTTCATTGCATAGTTTTGGTCACGGTATCAAGTGACTCCCTGTCTAAAACTAAAAGCATTAAACACACAATTTCTAAAAGCTTTGTGAAGATACTTACCTGCTTTCAAAATAGTAGTGGCCTGCAGTGTATGTATAGAAGCCTAAGACTGATAGTGTTTTGGTCCTCTTCGACTTCCAGCCACAAACTGCAGGTCACTCCTGTTTTGAAAGCAGGTGAGTTCCTTCAACTCCCCCCCCCCCCCAGAAAAATGTTTGTGGATGCCCATGGTCCAGTAGGTTCTGTGAATATTTTTTTGTAGTAGGGAGACAAACATCTTTTGCACCAGTGCCTTCTGGGCTGAATGATTGTATGTAGTAAACTGTTAGAAACAGCGCCATCTGGTTTCCAGACAGTTCAGCTGGTGTTCAGACAGATATTCTGTTGTATTCTATGGAAAAATATGCAGCAGACCTTAGAATGTGATGTAACACCTGCACTATTTTGTAATGGATTGACTTGTAATACATTTTGATTAAAGCAGGCATTAGTAATGGGAGTTGCCTCTTTGTACTCATCTGGACAAACAATAAAGTGGGTCGTGGAGGATGTTATTTCAATATTGTCAGAGTTGTAGTTCAAGAGTAATTGAATGATAAAGTATCCCCTCCTGCCCCTTTTACCTAGTATAAGCCACTTCCCCTCAGATGTGGAATCTGGTCTCTTGACCGGACAGATCACAGCAAGGGACAATCTTCTTACTGTGATCATAAGGAAAACCCCGCCCCCTTGACAGATTTTTCCTTATGCTCCCTGAAAATTGTCCCTCTCTATGATCCATCCAGACAGTCTTGCTGCTCTGAGGTGAGCAGTGTTACATCAGTAAAAGGGGTGAGAGGGGGTTACATTATCATTCAATTACTCTTGAACTACAACTCAAAATTGAAATACCACTTTCCATGGCCCAAATACTATGAAGATTAATCAAAGCTGCTTTAAATGTGAAACACTACTATCCCTTTAAAAGCTTGAAATAGTTGCTGCTGATGGTGATTGACGGCTCATATTCCCTCGAAATCATTCTGTTTATCAAGAATCCATGGCCAATAATACCAGCAGTTTTTCCCAGTGGAATCGGCCACTAAAGTTCTAATATCAAATAAGATTTATTTGTCGCAAAATCACCCCCTACCAAGTAAAATTCTGTCTGTCATTTTCTATTCATAGATCTGTTGCAGAAAAGGCAGAAAGGTCAGTAATCATATTAATAAGCATGTAGATGACATTAAAGACGACTCAGCAGCGTTTGTGAACATCAATGCTTACAAACCCCTCCAGGTAGTCTATAAATGGGTTAACCTTTTATTTAAGGCATGATAAGAAGGGTTCTGTTCTTTCACCCTTTGGGAAATGAGATGTAAACTCTGCCCCCAGCTTTCAAATCAATTATTCATTGGCGACACATGTCTCCCTGGAGAGATTTCGCTTTCTCTTTGTTTTCAAACCAGCTCTTTTGCTAATGAACTGGGGAAGAGGGTTGAATAGGCAGCCAAGGACGTTGGCACGGGAGGGGGCCATTCACTGGATGGTGAACCTGAACTAGGCTGACCAGACCTTCCCTTTAACCGGGGACACATAGGAAATAGGCATTGAAATCAAAGCAGCCCTGCAGTATGTATTTTTTATTTGTGTCCCCGGTTAAAGGGGAGGTCTGGTCACCCTAACCTGAATGAACTCCATTGAAGAGCTAATTTATCTAAATACAATCTGCGCCTGTGTACACCTCACACCTTCTTTCTATGAGAACCTCTAAAAACCACTCACCGGCCATTAACATCTTGTAAACAAGAGGTCTTCAGCTTGATTTTATTGGAGGAATACACAAAACATCCAAGAGGCTCTCATAGGTATAATAAACGTTCATCCTACCTCCCAACATTTCAAATTGCCAAAGAGGAACAACTGTGTTTTGGGGTGTGTGGCCGGTGCATTAACAAGAATTTTTAGGCCATTTCATGACCTATTGACACCTCCTTGTGTAACCTAATAAATGACTTATAACAAGACCAAAGTATTTTATTTAACCCCTTAACGACCAGCGGTCGCGGGGTGAGTGGTCCTTTAAGGAACAGATAGAGAAATTCGGCGTGCCGCCCCACATGACTGATCACGTGGGGCGGCACGCCGAACTGAGGGACTGAAAGAGATCGCTCCGGTCTTGGATCGATCAAATTCAGTCCCCGGTATTACTCACCGCGCTCCTGCAGGAGCGCGGTGAGTAAGAGTACGTGACGTACCAGGACCGTCACTGGTCCTTAAGTGCCGGACCAGCTTGACGGTCCGGGTACGTCACCGGACTCTAAGAGGTTAAGAACACTAATTTATAAACACACATACTGACGTTTAAAGAAACAATAATGTGAGTTTTATTACTGTGGAACAATGTGATACACTTATATACACACCACACAATCTGATTTCCTAAAAAGAGGGACATCAGGGTGGGAAAGAGGGACAGTGGGATTTGGGTCTAAAAGAGGGACTGTCCCTCCTAAAGAGGGACACTTGGGAGGTATAGTTCATGGAAATTTATTTAACCAATTGCGTGCCAGAGGAGGTACACAACGTATTACCCTGTAATGCATAGTATACCCCTCTGACATGCAAAGGCTTAAAGGGGACATCACATGAGAAAAATGTTTGTTTATGGGCTTCAATCACTACAACTAGATTAGCATTTTTTAAAATTTTATTTTACTTGTCTATTATCGAAGATCTGAAGAGTTAAAATCGTGCACTTCCACGTTCTGCTGCACCCTGTGTGTGTGGCGCAATGCTTGTAAGTTCAGTAGCATGGCAACCGGAGCTTGCTGTAACGATAGCCGACATTAATGCCACTACGAAGGGAATCGTGAACCCGCTCCCTGGGGCTGCTGCATACAATACAATATAAGCATACAATATAAGCAGAATAAGCGGCTGCTTGGACCTCCACTTGGTAAGAGGGCCCCACTGAGCTTACACAGTACCGCCTTCTCATGTGAACAAGATCAGATGGCAATGTCTAATTAGATTGTAAGCTCCTTGGGGCAGGGTCACTTTCCCAGTCTATTATGCCCTTGCTGCACTTTCCCCCACAAATAATGACATGATCGTACTTAAAGGGATAGTAATGTTTCACAAAAACAGCAGCTCCAATTAATCTTCATAGTATTTGGTCCATGGAGAGTGTTATTTCACTACTGTCAGAGTTGTAGTTCAAGATTAATTGAATTATAAAGTATTCCCCCTCCCGTCCCTCTTGCCTAGTATAGCACTACTCACCTCAGATGTGGAATCTGGTTGCTTGACCAGACAGATAACAGCAGGGGACAATCTTCTTCCTATGAGAACAATGAAAACCCTGCCCCTCTTGACAAGCTTTTCAGGTTTTCCCTTATCTTAATTGAAGATTGTCCCTCTCTGCAGTCTACCTTGGCACCTCCCTTCTGCTCTGGCTGAGCAGTGTTACATCAGTAAAAGGGGCGGGAGGGGGACACTTTGTCATTGAATTACTCTTGAACTACAACTCTGACAGAACTGATATAACACTCTCCAAAGTCCAAATACTATGATGATTAATTAGAGCTGCTTTTATTATGAAACATTACCATCCCTTTAAACTTAATGCTCTTAACCTAGTTCTGTATTTTTGTATTGTATTATTTCAACTTCTGTTAAGCGATGTGTACATGTATGGCACTATATAAATAAAGATTCATACATACATGTCTTATTAGAAACACTTACTCGGTAATAATTGGGGGCCCCATGTTAATTTTTTAACTTAGGGCTCCCAAAAACATAGAGTGGCCCTTGGGATATTTTACTGCCCAGTACACAGATAATATTCGGACTAGCTGTTCCCCAGATGGTACTCCTCAAAGAAAGACAATAAGAACAAAGAAGACAAGGGGTGCTTACAAGTATATATATAAGCACATAGAATAATACAGCCGCGATTGTAATGGAAGCTAGAAGGGACCGCATCTCCTTCCGCCATCGTTCCTGGGTTTCTCCCTCTTGAGGCCAGACTGGCGTCATTGGATGCACTGGTCAAGCAAATGGCCGGACTGATTGAACACTGTGATGTCGCAACCTCAGTGTCGAAGTCAACAAAGTGGTAGCAGCGTCGACTTTGTGTCGGAGTTGGAGGACAGCCAGATGAACAGGGAAAGAGTCGAAGGGACACACCGCCAGAGCTGGGTCGCAAACTGGTACCATGGGCCGTAGAGAGTGAGGCCTCTACTTCCGGTTGAACAGATAACAGGAAAATCTAGCAGGAACCGAGGAAGGTTGAATGGATTCAACCTGACTGTAGTTCGCAGTCGCAGGAAGCTGACAGCAGGCGGTCGACGTTTCAGGATACTTGGCGCAGATGGGTATCAGAGTGGACCCTTTAGACCATAAGCGATACAAAACTCCAGGACTCCTTGTTCACTCAGAATAAGACTAACTTTATTGTACAAAACCACAAATATTTATGCAGAACAACTACATTGAAATTGACCAACCAGATACAATAGGATGAGGGGCAGGGATAATAAAACCCAAACATAAGACATGAAACCAGCAGCAAATGGTAAGGGCTGACACAATGGGAGCATTCACAGAGGTAATCAAATCACAACATATAATACAAAGGACTGACAACAGAGTTTCTGGTTATACAATAGGTGGCTCCCAGACTGAGGGGCGTGAATGAATTAACACACAGGAGGGGGTCTCAGTACAGTTCACAATACACTGGCTTGAGTGGCTAGAATATACATTGAAAGTAAGTTTAGCTCAACTCAAATAATTAACCCTTATTGCCCATTTCCTTGGAAGCAAACCAGCAGTCCACGGTTGTCAGTCTCTTTGGGCCCAGAAATGTCCACAGTCTCTAGGGTTGTTGGGATAACGGTTCCAGGCTCAGACAAGGGCTCCAGTATCGGACTATGATTTATTACAGCGATAATTAACAAAACTCACCAGTTTGAGGGTCTTCAACTAGTATTTCTCAACCTGCCGCTGTACATTTACTCCAATATGCACCCCAACTTCCTTCCAAAGCAATTGATCAGCCCAGATGTATAAAAACCATATGTAATTTATTAAAGTCCATGCATCCTTCCAAAGCAATGATCATCCCAGATTTTTAAAAAGATATGTAATTTATGAAAAACCAAACATCCTTCCAAAGTAACGATCAGCCCAGATGTATAAAAACATATGTAATTTATTAAAAATAATAAAAGGTAGAAGAAATTTACAAGATCTTAAACACACCAGCGTATTTGAGGATCTCCTTCACACCGAGCGGAAAGGATCCTGAAACGCATTGGTATGTTTGTAAAATTTTTTACTTTTATTGTTTTTAATAAATTGCATTTGGTTTTATATATCTGGGCTGATCATTGCTTTGGAAGGACATATGGGTAAATAGCAAAGTACCTGTACAAGGGCATACTGCCCAAGTGTCCCTCTTTTGGAAACAAATCCCTCTGTCCCTCTTTCCCACCCAGGTGTCCCTCTTTTTAGGAGATCAGACTGTGTTGTATGTATATGAGTGTGTTAAATTGCTCACCAGCAATACAACTCACATTAATGTTTGTATATACTTAAGTACATGTTTAGTCTGTGTGATTAAAAGGCTTTGGTCTTGTTCCAAAGCATTGTCGGTACCTTGTTGGGTTGCGGCGCTGAGCTGGACGGTTGCCGCATTCCCTGCTGGCCTCTTCCTCCCTTCTGAGCAGGCGCCAACGTCGGGGCGCACAGGAGACAACGAAGAGACAATAGCATACAGTGGCGCCTACTCATGACGTCACCAGGGCTATATAGGATGCGCTCTCCTCATCTTCAGTGCTCAGTTGTTCTGCAGTCATCCGTGTAAGTCAGTGCTTGTCCTTCTTACTTCCTGAAATCGGCTTTCCATTTCACTGCTCTCCTTGTTGCCTGCCCTGACCTGTGCGTTCCACGACCATGAGCTTCTCAACCAACTCCTAACCCTTCCTTCTTGGATCTCCCGGTTCCTGAACTCAGCCTGCCACTGGACTACTCTCCTTGCTGCCTGCCTTGACCTTTGCCTCCCTCGACCACGAGCTTCTTTCCTTTCCTGACCAGCAGCTCTTCTCTTCAGTCCTGTGGTATTGTGCTACTTTTTTTTACCTACATACATGTATATCTTCTTTACTTTTTATGTGTTCTATTTATATATATATAACTTCCCCAAAGACTGGCACTCACTGGACTTATCAAAAATATATTTATTCAAAAGTTTGACGTTTCGGTCCTTCACGAACCTTTATCAAGAACAAAATGACATAAAATATAAAACTGAGACTTTACATACCTTCACCCATGCGGTCATGCCCTCGTGTCAAACAGTTGTGACGTGTGCTGCGGGGCAGTCATGTGCAGTAGAGACTGCCCGCGCCGCGGCTGATACAGAGCTGGACGCTCTGCAGCACGCACAGCAGTCTCTACTGAGCATGACTGTGGCGTTACACACATTTTAGCAAATTATTATATAGGATATATACAGTGCTTTTTCTCTATTTATATATATATCTGTTGACCTCAGTAGTTAGTATTCTAGGTCTGTACTTTTTCCTAGCTAGTTGGGGTTTTTTTAGTTTAGTTAGGGCTTTCCTTGTCCTGCCTTTTAGGTTCCCTAGTTTCTTTTGTCTAGGCTAGACTAGGCTAACAAGCATTTATTCAGTTACAGAAGAGGCGTCAGTAGGTCATGAAATAACCTAAAATTACTCGTTAATGCCCCCACCCACCAGCCATGCCCCCAGCAACACCACCTAAAACACAAGTGTCCCTCTTTGGTCACTTGAAATGTTGGGAGGTATGCAAGGGCAGGTTAACTCCTGTTGTGAAATTCTTGTTGAGGTCCCGCCAACCAGTGGATCATACCTTGTGTGCACCATTACATGTGGAAGCCACACAACACAGAGGAATGCCCAAGTCAATAAGTTCAATTGAACCCTTTGAGTGACAGAGGGGTATCCAACGCATTACAAAGCCCCGCAGGCTGTCAATCTTCACTTCTTCCCCTTCCCAGTAGTTCCCGTTGCCACATCTTCCTCTGATGGAGGAATACGGTATGTGAACTGGCGTGCTGTCATTGGCAAGTGAACACGCTGCGTCACATACTGGATTCCTCTGTCAGAGAAAGAGGTGGCAATGGGGAGCTACTGGGGAGGGGAAAACGTGAAGATTGACACTCTGCGGGGCAAAGCCTGTCCTGAAGTGACGTCACGCAATTAGATTTTAAACGTCATATCTCCGTTAATGCAGCATTTAAAAAAAAAAAAAAAAAGAAAACCGGTTTGAACATTTATTGGCCAGGATGATTAAAATAAGAAGGACTTTCCAGGAGGCGATTGTTTCCCTTTAGAAGGAAACGGAAAGCATTTTATAAGTTTCCTCTTGTTACCTTGAATTGTGTTTCACTACTGACACGTCTTTCTCCTCTTCTGTCTAGGGAGCGACTGATGCCAGTGACATCTCAAAAAACTGAAACATTTCTTGATTTTGACAGCCATATTGGCAAAGTTGGCTTAAAGGGATAGTAATACTTTATTATTACTATCCCCCATATTGTAGGTATTTGTAAAATAATTTAATAGCCTGCAGGTTCATCTCTCAAACCTTTATGGTTTGAGAGATAACCGAAAGCAAAGTTCCCCCCTCCCTCCCCCTTCCCTGACTGCAGGGAAAGTCTGTTGTACGACAGGCTTGCGGCTCTGCAGCTGAGCCGAGATCCCCTTAGTGAAGAAGAATTATTTCACTGCAATGGTCTTCTACATGTGCTTGGTTTGTGCTTGGTTTGTGCTTGGTTTGCAAGCACATGTAGAAGACCATTTCAGTGAAATAATTATTTGTCACTAACGCGATCACGACTCAGCTGCAGAGCCACTTGATGAATGTCAGACCGGATATCCATGCAGTCAGTACAACGCTGACTTCAGGGAAGAGGGAGGGGGGAACTTTGCCTTTGGTTATCTCTCAAACCATAAAGGTTTGAGAGATGAACCTGGGGGCTATTAAATTATTTTACAAATATGTACAATATGGGGGATAGTAATAATAAAGGTTTTAGTCTCAGCAGTGAGTGTAAATTCCCTGTCACCTGGCAGTGTCACCAAACTTGGCTGAGCTGGTTAATAAGGTGTTGTGGTCCTCTCTGAAAGCAGGAAAATGCTCCTTTTACTAACAGGGTAAATGTAACATTGTAATATGTGGCTCTTAAAGTGAAAGTGATGTTTCTTTAAAATTCATTTTCACGAGCCTTCTGTATATTAAAAGTAACAGATTGCAGTATGTCTAAGACCTTACTTATGTGTAGATCAACAGTTATTAAAGGGGATCTTTCACTCCTACAAAAGTTAGGCTTATTAGGTAGAGTATATATCGATAATGTTGAAAACATTATTTAATTTAAAAAAAAAATGCTATTTGGGTTAAAATTATTGCTTACAGAGTACCCTGCACCCTACTTCTTCATACACTGTTCTTGCTGCAGTTTGCCGCTCTGCCTCTGCTCCGTTCCCACTACCCAGCCTCCTCTAATGACAGAGGCTTTCTATCTGTAAGCTGGAGCGGTCTCATTGGCTAGATATCGATCTCTGCCAATGAGATCGCTCCAGCTTACAGACAGAAGCCTCCGTCATCAGAGGAGGCTGAGTAGTGGGAAGGGAGCAGAGGCAGTGCTGCAAACTGCGGCAAGAGCAGTGTATGCGAAAGTAGGGTGCAGTGAACTCTATAAGCAATAATTTAAAAAGAAATTATTATTAAAAATAGCATTTTTAAAAAAAATTAAATATCGTTTTCAACATTATTGATATATACTCTACCTAATAAGCCTAACTTTTGTAGGGGTGAGAGACCCCCTTTAAGCGATAAAGATCCCCCTCCTGTCCCTTTTGTTCATGTCACTCAGAAGATGCAGTCTGGTAAGGACGGCTGCTGTGAGGGACAAACTTCAGTAAGCAAAGGGAAATACTGCCTTCCTCCATCAAGTGGAGCAGGATTTCCCTTATACTTATTGAAGTTTGTCTCTAGCTGCAGCCGTCTGGTCCAACGACCAGATTTTAGATTTCATGGGAGGCGGCCAGAAAGGGGCAGGCGGGGGATCTTTATTGCTTCATAACTTTTGAACTACAAACAAATAAGGTCTTACACATAGCGCAATATGTTCCTTTTAATATACAGAAGACTCGGAGAAAGACTTTTAAAGAGACATTACTATCCCTTTAATTAGTGTAGCCCCTTAAAGACTAGAGGTCCTTAAAGGGTTAATAAAATTATTTTCTTAGGATTTTATCCTTTGCGCAATACTCAGGTATATTTATATAGTTTATTTTTGTATTTGAGCTCTGCTATGGTCTGTAGCTGTGTATCTGAACAGTGAAATTTCTTAATATTGAGAGGGTTTTATGTCCCTACAGAATCATGGATGGGATTCTCTTTCTGTGGCTAATTCACTCAGTTTGATAAAGTCTCATGTTTATTGTGTGGAGGTGAAACATTAATTCAGACCAAAAATGGTGCTTGGCAAATATAGGCAACTGCAGATTCAATGTAAAAAATATATAATTGTATTCTTGACTGGTGTATGATGGATTCCTACCTAGGTAAGTGCTTCTGTTACACACAGTAATTATATAGATACACCTGACTGCTGTATGATGGACTCCTACCTAGGTAAGTGCTTCTGTTACATACAGTAATTATATAGATACACCTGACTGCTGTATGATGGACTCCTACCTAGGTAAGTGCTTCTGTTACATACAGTAATTATATAGATACACCTGACTGCTGTATGATGGACTCCTACTTAGGTAAGCGCTTCTGTTACACACAGTAATTATATATATACACCTGACTGCTGTATGATGGACTCCTACCTAGGTAAGTGCTTCTGTTACACACAGTAATTATATAGATACACCTGACTGCTGTACGATGGACTCCTACCAAGGTAAGTGCTTCTGTTACACACAGTAATTATACAGATACATCTGACTGCTGTATGATGGACTCCTACCTAGGTAAGTACTTCTGTTACACACAGTAATTATATAGATACACCTGACTGCTGTACGATGGACTCCTACCTAGGTAAGTGTTTCTGTTACACACAGTAATTATATAGATATGTCTGACTGCTGTGTGATGGACTCCTACCTAGGTAAGTGCTTCTGTTACACACAGTAATTATACAGATACATCTGACTGCTGTATGATGGACTCCTACCTAGGTAAGTACTTCTGTTACACACAGTAATTATATAGATACACCTGACTGCTGTACGATGGTCTCCTACCTAGGTAAGTGCTTCTGTTACACACAGTAATTATACAGATACACCTGACTGCTGTATGATGGACTCCTACCTAGGTAAGCGCTTCTGTTACACACAGTAATTATACAGATACACATGACTGCTGTATGATGGACTCCTACCTAGGTAAGTCCTTCTGTTACACACAGTGATTATATAGATACACCTGACTTCTGTATGATGGACTCCTACCTAGGTAAGTGTTTCTGTTACACACAGTAATTATATAGATACACCTGACTGCTGTATGATGGACTCCTACCTTGGTAAGTACTTCTGTTACACACAGTAATTATATAGATACGCCTGACTGCTGTATGATGGACTCCTGCCTAGGTAAGTCCTTTTGTTACACACAGTAATTATATAGATACACCTGACTGCTGTATGATGGACTCCTACCTAGGTAAGTGCTTCTGTTACACACAGTAATTATATAGATACACCTGACTGCTGTATGATGAGTCCTATCTAGGTAAGTACTTCTGTTACACACAGTAATTATATAGATACGCCTGACTGCTGTATGATGGACTCCTATCTAGGTAAGTGCTTCTGTCACACACAGTAATTATATAGATACACTGAGTATGATGGACTCCTACCTAGGTAAGTGCTTCTGTCACACACAGTAATTATATAGATACACCTGACTGCTGTATGATGAGTCCTACCTAGGTAAGTGCTTCTGTTACACACAGTAATTATATAGATATACACCTGACTGCTGTATGATGGACTCCTATCTAGGTAAGTGCTTCTGTCACACACAGTAATTATATAGATACACTGAGTATGATGGACTCCTACCTAGGTAAGTGCTTCTGTCACACACAGTAATTATATAGATACACCTGACTGCTGTATGATGAGTCCTACCTAGGTAAGTGCTTCTGTTACACACAGTAATTATATAGATATACACCTGACTCTGTATGATGGACTCCTATCTAGGTAAGTGCTTCTGTCACACACAGTAATTATATAGATATACCTGACTGCCGTATGATTGACTCCTACCTAGGTAAGTGCTTCTGTTACACACAGTAATTATATAGATATACACCTGACTGCTGTATGATGGACTCCTACCTAGGTAAGTGCTTCTGTTACACACAGTAATTATATAGATACACCTGACTGCTGTATAATGTACTCCTACCTAGGTAAGTGCTTCTGTTACACACAGTAATTATATAGATATACCTGACTGCCGTATGATTGACTCCTGCCTAGGTAAGTGCTTCTGTTACACACAGTAATTTTATGGCAGAACAGAGGCTCATATTATGCATTTATCTCTCTCCACTGCTTCCCTTCAGCAGCAAAGGAGGCTTTATTTTCAATACAAAGCAAAAAACTTTCTGTAACCATAGCAACCCCTTTCCACCAATCACATCAGCTCTTCAGGTATAACAGGTGTAGTAATCTCCCATAGCCCCCTCTTTCTTTGCTGCTTCCTGGGAGATAAGTATACCTTAACTTTCTCTAATAAAGTGTCAGTTACTTGTGAATTTATGGTGTTCTAAGTAACCTGTTATTATTCTATTAACCCTTTGCCAACCGTTCCTTATTTTGTTATATCTTATGAACTTCTGTGGATATTTTGTTGGTAGGTTTCTATCCTGACTCTGTCAGAATAGAACTGACCGTGATATTCTTAACTCTTTGGGTTTCCACCTTTCCTTTCATTTTCCCCTTCTCCCTTTATGCGCGTTACTTCTATTGCCAGAATTCACCTTTGTATTCGGCCGTTCACTGCCTTTTTCTCTTCTCGTCAGTTTCTCTCAGCACGGCCGCTTACTTCCGGGTTGGCAGCCGCGCATGCGCGAAGTTTAGTCAGAAGGTGGCTTTCTCTCACAGCGGTCGCCTTTCACTCCGTTCTGACAGACCAACGATTTCTTTCTCTCAAAACTTGTTTTTGAAGTTGGCAAGTGCTCTTATATATATATTTCACCTAAATTCTGTACAAATACTTATTTTTACATAATGTCTTCCTCAGAAGGTGAGGGTTCTGGCTTTGAAGGACCCTCTTTTCAATCTGCCCAATCTTTTAAAGAGCCAGACCTCTCTCCTACATTAGGAGATATTCAAACTGTGGGAACCCCTAAAATTTTTCCTGAACCTGCTCAGTTCGCTAAATTTGTTGAAAAGTCTATGCACTCAGCCCTTCAGAAGTTATCCTCTTCTTTGGCAGAGTCATTTGCTTTGGCTCTTAAAGGGACAGGACCTCCTGAATTAACTAATAAAGAGTCTAATAATTCTAATTCTATGTTTAAAAAACAGAGTCATAATCTTGAAAATTCTCAAGAAAATAAAACTAAAAGTGGCCGTAAACATACCAGCAAACGTAATAATATTAATACTGATGATCCTTTAGAGGATAAATTGAGTTTACATTCAGATGCTGGCACTTCTGATCAATGTGGCTTAGTTCCACATACCAGATCCTCCCCCTCAGAGGATACCAATGGGGGTGAACAGAACCTGAGGAGGTTACCACCTAATAAAAAGAACCTGCGGAGGTTACAACCCGATTCTTATTATTCTTCCTCTACTGAGGAATCTTCTGATGAAGATTGGGCTCCATCCTATGAGGATGAAGATGACTCTGATGTTTCTCCGCCCAAGAAACGTAAATCTCAAAATACAGACTCTACCAATACTCCTTCTATATCTTCTACCCCTTTAATCCTTGATCCTAAAGGTGATCCCATGTTTGACCCCGAGGGTATTAAACATCCTCGTTCCTCGGACTGGACCCCTAGACCTCACGTAGCCCAATATCTTGAAACATGGATCCGCAAACCAATAAGTAGGTCTACTAGATCTAAATTACGGGCTGAGTGTCCCCGGCCACTGATTGCAAATAAGGTGTGTGAAACACCTGAACTAGACCCAAAAATGGTTCAATTTATTTCTAAATCGGGAAAGGATCCCCGAAGGGGGGTGGATCAAGCCCTTAAGTCCTGTCAGGACAAACTTCTAGATTCTTTGGGACCCCTAACCAAAATTTTTGAGCTTTCTGAGGAAGCTCTACAATCAAAAACTCCTGTTAACGTTCAAGTCCTTAGGGGATGGATCCAAAGGGCCATCTGTATGATTGGCAACGCCAATTCGGCAATTGCCTCTGAAAGACGAAGGGCGCTCTTATTACGTATTGACCCCAAACTCGCCCAGATGGCGAATGCAGAGCCTGGCCCTTCAGCTAAAGGTCAATTATTTGGGGATACCTTTATCAAGGATTTAGGTAAATTTGTGGCATCCTTCACGGCCCTAGATAAGGCACAGTCCTCTTTACGGAAAGTATTCCAACCTAATATTTTTGATAAAGCCGGGAGAGGCAAGGGCCGCTCTTCCGGCAGGGCTCGCCAACGCCAACAACAACATTATCAGGCCCCTTCACTTTCCTCATACCGAGGACAAAATCCTCCACCTGCGAGAAGCCAGGGACCTTTCTTCCCATCCCGTGGCAGACCTTGGAGAGCAAGGTCGGGAAGAGGTTTCCCACGCGGACGTCCTTTCTCGGGTAAGTATGTGTCCTCAAACCCTTTCTTCCCAGCTGCAGGTGGGAGGCAGGTTAGCTCATTTTTTCCACCATTGGTGCACTCTGACAGCAGATCCTTGGATCCTTCAGACTGTCCAGGGATTTCAGATAGAATTCTTCTGTCTCCCGAATCAACCGACATTACCTATTCCTCTTCGACTATCCAAGGCAGATGCAGCTCTAGTGGACGACGAGATCACCACGTTATGGGAAAAACGGGCGATCAGACGCGCTTACGATACTCTCGACGGTTTTGTAAGCAATATTTTTCTGGTTCGAAAAAAGGATTCGGGTCTTCGCCCGATCATAAATCTACGTTCCCTCAACGAAAGTGTCCTATATCGCCACTTCAAAATGGAGGGCATTCACCTTCTTCGAGATCTTCTTCTTCCATCAGATTGGATGGTGAAGATAGATCTCCAAGATGCATATCTAACAGTTCCTATGGATCCATCGTCTCAAATTTACCTTCGCTTTCTTTGGCGTAACAAAATGTGGCAATTCACTTGCCTTCCTTTTGGGTTGTCGTCTGCACCTTGGTGCTTCACGAAACTCATGAAGCCAGTCGTCGCTTATTTGCGCAGCCGGGGTTTCCGATTAATCATCTACCTGGACGACATCTTAATAATGTCCCAAGATCGCAAAGTTTTACTCCATCAAACAGACTTTGCAATTCGATTTCTCTCCGATCTGGGTTTTCTAATCAACTGGAAAAAGTCTCAGTTGATCCCTTCCCAACGTCTGGAGTTTCTAGGCTTCATAGTGAATTCCAAGGAGTCCTCTTTAAGTCTCCCGAAATCAAAAATAAAGTCTATTCGCAAGGAAATTCGTTACATTCTGCGACAAAATCGGATTTCCCTTCGCCTTCTTGCTCGGGTGGTCGGCCTCCTAGCCGCTTCCATTCAGGCGATATTTACGGGGCCTCTTCATTACCGTGCCCTGCAACGCCTCAAGACACGTCATCTCAGACGAGGTTTAGGTTACACCGACGTTATCGCCCTTTCTTCCGACGCTCGAGAAGAGCTAATCTGGTGGCTCAAACATCTCGACGCCTGGAATGGCAGGGCCATTTTTGGAGTTATTCCAGACCTAGTCATAGAATCAGACGCCAGCCTTTTAGGTTGGGGCGCTCGTTTAGGAGACGTATCCACAGGCGGCAAGTGGTCCTCGACGGAAACTTCTCTTCACATCAACTGCCTCGAACTTCTTGCAGGGTCTTTCGCTCTGAAGAGTCTAGTCAAGGATCGAGTGCATTGCTGCGTACTACTGAAGATGGACAACATCTCAGCAGTACAATACATAAACAAACTAGGTGGAACGAAATCCAAACCCTTGGCAGACTTGGCCAAGGATTTTTGGCATTTTTGTCTGGACCGGGATATCACAGTAGTGGCGGAACACTTACCTGGTCTTTCCAACGCTGTAGCAGATTGGAATTCAAGATATTTGACCGATCACAGGGATTGGAAACTTCATCCCAACATCTTCAAGTCTTTAGACCGAGTCTGGGGTCCTTTTGGCATAGACCTCTTCGCTTCTCGACTGAATCGTCAAATTCCCAAATTTTTCAGCTGGCGTCCAGATCCAGAGGCTTTAGCGACGGACGCTTTCCTGCAATCTTGGACTCCGGAGTTGAATTATGCGTTCCCTCCTTTCGCGATGATTCCTCGAACTCTTCTGATGATTCGCCAACAAAAGGCCTCGGTGATAGTAGTGACCCCCTTTTGGCCAACACAACCCTGGTTTCCATCTCTCCTGGAACTTTCGACGGATCTTCCCCGCCTCATCCCTACATTTCCTCTTCTACTAACCGATCCTGCCAGCAATCCTCACGAGCTCTTGATGTCAGGGGAATTACATCTCATTGCATGGTCCCTATCCGGAGTTCCTCAAGTGACCATGGATTTTCAGAATCGGCTCAAGCTCTTTTGGCAGAATCTTGGGCCCCAGGAACACGGGCTATGTATAGATCAGCCTGGTCTGCCTGGAATCGTTGGTGCGTGGAACGGGATTTGGATCCCGTTTCAACATCTCCAATAAATGTGGTAAATTTTCTTTCTGTACTTTTTGATTCGGGAAAAGCTTATCGTACAATTAATTCATATCGATCCGCAATTTCTGCAGGTCACAATCCGGTACATGGTGTTCCAGTTGGACAATCTGCGGTGGTTTGCCGCCTCATGAGAGGGATTCGTTTTTCGAGACCCCCTCAATCTCGATATTTATCCCTTTGGAACGTCAATGACGTATTACATCTCCTAGAGATGTGGCCTACCAATAATCTCTTGTCCTTAAAACAACTTTCGGCCAAACTCACCATGCTACTGTGCTTGATATCTTTCAAGCGCGTTTCTGATGTTAGAGCTCTAGATTTTCATTCTCGTTCTTTTACTCCTCAAGGTGTTCAATTTCGTATTTCTCGTCGTACGAAAACGTCGGTTCGGACAGTATCTTACCCCGTCTTTCCCTTCCCAACCCCAATTGTGTGTGGTCAAGTGTTTACAAGAATACGAACTTCGCACAGTTACCCTACGCTCCCCATCGTGTTCTCAACTTCTCATTTCTTTTCGCAATCCTCATCTTCCGGTTTCAGCGGCTACTCTAGCGCGTTGGGTTAGATGGGTGATGCAATTAGCGGGCCTTGACGTATCTCTTTTCGGAGCACACTCAACAAGAGGAGCTATGGCTTCTAAAGCTCTACAATCTGGTGGTCGTTTAGAAGATATCCTTCGGGCAGCTGATTGGTCCAGGGAATCTACTTTTAGAGATTTTTATCATAAACCTATTGATCATGTAGTTAATAACGTTATATTCAATATGTGATTAATGTTTCTTTTATTAATGCTTTAAACTTGCATAATATGAGCCTCCGTTCTGCCATAAAATTCGTGGATTTTCCTAACAAGGTGTGAAGGAAAGTCAGAATTTTATTAAGACACGGAGGCGAATATTATCCCTCCCATTTTCCCTCCCTTTTACATTCTTTTCTCTTTTTCAGGTTGAATTCCGGTGGCAATTTGACATTCACATACCTTCAAATTTCGGTTGGAGGATTTCCTGTTTTCTATGATATCCTAATAGATGGCGGATTCCATTTGAAGTTTACAGTTCTCATTGTTGTTTCGAGTTTCCAGATAAAAGTCAGCAAGCAAGAAAGAGGGGGCTATGGGAGATTACTACACCTGTTATACCTGAAGAGCTGATGTGATTGGTGGAAAGGGGTTGCTATGGTTACAGAAAGTTTTTTGCTTTGTATTGAAAATAAAGCCTCCTTTGCTGCTGAAGGGAAGCAGTGGAGAGAGATAAATGCATAATATTCGCCTCCGTGTCTTAATAAAATTCTGACTTTCCTTCACACCTTGTTAGGAAAATCCACGAATTATATAGATACACCTGACTGCTGTATGATGGACTCCTACCTAGGTAAGTGCTTCTGTTACACACAGTAATTATATAGATACACCTGACTGCTGTATGATGGACTCCTACCTAGGTAAGCGCTTCTGTTACACACAGTAATTATATAGATACACCTGACTGCTGTATGATGGACTCCTACCTAGGTAAGCGCTTCTGTTACACACACTAATTATATAGATGGACTCCTACCTAGGTAAGTGCTTCTATTACACATAGTAAGTATATGAAAATATGTGCAGACCAATGCATTGGAGATGTATCTAGCATTCAAGAAGTGAATCGATTTTGGAGATGGGAAGGCGTTATATTTACAGCCTTGATATGCAGGCTCCTGGTATCTAGAATGCCTTCAATGCTTAGGATTCCAGACCAGAGTGCAAGGCTAGAAGCAGGAGCTGTGCTGTGTGTTTCATCTTGGGGATGTTATTTGTTTCTTCTTGTACCTTTTCATGATTACAACACATTATCAGCATTTTGAGCCACAGCAGGAACATTTGGCAGTAACATTTGTTGCCTTAATTCCTATTTTTTTGTTGCGTTTCTGCTTGATCTGAGTACCAAGAGCTAGACATCTATACAGTGAGCTTGTGAATCATTCCAGGATGGATTCTCTTTGCTGTCACTGATATCGTTCCAGGCAGGTTTGGGCTCATTGTCTGCTGTTCTGTTGTGAGTTAACATGGTAACATCCAGGCATACATTCGTTTTAAGACCAATTATCCCTTTAAGTGCCAGATGGTTGTACAACACATTGAAATCAAACTGTTAATGTGTTTATTGCGAAAAGGGTTTTGCAGATTTTGGGTGATATGAAATTCAAATAAACAATTCTGGAGCAAATAATGAAACCAACTGTATTCTTGGGGACAAATGCACATTCTCCCAACTGAATTGAATTAGGTTTTTAACACCTAATGCGTTGGAGACCTCTCTAGCATTCAAGAGGTTAAAAATCTCAGTTAACACATCGGGGATGTTTATTGGGGATTTCGGTCTGTGCCAGTTTTTAGTAAATCAGAGATTGTTGGACTAAGAAGTATTACATAAATTCTGAGCAAATCAATTGCACTAGAGGGGAGAAATAAATATTGTAGTTGTTAAAAGTCTAATTAAAATCAACTGGAACTCGTGTTTATACCTGTAATAAAACTGGTTTACCCCAAATTGCTCTGTTCCACGTTCATTCATACGGCCCATGGACGTGCAGCACTGAGTAGGAAACCAGTGTCCAAGATAGGGTTACCATCTTTTATTCTTGTAAAATATTCAAATAATACTAATAATTAGATTAATTCAGTGTAATAAGCACTACAGAGTCAAAATGAAGGTTATCTCAAACTCTAAGAAGATGCTGTGATAGAAGCACAGAGGCAGCCATTTTGTTACCGCATTGTATCAACCATAGCTATGAATCAGTTCAACACAAACAGGAGTGTTACACTTGATTGTTTGCTGTGTCTTTAGGTTAAAACTTAACCTTTACTTGTATAGACTTAAAGCCATTAATACGTGTAACTAAAAGAATCTGTTTTGACTGTGTGAATGTTCCCTGGATTTAAAACATTCAGCTAAGAACAATTTTAGTAAACGTACAGAAATTCCACTTCTTACTAACTTAGTATTCAAGAAGTCATTGATTGTAAATAGAAACATAGAATCTGACGGTAGATAGGAACAATGCAGTCCATCTAGTCGCCCATTTTCCTACTGTAAAAACCTCAAATCTTTTTTGATCCTTGGTCTTTTCTTAAGTTAAGGACAGCCTTATGCCTATCCCATGCATGCTTAAATTCTGCCACTGTATTAACTTCTACCACTTCTGCTGGTAGGCTAATCCACTTATCTACTACCCTCTCAGTGAAATAAAACTTTCTTACATTACATCTAAACCTGCGTCCCTCTAGTTTTAAACTATGGCCTCTTATCCTAACATTTTTACTCCTTTGAAATGTACTTCCCTCCTGCACTTTGTTGAATCCCTTCATGTATGTGAATGTGTCTATCATATCCCCTCTCTCTCTTCTGTCCTCCAAGCTATACATGTTCAGATCCTTTAGTCTATCCTGATATTTCTTTTCCTGTAAACCAGTCACCATTTTAGTAGCCCTTCTCTGAATTTTCTCTGGAGTATCTATATCCTTCTGTAGATGTTGTCTCCAGTACTGTACACAATAATCTAGGTGAGGTCTAACTAGAGATCTGTAGAGTGTCATGACCACTTCCCTTTTTCTGCTTCTAATGCCCCTAGCTATACAACCCAGCACCCTGCTTGCATTCCCCACTGTTTTATTACATTGCCTGCCTACCTTTACGTCATTAGAAATAATTACCCCGAAATCCCTTTCCTCTGTGGTCTCTGACAGCACAGTACCCTCAACAGTATATTTTTCCTTTGGATTTTTATGTCCCAAGTGCATTAAATGATAGCCTTGTGGTATATAGTATGTATCACTCCTAAGGAAAAGCCAGGCTAAAGGGTAGAAAAATGATAATGGCCCTATATGTCTTTCATAAGGAAATAGCATTAAGATATTAAGTTCCCAACTCATATTATTAGTAGTTCCTGAGGAAGCCGCTGAGTAGAGCCTCAAAACGTGTGGGGGCAGATGCAGCGGGGTTAAATTCAGGCTCCGCTTCTTTCTAATACAGCAGATGAGTTAAATTGATATGTAAACTACTGAAATTACTTGAATTTTCTTTACCTATTTCTGACCGGGACTTTACTGGATCTGCCTTTCAGTTTCTGATATTACTGATGTGGTTGATAGAACAAGGTAACTAAATGGGGGCCTTTATGTCTCAGACATCTTTTACTGTTGCTGTAACCATACTGAGGTACAATGCTTTATGCTAAACACATAGCAATGCTCCACATTTTTGGTGGCCAATTTCTAACGTTATAATTCTTTCCAAGTGATGCATTGGGGACCTGTTTACCATTAAAAGGGTTAAAAGCCCAATTTAACCCCTTAAGGACCGGGGGTTTTGTGCACCGGAGGACCAGGGCTTTTTTATTTGCAAACCCAGCATAAGTGAGCGATCACACGTATCTGCTTGTCAAGACAGAGGCTGAAACTGTCTGCTCTAGTCTTGAAGCAGTGAGTTAACCCTTTGAGTGCCAGAAGGGTACGCAACGCATTGCAAAGCAATGCATTGTGTACCCCTCTGGCACTCAAAGGGTTAAAGCCTCCCAGTATGAGCACAGTGCACCCACAGGCATGCTGGGACCATAAAGCTCATGATGTGCCAGGAACATCACTAGTCCTTTAACTCACCGAAAGTTGTGACGGTCCTGGCCCATCCACTGTCCTTAACCCCTTAAGGACTGGCGCATGCACACACAGCCGGCACTTGAGGACCACGGGGCTTTTTTTTTTCCACGTCCGGTTCAGGGCTTCTGGAGCGGCATGCAGCCGCGCCGGGAGCCCTGAACTCCATGACGTGCCAGGACCGTCACTAGTCCTTAGGTGCCGGACTGCCGTGATGGTCCTGGCATGTCAGTGGTCGTTAAGGTGTTAAGGAGGATCAGCCAATATAAATAGTGTTTTGGTGATAGACGTGTGCTCTTAACAATAGGTTGAAACCGAATCTGTTTGGTTTTCAGGACATCTGAAACCCTGACAGTGTTGACAAAACTGGACAAGGGACCCCAAAACTGGATTGTCCTGGTCAAAACCAGAAAGGGGAGCCCAAAACTGGACTGTCCAGGTCAAAACCAGAAAGGGCAGCCCGAAACAGGAGTGTTCTGGACAGAACCAAACAGACAACAACTCTAGTTCTCTCAGACTCACTGGTTACTTCCTGTTGTTCCTGTTGCCTGGTTACTCTGGGCTCCTACTATTGGCTGCTGGTGTTTTAAATCTTTCATGCCTCTCTCTCATTGCCATTTCTATGAGCAATTTCTGTTGTTTTCTGAATCCTGAACTGTTTGTTGTTGCCGACCTGATTTTCATGTACTACTCTTCTGTCAGTCCCACCTCTGGTACCTAACTTGGTATGTTGCATTCTCAGCTACTGACCTCGGCTTTGCTGTCTGGCTTGTCTCCTGAAATTCCCTAGGCATTGTTCCAGTTGTGATCCTATGGGTTGACCTCAGCTTGTCCCCTGAATTAGTTTTCTGTATCATCCCTGCATTTTGGTGACTGGTTTGTCTTTTGTCAGTTTGCTGGCTTCTTCAGTGTCTATCAGCTACATCAGATCCAACTGGATCTGTGTCTGTCGGTTATATTTCATCAGATCAAGGCATTGGCTGCTGCTATGTCTATCAGCTACATCAAATCCACTTCACGTGATCAAGCCATTGGCTGCTGCTATGTCTATCAGCAACATCATACCCACTTTATCAGATCAAGCCATTGGCTGCAGCTATGTCTATCAGCTATATCATATCCACTTCATGTGATCAAGCCATTGGCTGCTGCTATGTCTATCAGCTACATCAGACCCATTTTGTCTGATCAAACCAGCCAGCTGTTTCAGTGTCTACTTCTACACTGGATGCATTTCATCTGGTCAAGCCTGCCGATTTCCTCATCTTCTGCTATAATAGGTCCATCTTACCTGATCAAGCTGCTGGATGCTTCAGTGTGCTACATTGTGTCTTCATTTGATTTCACCAATGGATGCTACAGATACTATTGCTTGCTGCATTTGACCAGTTGTCCAATCAGCCAATTCACCCAATCAGCCTATCGGCTACTTCTTTAACTAGCTGGTTGCTCCATAATATCCTTTTCTGATTCTGCTGCTGGCTGGTACAGATAGTCTAGATTGCTACATTTGACCAGTTCATCTGATCAGCCTGTTAGTGGCTCCTATCTACTAGACCCAGGCCCGGACTGGGACAAAAAATAGGCCCAGGAATTTAAGGCTGAGCAGCCCATTTTTATTTTTTGAGCAGCCCATGGAGCTAATCGTGGGTGGAGCTTATAATCATGTGCGGTGCGCCGCACGACCACACGTTGATTGCCCGCCCACCAGGAAACTTGTAACGAGGTGACCGTCTTCCAGAAAGTGAAAGACGGCCTAAACTCGTTTAATAATTGATTTTTTTTTTTAAATGCCCGGACCAGCCCACCGGGCAAATGCCAGGCATGCCCGGTGGCCAGTCCGGGCCTGACTAGACCATTGCTTCCCGACCCATTCCCTCAGAGCCCACTAACAGGCTAGGATTTAAAGATTTCTTTGCAAGAACACAGGTGAGTTAATTAGAGGCTAAGTCAGTTTGATTAACTTGCATGTGATCTTCAAAAGGAAAGCCTCAAATCCTGACCTGTTATGGGCCCTGAGGGCATGAGTTGAGGACCAGTGTACTAGATAGTTGCAATATTTTTCCTTATCTGATCTGGCTGCTGGCTGCTATGGGGACTATTGACTGCTACATTGGATCAGTTCATCAGATTAGCCCATCATCTGTAACATCTATTAGTTCACTGCTACTTTATTTCGCTCATCTTATCAAGACTAATCGATTCTATTGCCGGTTACATCAGATCTAGGTTCATCTGTTCATCCTTGTTGACTACTTCAATGACTCCGTTTCACTTCCAGTTTCCAGAGTCTGCCCACCTCATTTTCTACCCTTACTGGGAGTCCTCCTCTACTGTGTCATTGTTTGCTCTTACTTAATCATACTAAGGAATCAGCTTAAAGGGATAGTAATACTTCATTTTATCTTTATTTTATTTTGTAGGCATTAAAAAAACATGAAGAAAGATATAAGTCTTATCTCTCAAACCTTTATGGTTTAAGAGATATTCACAAACAAAGTATCCCTTCCCTGTTCAACCAGATCAGAAGGGAGATGCCCAGGTAGACTGCAGAGAGGGACAATCTTCAATTAAGATAATGGAAAAAGCTGAAAAACTTGTAAAGGGGGGAAGGGCTTTCATTGTTTTCATACAAAGAAAATTGTCCCCTTCTGTTATCTGTCCTGTCATACAACCAGACTCACATCTGAGAAGAGATGGCTTACACTAGGTAAAAGGGGCGGGGAGGGGAACTTTGCTTGTGAATATCTCATAAACCATAAAGGTTTGAGAGATAAGACTTATATAATTCTTCATGTTTTTTTAATGCCTACAAAATAAAATAAAGTTAAAACGAAGTATTAATATCCCTTTAAGGATCTATTTTACTTCTGCTTTGATAGCCACTCTACCATTTAGTGGTTGCACAAGTTTGACTATCCTGTCATATGCTTTCATGGCCAACGCTCTAATTACAGCTTCAGGCACAACAAGGTTATTCCTGTGGCCGCCAAAGTACTATAGCAACACTCCCATAAGCATGCGCAGCCATTTTCATTAGGGTGTGCACCCAAAAGCACAAACACGTGCACGCATATATATATATATATATATATATATATATATATATATATATGTATATGTGTGTGTGCTAAATAAATGATTAGGTATAAGTGTAAGGTGTAAGAGACTCACTCATATAAATATCAAATTAAACAGTGCCTGCAGCCTCCTCACCCGCTTTTCGCTCCCTGACACCTTCCCCCAACGTAACGAGCGCTGAAAGGAAGTTACATCACTTCCTCTCAGCGCCGCAATGAAGAAGGGAAGGCTCATGCAGGTTTTTGCAGCATTTGAGCCCGAGTGCTTGTCCCGAGTGCTAGTCTCGCCCCCCCTTGGTCTCCCCGAGCACAGCAGTGAGCAGCAGATAGCCGTGGCAAGCGACTAAGGTATAAAGCCGGTGCCGCAGCTGCATTAATATGCGGAAATGGCCATTTAACTTCTGAAAAGCCGGTGCGCACAGGACCGATTAGGGTGTGCCTAGGCACACTCGGCACACCCTGTGCGCATGCCTATGATCACTCCCCATTCTTCGCTCCCAGGCTTCTGGTAGACTGGCTTCCCTGAGTAGAGTATCCTTTAGTCTGGTACTGAGCTACTTATGTTACAAGTTAGAGAACAGGAAATAAAACTCACCAGTGGATTCGGGCATTTCCTCCAGGATCTTTTTTCTCAGCGACAATATGATCGCTGTGACGGTGGATTAATTTGGGCGCAGATTTATTTTTTCTCTCCATTAGAATGTGGCTTGATGGAATGTCAGAGCACCATAAAACTCCACTCAGTATTGAAGTCTAAAGTCAATAGCACACAAAAATATATTAAGTTTATCAATCTAAAAATTCACACTGACTGTTAGGATAGAAACTGACCTTTTCAGAAATTATATGAAAAATCACACATTGCAACACCTTTCAACTTGAATTTAATATTTGTTCTGTCAATCTTTCTTTTACACTTTATTACAAAGGACATGAGGTGATGTGCCGGGAGGAATGTGAACGTCTGTGGATTATATGCTAATGAGAATTTCCGGGGAGATTTCCTGTAGTTAAAGGACACAGAGTCACAAAATGTTTAAGAGTGAGGCTGATACATCAAAATGATCTTGAGCGATTCTGCAACAAACCAACTGCTCCATAGGGGACACATAAAATTCACAAAACATCCATTTATTTAAATGGGGGTTTAAACCCTTGAATGTAAGAGAGAGAGCATGCTAACTCATTGTGAAGAAAGGCATTGGAGACAATTCTTGCGTTCAAGGAGTTAAAAATCTCATTGAAATCACTGGAGGAAATAGATATTTATCCACTATGGTGCACTTGGTTTGCCACAGTATTGTTTAATCCTAAATAATAATTTGCTAGGATGTTTGTCAGAAGCCATCATGTGCAGTAGAGACTGCCCAAACGCACAGAATGCTGGGAGGTGTAGGAATGCTGGGAGCATGGAATGCTGGAAGTTATAGGAATGCTGGGAGCACAGAATGCTGGGAGGTGTAGGAATGCTGGGAGCACGGAATGCTGGGAGGTGTAGGAATGCTGGGAGTTCTGTGCTGGGAGCATTCTTTGCTTTCGGGCAGTCTCTACAGTGCATGACTACATCGGCGGCAGGATGCAGAGCAGGACCGGCCTCTTAACCCTTTGAGTGCCAGAGGGGTACACAACACATTGCAAAGCAAATCAATGCTGTGCGTACCCCTCTGGCGCTCAAAGTATTAACATCTCCCGGACCTTGGCCCGTGTACACAGGCTTTTACGCTAGTATCTTATTATTACATCAGCCGTATGAGCTTTCACTTACCAAACTGTAATTGAACCTTTTCAGTTTCAAACAAGTGTATAACACACACACGTATACACATAACCACACACCCACAGACATACACACATACAAGCATGCGCAACATGTGCATGCAAGCACATGAACACATTAGTACGCTCACACATATTTACACATGCGCACATAGATACGGACACACATGAACACATTAATACACTCGCACACACACATAGACATGCACACATATAAATACGCACACACACACATCACAGACGCACACACAAACACATTTATATGCTCACACACACACATGCACCCCCATAAGTGCACATACACACACTCACACAGACACACAAACATATATAGACACACACACCCATAAGCGCACATACACACAGATACAAATACACACACAGACACACAAACATATATAGACACACACACACATATACACATACACACATGCCCACAGGATTATTTCCACATCCAGGGATGATCTTCAGCTAAGTCGCTAACCCTTTAGGAAGATGTATTAATATGATTCTGAGCTAAAATAGGTACTGGCACTGATTTTGTAGTTTACTTAGAGTCTTAAGCTGAAATTTATCCTCTGTGCACCTCTTGCTCCAAGGGGAGAGGAGAGGAAAGTGTATGATCATTTATAGATTGTCCTCGCCTGCGATAGAATTGGCATAACTTTATTTTTCTGAGCACACTATACTGGAAGCATTCAGGGCTTGCCTGCATTAAAGAGATAGTAATCCTTCATTTTGACTTACTTTTCTAATCTTAAAATTAACTAACAAAATTACATAGTAACATAGTCGTGCCCATGCCACATCATCCCTGTTGCGTAAATAATTAATTGGAGAGTTCTTTGTATATCCTGGGAATATATGTGTAAATGGTAATCACATCACCCCTTAGACGTCTCTTCTTTAAAGGGATAGTAATACTTCGTTTTAACTTTATTTTATTTTGTAGGCATTAAAAAAACATGAAGAATGATATAAGTCTTATCTCTCAAACCTTTATGGTTTATGAGATATTTACAAGCAAAGTTTCCCCTCCTGCCCCTTTTACCTAGTGTAAACAATCTCTTCTCAGATGTGGAATTCAGTCCATAGACTGGACAGATAACAGAAGGGGACATTCTTATTCCTATGAAAACAATGAAAGCCCTGCCCCCCTTCACAAGCTTTTCAGCTTTTTCTCTTATCTTAATTGAAGATTGTCCCTCTCTGCAGTCTACCTGGACACATCCCTTCTGATCTGGCTGAGCAGTGTTACATCAGTAAAAGGAGCGGGAGGGGGACACTTTGTTTGTGAATATCTCTTAAACCATAAAGGTTTGAGAGATAAGACTTATATAATTCTTCATGTTTTTTTAATGCCTACAAAATAAAATAAAGTTAAAACGAATAGTGATGAGCGAGCACCCCAATGCTCGGGTGTTCGGGTGCTCTGACCGAGCACCCCCTGAGGCTCGAGTGCTCGGCCGAGCACCCGAGCCCCATTGAAGTCAATGGGAGGACTCGAGCATTACACCAGGCACCCCCTGCTCTGATGAGGGGAGGGTGCCTGGTCCATAGGAAAATGGCAGAAAAGGATGGAAACACCACAGAAATGGTTCAGGGACAGCATAGGGAGGATGTCTGGATGCATCTTGGACTCCAACATCGCTGCTGGGAACGATCTTTCGCCCGTAGTACGCCATTTTTACAGACTGACCATAAAACACACAAAAAGTAAAATAAAAACGACTTTAGGTGAAAAATTGTTACCAAACAATATTTGCTGTATATTTACTTGTATATCATCTGCAAATTCTCCCAAAAATTTCCTTGATTTTCAGAACTGAGGCCATGATTAAGAGGGAAACGTGCGCAGAGGCAAATTCTCCCAAAAATTTCCTTGATTTTCAGAACTGAGGCCATGATTAAGAGGGAAACGTGCGCAGAGGCAAATTCTCCCAAAAATGTCCTTGATTTTCAGAACTGAGGCCATGATTAAGAGGGAAACGTGCGCAGAGGCAAATTCTCCCAAAAATTTCCTTGATTTTCAGAACTGAGGCCATGATTAAGAGGGAAACGTGCGCAGAGGCAAATTCTCCCAAAAATTTCCTTGATTTTCAGAACTGAGGCCATGATTAAGAGGGAAACTTGCGCTGAGCTGACCATCTAAAACATTATGGGTGAGGGTCTGCTGCAGAGCTGACCATCCTAAACATTATATGCGAAGGCCCGCTAGTGAGCTGACGCTATAAAACATTATATGAGAGGGCCCGCTAGAGAGCTGACCTATATAAAAATTGTCAAACAGGGCCCGCTGGTGAGCTGGCCCTATATAAAAATTATATCACAGGGCCCGCTGGTGAGCTGGCCCTATATAAAAATTATATCACAGGGCCCGCTGGTGAGCTGGCCCTATATAAAAATTATATCCCAGGGCATATGGAAGAGGAGGAGGAGGATGAGAAGATTAAGAGTCAACCATATACCCGTTTTTTGGGTGGAAGGGGTGAATGGGAATACAGAGTATTCCCATCATTGTAAATAACATATATAAAGTGAGTTTATGTTCCCCCGGGGCTTTCCTCCAGTGGAGTGGAGAAGTCAGGGGAAATCCAGGCCTTGTTCATTTTTATAAGTGTCAACCTATCAGCATTGTCGGTGGAAAGGCGGATACGCTTATCTGTTATGATGCCACCAGCAGCACTAAATACCCGCTCAGACAGAACGCTGGCGGCAGGGCAGGCCAGCACCTCCAAGGCGTAGAGTGCCAGTTCATACCACGTGTCCAGCTTGGACACCCAGTAGTTGTAAGGCACAGAGGGATCATTGAGGACGCTGACACGGTCTGCTACGTACTCCTTCACCATCTTCCAAAACTTTTCCCTCCTTGTGACACTAGGCTGCGCATCAGGGTGAGGGTGCTGGCGGGGTGTCATGAAGGTGTCCCACGCCTTGGAGAGTGTTGCCCTGCCTTTCTCGGAACTGCTGTGTGCTCCCCTTTTCTCCCCTTCTCTGTTGGCCAAGGTAGCATGTACTCTGCCGCCAGCGTTGTCAGATGGAAAATTTTGGAGCAATTTTTCAACAAGAACCTTCTGGTATTGCACCATTTTGCTTGTCCTCTCCACCGGACGAATGAGAGATGAGAAATTCTCTTTGTAGCGGGGGTCCAGAAGGGTGAACACCCAGTAATCCGTGTTGTTTAAAATGCGTATAACGCGTGGGTCACGGGAAAGGCAGCCTAACATAAAGTCAGCCATGTGTGCCAGAGTACCAACAGTCAAGATTTCGCTGTCCTCACCAGGAGGATGACTCTCAATATCCTCATCCTCTTCCTCCTCTTCTGCCCACCCACGCTGAAGAGATGGAACTAAAGTTCCATGGCTACCCTCTGTAGCGGAGGCAACCGTGTCTTCCTCCTCCTCCTCCTCCTCCTCCTCCTCCTCCGCCTCCTCCAATTGTCGCTGAGAAGACGAAGTGAGGGTGCTCTGGCTATCACCTTGTGTAAGCTCTTCCTCCCCCATTTCCACCTCTTCCACATGCAAAGCGTCGGTTTTAATTGTGAGCAGCGAGCGTTTCAGTAGACACAGAAGTGGGATGGTGACACTGATAATAGCGTTATCGCCGCTCACCATCTGTGTCGATTCCTCAAAATTGCGTAAAACCTCGCAGAGGTCTGACATCCATTCCCACTCCTCACCTCTGATTACAGGAAGTTGAACGGAGAGGCGACGACCGTGTAACAGCTGGTACTCCACTACTGCCCTCTGCTGCTCACAAAGCCGGGCCAACATGTGGAAGGTGGAGTTCCAGCGCGTGCTCACGTCACACAGCAGCCGGTGAGCTGGCAATTGTAAGCGCTGCTGCAGCTTCAACAGGCCGGCCGAAGCTGTAGATGACTTACGGAAATGTGCACACACGCGGCGCACCTTGGTCAAGAGATCATGCACATTGGGGTAGGTTTTTAGAAATCGCTGCACCACTAAATTAAATACATGCGCTAGGCATGGTACGTGTGTGAGCTTGCCGAGCTCCAAAGCCGCCACCAAGTTACGCCCATTATCACACACAACCATGCCTGGTTGCAGGTTGAGTGGCGAGAGCCACTGCTCGGTCTGGTGACTAATCCCCTGCAACAGCTCTGAGGCCGTGTGCTGTTTGTCCCCAAGGCAGATCAGCTTCAGCACGGCCTGTTGACGCTTCCCCACTGCAGTGCTACACTGCTTCCAGCTACTGGCTGATGGGGGAGTGGCGCTGCGTGTAGAGAATTCGGAGGTGGAAACGGAGGAGGAGGAGCCAATAACGTAGGTGCTGGCAGAAACCCTGATGGAGGTAGGGCCCGCAATCCTCGGCGTGGGTAGCACCCGTGCCATCCCAGGGTCCGAGTCGCTCCCAGCCTCCACGACATTCACCCAGTGTGCCGTCAGGGAAATGTAGCGTCCCTGGCCACAAGCACTTGTCCATGTGTCAGTCGTTAAGTGGACCTTCCCAGTAACTGCGTTGGTCAGGGCACGGGTGATGTTACGGGACACATGGTGGTGTAATGCGGGGATGGCACACCGGGAAAAGTAGTGGCGGCTGGGGACCGCGTACCGAGGGACAGCTGCTGCCATCAGGCTGCGGAAGGACTCAGTGTCCACAAGCCTAAATGGCAGCATTTCGATGGCCAGTAATTTGGAAAGGTGTGTGGTTAGTGCTATGGCCTGTGGGTGGGTGGCTGGGTACTTTCTCTTGCGCTCAAATGCCTGGGGTAACGACATTTGGACGCTGCGCTGGGACAGGGAAGTGGATGTGGTCGCTGATGGTGCTTCAGATGCTACAGGTGCAGGGCGGGAGGTATGCGGGCCTGCGCCTTCAACAGGCGATTGGCCGGCACCGAAAACAGGGGAAGAGGAGGCAGTGGTGTGGCCTGCAGACACAGATGGGCGATCCAGGCGTTCCTCCCACTTACTACGGTGCTTGGATGCCATGTGTCGGATCATGCTGGTGGTGGTGAGGTTTCTAGTGTTCATGCCTCGGCTCATTCTGGTGTGGCACAGGTTGCAAACTACAATTCTTTTGTCGTCCGCACTTTCCTTAAAAAAACGCCATACCGCGGAACACCTACCCTTTGGCAAGGTAGATTTACGCAAGGGGGTGCTACGTGGAACATTTGCGGGCCGGTTTGGTGCGGTCCGCCTTCTTTCTGTAGCCACACCACTGCCTCTTCCAGCCTGTTGCGGTGCTGCAGATGGCTCACCCTCAGGACTGCTGTCATCGCTCGGCTCTACACCTTCCCAGGTGGGGTCAGTCACCTCATCGTCCACCAAGTCCTCCTCCACTTCCTCACTCTGATCATCCTCCTCAAGTCTTGATCCCACCACATACTCAGTCATTGACAACTGTATAACATTCTCCTCAACAAGGTCTTGAGACGGAAATAGTGGTTGATTTAATGGCAACTGTGTCTCATCATCATCATCATCATCCACTACTTCCTTTGACCTTAAATGCCGTTCACATCTGTCATCTTCTTGTGATTGGGTAGCCTCTAGAGGTTGTGAATCAGGGCACAAGATGTCATGTTCCTCTGCAAGCGTGCTTGGAGAGAGGGTCAAATGAAGGATTGGTGATGAGACGAGCTCCTCACTATATCCCAGTGTGGGATCACTTCTTTGACCAGACCGTGTATGGTGGGAGGAAGGATGATCAGAGTGAGGATTATGTTGACCAGACTCTTGGCTACTGAGAGTGGACTTGGTGGAAGACAGGGTGGTGCTTAACCGACTGGAAGCAGTATCAGCTGTCATCCAACCGACCACCTGTTCGCAGTGGTCGGACCTCGAGAGTGATGTCCTGCGACGCCCTGTAAAATTAGACATGAAGCTAGGTATGGTGGATGTCTTTCTTTCTTGTGCTCTGGCACCAGGCACAGTTTCTCCGCGTCCTGACCCGCGCCCTGAACTATCAGGATCACGTCCACTTCCCCGTCCCTTTTTACCCGCCTTCTTCATCTTACACGGAATATGTGACTTTAATATTTGAGTTTGAAAACTTAACAGTATTTCTTACTATTCTGCAACTGTGCAGAGTACACAGAATAGGCTGCTAAACTGCGGTGACACACACTGAATGGAAAATGTGACTTTAATATTTGAGTTTGAAAACTTAACAGTATTTCTTCCTAGTCTGCAACTGTGCAGAGTACACAGAATAGGCTGCTAAACTGCGGTGACGAACACAGAATGGAATATGTGACTTTAATATTTGAGTTTGAAAACTTAACAGTATTTCTTCCTAGTCTGCAACTGTGCAGAGTACACAGAATAGGCTGCTAAACGGCGGTGACACACACTGAATGGAATATGTGACTTTAATATTTGAGTTTGAAAACTTAACAGTATTTCTTCCTAGTCTGCAACGGTGCAGAGTACACAGAATAGGCTGCTAAACGGCGGTGACACACACTGAATGGAATATGTGACTTTAATATTTGAGTTTGAAAACTTAACAGTATTTCTTCCTAGTCTGCAACAGTGCAGAGTACACAGAATAGGCTGCTAAACGGCGGTGACACACACTGAATGGAATATGTGACTTTAATATTTGAGTTTGAAAACTTAACAGTATTTCTTCCTATTCTGCAACTGTGCAGAGTACACAGAATAGGCTGCTAAACGGCGGTGACACACACTGAATGGAATATGTGACTTTAATATTTGAGTTTGAAAACTTAACAGTATTTCTTCCTAGTCTGCAACGGTGCAGAGTACACAGAATAGGCTGCTAAACGGCGGTGACACACACTGAATGGAATATGTGACTTTAATATTTGAGTTTGAAAACTTAACAGTATTTCTTCCTATTCTGCAACTGTGCAGAGTACACAGAATAGGCTGCTAAACTGCGGTGACACACACTGAATGGAATATGTGACTTTAATATTTGAGTTTGAAAACTTAACAGTGTTTCTTCCTAGTCTGCAACTGTGCAGAGTACACAGAATAGGCTGCTAAACTGCGGTGACGATCACAGAATGGAATATGTGACTTTAATATTTGAGTTTGAAAACTTAACAGTATTTCTTCCTAGTCTGCAACGGTGCAGAGTACACAGAATAGGCTGCTAAACGGCGGTGACACACACTGAATGGAATATGTGACTTTAATATTTGAGTTTGAAAACTTAACAGTATTTCTTCCTAGTCTGCAACGGTGCAGAGTACACAGAATAGGCTGCTAAACTGCGGTGACACACACTGAATGGAATATGTGACTTTAATATTTGAGTTTGAAAACTTAACAGTATTTCTTCCTAGTCTGCAACTGTGCAGAGTACACAGAATAGGCTGCTAAACGGCGGTGACACACACTGAATGGAATATGTGACTTTAATATTTGAGTTTGAAAACTTAACAGTATTTCTTCCTAGTCTGCAACTGTGCAGAGTACACAGAATAGGCTGCTAAACGGCGGTGACACACACTGAATGGAATATGTGACTTTAATATTTGAGTTTGAAAACTTAACAGTATTTCTTCCTAGTCTGCAACTGTGCAGAGTACACAAAATAGGCTGCTAAACTGCGGTGACGAACACAGAATGGAATATGTGACTTTAATATTTGAGTTTGAAAACTTAACAGTATTTCTTCCTAGTCTGCAACTGTGCAGAGTACACAGAATAGGCTGCTAAACGGCGGTGACACACACTGAATGGAATATGTGACTTTAATATTTGAGTTTGAAAACTTAACAGTATTTCTTCCTAGTCTGCAACGGTGTAGAGTACACAGAATAGGCTGCTAAACGGCGGTGACACACACTGAATGGAATATGTGACTTTAATATTTGAGTTTGAAAACTTAACAGTATTTCTTCCTAGTCTGCAACGGTGCAGAGTACACAGAATAGGCTGCTAAACGGCGGTGACACACACTGAATGGAATATGTGACTTTAATATTTTAGTTTGAAGACTTAACAGTATTTCTTCCTATTCTGCAACTCTGCACAGTACACAGAATGTGCTGCTACACTGCGGCGAAGCACACTGAATGGAATATGTGACTTTGATATTTTAGTTTGAAGACTTAACAGTATTTCTTCCTATTCTGCAACTCTGCACAGTACACAGAATGTGCTGCTACACTGCGGCGAAGCACACTGAATGGAATATGTGACTTTGATATTTTAGTTTGAAGACTTAACAGTATTTCTTCCTATTCTGCAACTCTGCACAGTACACAGAATGTGCTGCTAAACTGCGGCGAAGCACACTGAATGGAATATGTGACTTTGATATTTTAGTTTGAAGACTTAACAGTATTTCTTCCTATTCTGCAACTCTGCACAGTACACAGAATGTGCTGCTACACTGCGGCGAAGCACACTGAATGGAATATGTGACTTTGATATTTTAGTTTGAAGACTTAACAGTATTTCTTCCTATTCTGCAACTCTGCACAGTACACAGAATGTGCTGCTAAACTGCGGCGAAACACACTGAATGGAATATGTGACTTTGATATTTTAGTTTGAAGACTTAACAGTATTTCTTCCTATTCTGCAACTCTGCACAGTACACAGAATGTGCTGCTAAACTGCGGCGAAGCACACTGAATGGAATATGTGACTTTGATATTTTAGTTTGAAGACTTAACAGTATTTCTTCCTATTCTGCAACTCTGCACAGTACACAGAATGTGCTGCTAAACTGCGGCGACGCACACTGAATGGAATATGTGACTTTGATATTTTAGTTTGAAGACTTAACAGAATGTGCTCTAATCTGCAACTTTGCACACTAAACAGAATGTGCTCTAATCTGCAACTTTGCACACTAAACAGAATGTGCTCTAATCTGCAACTTTGCACACTAAACAGAATGTGCTCTAATCTGCAACTGTGCACACTAAACAGAATGTGCTCTAATCTGCAACTTTGCACACTAAACAGAATATATTTTTTTTTTTTTTTTTTTTCCCCCCCACACAAAATAACCTGCTGCCCCCACACACAGTAGTCCTAAAAAGGACTTTTGGTTCTTTTTTTTCACAATTTTGCTTGTTTTCCTCCCTACACTGCCTTTCCCTTCCTATCCTCAGCTCTCCCTGGCTAAGACTGAGCCGAACTCGATGGTCAGGTGCTATACAGCACCCGACCACGGGTTCTGGCCAGCCAATCAGTGTAATGCCAGCAGCCAACATGGCTGCTGGCATTACACCGATGTCAGAGCCTCACTGCACGTTTATTGGCTGCGCAGCAGCCGCAAAACGTGCGGGGAGGAGACCCGAACATGGCGGGCGAGCACATGCGGTACTCGTACGAGTACCGCCATGTGCCGAGCAGAGCGATGCTCGAGCCGATCCGAGCATCGGCCGAGCATGCTCGCTCAACACTAAAAACGAAGTATTACTATCCCTTTAATGTAAACAAACCCAGTTTGGCTAGTCTCTCTTTGTAACTCAGATCCTCCAATCCCTTTATCAGTTTTATTGCACGTCTCTGCAGTTTTTCAAGTTCACCATACCCCCCAACATTTCAAATTGCCAAAGAGGGACACTTGTGTTTTAGGGGGAGTGGCTGGAGGAGTGGCTGGTGGGCGGGGCATTAGCGAGAATTTTTAGGCTATTTCATGACCTATTGACACCTCATTGTGTAACCTAATAAATGACTTCTAACAAGACCAAAGTATTTTATGTACACAGACTAATTTATAAACACATATACTGATGTTTAAACAAACAATAATGTGAGTTTTATTGCTGTGGAGCAATGTGATACATTTATATACACACCACACAATCTGATCTCCTAAAAAGAGGGACATTAGGGTGGGAAAGTGGGACAGAGGAATTTGGGTCAAAAAGAGGGGCTGTCCCTCCTAAAGAGGGACACTTGGGAGGTATGGTTCACTAATGTCTTTTTTTAATAACTGGTGTCCAAAACAGTACTCCATATTCTAGATGAGGTCTAACCAAGGATTTATACAGAGGTAGGATAATATTAGCATCCCTTGCTACTACACCTCTTTTTATACAGGCTAGTACCCTATTTGCTGTGAAGTCTATCATCTATCAGTACTCCTAAATCTTTCTCTAATGAGGATTCTTCAAGTCGTTTCCTATATAGTGTATAGGTAGCAAGTTTCTTTGCTTGTTGGCAGATTCTAGTTCATTTTTAAATAACACATTTTACCCTTCTGATGTAATTTAAAGGGATAGTAATGTTTCATAATAAAAGCAGCTCTGATTAATCTTCATAATATTTGGGCCATGGAGAGTGTTATTTCAATACTGTCAGAGTTGTAGTTCAAGAGTAATTGAATGATAAAGTATCCCCCTCCCGCCCATTTTACTGATGTAACACTGCTCAGCCAGAGCAGCAAGACTGTCCGGATGGATCACAGAGAGGGACAATCATCAATTAAGATAAGGGAAAAAGCTGAAAAACCTGTCAAGTGTGCAGGGCTTTCATTGTTCTCACAGTAAGAAGACTGACCCTTGATGTGAGCTGTCTAGTCTATGGACTGGATTCCACATCTGAAGAGTGGGGGCTTACACTAGGTAAAAGGGGTGAGAGGGGGAAACTTTATCATTCAATTACTCTTGAACTACAACACTCACAGTACTGAAATAACACTCTCTATGGCTCAAATAATATGAACATTAATTGGAGCTGCTGTTTTTGTGAAACATTACTATCACTTTAAAAGCTTACCTCTTATCCCTCATTTCCCTGCGAACATCCCAAAATGAAGAAGCAAGGGCTGAAATCATAGCCACCTTTAGGATATTCTGGTCAATGTAAGTTAAGTGTGGGCATTATTAGGAGAAGGTAGTGTTTCTTTAAAGCAGGAATGGATTACTTGGGGTCCTCCAGCTTCTGCCAGACTACAATTTCCATTGGCTGTTGGGTAGTGATGGGAGCTGAAGTCTAACAGCAGATGAAGGACTTTAATTACACATCCTTTGTTTAAAGGGTAACGCTTTACCGAGCTTGATAGATACAGTTAATATCATTTCTATTAATGTTACTCTTCCATACGTTCTTTAAATTGCTACTAAATTTATATGGTTTCGTTTCCTAAGTCATGATCCGCTTTCAGGTTTTTCTAATGTATTCTTTCCGTCACTAACGGGTCTAAAATCACCATATTTATTGAAATAACCACTGGCTTAAAAGAAAAAAAATCTCAATAGGTAGAAGCCTTTCTGTTTGATAAATTAGCCACAGGGGCTTCTGGAGTCCTCATTACGGATCTGCCTGGTGTTCCGTACTGCAGGGCAATTAGTGCTCAGTTAATAAATCTCATGTTGCCAATACAGAGGCTATAGCATACACACTGCACACAATATGATATCTGTGTATACAGAAATGATGGGTCTTATGTAGGACAGGAACTGAAAGAGAAGCAATTATGGACCAAACTGAACCAAACATTCAAATGATTTAAAAGGGACATTTAACCCTTCAAATGCTATATAGGTCTCCAAGACAATGCAAAGCAATGCCCTGGCGTTCACTGCTTAAAAGCCCCATTTAAATCAATGGGAATTTCAGGAATCTCTGTTTATCGCTTATGTTACCATGACCCCACCCTCAGGCCTATTTACTGTTATCTTGCATAGAAAGTAAACCTATATTTTACCCACATGCATACATAACACACATACACACACACATATGGATACATACACATACACACACAGAACACACGCATACATACATGCATAAATAACACACATACACACACACATACGGATACATACACACACAGAACACACGCATACATACATGCATACAAACACAAATGCACACATACACAAATACGCACACACATAGATATACTCAAAGGTTTAAATAAATTAGTTTTTTTTTTCATTTGTTATCTGTTCTGCAGTTTATATATGCTTTGGACCCACAACTGCAATACTTTTGTCTTTATACCTATCCTTTTCATGTCTATCTTATACTATCAGTGTACTAATGTCAATGACATGTTCATGGGTCAGTCCTTCCTAGGACCAGTGTGTACTAATGTCTGCGTCATGTTTATGGGTCAGTCCTTCCTAGGACCAGACTGTACTAATGTCTGCGTCATGTTTATGGGTCAGTCCTTCCTAGGACCAGACTGTACTAATGTATGTGTCATGTTTATGGGTCAGTCCTTCCTAGGACCAGACTGTACTAATGTCTGTGACATGTCTATGGGTCAGTCCTTCCTAGGACCAGACTGTACTAATGACAGTGACATGTTTATGGGTCAGTCCTTCCTAGGACCAGACTGTACTAATGTCTATGACATGTTTATGGGTCAGTCCTTCCTAGGACCAGACTGTACTAATGTCAGTGACATGTTTATAGGTCAGTCCTTCCTAGAACCAGACTGTACTAATGTCAGTGACATGTTCACGGGTCAGTCCTTCCTAGGACCAGAATGTACTAATGTATATGACATGTTTATGGGTCAGTCCTTCATAAGACCATATTGTACTAATGACAGTGACATGTTTATGTGTCAGTCTCTCCTAGGATCAAAATGTACTAATTTCAGTGACATGTTTATGGATCAGTCCTTCATAGGACCAGACTGTACTAACGTCTATGACATGATTATGGGTCAGTCCTTCCCTGGACAAGACTGTACTAATGACAGTGATATGTTTATGGGTCAGTCCTTCCTAGGACCAGACTGTACTAATGAAAGTGACATGTTTATGGGTCAGTCCTTCCTAGGACCAGACTGTACTAATGTCAGTGACATGTTTATGGGTCAGTCCTTCCTAGGACCAGACTGTAGTAATGACAGTGATATGTTTATGGGTCAGTCCTTCCTAGAAACAGACTGTAGTAATGACAGTGACATGTTTATGGGTCAGTCCTTCCTAGGACCATAATGTACTAATGCTTATGACATGTTTATGGGTCAGATCTTCATAAGACCAGGTTGTACTAATGACAGTGACATGTTTATGGATCAATCCTTCCTAGAATCAAAATGTACTAATTTCAATGACATGTTTATGGGTCAGTTCTTCCTAGGACCAGACTGTACTAATGTCTTTGACATGTTTATGGGGCAGTCCTTCCTAGGACCAGACTGTACTAATGTCAGTGACATGTTTATGGATCAGTCCTTCCTACGACCAGACTGTACTAATGACAATGACATGTTTATCGGTCAGTCCTTCTTAGAAACAGACTGTAGTAATGACAGTGACATGTTTATGGGTCAGTCCTTCCTAGGACCAGACTGTACTAATGAAAGTGACATGTTTGTGGGTCAGTCCTTCCTAGAACCAGACTGTACTAATGTCAGTGACATGTTCATGGGTCAGTCCTTCCTAGGACCAGAATGTACTAATTTCTATGACATGTTTATGGGTCAGTTCTTCATAAGACCAGGTTGTACTAATGACAGTGACATGTTTATGGGTCAGTCCTTCCTAGAATCAAAATGTACTAATTTCAATGACATGTTTATGGGTCAGTCCTTCATAGGACCAGACTGTACTAATGTCTTTGACATGTTTATGGGTCAGTGCTTCCTAGGACCAGACTGTACTAATAAAAGTGACATGTTTATGGGTCAGTCCTTCATAGGACCAGACTGTACTAATGTCTTTGACATGTTTATGGGTCAGTGCTTCCTAGGACCAGACTGTACTAATGACAGTGACATGTTTATGTGTCAGTCTCTCCTAGGATCAAAATGTACTAATTTCAGTGACATGTTTATGGATCAGTCCTTCATAGGACCAGACTGTACTAACGTCTATGACATGATTATGGGTCAGTCCTTCCTTGGACAAGACTGTACTAATGACAGTGATATGTTTATGGGTCAGTCCTTCCTAGGACCAGACTGTACTAATGAAAGTGACATGTTTATGGGTCAGTCCTTCCTAGGACCAGACTGTACTAATGTCAGTGACATGTTTATGGGTCAGTCCTTCCTAGGACCAGACTGTAGTAATGACAGTGATATGTTTATGGGTCAGTCCTTCCTAGAAACAGACTGTAGTAATGACAGTGACATGTTTATGGGTCAGTCCTTCCTAGGACCATAATGTACTAATGCTTATGACATGTTTATGGGTCAGATCTTCATAAGACCAGACTGTACTAATGACAGTGACATGTTTATGGATCAATCCTTCCTAGAATCAAAATGTACTAATTTCAATGACATGTTTATGGGTCAGTTCTTCCTAGGACCAGACTGTACTAATGTCTTTGACATGTTTATGGGTCAGTGCTTCCTAGGACCAGACTGTACTAATGTCTTTGACATGTTTATGGGTTAGTTCTTCCTAGGACCAGACTGTAGTAATGTCAGTGACATGTTTATGGGTCAGTGCTTCCTAGGACCAGACTGTACTAATGTCTTTGACATGTTTATGGGTCAGTCCTTCCTAGGACCAGACTGTAGTAATGTCAGTGACATGTTTATGGGTCAGTACTTCCTAGGACCAGACTGTACTAATGTCAGTGACATGTTTATGGATCAGTCCTTCCTACGACCAGACTGTACTAATGACAATGACATGTTTATCGGTCAGTCCTTCCTAGAAACAGACTGTAGTAATGACAGTGACATGTTTATCGGTCAGTCCTTCTTAGAAACAGACTGTAGTAATGACAGTGACATGTTTATGGGTCAGTCCTTCCTAGGACCAGACTGTACTAATGAAAGTGACATGTTTGTGGGTCAGTCCTTCCTAGAACCAGACTGTACTAATGTCAGTGACATGTTCATGGGTCAGTCCTTCCTAGGACCAGAATGTACTAATTTCTATGACATGTTTATGGGTCAGTTCTTCATAAGACCAGGTTGTACTAATGACAGTGACATGTTTATGGGTCAGTCCTTCCTAGAATCAAAATGTACTAATTTCAATGACATGTTTATGGGTCAGTCCTTCATAGGACCAGACTGTACTAATGTCTTTGACATGTTTATGGGTCAGTGCTTCCTAGGACCAGACTGTACTAATGAAAGTGACATGTTTATGGGTCAGTCCTTCATAGGACCAGACTGTACTAATGTCTTTGACATGTTTATGGGTCAGTGCTTCCTAGGACCAGACTGTACTAATGAAAGTGACATGTTTATGGGTCAGTCTTTCCTAGGACCAGACTGTACTAATGTCAGTGACATGTTTATGGGTCGGTCCTTCCTAGGACCAGACTGCACTAATGTATATGACATGTTTATGGGTCAGTCCTTCCTAGGACCAGACTGTACTAAAGAAAGTGACATGTTTATGTGTCAGTGTCACGGTTTATTACGACTCTCAGACGTAAGGTTAGGTAAAAACACAACTTTATTGAAAAGTTTAAAGCAAATCATATAGGATTTCATACTCGTGCATACAATACATAAAATGGCAAGTAGATATGGCAATATAGATTCAGGCTGTACCGGCCCTGCCAATATACCGGGCAGGGTAGCCTGGGCAAGCAATAGAAAGGTGGCTCTACCGGCCCTGCCAATATACCAGGCAAGGCAGCCAAACGATAGTCAGGAGTGTACAGGCTCTACCGGCCCTGCCAACATACCGGGCAGGGCAGCCTAACGATAGTCAGGAGTGTACAGGCTCTACCGGCCCTGCCAATATACCGGGCAAGGCAGCCTAACGATAGTCAGGACTATACAGGCTCTACCGGCCCTGCCAATATACCGGGCAAGGCAGCCTGAAGGAACACTGAGAGGCTAGGTTCTACCGGCCCTGCCAATACCGGGTAAGGCAACCTTAAGATGGAATGTATAAAGGTTCTACCGGCCTTACCAATATACCAGGCAGGGCAACCCAAGGAGGAGGTGTCAACCGGAGAGGCCACAATAACTGTCAGATGAAAAGGACAGTCAAGATGTAAAGTAAGTGCGCAGCCCAAATACACCAGTAATTATGAAACCCAATACCTGGGGATAGATGGCGTAAAGGCTATCTAGGACTGGACAGCACACCGAGGACCAACAGTATAACTGAGTAGTAAGCCACGAGGGCCAGGAGCGAACGAGCGTCCGCACGCTGGGAGCCAACAGATCTAAATGTGTAATACTGTGAGACAATGGAGCGAACCAGCGCCCACGCGCTGGGAACCAACAGACAGTATGATGTAGCTGCAAGGCTTAAGAGCGAACCAACGTCCGCACGCTGGGAGCCAACGGATCTCAATGTGTAATGCTGTGATGCCAAGGAGCGAACCAGCGCCCACGCTCTGGGAACCAACAACTTGTCTAATAGCCGCAAGGCTTGGAAGCGAACCAGCGTCCGCACGCTGGGAGCCAACAGAGGTCAATGTGTAATGCCGTGAGGCGATGGACGAACCAGCGCCCGTGCGCTGGGAACCAACAACCTTGTATAACAGCCACAAGGCTTGGGAGCGAACCAGCGTCCGCATGCTGGGAGCCAACAGAGATCAATGTGTAACGCTGTGAGGCGATGGAGCGAACCAGCACCCGTGCGCTGGGAACCAACTGACTGGAATGTCGCCAAGCGACCGAGGAACAATGTCACCACCACTGCAGGAACCAGGCTCAGGAAGTGAGAGGAACCAACCGGGACGTCCAACCGGATCAGGAATGATAACGGAGACCAGTAGCAGGAAACAGCAACTCAACCGGAATAGGACTGGAACCGACACAGCAGACAGCAGCTCTGGAAAAGCACGAACTCAGGAACTCAGGAATGCAGGTACTCAGGAACATAGCCGAGAGGCCAATGAAGCTTCTGTAACATGGTGGTAATGGAGGAGTCATAGACACCACGAAAGGGCAACTAAAGGGTGCCCAAGCTAAGTTTAAATAGTCAATATGAGGTGGGCTAAAGGCAAGCAGCCAATGGGAGCCCCCTATAGGTGATAGACACAATAAAGCAGCAATCACGGGCACCGTGATAGTCAGTCCTTCCTAGGACCAGACTATACTAATGTCAGTGACATGTTTATAGGTCAGTCTTTCCTAGGACCAGACTGTACTAATGTCAGTGACATGTTTATGGGTCGGTCCTTCCTAGGACCAGACTGTAGTAATGACAGTGATATGTTTATGGGTCAGTCCTTCCTAGGACCAGACTGTACTAATGACAGTGATATGTTTATGGGTCAGTCCTTCCTAGGACCAGACTGTACTAATGACAGTGATATGTTTATGGGTCAGTCCTTCCTAGGACCAGACTGTAGTAATGAAAGTGACATATTTATGGGTCAGTCCTTCCTAGGACCAGACTGTACTAATATCTATGACATGTTTATGGGTCAGTCCTTCCTAGGACAAGACTGTACTAATGACGGTGACATGTATATGGGTCAGTCCTTCCAAGGACCAGACTGTACCAATAAAAGTGATATGTTTATGGGTCAGTCCTTCCTAGGACCAGACTGTACTAATGTCAGTGACATGTTTATGGGTCAGTCCTTCCTAGGACCAGACTGTACTAATGACAGTGACATGTTTATGGGTCAGTCCTTCCTAGGACCAGACTGTACTTATGACAGTGACATGTTTATGGGTCAGTCCTTCCTAGGACCAGACTGTACTTATGACAGTGACATGTTTATGGGTGAGTCCTTCCTAGAAACAGACTGTACTAATGTCAGTGACATGTTCACGGGTCAGTCCTTCCTAGGACCAGAATGTACTAATGTCTATGACATGTTATGGGTCAGTCCTTCCTAGTACCAGACTGTACTAATGTCAGTGACATGTTTATGGGTCAGTCCCTCCTAGGATCAAAATGTACTAATTGCACTTACATGTTTATGGGTTATGTTTTGAAGATAAATGTGTGATGGCTAATTGTGTTGTCACTGTTTAGGCCCCCAAAGTATTTGAGCATTGATTCAGAGAGGGGCAGGGGTGCAACCGCCTCCGTGTCCTCACGTAGAAATACAGGCAAAAAACAAGATTACACTCTATTGCAAAATATCCAATATATAGATCACCACACCATCACCATAGAATATTACTCACAGGTGTATATGATGGTAAAACACGTGTAAACCAGGACAAGCACCGAGGGATTAAAACTGCTCCCCTGCACAGTATCAATATGTTCCCTCGTCAAAGGTAGTACCACGATTAAGGGCTGCTCCTTCCCAAACTTCCCAAACTCTCACAACGTAGATATCAAATATACAGAGACTAGTTTTAAAGGCTGTGTACACTGGCCAACACTGGCGACGATGCAGTCATGCGCAGTACTGACTGCCCACGCCATGGCTGATACGGAGCATGGTGATGCGCCCCTCTTCGTATCAGCCGCCGCATGGGCAGTCAGTACTGTGCATGACTGCAGTGCATGCAGCCGTCTCTACTGAGCATGATGGCTTCTGACAAACATCCTTAGCGAATTATAAAATAGGATAAAAAAATAAAACAGTGAGGGCTAGGGCTGGATTTATAATAAGGCAGAGTAGGCATCTGCCTACAGGCTCACCCCACAGAGGGGCGCCTGTCATTGGGATCGTTTTTTTTTTTTTTTTTTTTTTTTTTTATTGGCCAGCCTTATGATGCATGGCTAGCACAGATTTAGCATCTTCCACCCTCACTTCAGTCTATCTGTGTGACTGTGTCGCTCACGCGGTGTGTGCCAGACTTCGGTGGCGCTTGGGGATTCTTAGGAAAGATAAGCAGCCAGCCCAGGTGTGTGCACCAGCAGCCAGCCCAGGTGAGTGCCCCAGCATCCAGCCCAGGTGAGTGCACCAGCAGCCAGCCCAGGTGTGTGCCCCAGCAGCCAGCCCAGGTGTGTGCACCAGCAGCCAGCCCAGGTGAGTGCCCCAGCATCCAGCCCAGGTGAGTGCACCAGCAGCCAGCCCAGCCCAGGTGTGTGCACCAGCAGACAGCCCAGGTGTGTGCACCAGCAGACAGCCCTGGTGAGTGCACCAGCAGCCAGCCCTGGTGAGTGCACCAGCAGCCAGCCCTGGTGAGTGCACCAGCAGCCAGCCCAGGTGTAAGTGTAAGTCCCATCTCTCAAACCTTTATAGTTTGAGAGACATACAAAGATAAATCCCCCCCCACCCCTCCCCTTTACCTGACGTGAACTGTAAAGCTGTCAGTAGGAGATTCTGTTCTTGTAACCAGATGGCGGACCTTCAGCAGAGCCAACATAGTGTGCTCTAAAAATAAATACTACATTGCAAAGGTCTACAATGTGTGCTTGGTTTACAAGCACACTTTGTAGACCATTCCAATGAAGTATTTGTATCTAGACCATGCTATTGCTGCTCTGCTGAAAAGCCTCCGGCTGGGATCAGTATATCCTGCTGACAGCTTTACAGCTCACGTCAGGTAAAGGGGAGGGGGGGGAGAACTTAGATGGGATTTACATTGGTGAGTTTATTGTTGTAATAGCTGCAATATTATCTTTTAATGCACACAGACATTACTGTCTCTTTAATGCCGTTTTATTTGACAGGGCTGAGAAAAAAAAAACAGAGAACATTTGATCTCTCTTTTGAGATTTTTGACTCTGCAAAGTGACACACAAACATGAAAAGATTTAAATTGGCAAAAAAAAGTAGCAAAATGTGCATGCCACTTTTTGAAAAGCCCTGCAGGGGTTTTTACATGTCAGATTCAGCCGATTTTGCTTGCAAAATACCAGCCTGATAAATAGGACTGCAAGATCTCAAATAACAGCTTATACTTATTCCAAGGGAAAAAAAAGACAGTTCATTTTGTATATTGCATTTTTATCTCTCCACTGTAGCAAACTTTCCAGTACTAAATCCTGAATCATCCGCACTCTAATGAGAGAATTATGCCAGACATGTAAGTGTTCATCTGGTGAACTCAGTCGTGCTGTAAAATGGAGAGCTTAGTGCTCCAACGTCTACCATGTTTCTCCTGCCCAAGACAAGCCTGTGTTATCTGCAGTGTGATAACAATTATTAGAATCATTTATTTATAAACTGACACCAGATTCCTCAGCGCTGAACAGGCTGAAGAGGCAATAGCACACTGTACAGATGGTGTACAATGGATACAGAGATATACACAATCAAGAGTAACCCTTTGTGCGACAGAGGGATATGCAGCGCGTTGCGGAACAATGTGTTGCATGCCTCTCTGTTACTCAGATGGTTAAAGGGATAGTAATACTTAAAGGGCTAGTAATACTTCGTTTTAACTTTATTTTATTTTGTAGGCATTAAAAAAACATGAAGAATGATATAAGTCTTATCTCTCAAACCTTTATGGTTTGAGAGATATTCACAAGCAAAGTTTCCCCTCCGGCCCCTTTTACCTAGTGTAAGCCTTCTCTTCTCAGATGTGGAATGCAGTCCATAGACTGGACAGATAACAGAAGGGGACAATCTTCTTCCTATGAGAACAATGAAAGCCCTGCCCCCCTTGACAAGCTTTACAGGTTTTTCCCTTATCTTAATTGAAGATTGTCCCTCTCTACAATCTACCTGGGCACCTCCCTTCTGCCCTGGCTGAAAAGTGTTACATCAGTAAAAGGGGCGGGAGGGGGACACTTTGCTTGTGAATATCTCTTAAACCATAAAGGTTTGAGAGATAAGACCTATATCATTCTTCATGTTTTTTTTAATGCCTACAAAATAAAATAAAGTTAAAACGAATTATTACTATCCCTTTAATTATTACTAATCCCTATATTAAAGTCATATTAAAAATAAATGTATTGCCCCCAGTGTCATCTCTCAAACCTTTATGGTTTGAGAGATAATCACTCCTAAAGTTGCCCTCCACCTCCCCCTTCCCCGAAGTCAGCATTCTATCTGACTGCAGGGAAGCCAGTTGTACGACTTTCAGGCGGCTTTCCAGCGCAGCCGCTATCGCATTGATAAAAAAGAAGACTTTCACTGAAATGGTCTTGTACGTGTGCTTGGTTTGCAAGCACACATAGAAGCCCATTTTAGTGATTTTTTTTTTTTTTTATTAACGCGATCGCGGCTCTGCTACAGAGCCGCCTGATGATCTATGACCGGATTTCCCTTCAGTCAGCTACAACGCTGACTACGGGCAAGGGGGAGGGAGAGGGCAACTTTAGGAGCGATTATCTCTCAAACTATAAAGGTTTGAGAGATGATACTGGGGGCAATACATTTATTTTTTAATAGGACTTTACTATAGGGATTAGTAATAATTAAGTGTTACTATCCCTTTAAAGAAAGTAGAGACTGACTTATAAGTCAGGTGCGTGAGGAACAATGTGTTGTATGCCTCTCTCGCACTCAAAATGTAAAAAAAAAAATCAGAGATTGACTGTCAAGAGGGCCCTGCTTGCAGAACAAGGTGTTGCATGTCTCTCTGGCACTCAAAGGGTTAAAAAAGTAGAGACTGGCTGATAAGAGGGCCCTGCTTACTAGAACTTACAACTTAAAGGGGAACTATCACCTGTATGCAAGTTTGCCTCTGTGTAATGTTCCTATAGCGATAACGTGTAATCTGTGTGTTTTTTTTTTATATAATGCAGGGTATGGCGAAATGTAACATTTAAAATGAGCCAGTGACATCACTACGGGTACAACTCTGTACCACGGCCTGTCAATCTTCGTTTGTTCCCCTCCCCAAGTATTGTCTCGTTCCAACCTCCTCCGATGACGGAGGATTTCTCCTTGTAAGCTGGAGCTGCCTCTTGCCAATGAGAGTGCTTTTCATTTTGGCAAAATCTTTTGTCATCAGGGGAGTCTGGGACGAGACAATACTTGGAGAGGGGAACAGATTGAAGATTGACAGGCTGCAGGACAGAGCTGTACCCATAGTCTGTCCTGAAGTAAGGCTCCGGCTCATTTTTAAAACAGTAAATTTTGCCATAGACTGCATTATATAAAAAACACACACAGATTACATGTTATCGCTATCGGAACATTACACAGAGGAAAACTTGCATAGAGGTTATAGTTACCTTTAAAGCAGGTAAAGCATGGTACCATGTTAGCCTTAGAAAATACAGGACACGACTAGAGTAAAAATGATACATTTATTGTTATATAAATATACATATATATATGTGAGCACTCAGCCAACAAATTGTTGAGGATATACAGTAAAGGTTAACAGAAGATCCAATTATGTTGTATATAGTAACATAGTAACATAGTAAATTAGGTTGAATAAAGACACAAGTCCATCAAGTTCAACCTTCTCCTCATACCCCAGTAACTGAGAATTTTATAGCTATCCTGTTATCAATTAAATTAGTCTTTATCAGACCTTCCTTATCTGCCTACTGATAAATAGTATAACTCTGTATGTTCCATTTGGAAAGAAATGTATCTAATCTTCTCTTAAATGTATCCATTGTATCTGCCATAAACACCTCCCTGGGCAATGAATTCCACAATTTAACAGACCTTACTGTAAAAAACCCCTTCCTCTGCTGAAGTCTAAACCTCCTTTTCATCCTATATAATAATTTGGTAAGTGTTTGTTTGTCAGAAGCTGTCATGCGCAGTACAGACTGCCCGCGCCGCTGGTGATACGGATGTTTACCCCTCCCGTCCCTTTTAGCTACGTCAGTGATCTAGCTGACAAACTTGTATTCTGGTCTGTGGAGCAGACGGCTCGTCTGGAGAGATGAAATAGCAGTGGATACACAGAATATTTACATGACAACAGTCTACCAAGTGCGCCTGGTTTGAGGCAGTAGACGGTTGTCATGAAGATTTGCTGTGTATACAATGCTATTTCAGCTCTCCAGATGAGCCTTCCGGTCCGCAGACCAAAATCCAACTTTGTCAGCTAGAGTGCTGACGTAGCTAAAACTTTCGATCCAGATTACAGTAAAAACTATGAAAGTTATATATATATATATAAAAAAAAAACTTGGATACTTTGCTTTATTTATTTAATAACTACAATATTAAAGCTTATATAAAACAAGCATTACTATCCCTTTAATTACAAAGCATGCAGAATAATCTGTAACCAGTGGGAAAGGAGAACCATAAAAATGCTGTGTGGTCTCTATCTGCATTACTCTCAGCTCTCTGATTGGCTACTGCTACCGCAGACGCTGTGCCCAGATTGACTGCAACCAATCGGGGAGCAGAGTTCAACCACTGGACTTGTCTCTGACAGGCCAGATAGCTTGATAACTTATTGGACTGGAGAGAGTTACGCATTGGTAGCCAATAAGCATGCAAGCTGCTTTCTGGAGACCGTGCTTTAACCCTTTGAGTGCCAGAGGGGTATGCAAGCATTGTAAAGCATTGGCGCTGTTCCTGACCAATCTTACCCATCAATGTGCCAGTAAAAACTATCCCCAGTTTGTGGGCTCTGTCTAGATTTACTTATATAGCACAGTAAGTTGGGAGATGGTTGACAGCACAGATACTAATTAGCAAAAATGTCCATGCTATGCTATCAACAAATATTTATTTTAAAAAATGATTTCTATTACAAAATAATTAGCTATCACAACATATGGCCAGTTTTTATTTCTCTTTCACCTTAAGTACATTTATCGTATGGTGTCATTCCTAGTTAATGAGTATGTTTTGTGAGCTTACACATTAACGCATAACTTTATCAGAAAATATAAGGTTTTCCATTTAGGAAGTACAAATAAGAATGTTTCTTATGAACTTAAAGGAGCAGTAAACTTTTTAAAATATTTTAGGAATTTTCCTGTTGAGTAAAACAAGGGTGTCCCCACTGCTGAGAGATGCATATTTCCAGAGTTATTACAGTTTAAACTCTTGTTTTACACAGTAGCAGTGCCCTCTAGTGGTCAGATTCCAATTAGTGATTCTGTTACATTCTATTTGAGAGGAAAGTCACTGGCAAACAATTTTCCATAGAATGTGATAGAAACTGCTGTGACACTTCCTGTTAGAATTTTCAGGAAATAATCACACTGTAATTCACCTGATTATTTGAACTGTTATAATTTTTGCATAAAATGACTGACAGCAGTGGGAGTACCCTTGTTTTACTCATCAGGAAACTCTCTATAACATATAGGTTTTCATAAAAAAGGTTTACTGCTAGGAGACTCATTGCTGGAAAATATCTTGGACTACTTGTAAACAACAAACCTGGCCATAGTGATCAGTGTCAAACAGTTGCAAAACCTAACAAAATACTATCCTGAGTACAAAGAGGTATCAGTGAACAACATCATTTTGCCACTGTATAAATCTTTGGTAAGACTGTACCAGGACCATGCAGTCCCTGTTTTGCTAAAAGGGATAATAATGTTTCACAAAAACAACAGCTCCAATTAATCTTCATAGTATTTGGGCCATGGAGAGTGTTATATCAATACTGTCAGAGTTGTAGTTCAAGAGTAATTGAATGAAAAAGTATCCCCCTCCCACCCCTTTTACCTAGTGTAAGATACCTCCCCTCAGATGTGGAATCTAGTCACTTGACCAGATAGCTCACAGCAAGGGACAATCTTCTTACTGTGATCACAAGGAAAACCCTGCCTCCCTTGGCAGGTTTTTCAGGTATTTCCTTATGATCACTGATGACTGTCCCTCTCTGTGATCCATCCAGACAGTGTTGCTGCTCTGAGGTGAGCAGTATTACATCAGTAAAAGGGGCAGGAGGGGGATACTTTACCATTCAATTACTCTTGAACTACAACTCTGACAGTATTGAAATAACACTCTCCATGGCCCAAATACTATGAAGATTAATTGGAGCTGCTTTTATTGTGAAACATTACTATCCCTTTAAAGCGGAACTACCACCTCTTCAAGAATTTAACTTTAATAAATCCCCATCTGGTGACTAGCAGCTTAGTAGCACTAGTCGCCAGAAATGTTATCTTATTCCAAAGAAATATGCATTGTTCTGGGGCTGACAGCAGGACGGATTGTGGACATCTTGCCTTAATGACGTCTGTGCGCATGCGCTGTCAGTCCCAGCCGGGTCTAGGAGGCGTTGCTATGAGCCGATCAGCTCTAAAAGCTACTGACAGGGCAGGTGTGCGGACGTCATTATGGCAAGATGTCCGTGATCCGTCCTGCTGTCAGCCCCAGAACAATGCACATTTCTTTGGAATAAGATAATATTTCTGGCGACTAGTGCTACTAAGCTGCTAGTCACCAGATGGGGATTTATTGATGTTAAATTCTTGAAGAGGTGGTTGTTCCCCTTTAAAAAGGATATTGTAGAGTTGCAGGGGGTGCACAGGTGAGCATCACAATTATTTAATGGAATGGAAGAATTGAAGTATACCGAACATCTAGCCAAACTTTATTAATTTTAGAGAAAATACATCTAAAATGGGGATATTGTTACATTGTTACATTGTACAAGTATATGCAAGGTCAACCCAAGGGTCACCAAAGCCTCATAAAATAACTGTGAGCCATCCCTTAAGATTAGAGGAAAGAAGGTTTAAGCTTGTAATTATTTAACAATGCACATGGTGATGGCAGATACAGTGGATACATTTAAAGGGACAGCAGGAAATAACGAACTTTAAATGCAGATTTCTCTCAAACCATAGAGGTTTGAGAGATATGGTAATTTGCACTTTGGTCAACTTTTTAAGGACTACAATTTGCAAAATTTTTTTTGTGGGACATTACTATCCCTTTAAGAAAAGGTTAGATATATTACCAGGGGAAGGGTATATACAAGATGAATCTGTTAGCAGATTAAATAGGAAGTTGTTTGGCAAGCACCCAGCTTGTTTTTGGGAAGGATCCTGCAGTTCTTATTTTCCGGAATTTCCTGTAGCAAAATGATAACCTTGTTGGATTTATGTATTTTTTTTTCAACCTAATTTATTATGTAACTATCGACAAAATGAAAAAATGTGCACAATTGCTATTTAAAGTGTACTTTTGGCAAAATGATAAATGTCAAAATGTTACTGAATTGCACGTTTTTCTGAATTAGCAAAAAGAAAATATTTAGGTTTTGTCAGTAGTTAGCAGTGGATTGTAAGACAAAAACATTATTTTGCACCAAGGTCTTCAATTTACTAAGGGTGCCATTTTTAAAAGAAAAAGTAGTACCAAAAGACATTATTAACCCCTCTGGTTAACATCATAACTGTATTTTGTCCTAATGACACATTATTAAAACAATTTTAAAAAAATCCATTTAAAGTGATATGAAGTATTTTAGAGAAATACATACCTCCCAATTGTCCCTCTTTAGGAGGGACAGTCCCTCTTTCAGACCCAAATCCCTCTGTCCCTCTTTTCTACCCTTTTGTCCCTCTTTTCAGGAGATCAGAATGAGTAGTGTTTATTACATACTCCACAACAATAAAACTCACATAAATGTGTAGTTAATCTATATATATAAAAGAAGACTTTGTGCCTGCCAAAACATACCCAGGGGAGGCAGAAAGGAGGAGTTACTGCTCCCATTGGGTGATTCAATCATGCAGGGAGTTGGCCCGCCCCCACTATGCAGCCCGCCCACCACTATCAAAGTCAGAAAAAAACAAAATGGATACCACTTGCTCCTACACCACAATCAAACACACATGCCCCACTCACACAGCACCAAACACACACACAAAGTAAGAAAGAAATATGGCTGACACACACACAGTCACTCACCCTGACTCCCAGTGGCCTCAACAGGACATGTAGTACAGCCACTGAAGGGTGCTGCGGCACCAGGGGAACAAAATGGCACTGAAAGGGTTAAGGTAGGCCCTCATTGTTGAATTATTTCTTGACTGTAATCATTTGTCATTCAAGACACAGGACAGACAGCCATCAGGTACACACTTAACCCACTGACTGCCACAGGGTTGTGTATCAAGTTTTACCCCTCAAACAGTGTGTTCAAACCCCTTACACTTTAAACATGCATTTCCCTCCCACTTCTCCTCCTTCCCCAGCCTATTACTAACACGTTTTCCACATTTATGTTAAGACCCCCCCTACTCGCAATTAAGCCCTGCCCACTTTTAACCCAGATTGTCCCATTTGTCTCTCCACATCAGCACCACATGACTCCCCTCCAGGGACTCCACAGGTCAAAGTTCCCAGGTATGAACACTTCCCACTGCTATTTAACTGTGACATGCCTCTCTATACCTTAACCCTTTGAGTGCCAGAGGGGTGCACAACTCATGTGCTAATGTGTTTCTGCGCATATATGTTGTGTGTGTACATCTCTGTTACATATGTGTGTCCATGTGTGCATCTCCGGTGTGTCTGTGTGTGTTCATGTCTTTTACATGTCTCTGCCGCTCACTGTGTGTATGTGTCTGCCTGTGTGTCGCATATGTCTGTGTTTATCAGTGTTTCTACATTTCACACACGTGCGCCCAACGGTCATAACATGACGGGCAATGCCGTCCCACATTGGTAGTGTATATATATAAGAGAGAAAACCTGTGTCCCCTGCCACACACACCCAGGGGCGGCTGTAAGGTAGGCTGACCAGATCTCACCTTTAACCGGGGACACATAGGAAATAGCCATTTTGCAGTACTTTACTGAAATCAGTGCAGTCCTGCACTATGCATTTTTCCTATGTGTCCCCGGTTAAAGGTGAGGTCTGGTCAGCTTACTGTAAGGAAGAGTTAGCCCGCCACCCAACATCAGTCTTAACCCTTTGAGTGCCAGAGGGGTATGCATACATTGCAAAGCAATGTGTTGCGTACCTCTCTGGCACTCAAAGGGTTAACCCTCTCCTCCACAACTCACCTACTGCTACATCACTTCTCTCGACTTACAGCTCCTACAGGAAACAACTGATGGCACAATAATATAACCCACCAACCAGCAGCTCCCATTTTGCTGGGGAGCCACACATTGATCACTTCTTTTGAAGAGCATAAAAACTTCTGTTTCCACCCCCTGTCCCATAATGCACTGGGACATTCAGAGGCAGATTGGAGTCAGGTGAGTGGAGTCAGCTGGGGAACAGGTTAGAACACACAGGTCTTCAGTTTCCATGGTAAGAACTGGGGCTGATGGACTCACTTTGTTTCAATTTAACCCTTTGAGTGCTGTTGCAATGCCTTGGATACCTCTCTGGCACTCAGAGGGTTAAGCCCATTAACCCTTGGAGTACCACAGATGATATGCAGCTCATTGCTCTGCGTACCTCTGTCACTCAAAGGGTTAATATCTGTTTGGAAAGCTTCCACATTTGGGTATTGTGCAGCCCACTCTTTCCTCACAAGTGGCCCACAGGGTTAAACTGATTTCTTTGAAAATGTCCATTGATTTCAATGAGACTATTAATTCCATGAATGCTACAGACAATGTAAACACATTGCCAAAGCAACGCGTTGGGGACCATTGTAGCATTCAAGGGGTTAAAGCCCCATTTATGTTAACACAATTTTCCTGAATTTTCAATTCAACCCTATGGTGTCAGTTTTTTTTGAGTTGCACCCTTTATCTTGATACATAAGGCCCATACAATTATACTCTTACCCCATTAATTTAAACTCATTTATAATTTTGGCTCTTGCAGCAGCTGACTGTGCTCTGTGATATGTGAGGCTGATGTACTAACACAAAGAGGAACAATTCATCTGTACCATACAGAACAAATAAATTACTTTGCTGACCTCTCTAGCATTGAAGATGTTAAAACGCCCATTTAAATAAATGGGTATTGTTCCCTGTGCTGCTGTTACTTTTCCACAAAATTCCACCACTTTCCCTTAGTATATGAGCCTTCCTGTTTTGAAGCCTGTTAGCTGTTAGGGGTCCCTGTATTGATCCCTTGCCTACGGCCCATGGACATATAATCTGGTTCTGTCCCAGCCGACCACCACATCCCACTAATGCAAGGAGCGCCCAACATGTGTCACTTAACTCTTTCACTGCCAGAGGACTATACAGCTCATTACACAGCAATGTGTTGCGTACCTCTCTCACAATTAGAGTTAAAGTGCTTCACTCCAACCAACTGCTACACTAGGTCTGTATAATGCAGTAACCCTACAGCCCTGTATTTCATGTCTACTTCACTGTCTATGTATAGTAATTTTTCCCCCTCACCCATTACTTTACGTTAACACTTCACTGTCCCTCTTCTCCTCAATCATTCATCTCATCCTCCCTTGTCACCCCCACTCACCTATCCCCTTGCCATTCATCCATAGTCCCAATCTCGCCATTTTACTCCCACATCACTATTACATTATCTATCACTGCATCTGTCACTTAACCCTCTGTCTGCCAACCTATTTCTTCAAATGTACTGCAGTATCCACTGCTGTAATCTAAATTATTCCTTTACTCACAAACATCTTCTCACTGTGACCTTCAACAAGTAACACAGCACACTCACTTTAACTGTAAGGATACAGGGCCTTATTCATCAAGTAACACAGCACACTCACTTCAACTGTAAGGATACAGGGCCTTATTCACCAAGTAACACAGCACACTCACTTCAACTGTAAGGATACAGGGCCTTATTCATCAAGTAACACAGCACACTCACTTCAACTGTAAGGATACAGGGCCTTATTCTCCAAGCTGAAGAGCTGCAATTAAAACATTTTTTACAACTTTTATCAGCATATCTACATCACCACTGCGTCTGTCACACACTGTCTACATATGTGACATACGTCCATGTATGTGTGTGTCTCTCTGTATGTATGCATTTCACAGTGACACGCTCTGTCTCTTTAAGTGTGTGTGTGTAACACTGCATATTTCTGTTTCATACAATGTCTCTCTGTGTAAAGAATATGACGGCAACACCGTCCCACACTGCAAGTCTTTAATATATGTGTTTAAAAATTAATCTGTGTAAATAAAATACTTTAGTCTTGCTCTAAATAATTTATTCAGTTACACAAAGAGAGGCCGGTAGGTCATGAAATAGCCTAAAAATTCTCTGTAATGCCCTGCCCACCAGCCACACCTCCATAAACACCACCTAAAACAAAAGTGTCCCTCTTTGGCCATTTGAAATGTTGGGAGGTATGGAAATAGTTTTAAAAGTGGTCGTAGTCAAACGTCAACATCAAAACAAAAACTATGTCCAGAAAAATGTCATAATTAACTGTAGTTTTAAATCCAATAATTTTCTCTAAAAGAAAAAATCCCTCTGTCCTCTTTTCACTCTCTGTTGTCCCTCTTTTTTTTGTGATGAGGAGGTATGTTTTGTATATAAGTGTATCATATTACACCATAGCAATAAAACGCACATAAATGTTTTCTTAACACGAAGGACGTACATGTACATCATGGGTAGAACGTGCTTAAAGGACCCATGATGTAGATATATGTCCTGGAATTCAGAGTCCTGACTTGGCTGCACACTGCTCGGGAATCCCTATATCCACTGCAAAAAAAGGTCCATGCTCCTTAAAGGGATAGTAATACTTTGTTTTAACTTTATTTTATTTTGTAGGCATTAAAAAAACATGAAGAATGATATATGTCTTATCTCTGAAACCTTTATGGTTTAAGAGATATTCACAAACAAAGTATCCCCCCCCCCTGTTCAACCAGATCAGAAGGGAGGTGCCCAGGTAGACTGCCGAGAGGGACAATCTTCAATTAAGATAAGGGAAAAACCTGAAAAACTTGTCAAGGGGGGGAAGGGCTTTCATTGTTTTCATACAAAGAAAATTGTCCCCTTCTGTTATCTGTCTGGTCATACAACCAGATTCACATCTGAGAAGAGATGGCTTACACTAGGTAAAAGGGACGGGAGGGGAACTTTGCTTGTGAATATCTCATAAACCATAAATGTTTGAGAGATAAGACATATCATTCTTCATGTTTTTTTAATGCCTACAAAATAAAATAAAGTTAAAACGAAGTATTACTATCCCTTTAAGTGTAGCGTAGCTGGTCCTGGCACGTCATGGGTTGGATGTGCAAAAAGGACCCATGACGTGCCAGGACTGTCATGGATTTCGGGGCTCCCCACGCAGCTGTACGCTGTTCGGGGAGCCCTGCTTCGGATAAAAAGAAAAAAAAATGATCCATGGTCTTTAAGTGCCGTCTGCAAGCACATGCACCTGGTCCTTAACGAATTAAACTTCAGTATATGTATTTATAAATTAGTCTGTGTAAATAAAATACTTTGGTCTTGTTCTAAATCATTTAAATAATCTAAAAATTCTCAGTAATATCCCACCCACCAGCCACACCTCCAACCACACACACCTCTAAAACAAAAGTGTCCCTCTTTGGACATTTGAAATGTTGGGAGGTATGCCAGTTATGCATCTCTGACACTCACTTTAAGTCTAATACTGGAAGCTAAGAGTACAGTTCTGTTGATGGAAAGCAATGACATTTTCCTACCTTGTACAACAAGATGAAGTTATCAGTCAAGACTGTTTCTCCTGATTTCCCTTATCCTGCTGCATGAGTTTATTAAACATTGATTAACCAGTAATATACTTCTTTTATAACAGTTATCAACCAAATAAGGGCCCGCGGGCACAGTGAAATGCTTCTAGCATAGACTTTCAGATTTGTAACTTTTCTATAAATCTTCAAAATGTAATGAGCATCCTTTAACTCCGGAGGCAAATAGGTTTAATCTCCTTGTTCAGAAAGGGTTGACTACCCTAAGGGCTGATAAAATGTGTGTAATATTCTTCCCAGCAAGAAGACATCTCCAGTAGATTTTCTTCTTGTTTCTAAGAAATAGCCAGTTTAGTCTTTACCGGATTACAGGCCCTGAGTTCTGAAGGTAATTTGTGGATGTGTTTCATGAAAGGAGAAATTTAACCCCTTGAATCATAAAGAGGTTTTCAACATAAAACAGACAACTTTTTTTATGAAAACAAATTATTTTATAGGGTTTATCCGATTAATAAAATAGGATACTCTTACTGCTGAAGATTTGTCATTCCAAAGTTAATGAGTTAAAACTTTTTTTTCAATCAAACTGTTAATAGCAGCATGAAGTATCCAAAAGGTCAAATTTATATTTATAATTCACTCTACAGGAAATCTTGAGTTTATAAGGGAAATACACAAACCTGCACTGGAATGTTGGCGTACTAATTATACACCTGTACTCCTGGATATGTTCTCTTTGGTGCATAACGTTGTGCACATACACAGCCATCAGCAAACCTTGAATGATCCCCCCCATAGCATGCGCCAGAAAATGGAGGCATGTTACACCACTTTTAAATAAGGTGCAAAATAAAGAAACACCCCCAAAAACCCATACAATACCCCACTACCCTCCCCTTGATGTACAAATGACAATTTTCAGTATATGTAGCTTAAGCGGAACTTTCACTCAAATTAAAGTATCCCCCAAATCATTATGCACATTACAATATGCATATCCATACTAGTATTATCCAGAATAATTCTGGAATTATTGAGAAATCCAACTTGTTCCGAGACTTACAGGCAGGCATCTTGCTGTTAGGGTGACCACACATCCCGGAATGCCCGGGACTGTCCCTTATTTGTGGTCTGTGTCCCGCGTCCCGGGTCACCACCCACCGCAACAGCAAAGAGTCCCGGAATGGAGGTACATGCACCAGCCCAGCCAGCCAATGAAATGTATTTGCCATATGGCAAATACATTTAATTGGCTGGCTGGACTGGTGTGTTGGAGACAGCTGGGGTGGAGCAAATATTTTGGCGCTGCAAGTGAGGCCCGCGGCTGAGGCTCCCGCTGGTGCTGACCATCATTCTGAGGCTGACACAGAGTAAGAGTTCCCACTGGGAACTCTTACCATGTCAGCCTCAGAAAGATGGTCAGCGCCAGCGGGAGCCTCAGCCATGGGACTAGGGTGACCACATGTCCTGGAATGGCAGAATGGAAATGTGGTCACCCTACTTGCTGTAGAGGCATCTGTGCGCCTGTGCCGTCAGTCCCTTCCTGTACCTTAAGGTACAGTGCAACACCTCACCAGTCCTAGAGGAGTTTGGGATGGACAGTGCAACCGCGCAGATGCCTCTTCAGCAAGATGTCCGCTCTGATGCCTGCCTGCTCGTCTCAGAACGAGTTGGATTTCTCAATAACTTAAAATTATTATTCAGGATAATCCAGGTATTGATATGCATATAGCTATGTGCATGAGGATTTGGGGGTATTTTAATTTGGGTGAAAGTTCCGCTTTAGTAAAATGGAGTTACAGGTGCAGCACTAAATAATCAGTTATATTTTAGAGCAGAATCGTATTAGTAAATCCCACTTAGTGACTAACGCTCTTCATAGTGATAGGAACAGCACCTCCTGGTGACCAGAATAAGAAATAGTTTAAAAATATATATTTTTTTTGCAGTGATAAATTTTGAATGAAGCATCTCCAGTAGTGGCAGTATAACTGTTTTATTGAGTAGGGAAAGAACTGAAATGCATATGTTTTCATGAACATTTTTGCTGGTGCTTTAATCCTTTAGTTCAAAAGATATTCAATGTAAAAAGATCCCCCTCCCGCCCCTGCTGGACACATCACGCTTCCCCTCACTGTGGTCCAGATGGAGAGTGGTGAGGGACAAACTCCAGTAATTAAAGGAAAATCCTGCCCCCCTTTATCAAGGGGGGGCAGAGCCGGATTACAGGCAAGACGCACAAGGTGCCTGTCTAGGGCCCGGTCCAATCAGGGGGCCTGGAGGAAGCCTCATTCCTGCACTCAACCGTCTCAACGAGTCCTCCAGGAACACGTGGGAACACCGTTCCTGCTAGCAGGACTTCTCCGCCGGGCACCGCAACACAGTCAGGTCTGTGTAGCTACAGTGCTCCCTCGTTGCCTCTTTAGTAATGCAGAGCGCGCTGGGAGTCAACATCTCCCAGTGATCTGCATTACTGAAGAGAAGACCACACGGGAGCTCCAGCAGCTACAGGTTTGTAATGTGGGGTAAGTTGGAGCTGATGGGGGGCAAGTTGGAGCTGATGGGGGGCAAGTTGGAGCTGGTGGGGCAAAGTGGAGCTGATGGGGGGCAAGTTGGAGCTGGTGGGGCAAAGTGAAGCTGGTGGGGGCAAGTTGGAGCTGGTGGGAGCAAGCTGGAGCTGATGAGGGCAAGTTGGAGCTGATGGGGCAAAGTGAAGCTGGTGGGGGCAAGTTGGAGCTGGTGGGGGGCATCTCTTACAGGAATCTCCATACCAGGGGCAGACTGGCCCAGGGGGCAGAGAGAGGACAAAAATTAAGTAATGTATCATGGGTTTCCTCCCTAACCCTGACTACCGACACAGTATCTGGTTTACACTACAGTTTTGTGGGCACAGGCACTCAAAGGGTTAGCCAGTCATTGGATAATCCTTTGAGTGATAGTGCCCACAAAACTGTAGTATAACCCTTTGAGTGTCTGTGCCCACAAAATTGTAGTGTAAAGTAAACAATGTGTAGGTAGCCAAAGTTAGAGAGGTATGGGGGGGCCCAAATTGATACCTTGCCTAGGGCCCCTTGGAGTGTTAATCCGGCTCTGGGGGTGGGGGGGTGGAAGGGTTTTTATCATACTTACTGACTTAATTTTGTATCTTGCTGCATCCGTCTGGTCCCACAACTGATTGCAGTTCCAAGGGGAGGTGGCCAGAAGGGGTGGAGCTAGAATCCTTTTACATTGAATATCTTTTGAACTACATAAAGGTAAGTGATTAAACACAGCGCTAAGTGTTATGTTTATAATACAGAAGACTTGGAGATCTACTTTATTGTAGGCATTACTATCCCTTTACATGGTTAACCCCTTAAGGACCGACCCCACAAGCATGCGGCCGTCACTTTTTTTTTGTTCACATCCGCTTCCGGACTCCCTGAACAGTGCGCAGCCGCGCGGGCTCTCCGGAATTCCATGACGGTCCTGGCATGTCATGGGCCCTTAACGCAAATCCACCCATGACGTGCCAGGACCGTCAAGGGTCGTTAAGGTGTTAAGCGAGGTTGAGAGGGAAGAAATGTCCAAAACATCCATACGCTTCCCCTCTGCACTTCCCTGGGGTAAACAGTGTACACATTGCAATTTCTAGTGCAAGTGGATTAGTAAATTGGGGTTAGGCAGGGGAAACACTAAATAATCAGCTACAGAACCGATTTTAGAGCGCAATCCTCTTAGTAAATCCCCCCTAGTGACTAAAGGCTGTATGTGCAACACAAAAAGTGGGGGGAGTTCTGGGGCAATCCATTTGCACTGTAGGGGATAACTTAAAGCGGAACTACCACCCAATAATAAGACAGCATCACATACCTCCCAACATTTCAAATGGAAAAAGAGGGACACTTCTGTTTTAGGTGGCGTTTATGGGGGCATGGCTGGTAGGCGGGGCATTTCCAAGAATTTTTAGGTTATTTCTTGACTCATCTGCACCTCTTTGTGTAACTGATAAATAATTTAGAGCAAGACCAAAGTATTTGAATTACCCATATTAATGTATAAACACATATCCTGACAATTAACAACACATTTATGTATGTTTTATTGCTGTGGAGCAATGTAATACACACCACTCATTCTGATGTCCTAAAAAGAGGGACAAATGGAGAGAAAAGAGGGACAGAGGGATTTGGGTCTCAAAGAGGGACTGTCCCTCCTAAAGATGGCATCACATCATTGCCCATCTGGTAACTCCCTGCTCAGTAGCGCCAGTCGCCAGAATTCTTACCGGATTAAAGAGAAATCTCTATTCTTCATGGACTGAAAGCAAGACAGAGCGCGGACATCTTGCCCTAGTGACGTCCATGCACCTGCGCTGTCAGTCCCAGCCGGGTCTAGGAGGCGTTGCTAAGAGCCGTTTGGCTTCAGCTGGGACTGACAGCGCAGGCGTGTGGACGTCACTAGGGCAAGATGTCTGTGCTCCGTCTTGCTGTCAGTCCATGATGAATAGAGATTTCCCTTTAATCCGGTAAGAATTCTGGCGACTTGCACTACTGAGCAGCTAGTCACCAGATGGGCAATGATGTGATGCTATCTTATTATTGTGTGGTAGTTCCGCTTTAAAATTCCCATTGATTTAAATGGGGATTTTAACCCCTTGAATGGTAGAGAGGCCTCAAAATCATTGTGAAGCAATGCATTGGAGACCTCTCTAGCTTTTAAGGGGTTAAAATCCCTATTTAAACCAGTGGGGATTTATGGATTTTTATTTTGTTGTCCCCTACAGTGCAAATGGTTTCCGCCACTATTCTTTTGAAGATACAGCCGTAAGACTATTCACAGTGACAAGAGCAGAACCACCTGGTGAACAGAATCAAAACGTGCAGTTTAATTAAAAAAAACTGTAATCATAACTGTAATAATTTTTGAATGAAGCATTCCCCATCATTGTGAGCGTGTTGCTCACAATGAAACAATGTTATGTTATGAAACAATGTATGTTTTAGTGATTTTTGTAAGCAAAACAGTGTTTGTTTTGCTTACAAAAATCACTAAAACATACATTGTTTCATAAAATTTTTTTGCTGCACATTGCAAAAAACAGCAATGAGAAAGAAATAGCTGCAAATAATATACTTGGAACCATCAAATAAGTTAAAAGCAGAAGCCTCCATGTGTTTTGAATAGGGATATGCTACAACTGTTTAGAAATAATTAGGAGTAATTGAACTATATGCACAATCTTAAAGGGATAGTAATGTTTCACAAAAAAGCAGCTCCAATGAATCTTCATAGTATTTGGACTTTGGAGAGTGTTATATCAATACTGTCAGAGATGTAGTACAAGAGTAATTCAATAACAAAGTATCCCCCTCCCTCCCCTTTTTACCTAGTGTAAGGCACCTCCCCTCAGATGTGGAATCTGGTCTCTTGACCGGACAACTCACAGCAAAGGACAATCTTCTTAAAGAAAACCGCTCCCCCTTGACAGGTTTTTCCCTTATGATCACTGAATTTTGTCCCTCTCTGTGATCCATCTGGACAGTCTTGCTACTTTAAGGTGAGCAGTGTTACATCAGTAAAAGGGGCGGGAGGGGATATACTTTATCCTTCAATTACTCTTGAACTGCAACTCTGACAGTATTGAAATAACACTCTCCATGGCCCAAATACTATGAAGATTAATTGGAGCTGCTTTTATTGTGAAATATTACTATCCCTTTAATACACTGTCCAGTTCACGTGCTGAAACATTAAGGAGCAGAACAGTCAGTAAAGATTCTGAACTGTTATTGGATATCTGAAATCTGTACATCTAGACTAACGGAGGTAAACCCAAGTGGCTGTTGTTGCACCTAACCGATGAGGCCCAAGAAGGCCAAATCTATGTCTGGGCTAATCTGTTGCCTTTGTTCAGAGAAGATTTGTCTGACATTTCGTGGCTGGACTGTCATTTGGCAGGACCAGTATGATATGCTTCAGAAGATTTCCTCTTTGTGTATGGCACTGGTGAGCTAACAGAGATTGCACCCTGGGTGTGAGGACACAGTCCCAGTGAGCTTCTTGCATGTATTTGTTAGCTCATGAACCTAGTTGAGCATCTCTAATGTTTCTTTCTACATATGCAAATTGCTCTTGGGGATCCCTGGCTCACAGATCCTAGAGGGATCAGCTGCAACTCACTGATGATGTACAAAAAGGTCCAAATGTATATCTGAGGTTAGCAGTTTTCCTTGTTTAGAGTGGACTTGTGTGGTATTTTTTGGCTGGACTGTCATTTGGCAGAACCAGTATGATATTCTTCAGAAGATGTCCTCTCTGGGTATGGCACTGGTGAGTTAAAAGAGATTGCATCCAGGGTGTGAGAATGCAATCCACTAAGCTTCTTGCATGTATTTCTTAGCTCATGAGCCTAGTTGAGCAACTCTAACTTTTCTTTCTACATATGCAAATTGCTTTTGGGGTTGGTCACCCTAAGAGTAATGAGGAGAATCCAGACGTGGACCCCTTGCTTACAGAGCCTAGAGGAATCAGCTGCACCTCATTGATGAGGCCCAAGAAGGCTGAAACGTACATCTGGGATTATCTGTTTCTCTTGTGTAGAGAAGATTTGTCTGGCATTTGGTGGCTGGACTGTTATTTGGCAGGGCCAGTATGATATGCTTCAGAAGATTTTCTCTCTGTGTATGGCATGTGTGAGCTAAAAGAGATTGCACCATGGGTGCGAGGACACAGTCCCAACGAGCTTCATGTATGTATTTAGTATCTCATGAGCCTAGTTGAGCATCTCTAACTTTTCTTTCTACATATGCAAATTGCTCTTGGGGTTGGTCACCCTAAGAGTAATGAGGGGAATCCAGACGTGGACCCCTTATTCATAGAGCCACCAGGGATCAGCCGCACCTAACCAATGAGGTCCAAGAAGGCCGAATCTATGTCTGGGCTTATCTGTTTCCTTTGTTCGGAGAGAATTTGTCTGGCATTTCGTGGCTGGACTGTCATTTGGCAGGACTAGTATGATATACGTCAGAAGATTTCCTCTCTGTGTATGGAAATGGTGAGCTAAAAGAGATTATACCATGGGTGGGAGGACACAGTCCCAATGAGCTTCTTGCATGTATTTAGAAGCTCATGAGCCTAGTTGAGCATCTCTAACTTTTTTTCTACATATGCAAATTGGTCTTGGGGTTGGTCACCCTAAGAATAATGAGGGGAATCCAGACGTGGACCCCTTGCTCACAGAGCTTACAGGGATCAGTCGTACCTCAGTGACGAGTCCTAAGAAGGCTGAAATATACATCTGGGGTAATCTGTTTCCCTTGTTTGGAGAGGACTTGTCTGGCATTTTGTGGCTGGACTCTTATTTGGCAGGAACAGTATGATGTGCTTCAGAAGATTTCCTCTCTGTGAATGGCATTGGTGAGCTTAAAGAGATTGCACTCTGGATGCAAGGACACAGTCCCAGTGAGCTTCTTGCATGTATTTAGTAGCTCATGAGCCTAGTTGAGCATATGCAAATTGCTCTTGGGGTTGGTCATACTAAGAGTAATAAGGGGAATCCAGATCTGGACCCCTGGCTCACAGATCCTAGAGGGATCAGCTGCAACTCACCGATGAGGTCCAAAAAGGCCGAAATGTACATCTGGGGTTAGCTGTTTTCCTCGTTCAGAGAGGATTTGTCTGGCATTTTGTGGCTGAACTGTCATTTGATAGGACCAGTATGATATGCTTCACAAGATTTTCTCTTGGTGTATGGAAATGTTGAGCTAAAAGGGATTGTGCCCTGTATGCGAGGAAACAGTCCCAGTGAGCTTCTTGCATGTATTTGCTAGCTCATGAGCCTAGTTGAGGATATGTAACTTTTCTTTCTACATATGCAAATTGCTTTTGGAGTTGGTCACCCTAAGAGTAATGAGGAGAATCCAGACATGGACCCCTTGCTCACAGAGTCTACAGGGATCAGCTGCACTTTGCTGATGAGGCCCAAGAGAGACGAAACGTATGTCTGGTGTTAGCTGTTTCCCTTGTTCAGAGAGAATCTGGCTGGCATTTTGTGGCTGGACTGTCATCTGGCAAGACCAGTATGATATGCTTCAGAAGATTTCTTCTCTGTGTATGGCACTGGTGAGCTAACAGAGATTGTACCCTGGGTGTGAGGACACAGTCCCAGTAAGCTCCTTGCATGTATTTGCTAGCTCATGAGCCTAGTTGAGCATCTCTAAATTTTCTTTCTACATATGCTAATTGCTTTTGGGGTTGGTCACCCTAAGAGTAATGAAGGGAATCCAGACGTGGACCCCATTCTCACAGAGCCTAGAGGGCTCAGTTGCACCTCATTGATGAGGCCCAAGTAGTCTGAAATGTATGTCTGTGGTTTAGTTGTTTCTCTTGTTCGGAGAGGATTTTTCCGGCATTTTGTGGCTGGACCGTCATCTGGCAAGACCAGTATGATATGCTTCAGAAGATTTCTTCTCTGTGTATGGCACTGGTGAGCTAACAGAGATTGCACCCTGGGTGTGAGGACACAGTCCCAGTGAGCTTCTTGCATGTATTTGTTAGCTCATGAACCTAGTTGAGCATCTCTAACTTTTCTTTCTACATATGCTAATTGCTTTTGGGGTTGGTCACCCTAAGAGTAATGAGGGGAATCCAGACGTGGACCCCTTGCTCCCAGAACCTAGAGGGATCAGCTGCAACTCCCTGATGAGGTCCAAAAAGGCTGAAATGTATGTCTGGGATTAGCTGTTTACCTTGTTCAGAGGGGACTTGTCTGGCATTTTGTGGCTGGACTGTTGTTTGTCAGCACCAGTATGATATTCTTCAGAATATTTCGTCTTTGGGTATGGCACTGGTGAGCTAAAAGAGATTGCGTCTAGGATGCAGTCCCACTAAGATTCTTGCATGTATTTGATAGCTCATGAGCCTAGTTGAGTATCTCTAACCTTTTTTTCTCCAAATGCAAATTGCTTTTGGGGTTGGTCACCCTAAGAGTAATGAGGCGAATCCAGACGTGGACCCCTTGCTCAATGAACCTAGAGGGATCAGCTGCACCTTACAAACGAGACCCAAGAAGGCTCAAATGTATGTCTGGGGTTATCTATTTCCCTTGTTTAGAGAAGACTTGTCTGGCATTTGGTGGCTGGACTGTTGTTTGGCAGGACCAGTATGATATGCTTCAGAAGATTTCCTCTCTGTGTATGGCATGTGTAAGCTAAAACAGATTGTACCATGGTTGCAAGGACACAGTCCCTATGAGCTTCTTGCATGTATTTAGTAGCTCATGAGCCTAGATGAGCATCTCTAACTTTTCTTTCTACATATGCAAATTGGTCTTGGGGTTGGTCACCCTAAGAGTAATGAGGGGAATCCAGACGTGGACCCCTTGCTCACAGAGCCTACAGAGATCAGCTGCACCTCCCTGACGAGTCATAAGAAGGCTGAAATGTACATCTGGGGTTATCTGTTTCCCTTGTTTGGAGAGGACTTGTCTGGTATTTTGTGGCTGAACTGTTATTTGGCAGGAACAGTATGATGTGCTTCAGAAGATTTCCTCTCTGTGAATGGCATTGGTGAGCTTAAAGAGATTGCGCTCTGGATGCACGGACACAGTCCCAGTGAGCTTCTTGCATGTATTTGTTAGCTCATGAGCCTAGTAGAGCATCTCTAATGTTTCTTTCTACATATGCAAATTGCTCTTGGGGTTTGTCACCCTAAGAGTAATGAGGGGAATCCAGATGTGGACCCCTGGGTCACAGAGCCTAGAGGGATTAGCTGTAACTCACCGACGAGGTCTATGAAGGCCGAAATGTACGTCTGGGGTTAGCTGTTTTCTTTGTTCAGAGAGGATTTGTCTGGCATTTTGTGGCTGGACTGTCATTTGGTAGGACCAGTATGATATGCTTCACAAGATTTTCTCTTGGTGTATGGAAATGTTGAGCTAAAAGAGATTGCGCCCTGTATGCGAGGAAACAGTACTAGTGAGCTTCTTGCATGTATTTGCTAGCTCATGAGCCTAGTTGAGGATATGTAACTTTTCTTTCTACATATGCAAATTGCTTTTGGAGTTGGTCACCCTAAGAGTAATGAGAAGAATCCAGACATGGACCCCTTGCTCACAGAGTCTACAGGGATCAGCTGCACTTTGCTGATGAGGCCCAAGAGAGACGAAACGTATGTCTGGTGTTAGCTGTTTCCCTTGTTCAGAGAGGATCTGGCTGGCATTTTGTGGCTGGACTGTCATCTGGCAAGACCAGTATGATATGCTTCAGAAGGTTTCTTCTCTGTGTATGGCACTGGTGAGCTAACAGAGATTGTACCCTGGGTGTGAGGACACAGTCCCAGTAAGCTTCTTGCATGTATTTGCTAGCTCATGAACCTAGTTGAGCATCTTTAAGGTTTTTTTCTACATATGCAAATTGCTCTTGGGGTTGGTCACCCTAAGAGTAATGAGGGGAATCCAGACATGGACCCCTTGCTCACAGAGCCTAGAGGCATCAGCTGCATCTCCCTGATGAGGCACAAATAGATTGAAACATATGTCTGTGGTTTAATTGTTTCTCTGGTTCTGAGAGGATTTGGCTGGCATTTCATGGCTGGACTGTCATTTGGCAGGACCAGTATGATACGATTCAGAAGATTACCTCTCTGTGAATGGCACTGGTGAGCTAAAAGAGATTGCACTCTGGGCGCGAGGACACAGTCACAGTGAGCTTCTTGCATGTATATGTTAGCTCATGAGCCTAGTTAAGCATCTCTAATGTTTCTTTCTACATATGCAAATTGCTCTTGGGGTTGGTCACCCTAAGAGTAATGAGGGGAATTCAGATGTGGACCCTTGGCTCACAGAGTCTAGAGGGATCAGCTGCAACTCACGGACGAGGTCCGAGAAGGCTGTAATGTATGTTTGTGGTTAGTTGTTTCCCTTGTTCAGAGAGGACTTGTGTGGCATTTTGTGGCTTCACTGTCATTTTGCAGGACCAGAATTATATGCTTCACAAGATTTCCTCTCTGTGTATGGCAATGGTGAGCTAAAAGAGATTGCACTCTGGGAGCGAGGACAAAGTTGCATTGAGCTTCTTGCATGTTTTTTTTTTTTTAGCTCATATGCCTAGTTGAGCGTCTCTAATGTTTTTTTTCTATGTATGCAAATTGCTCTTGTGGTTGGTCACCCTAAGAGTAATGAGGGGAATCCAGATGTGGACCCCTGGCTCACAGAGCCTACAGGGATCAGCTGCAACTCACCGATGAGGCCCCAGAAGGCCGAAATGTACATCTGGGGATAGCTGTTTCCTTTGTTCAGAGAGGAATTGTCTGGCATTTTGTGGCTGGACTGACATTTGGTAGGAACAGTATGATATGCTTCACAAGATTTCCTCCCGGTGTATGACTATGGTGAGCTAAAAGAGATTGCACTCTGGGTGCGAGGACACAGTCCCAGTCAGCTTCTTTCATGTATTTGCTAGCTCATGAGCCTAGTTGAGCAGCTATAACATTTCTTTCCACATATGCAAATTACCCTTGAGGTTGGTCACCGTAAGAGTAATGAGGGTAATCCAGATGTGGACCCCTGGCTCACAGAGCCTAGAGGGATCAGCTGCACTTCACCGACGAGGTCCAAGCAGACTGAAATGTATGTCTGGGGTTAGCTGTTTTCTTTGTTCAGAGAGAACTTGTGTGGCATTTTGTGACTGCATTGTCATTTGGCAGTACCAGTATGCTATGCTTCACAAGATTTCCTCTCAATGGTGAGTTAAAAGAGATTGTACTCTGGGTGCGAAAACACAGTCCCAGTGAGCTTCTTGCATGTATTTGTTAGCTCATGAGCCTAGTTGAGCATCACTAATGTTTCTTTCAATATATGTCAATTCCTCTTGGGGTTGGTCACACTAAGAGTAATGAGGGGAATCTGGATGTGGACCCCTGGCTCACAGAGTCTAGAGGGATCAGCTGCAACTCACGGACGAGGTCTAAAAGAGCTGAAATTTTATGTCTGGGGTTTGCTGTTTCCTTTGTTCAGAGAAGACTTGTCTGGCATTTTGTGGCTGGACTGTTGTTTGGCAGAGCCAGTATGATACTCTTCAGAAGATTTCCTCTCTGGGTATGGTACTGGTGAGCTAAAAGAGATTGTACCTAGGACACAGTCCCACTAAGCTTCTTGCATGATTTGCTAGCTCATGAGCCTAGTTGAGCAACTCCAACTTTCTTTCTACATATGCAAAATTGCTCTTGGAGTTGGTCACCCTAAGAGTAATGAGGAGAATCCAGACATGGACCCCTTGCTCACAGAGTCTAGAGGGATCAGCTGCACTTTGCTGATGAGGCCCAAGAAGGCTGAAACATTTGTCTGGGGTTAGCTATTTCCTTTGTTCAGATTGGACTTGGCTGGCATTTTGTGGCTGGACTGCCATTTTGTAGGACCAGTATGATATGTATCACAAGATTTTCTCTCTGTGTATGGTACTGGTGAGGTAAAAGAGATTGCACTCTGGGTGTGAGGACACAGTCCCAGTGAGCTTCTTGCATGTATTTGCTAGCTCATGAGCCTAGCTGAGCATCCCTAAATTTTCTTTCTACATATGGAAATTGCTCTTGGAGTTGGTCACCGTACGAGTAATAAGGGGAATCCAGATGTGAACCCCTTGCTCACAAAGCGTAGAGGGATCAGCTGCATCTCACAGATGAGGTCCAGGAAGGCCGAAACATACATCTGGGGGTTAGTGGTTTTCCTTGCTCAGAGAGGACTTGTCTGGCGTTTTGTGGCTGGACTGTCATTTGGCAGGGCCAGTAGAATATGCTTCAGAAGATTTCCTCTCTGGGTATGGCAAAGGTGGACTAAAAGAGATTGCAGCCTGGGTTCGAGGACACAGTCCCAGTAAGATTCTTTCATGTATTTTCTAGCTCATGAGCCTAGTTGAGCATCTCTAACTTTTCTTTCTACATATGCTAATTGCTTTTGGGGTTGGTCACCCTAAGAGTAATGAGGGGAATCCAGACATGGACCCCTTGCTCACAGAGCCTAGAGAGATCAGCTGTGCCTCATGGATGAGGTCCAAGCAGTCTGAAATGTATGTCTGTGGTTTAGTTGTTTCTCTTGTTTGGAGAGGATTTGTCCAGCATTTTGTGGCTGGACTGTCATCTGGCAAGACAGAATGATATGCTTCAGAAGATTTTTCCTCTGTGTATGGTACTGGTGAGCTAACAGAGATTGCACCCTGGGTGTGAGGACACAGTCCCAGTGAGCTTCTTGCATGTATTTGTTAGCTCATGAACCTAGTTGATCATCTCTAACTTTTCTTTCTACATATGCTAATTGCTTTTGGGGTTGGTCACCCTAAGAGTAATGAGGTTAATCCAGACGTGGACCCCTTGCTCACAGAGCTTAGAGAGATCAGCTGCAACTCACCGACGAGTCCTAAGAAGGCTGAAACTTTTGTCTGGGGTTAGCTGTTTCCTTTGTTCAGAGTGGACTTGGCTGGCATTTTGTAGAACCAGTATGATATGTGTCACAAGATTTTCTCTCTGTGTATGGCAATGGTGAGGTAAAAGAGATAACACCCTGGGTGTGAGGAGACAGTCCCAGTGAGCTTCTTACATGTATTTGCTAGCTCGTGAGCCTAGTTGAGCATCCCTAACTTTTCTTTCTACATATGCAAATTGCTCTTGGAGTTGGTCACCGTACGAGTAATGAGGGGAATCCAGATGTGAACCCCTTGCTCACAAAGCGTACAGGGATCAGCTGCATCTCACAGATGAGGTCCAAGAAGGCCGAAACGTACATCTGGGAGTTAGCGGTTTTCCTTGTTCAGAGAGGACTTGTCTGGGGTTTTGTGGCTGGACTGTCATTTGGCAGGGCCAGTAGAATATGCTTCAGAAGATTTCCTCTTTGGGTATGGCAAAGGTGGACTAAAAGAGATTGCAGCCTGGGTTCGAGGACACGGTCCCAGTAAGCTTCTTTCATGTGTTTGCTAGCTCATGAGACTAGTTGAGCATCTCTAACTTTTCTTTCTACATATGCTAATTGATTTTGGGGTTGTTCACCCTAAGAGTAATGAGGGGAATCCAGACGTGGACCCCTTGCTCACAGAGCCTAGAGGGATTGGTTGCAACTGTCTACTGAGGTCTGAAAAGGCTGAAATGTACATCTGGGGTTAGCTGTTTCCCTTGTTTAGAGAGGACTTGTCTAGCATTTTGTTGCTGGACTGCTGTTTGCCAGGATCAGTATGATATTCTTCAGAAGATTTTGTTTCTGGGTATAGCACTGGTGAGCTAAAAGAGATTGCATCTAGGATGCAGTCCCACTAAGATTCTTGCATGTATTTGGTAGCTCAAGATCCTAGTTGAGTATCTCTAACTTTTCTTTCTACATATGCAAATTGCTTTTGGGGTTGGTCACCCTAAGAGTAATGAGGAGAATCCAGATGTGGACCCCTTGCTCACAGAACCTAGAGGGATTAGCTGCACCTCACCAACGAGACCCAAGAAGTCTGAAATGTATGTCTGGGGTTATCTATTTCCCTTGTTTAGAGAAGACTTGTCTGGCATTTGGTGGCTGGACTGTCATTTGGCAGGACCAGTATGATATGCTTTAGAAGATTTTCTCGCTGTGTATGGCATGTGTGAGCTAAAAGAGATTGCACCATGGGTGCGAGGTCACAGTCCCAACGAGCTTCATGTATGTATTTAGTAGCTCATGAGCCTAGTTGAGCATCTCTAACTTTTCTTTCTACATATGCAAATTGCTCTTGGGGTTGGTCACCCTAAGAGTAATGAGGGGAATCCAGATGTGGACCCCTGGCTCACAGAGCCTAGAGGGATCAGCTGCACCTCACTGACGAGTTGTAAGAAGGCTGAAACGCACATGTGGGGGTAATCTGTTTCCCTTGTTCGGAGAGGACTTGTCTGGCATTTCGTGGCTGGACTGTTATTTGGCAGAAACAGTATGATATGCTTCAGAAGATTTCCTCTTTGTGAATGTCATTGGTGAGCTTAAAGGGATTGCACTCTGGATGCAAGGACACAGTCCCAGTGAGCTTCTTGCATGTATTTGTTAGTTCATGAGCCTAGTGGAGCATCTCTAATGTTTCTTTCTATGTATGCAAATTGCTTTTGGGGTTGGTCACCCTAAGAGTAATGAGGGGAATCCAGATGTGGAAACCTGGCTCACAGAGCCTAGAGGGATCAACTGCACTTCACTGATGAGGCACAAGAAAGCTGAAACATATGTCTGGGTTTTAGCTGTTTACCTTGTTTAGAGAGGATTTGTCTGGCATTTTGCCGCTGGACTGTCACTTGGCAGCACCAGTATGATATGCTTCAGAAAAATTCCTCTCTGTATATGGCACTGGTGAGCTAAAAGAGATTGTACTCTGGGCGCAAGGATGCAGTCACAGTGAACTTCTTTCATTTATTTGCTAGCTTATGAGCCTAGTTGAGCATCTATAACATTTTTTCTACATATGTAAATTACCCTTGGGGTTGTTCACCGTAAGAGTAATGAGGGGAATCCAGATGTGGACCCCTGGCTCACAGATCCTAGAGGGATCAGCTGCAACTCACTGATGAGGTCCAAAAAGGTCAAAATTTACATCTGGGCTTAGCAGTTTCCCCTGTTCAGAGAGGACTTGTCTGGTGTTTTGTGGCTGGACTGTCATTTGTCAGAACCAGTATGATATTCTTCAGAAGGTTTCCTTACTGGGTATGGCACTGGTGAGCTAAAAGAGATTGCATCCAGGGCATGAGAATGCAATCCACTAAGCTTCTTGCATGTATTTGCTAGCTGATGAGCCTAGTTGAGCAACTCTAACTTTTCTTTCTACATATGCAAATTGCTTTTGGGGTTGGTCACCCTAAGAGTAATGAGGAGAATCCAGATGTGGACCCTTTGCTTACAGAGCCTAGAGGAATCAGCTGCACCTCATCGATAAGGCTGAAATGTATGTCTGGGAGTTATCTGTTTCTCTTGTGTAGAGACGATTTGTCTGACATTTGGTGGCTGGACTATTATTTGGCAGGACCAGTATGATATGCTTCAGAAGATTTCCTCTCTGTGTATGGCATGTGTGAGCTAAAAGAGATTGCACCATGGGTGCTAGGACGCAGTCCCAACGAGCTTCATGTATGTATTTAGTAGCTCATGAGCCTAGTTGAGCATCTCTAACTTTTCTTTCTACATATGCAAATTGCTCTTGGGGTTGGTCACCCTAAGAGTAATGAGGGGAATCCAGATGTGGAACCCTGGCTCACAGAGCCTAGAGGGATCAGTTGTACCTCACTGACGAGTTGTAAGAAGGCTGAAATGTACATCTGGGGTTATCTGTTTCCCTTGTTTGGTGAGGACTTGTCTGGCATTTCGTGGCTGGACTGTTATTTGGCAGTACCAGTATTATATGCTTCAGAAGATTTCCTCTTTGTGAATGGCATTGGTGAGCTTAAAGGTATTGCACTCTGAATGCAAGGACACAGTCCCAGTGAGCGTCTTGCATGTATTTGTTAGCTCATGAGCCTAGTGAAGCATCTCTAATGTTTCTTTCTACATATGGAAATTGCTCTTGGGGTTGGTCACCCTAAGAGTAATGAGGGGAATCCAGATGTGGAAACCTGGCTCACAGAGCCTCGAAGGATCAGCTGCAACTTACCGATGAGGTCCAAGGAGGTTGAAATGTACGTCTGGGGTTAGCTGTTTTCTTCGTTCAGAGAGGATTTGTCTGGCATTTTGTGGCTGGACTGTCATTTGGCTGGACCAGTATGATATGCTTCACAAGATCTTTTCTCGGTGTATGGAAATGTTGCGCTAAAAGAGATTGTGCACTGGATGTGACGAAACAGTCCCAGTGAGCTTCTTGCATGTATTTGCTAGCTCATGAACCTAGTTGAGCACCTCTAATGTTTCTTTCTACATATGCAAATTGCTTTTGGGTTTGGTCACCCTAAGGGTAATGAGGGGAATCCAGACATGGACCCCTTGCTCACAGAGCCTAGAGGGATCAGCTGAACTTCACAGACGAGGCCTAAGAAGACCAAAATGTATGTCTGAGTTTAGCTGTTTCCCTTGTTCAGAAAGGACTTGTCTGGCATTTGGTGGCTGGACTGTTTTTTGGCAGGACCAGTATTATATGCTTCAGAAGATTTTTTTTCTATGTGTATGACAATGGTGAGCTAACAGAGATTGCACTATAAGTGTGTGGGCACAATCCCAGTGAGCTTCTTGCATGTATTTGATAGCTCAGGAGCCTAGTTGAGCATCTCTAATGTTTCTTTCTATATATGCCAATTGCTCTTGGGGTTGGTCACCCTAAGAGTAATGAGGGGAATCTGGATGTGGACCCCTGGCTCACAGATCCTAGAGGAATCAGCTGCAATTCACTGATGGTGTCCAAAAAGGCTGAAATATACATCTGGGGGTTAGCTGTTTCCCTTGTTCAGAGAGGACTTGTCTGGCATTATGTGGCTGGACTGTCATTTGACAGGGCCAGTATGATATGCTTCAGAAGATTTTTTTTCTATGTGTATGACAATGGTGAGCTAACAGAGATTGCACCATAAGCGTGTGGGCACAATCCCAGTGAGCTTCTTGCATGTATTTGTTAGCTCAGGAGCCTAGTTGAGCATCTCTAAATTTTTTTCTACATAGACAAATTGCTCTTGGGGTTGGTCACCCTAAGAGTAATGAAGTTAATCCAGACATGGACCCCTTGCTCACAGATCCTAGAGGGATTAGCTGCACCTCACCGACGAGTCCCAAGAAGGCTGAAATGTATGTCTGGGGTTAGCTGTTTCTTTTGTTCAGTGGTTTTGTCGGTCATTTTGTGGCTGGACTGTCATTTGGTAGGACCGGTATGATATGTGTCACAAGATTTTCTCTCTATGTATGGCAATGGTGGACTAAAAGTGATTGCATCCTAGGTCTGGCATTTTATGGCTGGACTGTCATTTGGCAGGACCAGTATGATATGATTCAGAAGATTTTCTCTCTGTGAATGGCACTGGTGAGCTAAAAGAGATTGCATTCTGGGCGTGAGGACACAGTCACAGTGAGCTTCTTGCATGTATATGTTAGCTCATGAGCCTAGTTGAGCATCTATAATGTTTCTTTCTACATATGCAAATTGCTCTTGGGGTTGGTCACCCTAAGAGTAATAAGGGGAATCCAGATGTCGACCCCTGGCTCACATAACCTACAGGGATCAGCTGCAACTAACCGATGAGGTCCAGAAGGGCTTAAATGTATGTCTGGGGTTAGCGGTTTCCCTTGTTCAGAGAGGACTTGTGTGGCATTTTGTGGCTGCACTGTCATTTGGCAGAGCTAATATGATATTGTTCAGAAGATTTTCTCTCTGGGTATGGCACTGGGGAGCTAAAAGAGATTGCATCCAGGGCGCTAGGACGCAGTCCCGCTAAGCTTCTTGCATGTATTTGCTAGCTCCAATTTTCTACATATGCAAAATTGCTCTTGGAGTTGGTCACCCTAAGAGTAATGAGTGGAATCCAGATGTGGACCCTTTGCTCTCAGAGCCTAGAGGGATCAGCTGCACCTCAATGATGAGACCCAAGAAGGCTGAAATGTACATCTGGGATTATCTGTTTCTCGTGTTTAATGAAGACTTGTCTAGCGTTTCGTGGCTGAACTATCATTTGGCAGGACCAGTATGATATGCTTCAGAAGATTTTTTTCTCTGTGTATGGCCTGTGTGAGCTAAAAGAGATTATACTATGGGTGCGAGGGCACAGTCCCAACGAGCTACTTGCATGTATTTAGTAGCTCATGAGCCAGGTTTAGCATCTCTAATTTTAATTTCTACATATGCAAATTGCTCTTGGGGTTGGTCACCCTAAGAGTAAGGAGGGGAATCCAGATATGGACCCCTTGCTCACAGAGCCTAGAGGGATCAGCTGCACTTCACTGATGAGTTGCAAGAAGGCTGAAATGTACATCTGGGGTTATCTGGTTCCCTTGTTTGATGAGGACCTGTCTGGCATTTTGTGGCTGGACTGTTATTTGGCAGCACCAGTATTATATGATTCAGAAGATTTCCTCTTTGTGAATGGCATTGGTGCGCTAAAAGGTATTGCACTCTGAATGCAAGGATACAGTCCCAGTGAGCTTCTTGCATGTATTTGTTAGCTCATGAGCCTAGTGAAGCATCTCTAATGTTTCTTTCTACATATGGAAATTGCTCTTGGGGTTGGTCACCCTAAGAGTAATGAGGGGAATCCAGATGTGGAAACCTGGCTCACAGAGCCTCGAAGGATCAGCTGCAACTTACCGATGAGGTCCAAGGAGGTTGAAATGTACGTCTGGGGTTAGCTGTTTTCTTCGTTCAGAGAGGATTTGTCTGGCATTTTGTGGCTGGACTGTCATTTGGCAGGACCAGTATGATATGCTTCACAAGATTTCCTCTCTGTGTAATGCAATGGTGAGTTAAAAGAGATTGTACTCTGGGTGCGAGGACACAGTCCCAGTGAGCTTCTTGCATGTATTTGCTAGCTCATGAGCCTAGTTTAGCAACTCTAACTTTTCTTTCTACATATGCAAATTGCTTTTGGGGTTGGTCACCCTAAGAGTAATGAGGAGAATCCAGATGTGGACCCCTTGCTCACAGAACCTAGAGGGATTAGATGCACCTCACAAACGAGACCCAAGAAGGCTAAAATGTATGTCTGGGGTTATCTATTTCTCTTGTTTAGAGAAGACTTGTCTGGCATTTGGTGGCTGGACTGTCATTTGGCAGGACCAGTATGATATGCTTTAGAAGATTTCCTCTCTGTGTATGGCATGTGTGAGCTAAAAGAGATTGCACCATGGGTGCGAGGACACAGTCCCAACGAGCTACTTGCATGTATTTTGTAGCTCATGAGTCTGGTTTAGCATCTCTAATTTTAATTTCTACATATGCAAATTGCTCTTGGACTTGGTCACCCTAAGAGTAATGAGGTCAATCCAGACATGGACCCCTTGCTCACAGATCAACTGCACCTCACTGGTGAGGTGCAAGAAAGTTGAAATGTATGTCTGGGTGTTAGCTGTTTACCTTGTTCAGAGAGGATTTGTCTGGCATTTTGTCGCTGGACTTTCATTTGGTAGGACCAGAATGATATGCTTTAGAAAATTTCCTGTCTGTGTATGGCAATGGTGAGCTAAAAGAAATTGCACCCTGTGTTCGAGGACACAGTCCCAGTGAGCTTCTTGCATGTATTTGTTAGCTAATGAGCCTAGTTCAGCATCTCTAATGTTTCTTTCTACATATGCAAATTGCTCTTGGGGTTGGTCACCCTAAGAGTAATGAGGGGAATCCAGACGTGGACCCCTTGCTCACAGAGCCTAGTGAGATCAACTGCACCTCACAGGTGAGGCCCAAGCAGACCAAAAAGCACTTTTGTGGTTAGCGGTTTCCGTTATTCAGAGAGGACTTGTCTGGCATTTTGTGGCTGGATTGTCATTTGGCAGGGCCAGTAGAATATGCTTCAGAAGATTTCCTCTTTGGGTATGGCAAAGGTGGACTACAAGAAATTGCAGCCTGGGTTCGAGGACACAGTCCCAGTAAGCTTCTTTCATGTATTTGTTAGCTCATGAGCCTAGTTGAGCATCTCTAACTTTTCTTTCTACATATGCTAATTGCTTTAGGGGTTGGTCACCCTAAGAGTAATGAGGGGAATCCAGACGTGGACCCCTTGCTCACAGAGCCTAGAGGGATCGGTTTCAACTCCCTAATGAGGTCTGAAAAGGCTGAAATGTACATCTGGGGTTAGCTGTTTCCTTTGTTTAGAGAGGACTTGTCTGGCATTTTGTTGCTGGACTGCTGTTTTCCAGAACCAGTATGATATTCTTCAGAAGGTTTTCTTACTGGTTATGGCACTGGTGAGCTAAAAGAGATTGCATCTAGGACGCAGTCCCACTAAGATTCTTGCATGTATTTGGTAGCTCAAGATCCTAGTTGAGTATCTCTAACCTTTCTATCTACATGTGCATATTGCTTTTGGGGTTGGTCACCCTAAGAGTAATGAGGAGAATCCAGATGTGGACCCCTTGCTCACAGAACCTAGAGGGATTAGATGCACCTCACAAACGAGACCCAAGAAGGCTAAAATGTATGTCTGGGGTTATCTATTTCTCTTGTTTAGAGAAGACTTGTCTGGCATTTGGTGGCTGGACTGTCATTTGGCAGGACCAGTATGATATGCTTTAGAAGATTTCCTCTCTGTGTATGGCATGTGTGAGCTAAAAGAGATTGCACCATGGGTGCGAGGACACAGTCCCAACGAGCTACTTGCATGTATTTTGTAGCTCATGAGTCTGGTTTAGCATCTCTAATTTTAATTTCTACATATGCAAATTGCTCTTGTGGTTGGTCACCCTAAGAGTAATGAGGAGAATCCAGACGTGGACCCCTTGCTCACAGAGCATAGAGGGATCAGCTGCACCTCACTGATGAGGCCCAAGAAGTCTGAAATGTGCCTGTGGTTTAGTTGTTTCCCTTGGTCAGAGAGGATTTGTCTGACATTTTGTGGCTGGACTGTCATTTGACAGGACCAGTATGATAAGATTCAGAAGATTTTCTCTGTGAATGGCACTGGTGAGTTAAAAGAGATTGCACTCTGGGCGCGAGGACACAGTCACAGTGAGCTTCTTGCATGTATTTGTTAGCTCATGAGCCTAGTTCAGCATCTTTAATGTTTCATTCTACATATGCAAATTGCTCTTGGGGTTGCTCACCCTAAGAGTAATGAGGGGAATCCAGACATAGACATCTTCATCACAGATCATAGAGGGATCAGCGGAACTTCACCAACGAGGCCCAAGAAGGTGGAAACGTACGTTTGGGATTTAGCTGTTTCCCTTGTTCAGAGAGGACCTGTCTTGCATTTCGTGGCTGGACTGTCATTTGGCAGGGCCAGTATGATATGCTTCAGAAGATTTTCTCTCTGTGTGTGAAAATGGTGAGCTAACAGAGCTTGCACAATGAGTGTGAGGACACAATCCCAGTGAGCTTCTTGCATGTATTTGCTAGCTCATGAGCCTGGTTGAGCATCTTTTCTTTCTACATATGCTAGTTGCTTTTGGGGTTGGTCACTCTAAGAGTAATGAGGGGAATCCAGGCATGGACTCCTTGCTCACAGAGCCTAGAGGCATCAGCTGCACCTCACTGATGAGCCCCAAGAAGCCCGAAACGTGTGTCTGTGGTGTAGCTGTTTCCTTTGTTTGGAGATGATTTGTCTGGCATTTCGTGGCTGGACTGTCATTTGGCAGGACCCGTATGATACGATTCAGAAGATTTCCTCTCTGTGTATAGCACTGGTGAGCTAAAAGAGATTGCATCCTTGGTACGTGGACACAGTCCCAGTGAGCTTCTTGCATATATTTGCTAGCTCAGGAGCCTAGCTGAGCATCTCTGACTTTTTTTTCTACATATATATCCCTCCTTTACAGTCAAATATGGGTACCCGCAGATATAGGAAAACTGGGCCTTATATTTAAAGTGGAACTATGGCTGAAAATAAAGTGCCCCCTAAATCATTATGCATATAGCGATACGCATATCCATACTAGTATTACCCTGAATAAGTCCGGCGTTATTGATAAATCCAGCTCGTTCCCAGACACACAGGAAGGAATCTTGCTGTAGGGGCATCTGCACGCCTGCTCCGTCAGTCCCTTCCTGTACCTTAAGGTACAATGCAACTGCTACTAGAGGAGACCGGGATGTACAGCGCAGGAGCACTGATGCCTGTTTGGCAAGATTTCTGCGCTGATGCCTGCCTGTGCGCCTGGGAACAAATTGTATTTATTAATAACGCCAGACTTATTCAGGGTATTACTAGAATGGATATGCGTATCGCTATGTGCATAATGATTTAGGGCTATCTTTATTTTCAGTGTTAGTTCCGCTTTAAAGGCCAAGTAGAGTCATTTTCGAGCAAACCAACTACATTAAAGATTAAAAATAACACGTCATAAAATTCCCATTGAAGTAGGTGGGGATTTTAACCCCTTGAAGTCTAGAGAGCACTTTATTAAAGTGAAAGTAACATATTATGGCAACTTTGGTTCATTTGAAAGAGCTTTCAAAAATCACCTATGTGTTAGCTTTCATGACAGATTTAACCCTTTGAGTGCCAGATGGGCATCCAACGCATTGCGTGTTGCATACCACTCTGGCATTCAAAGGGTTAATTTTATTTGTCAGTTTACGTAAATCAGGCTACTGTCTATTTACTCCTCTTACCCTACCAACTGCCACCCCTTCATCTCTGGAACTCAAATGGTTAACCCCCTAAGGACCAGGGTTTTGTACACCGGAAGACCAGAGCCAATTAATTTGCAGAGCCGGCGCATGTGACCTATCACGTAATCGATCACATGTTCTGGCTCACCCAATGGGAAAGATGAATCTGACTTCCCCGGACTCACAGCAGTCAGTTTCAGTCTCCCGGCATGATACCGGCATATCTTCAGGTGCGCTGTGATCATTTAACTCATGACATGCCAGGACCATCAGTGCTCATTAAAGGACTGAAAGTTGTGACGGCTTTGGCATGCCCATGGTCCTTAAGTGGTTAAAAAATAAAAACGTTTCTGAATGTAGAGAGGTGTCCTTTGAACCTCCTTTATCCAGTAGGGGGAGAAAAGAAGAGTATGAGGGAGTGGCACGATGTAAGGAGATATGGACACTCAAAGTGTTAAAGGGATAGTAATGTTTCACTATAAAAGCAGCTCCAATTAAAAGTAATTGGGTCATGGAGACTGTTATCTCATTACTGTCAGAGTTGTAGTTCAAGAGTAATTGAATGATAAAGTATCCCCCTCCCGCCCCTTTTACTGATATAACACTGCTCACCTCAAAGCAGCAAGACTGTCCGGATGGATCACAGAGAGGGACAATTTTCAGTGAGCATAAGGAAAAAAAATGAAAAACCTATCGGGGGGGGGGGCAGGGTTTTCATTGTTCTTACAGTAAGAAGATTGTCACTTGCCTTGAGCTGTCTGGTCTGTGGACCGGATTCCACATCTCAGGGGAGGAGGCTTACACTAGGTAATTACTCCTGAACTACAACTCTGACAGCATTAAAATAACACTCTCCATGACCCAAATACTATGACGATTAATTGGAGCTGCTTTTATTGTGAAACATTACTATCCCTTTAATTGTGCCACAAAGAATGTAGTCTGACAACCCATGTTCATTCTCAAGTACAGTGTATAAGGAAGACCTTCTTGAACAATGAGACAATGGGGATTATGTACTAAGGCATGAAAAAGAGGTGACAAAGTGGAGATGACTTCTCCAGTTATATCACGTCTCCAGTTCCTATATTATACTATGGTGACAATCCACTAAAGTCTCTCCTGTTTGAGGCTCCATAGAATAATACAGGGAGGAACTGGAGAAGTGATGTGACTGGAGAAATGATCTCTGTTTTATCACCTCTTTATCACACTTTAGTACATCCCTCCCATAGTGTCTGGGAGTATGTTTCAGAGTTAAATTGAGATAGATTTCAGAACTGTAGTGGTATATCACTCTGTACTTTACACATGATGGAAGCTTACAAAGCTTTAGAGTCTAGGGTATAGAGAGGGTGAAATTACCAGAAGTAGGAGGAAGATATGTATACAGGAGGCTGGTAGACATATCTCTTGCTTCTAAGAGTTTAAGAGACACCCTTTACCCAAGGGTTTAAGAGACACCCTTTACCCAATAATTTAAGGGACATCCTTTACCCAAGAGTTTAAGAGACATGTTATCCTATTGAAATGTCACCCTCCACTTGGTGACCATCAAAAGGGTGAGATCGTAATGTCACTGGCATCAAAAGGGCAACGTCAGAATGTCACCCAAATCAAAAGGGCGACTTTCTGATGTCACATGCTTAAGGGACTTAAAATAGAGGGTGACATTTCAGTAGTACACCCTGACAGAGGAATAACTAGAAAACACTGGATCCTGGTATGAAAATTGCCATGGGGACCCATGACTCCACCATGCAACTCCACCCCAGAAATGCCACGTATGCATTGTCCACCCCCACTTGTCCACCTCCAAATTGCCCCCATTGTCCACCTCCATATTGTACACCCCATTGCCCCCATCCACTATGCCCCCATTGTCCATTTAACATTACCCCCATTGTCCAACTCCATATTGCCCCCATTGTCTACCTTCATTCCAATTCAGTGACGGCCACTGGGAGGACAGAGCAGTGCCGTACTCCACACACACTCGTCTTCTGTTTCCTGTGTCCTGCGCATGTGCAGTCAAGGAACTCACTTCATTGACTACCCTGGCTAACAGAGGCAGAGTGCAGAGGCCGGGCCTCCTGGAGTGACAGGTCCAGTTGAAGTGGCGACCCCTGTGACCACGGTAGTTACGCCACTGAACCCTGATACCCCTACATATCACAATTCTGAATCTCGTTTGAATCGTTATCTATATCCGTGATGCTTACTGACCACAGTCCTAGGACACTTTCTGCAGGCAGCTCCTATACCAGTAATAACCCTGGTCACTGCTGTACTCACTGGTCCTGCTCAGCCCATCACCCACTAAAGCCGGTCCAGCCACTCAGACCACTCCCGCACTCTGAACTGAGCTGGTTCACATTTCCATTGCCAAAGTTCTACATGCCCATGCAGGGCGACCCTTAACCCTTTGGCAGAGAGGTATCCAACACATTGGATATGCAATATCCTCTCTGGCAGTCAACTAACGTTGCCACCCAGCCGGTATTTTACCGGCGGGCTGGTAAAAAATTGGCTTCTGTCCAGTGTTAAGTCTATGGAGGGAATGCCATGGCCGGTATTTTTTTTTAAGAAAAGGTAGCAACCCTACAGTCAATGGGCCAGAGAAGTGAACCACAGAAGGGCCCTTTAAGAACCAGAGAAGTGAAATGCGTTGCAAAGCAATGTGTTGCACACTACTCTGGTTTTTAAAGGGTTAAAAATAAATCCTAATTTCCCTTCTCCGTGTCCATATTACAATTAAAGGAGGGGATCCGGATGCTATAGATACATTTTTTTTTTTGCCAAGTGTCCTTTCTGATTTTTAGTAGATAATATAGTGCGACCTATTGAATCCCAGGATGCCCCATTTCTGAGAACCCTTGGACAGGGACTACCTACCCTCTTACCCCACATCCACATCTTTTTTTTCCCTTCTCTCCTCCTCCCGTTTTTCTCCCCCCCTTCTTTCTTCTATACTCTTCCCCTTATTTATCCCCCTTTTACTACTTCGCCCTTCTTTTGGCTTCTTTACCTCTTCTCGGGACCTTGTCTCACATTAGATGCCTTCTGGTTCCTATTGAATCACTATGACTCAGGATTGTACTGTTTGATTTTGTGTCTGTATTACAGAACGTGCATAGTTTGATTTTGTCTTCCATGATCTGCACAGTGTATATGCTATGATTTCAGCCGTTAGGTCGGATGTTGTATTTCTCTTTTCTATATATTACTGTACCTGATTTTTGTATCTGCTTCGTTCTTGAATAAAGATTTAAAAAATAAATAAATAAATACATAAATAAATAAATCCTGTTGTAAACCCTCTGAGTGCCAGAATGGTATGCAATGCATTGCGTACCCCTCTGGCACTCAAAGGGTTAAAGCGCAAACCTGTAGGAGCCATGCCCTTCCAGTTCTGAAACAGTTAATAAATATCCTTTGTGGACAGCTGAGGCGAACGCCATTGATAACGTATTCTTGAAAATTGTTTTGCAGCGCACAAATGTTAATGTTAGCAGAAATTTCCCCAGATGCTTTGAGAAGAACAAGCTGTACGGGGAGACGAACACCGAGCCCTTGTGTGCTTCTCCTCGTACCCTAGAGGATTAGAGAATGATAATCTGGAGTCACGTTCCCTACAGAGCAGGGACAGAGGCAAATAAGGCAGATCTAGTCCTACACGCAGATGAGAGTGTCAGATGCAGAGATCAGCAAGAATCCAGACCTTGTTTTTTTAGCTGTATAAGGAGAATTATTATTCTGCATTAAAGGGACACTATCACCTAAAACAAGGTTGGTGATTTTGAAAGAGCTTTCAGAATCATGTGTATGTTGTATTAGTCATTTTTTATTTAGAAGAATAGTTTTTGAGTTCTGTAGAAATATAGATTATGTTAATTAAGGCATGCCATGCAGTCACTTCCTGACTTTACTTCCCTGAACTCAGCGGATCTTCCCACAGGCAGAGTAGGCAGCTGCCTAGAATTCCAATTTCTCAGGGGCTCCTGAGCTGTGATGGCCACACCCACATTCTGGATTATAGGGTTTTACAGAGCAAACTAAATGTCCCTAAACTAGCTTTATACCCATTACAGGCTATTATTTAACTAGGGATGCCACCCAGCCGGTATTTTACTGGCAGGCCGGTAAAAAATTGGCTTCTGTCCAATGTTAAGTCTATGGAGAGAATGCCATGGCCGGTATTTTTTTGAAGAAAAGGTGGCAACCCAATATTTAAGCCCTCATTGTGAGCAATGTGCTAGAGATCTCTGTAGCATCCAAGGGGTTAAATCCTTTTCCATTTTTGCTTGTTATGGGCCAAAGTTATTTTCCGTGCCAAAAAACAGTGGCTGTTACTTGGGTCTGGGTGATATGAGGAATGGGGGTGTGGCCATGGGTGGAGCCAAAAGTGCCTTGTCTAGGAGCGCATAGAATGTAAATCCAACCCTACCATTCATCACAGCAAAAAAAATGTAGGACATCTTCCACTAAGTAAAACTTGGGTACTCTCACTAAGAGATGCATATTTCCAGAGCTATTACAGTTTAAATTACTTTTATTTGACATTAGCAGTGCTCTCTAGAGGTCAAATTTCCGTGAGTTATTCTAACACATTCTATAGGAGAGGTGAGTCACTGACAGACAGATCTCCATTGAATACGGTCAGAAAGTGATCATGCAGTCACTCACTTCCTGACAGTTTGGACTATAGTATCATTTGAATAAAACGTACAGTAGGAAAAACCCTAAAACATATAGGTTTTCATTAAAAACATCACCGCTCCTTTAAATGGGGAGCAGAAGAAAGAACTGTCCCAAAATAATCATACAGTTCCCCACTGCCCTTCCTTGTGGTACAAGTAGCATTAAAGGATGAATATTTGCTGTAACTAGGTTAGTAGTCGATGGGCAGGAGCAGAAGTAATAAATCAATTCTAGCGATTGTTTTAGTACTATATTGTATCAGTACATCTCTCTAGTCTGTCCTACATCAAGTTCTACTTCACTGGTATAATAACTGCTCTTGCAGTTGTTGTGAATGACCAGAGCTCTTTATAGATGAATAGCAACAGCGCCACCTTAGAATGCGATGGACCAGGGGTGTAACTACAGGGAATACTGTTTTTTTTTTTTTTTTTCTTTTAAACAAGGGGCCAAAAAAAATCTTTGCACTGGGGCTCTCTCAAGACTAGTTACACCAATGGAATGGACACATAAAACGTTACACCAAAACACCCACTAAATGCAAATTTACTATTTAACGGAGAGCAGTACATTTTTTTACTGAGATCCGATATGTTATAAATCTTTTCCTGTTGAGTAAAATAAGGTCAGTTATTTTATTCAAAATGTATAACAGTTCATATTATCAAGAAGTGAATTACAGTGTGAGTACTTCCTAAGAATTCTGACAGGAAGTGACTCAGCAGTTTCTATCACATTCTACGGAGAACTGTTTGTCATTGACTTTCCTTTCAAATAGAATTTAACAGAAAAACTAATTGGAATCTGACTACTAGAAGGCACAGTTCATGTAACTATATTAACTCTGTAAATACACATCTACCAGCAGTGGGAGTAAACTTATTTTATTCAACAAAAAAGCCCTACAACAGGGACGTGCACAGACATTTTGGGGGGCAGGGGCTCAAATGAAAAAAAGGGCACTTCTCGATAAAATCGGACTGATTCATTTTTTTTTTTTGTTAAAAGGACACGAGGGCACTTTAAATGAATGAATATGTTTATTTATATAGTGCCACAAGTGTACTCATCGCTTTACAATTTAAGGGTTTAAACAATACAGGGTTAAAGGTGCTTTGTAGAGTGAAACATTGGGTGAGAGGTCCCTGCCCGAAAGCTTACAATCTAAAGTACAAAAAGGGCAGGTGCTCAAGCCCCCCTTGGTGTCTATGTGTGCACGTGCCTGCCCTACAATATATTTTTTTTCATTAATAAATGTATATTGATCCTTTAAAGGGGAACTTTCACCTCTAATACACTTTGTCTCCTATGATTAACCCCTTAATGACCCTTTATGGTCATAGTACGTCATGGGTCGATCTGAGTTAACTACCCTTGACGTACTATGACCTGCACTCCGTTCGGGGAGTCCGGAACAGGAATCTGAAAAAAAAAAAAAAAAAAAAAAAAAAAAAAAAAAAAAAAAGCTCCGTGGTCCTTAACTAACCGCGCCGCGCCAATCGGCCGGTCGTTAAGGGGCTAAGCTAGTAAAATGGTGTGTGGATTGTTTTTTTTTTTCTCCTAGGTACATACTTTAGTAGATATTCACTCTAAAATGTAGACTTTAAGCGGGCATTTCATATTCTGTATTACAGGGTAACGTTAGCACAGAGGTGAAGGATTCCCAATCCTCAAATTCTCCTCCCACATCCCTCCCAGCTCTCCCAGTGAACGAGTTCACGATCCCCTTCGTATTGATGTGCATCACGGATATTGTAACAGCAAGCTCTGTTTGTCATTATACATAGCTTTCAAGCTCCATATAGTGACAACTGGAGCTTGCTGTTACAATATACGTGATTGACATCAATACGAAGGGAAGTGTGAAGTTGCTCCCTGGGAGAGCTGGGAGGGAGGTGGGAGAAGAACTCGAGGACTCTGAAGTCCTGCACCGCTGTGCCACATTACTCTGTACCACAGAAGTGCCCGCATGAAGTCTACATTCTAGAGAGAATTTCTACTAAAGTATGTACTTAGAAAAAAACTGTCGACCCACATACCGTTTTACTAGCTTAAAGGGATAGTAATACTTCGTTTTATCTTTATTTTATTTTGTAGGCATTAAAAAAACATGAAGAATGATATAAGTCTTTTCACTCAAACCTTTATGGTTAGAGAGATATTCACAAGCAAAGTTTCCCTCTCCCGCCCCTTTTACCTAGTGTAAGCCATCTCTTCTCAGATGTGGAATCCAGTCCATAGAGCAGACAGATAACAGAAGGGGACAATCTTCTTCCTATGAGAACAATGAAAGCCCTGCCCCCCTTGACAAGTTTTTCAGCTTTTTCCCTCATCTTAACTGAAGATTGTCCCTCTCTGCAGTCTACCTGGGCACCTCCCTTCTGATCTGACTGAACAGGGGGGGGATAGTTTGCTTGTGAATATCTCTTAAACCATAAAGGTTTGAGAGATAAGACTTATATCATTCTTCATGTTTTTTTAATGCCTACAAAATAAAATAAAGATAAAACGAAGTATTACTATCCCTTTAATCATATGAGACAAAGTGTATTAGAGGTGAACTTTGCATTTTAAAAATCTTTTGAATAAAACAAGTCCCAACAGTGGATGTAGTATTGTTTTAATCAGTTGAAGAAAACAAACAAAATAAACGTTTAACAATATGTAACTGTCCTTTATTATTGTTCCTTTCTTTTCAATTCAATCAATCACCTCCTTCACTGTGAGAAAACACGTTTCAATGGGGTTGATTGCAGACTCACCTTCTACTGAGGCAAGACAGCCTCTGATGTAGGTTCCTGACAAAGCAGCCCGAGCTGAGAAACGCTTTGGGCGTAGTGCTTGAGAAGACTATATTGGTTTTAGATATTGTATCTGTGCACATATATTTATTTTATTTTTTTCTAAATATATTTTATATTATTTTTATGTTTCATAAACAATTGTGTATAATTCAGGGCTTAAAATTTGAAATCTTTTGCTACTAGCCAGACCTGAAAAGTTACTCGCCACTGCAAGCCATAGCATACCCACCAGGGCTGAATTTCTACTCACCAGGGCTAGATTTTCACTCACCATTGGCTAGTGGCGAGTGGAAATTTTGAGCCCTGGTGTATATCACAATATTTTTGTCCATAATCTTTTTTTCCCCATAACCTAATAGGGTCTTATAGAATAGACCACCAAAAGTGTTGAGCGAGCACCCCGATGCTCGGGTGCTCGGGTGCTCTGACCGAGCACCCCCTGAGGCTCGAGTGCTCCGCCGAGCACCCGAGCCCCATTGAATAGAATGGGGCGACACGAGCATTACACCAGGCACCCCCTGCTCTGATGAGGGGAGGGTGCCTGGTCAATGCCCCCCTTCATCTCCGCAATGCCCCCCTTCATCTCCGCAATGTCCCCCTTCATCTCCGCAATGTCCCCCTTCATCTCCTCTATGCCCCTCTTCCACAATGTCCCCCTTCATCTCCGCTATGCCCCTCTTCCACAATGTCCCCCTTCATCTCCGCAATGCCCCCTTCATCTCCGCAATGCCCCCGTACCTCCAGTCCCTGGTGGTCCAGCGGAGCGTCTTCAGATCTGTGCCTCCTCCGGCACAGATCCCCGCCACCCGAACATGGCGGGCGAGCACATGGCGGTACTCGACGAGTACCGCCATGTGCCGAGCAGAGCGATGCTCGAGCCGATCCGAGCATCGGCCGAGCACGCTCGCTCAACACTAACCACCAACCCTATATAGAGGGTAGCAGGGATTTGTATTGAGCCTACGGTGTGGTATTCTTTACTACCATCGAGGACCCACAAGAGGTGAGGGGAAGGAGAGGACGTAAAGGGACCATCACTGGGGGTTATCCAGTGGAGGCTTACATACCAAGAGGCTGGCTTGCCTCATTAGAAGGTGAGTCTGCAATCAACGCCATTGAAAGGTGTTTTCTCACGGTGAAGGAGGTGATTGATTGAATTGAAAAGAAAGGACCTCACCTTGGTGAAGGAGAACAGTAATAAAGGACAGTTGCTTATAACAGTTTACACTCAGATTGTGTGCGTCTTTCTCTCTCCTTTTTTTTTGGTGGAAATTGTCTTTGAGAAATAAGGGCTTAAAGGGATAGTAATGTTTCATAATAAAAGCAGCTCTAATTAATCGTCATAGTATTTGGACTTTGGAGAGTGTTATTTCAATTCTGTCAGAGTTGTAGTTCAAGAGTAATTCAATGACAAAGTATCCCCCTCCCGTCCCTTTTACTGATGTAACACTGCTCAGCCAGATCAGAAGGGAGGTGCCCAGGTAGATTGCAGAGAGGGACAATCTTCAATTAAGATAAGGGAAAAACCTGAAAAGCTTGTCAAGGGGGACAGGGTTTTCATTGTTCTCATAGGAAGAAGATTGTCCCCTGCTGTTATCTGTCTGGTCTATGGACTGGATTCCACATCTGAGAAGAGATTGTTTACAGTAGGTAAAAGGGGCGGGAGGGGAAACTTTGCTTGTGAATATCTCTCAAACCATAAAGGTCTGAGAGATAAGACTTATATCGTTCTTCATGTTTTTTTAATGCCTACAAAATAAAATAAAGTTAAAATGAAGTATTACTATCCCTTTAAGTATTTCTATCCCTTTAACCGGAAGCCCAGAAGAGAGGGCTGCACTGCTGATGGAATTCACGGAAGATCTCAAAAGAACTTATACAGGTTATGCTATTAATTCATAGTCTCTAGTCTGTTTTTTAAATTGGTGCATTAGCGCTTGGAATTTTTTGTGGAAATGTTTAACAATAAGTGTTTACTATCCCTTTGAAATCCAGCCTTCTGTTGCTCAAATGTATCAACACTGTCAAACGCAGGAGGAACGTTCCAATGAAACATTCTCCACAATTCCTCAATGTCATGGAAGTCCCCTACAAAGCAAGACCTTAAGGTTGCAAAATGGTATACGCATATTCATTTGAGGCAGAACAACCTGATTTTAGCACAATAGCACACATTAGTTTTCATCTGTAAGCACATAATTATCTTTTATAACAATTTTCTCTATAAGGAAAGACTCTTTTATCCTCCGACGTTCTCTGCTTCTTCTACAAGGCTGACTGCATTGTTGTGTCCCGGCCTGTTAGACACGAAATGACTAATTGCTCTTCCTAACTATGAATAAGCTGTTTCACAATGATAAAAGCTTTAACCTTTTGAGTGTCCGTGGGGTATGCGAAGTATTACTTTGCAATGTGTTGCATACCCCTCTGGCACTCAAAGGGTTAAGCTGAAGCAGACCTATCACCCCAAATAAGCCCCCCCCCAATAATTAGTCATATAGCAATAAGCTTAGAATTAGTAGTATTATTCAGCATAAGTACAGCGTTATTAAGAAATCCTACTTCATCTGAGACTGACAGGCAGGCATCAACGCAGATATTCTGGCTTGGAGACGTCTGCGTTGTCCGTCCTGGTCTCCTCTAGGAGGCGCTGCATTGTACCTTACGGTAACAGGAAGGGACTGACGGCGCAGGAACACAGATGCCTCTAAATCAAGAAGCCTGCCCGTCTCAGATTGTATTTGTGGCATTAACCCTTTGGGTATCACCACCCCTCTGTCACCCAAACAGTTAAAACTCAATGAACATGAAGAGATATTAAAACATGTAAAGCTCAGTCTCCTGTTTCTAGGAGTATAAGCCTTATAAACGCCAAAAGCTTCCTGTCCTGCCTCTTGCAAGACCTGAAGCTGCCAATGGCAGCCTCATTCCTACTGGCTGTGTAGCTACCCAATTTCTATTGGCTGTGTGAAAGCCCTAGTTTTTGGTTGTGCAGATAGATGTGATGTTATAGCAGCCAACTGGACTCATCAGCTGCCTTTCTGGATCTAACAGCATCAGCCCTGGGTGGAGAAGTGCATGGGGGGAGATGGTACACTAAGGGCTGTACATTTATAATGCTGCTACTGACAGAGGTGGGCCTAGTGGCGCCTGTTTCAGGGAGGTGGTACCACAACAGCCAATAGGAATCATCAGCTGCCTCGCTGGAGCTCAGAGTGTCAGCTCTGGGGAGGAGAAGCCCAGGGGGACCTACACACTGAGTGCTGTAAATGTATAATATGCTACTGAGAGAGGTGGGCCTAGTGGCACCTGTTTCAGATGGATCTGGTATCACAACAGCCAATAGGAATCATCAGCTGCCTACCTGGAGCTCACAGCATCGGCTCTGGGCAGGAGAAGCCCAGGGGGACCTATACACTGAGTGCTGTAAATTTATAATGTGCTACTGACAAAGGTGGGGCTAGCAGTGTTAGCCTCATTCCTATTGGCTGTGTAGGTGGGTGTGGCATCACAACAGCCAATAGGAATCTTCAGCTGCCTCCCTGGAGCTCACAGCATCGGCTCTGGGCAGGAGAAGCCCAGGGGGACCTATACACTAAGTGTTGTAAATTTATAATGTGCTACTGACAAAGGTGGGGCTAGCAGTGTTAGCCTCATTCCTATTGGCTGTGTTAGTGGGTGTGGCATCACAACAGCCAATAGGAATCTTCAGCTGCCTACCTGGAGCTCACAGCATCGGCTCTGGGCAGGAGAAGCCCAGGGGGACCTATACACTGAGTGCTGTAAATTTATAATGTGCTACTGACAGAGGTGGGGCTAGCAGTGTTAGCCTCATTCCTATTGGCTGTGTAGGTGGGTGTGGCATCACAACAGCCAATAGGAATCTTCAGCTGCCTCCCTGGAGCTCACATCATCGGCTCTGGGCAGGAGAAGCCCAGGGGGACCTATACACTGAGTGCTGTAAATTTATAATGTGCTACTGACAGAGGTGGGGCTAGCAGTGTTAGCCTCATTCCTATTGGCTGTGTAGGTGGGTGTGGCATCACAACAGCCAATAGGAATCATCAGCTGCCTCCCTGGAGCTCACAGCATCGGCTCTGGGCAGGAGAAGCCAAGGGGGAACCTGTGCACTGAGTGCTATAACTTTATAATGTCTATTCTCTTAGAGTTGCAGGCATCAACTAGTAAAAAACGGAGCTTAAAAAAACAATAAAATAAATACACAGCGATAGGATTAGCAGCATTCATGTAATAAAAGACGGAACTATAAAATATATATATTTCTTTTATTTAATCATGTTAGTTGTGCTTTAAAGGCTATAAAATGTACAAACAATCAAGCTTTCTACTGAAGGCATTTTATTGTGTTTCCTCTCTCCATCCATATAAATAAAACTTAGTATTTATCATCAGTAGCATAAAAATGTCCTAAGTGAAAGGTGAAGGGGACATTTTTATGGGTCAATTCTGTATCCGTATTGAAAGCCGCTAAGAAACAAGTTTGTGGTTCCTTTTATTCTCACAGACGTTGATATATGCCCTCATAATTTCTCACCTTGACTATTGCAAACTTTACCTTGCTCTCTTACATCTCCGATCAGTCTATTTAAAGGGATAGTAATACTTAAAATGTAAAAAAAAATATGTTGTAGGGTTTATCCCCCTGAGTAAAACAAGGGTACTCCCACTGCTGAAAGGTGTTTCATTCAAAAGTTATTAATTTTCAAAGTTGAATTTTTTAGGTGCAATATCACAGTGGCCTGAAATTGTACAGCGGCGCTGTTGCTACACCATCCTATGGACAGCTCTGGACAGTTGACCATAAATCTCCATAGGATGGTGTAGCAACAGCGCCACTGTACAATTTCAGGCCACTGTGATATTGCACTTAAAAAATTCAACTTTGAAAATTAATAACTTTTGAATGAAACACCTCTCAGCAGTGGGAGTACTCTTGTTTTACTCAGGGGGATAAACCCTACAACGTATTTTTTTTACATTTTAAGTATTACTATCCCTTTAAAGAATAAGTGTCAGTCCCCACAGATAATGGGTCCTTGCCGAAAGAACCGGGTCAAGACTTATGAGGACAGGCTTCTAGACAAATTGTTTGTCTTTAGAATATTCAGTTCTTTGCAGTGGAGGCCACTAAAGGGTTAACGAGGCTGAATAACTCTAGAGCTGTGTGGTGGTACCATGGGAAACAAACCTAATGAAATGGGGTTTTTGAAGGAATAGAAATGTTTCACAAAAACAGCGTTTAATCTTCATAGTATTTAGGCCATGGAGAGTGTTATTTCAATACTGTCAGAGTTGTAGTACAAGAGTAATTGAACGATAAAGTATCCCCCTCCCGCCCCTTTTACCTAGTGTAAACCGCCTCCCCTCAGATGTGGAATCTGGTCTCTTGACCGGACAGATCGCAGCAAGGGACAATCTTCTTACTGTGATCATAAGGAAAACCCTGCCCCCCTTGACAGGTTTTTAAAGGGATAGTAATACTTCGTTTTAACTTTATTTTATTTTGTATGCATTAAATAAAACATGAAGAATGATATAAGTCTTATCTCTCAAACCTTTATGGTTTGAGAGATATTCACAAGCAAAGTTTCCCCCTCCCGCCCCTTTTCCCTAGTGTAAGCCATCTCTTCTCAGATGTGGAATCCAGTCTATAGACCAGACAGATAACAGCAGGGGACAATCTTCTTCCTATGAGAACAATGAAAGCCCTGCCCCCCTTGACAAGCTTTTCAGGTTTTTCCCTTATCTTAATTGAAGATTGTCCCTCTCTGCAATCTACCTGGGCACCTCCCTTCTGATGTGGCTGAGCAGTGTTACATCAGTAAAAGGGGTGGGAGGGGGATACTTTGTCATTCAATTACTCTTGAACTACAACTCTGACAGAATTTAAATAACACTCTCCAAAGTCCAAATACTATGATGATTAATTAGAGCTGCTTTTATTATGAAACATTACTATCCCTTTACGGTTGTTCCTTATGCTCACTGAAGATTGTCCCTTACTGCGAGCTGTCCGGTCAAGTGACTGTGTCTGCACTGAGGACCCTTATGTGTCGTAAAGAAAACTGGACTTATTCTGGGGGCAAAATATCTGCACCATAATGTAGAAATAAAAAGTCCCAATGATTTAATTGGGGCTCTTTAAGGGATAGTAAGGTTTAATATTAAAAAAAAAATTACTTATTGCATGGATTATCCTCTCTCCACTCTCTCCAGGGGAGGGCTGGCCTGGGGAGCAGAGGGACAATTGCCCCCTGGGCTGGTCACATGTCTGGGCCAGTGGGCCGCTGCCTCACTCAGTCTCCCAATTGCTGCTGTAAATGGAGCTGCACTAGTGATACCACAGAGCTTACAACTGAAATGGAGCTACACTAGTGATACCACAGAGCTTACAACTGAAATGGAGCTACATAAATGATACCACAGAGCTACAATCCAAATAGAGCTACACTAACAGCATAACCCATTTCCCTTGTAAGCTCTATGGTATCAGTCATGTTACTGTACTTAAATTGTAAGCTCTATGGTATCACTAGAGTAGCCACATTTCAACTGTAAGCTCTGTGGGCTCGTTTAGCTTACTTAACAGCATTAATATTAATATTAAAAGTAACTAAAGGGGATGGGCTGGGGCACTGGGCTGGAGCGACTGAAGAAATGGGCCAGTAGATTGTATTTGCCCCCCAGGCCACAAGTTGCCAGCCCTCCCCTGACTCTCTCCATGACCCAAATATTATGAAAGTAAATTTTAGCTACAGTTTTTGTAAAACATTACTATCCCTTTAACTTTCGTCTCCCTTATTCCAGCTGTATTCCCTTGCTGCTTCTGTTTGGCATATCAAAGACAAGAGCGGTGATGAAAGAGTGGGTTGAACACAAACTTAGTTACATGCTGAGATGGGTCATAAGGTTCACAGGAGCTCAGCCTCCCAATATTAATAATCATCTGAGGATCTGGGAGTAGACTCCCTACTGATATCATGAAAGCGCCTCTCAAAGTCCAGATCATTAGCTCTGAAGCTTTCCAACAAGAACTTCTGCTAGCGCTCTAGATCTAAAGCCTTGGGAGGCGGAGTGTTCTAATTATCACTGATTGACTTTCTTTAATGTTTATTTAATATTATGTTTATATATTGCTTTGGATGTGCTCACATTACTCTATGAGTGCCAGAAAGATATTGAAACATGTTCTACCTTTCAACGGGTAAAAAAGAGAGATTTACAGCAATGGAAATTTGGGTCATTTTTTTATTTGCCCCCTATTGGGCAGTTAATTCGGTCCAGAGTTGCTCCACTTTTGTATTGAATGTAGGGACTGTGACAAAAGTACTCTTTATCTTTTGTCCTGAAATTGGTCTGAGCACACAGGACTGCCGAGAAGGGGATTGTCCCACACAATGTTAAAGGCCCAATTCCAACCCAAGAAAAAGACAGGGACAACCAGCTTGGGAAGGAGAAAGTCAATAACATTTATTAAACATTATAACCTTCTGCCCGCATCTGGGGGAGGGCTGGCCTGGCGGACAGAGGGGCAATTTCCCTCTGGGCCATTCATATGCCTGGGTCAGTGGGCCACTGCCTCACTAAATCTCCTGCTTGCTGATGTAAATGTAAATTACAATTGTAATGGAGCTACACTAGTGATACCACAGAGCTTACAATTGAAGTGGAGCTACAATAGTGATACCACAGCGCTTACAATTGTAATGGAGCTACACTAGTGATACCACAGAGCTTACAATTGAAGTGGAGCTACAATAGTGATACCACAGATCTTACAATTGTAATGGAGCTACACTAGTGATACTACAGAACTTGCAATTAAAATGGAGCAACACTAGTGATACCACAGAGCTTACAATTAAAATGGAGCTACACTAGTGATACTACAGAGCTTGCAATTAAAATGGAGCAACATTAGTGATACCACAGAGCTTGCAATTAATATGGAGCTACACTAGTGATACTACAGAGCTTGCAATTAAAATTGAACTACACTAGTGATACCACAGAGCTTACAACTGAAGTGGAGCTACACAATGATACCACAGAGCTTACAATTGAAATGGAGCTACACTACTGATACCACAGAGCTTACAACTGAAGTGGAGCTACACTAGTGATACCACAGAGCTTACAACTGAAGTGGAGCTACACAATGATAGCACAGAGCTTACAACTGAAATGGAGCTACACTAGTGATACCACAGAGCTTACAACTGAAATGTAGCTACACTAGTGATACCACAGAGCTTACAATTGAAATGGAGCTACAAAAGTGATACCACAGAGCTTACAATTGAAATGGAGCTATGTGATGATACCACAGAGCTTACAATTGAAATGGAGCTACAAAAGTGATACCACAGAGCTTACAATTGAAATGGAACTACATAATGCTACCATAGAGCTTACAATTGAAATGGAGCTACACTAGCGATACCACAGAGCTTACAATTGAAATGGATCTACACTAGTGATACCACAAAGCTTACAATTGAAATGGATCTACACTAGTAATACCACAGAGCTTACAATTGAAGTGGAGCTACATAATGATACCACAGAGCTTACAACTGAAATGGAGCTGCACTAGTGATACCACAGAGTTTACAATTGAAATGGGGCTACACTAGTGATACCACAGAGCTTAGAATTGAAATGGATCTACACTAGTGATGCCACAGAGCTTACAATTGAAATGGAGCTATACTAGTGATACCACAGAGCTTACAATTGAAATGGAGCTACATGATGATACCAAAGAGCTTACAATTGAAATGGGGCTACACTAGTGATACCACAGAGCTTAGAACTGAAGCCACAGAGCTTACAGTTGAAATGGGGCTACACTAGTGATACCACAGAGCTTACAATTGAAATGGAGCTATACTAGTGATACCACAGAGCTTACAATTGAAATGGAGCTACATGATGATACCAAAGAGCTTACAATTGAAATGGATCTACACTAGAAATACCACAGAGCTTACAATTGAAATGGAGTTACATAATGCTACCACAGAGCTTACAATTGAAATAGAGCTACACTAGTGATACCACAGAGCTTACGATTTAAATGGATCTATACTAGTAATACCACAGAGCTTACAATTGAAGTGGAGCTGGACTAGTGATACCACAGAGCTTACAATTGAAGTGGAGCTACATAATGATACCACAGAGCTTACAACTGAAATGGAGCTACACTAGTGATACCACAGAGCTTACAATTGAAATGGAGCTACATTAGTGATACCACAGAGCTTACAATTGAAATGGATCTACACTAGTGATACCACAGAGATTATAACTGAAATGGATCAACACTAGTGATACCACAGAGCTTACAATTGAAATGGGGCTACACTAGTGATACCACAGAGCTTACAATTGAAATGGAGCTACACTAGTGATACTACAGAGCTTGCAATTAAAATGGAACTACACTAGTGATACCACAGAGCTTGCAATTAATATGGAGCTACACTAGTGATACTACAGAGCTTGCAATTAAAATGGAGCAACACTAGTGATACCACAGAGCTTGCAATTAAAATGGAGCTACACTAGTGATACTACAGAGCTTGCAATTAAAATGGAACTACACTAGTGATACCACAGAGCTTACAACTGAAGTGGAGCTACACAATGATACCACAGAGCTTACAATTGAAATGGAGCTACACTACTGATACCACAGAGCTTACAACTGAAGTGGAGCTACACTAGTGATACCACAGAGCTTACAATTGAAATGTAGCTACACTGGTGATACCACAGAGCTTACAATTGAAATGGAGCTATGTGATGATACCACAGAGGTTACAATTGAAATGGAGCTACACTAGTGATACTACAGAGCTTGCAATTAAAATGGAACTACACTAGTGATACCACAGAGCTTAAAATTAATATGGAGCTACACTAGTGATACTACAGAGCTTGCAATTAAAATGGAGCAACACTAGTGATACCACAGAGCTTGCAATTAAAATGGAGCTACACTAGTGATACTACAGAGCTTGCAATTAAAATGGAACTACACTAGTGATACCACAGAGCTTACAACTGAAGTGGAGCTACACAATGATAGCACAGAGCTTACAATTGAAATGGAGCTACACTACTGATACCACAGAGCTTACAACTGAAGTGGAGCTACACTAGTGATACCACAGAGCTTACAATTGAAATGTAGCTACACTGGTGATACCACAGAGCTTACAATTGAAATGGAGCTATGTGATGATACCACAGAGGTTACAATTGAAATGGAGCTACAAAAGTGATACCACAGAGCTTACAATTGAAATGGAACTACATAATGCTACCATAGAGCTTACAATTGAAATGGAGCTACACTAGCGATACCACAGAGCTTACAATTGAAATGGATCTACACTAGTGATACCACAAAGCTTACAGTTGAAATGGATCTACACTAGTAATACCACAGAGCTTACAATTGAAGTGGAGCTACATAATGATACCACAGAGCTTACAACTGAAATGGAGCTGCACTAGTGATACCACAGAGCTTACAATTGAAATGGAGCTACATTAGTGATACCACAGAGCTTACAATTGAAATGGGGCTACACTAGTGATACCACAGAGCTTACAACTGAAATGGATCTACACTAGTGATGCCACAGAGCTTACAATTGAAATGGGGCTACACTAGTGATACCACAGAGCTTACAATTGAAATGGAGCTATACTACTGATACCACAGAGCTTACAATTGAAATGGAGATACATGATGATACCAAAGAGCTTACAACTGAAATGGATCTACACTAGAGATACCACAGAGGTTACAATTGAAATGGAGTTACATAATGCTACCACAGAGCTTACAATTGAAATAGAGCTACACTAGTGATACCACAGAGCTTACAATTTAAATGGATCTATACTAGTAATACCACAGAGCTTACAATTGAAGTGGAGCTGGACTAGTGATACCACAGAGCTTACAATTGAAGTGGAGCTACATAATGATACCACAGAGCTTACAACTGAAATGGAGCTACACTAGTGATACCACAGAGCTTACAATTGAAATGGAGCTACATTAGTGATACCACAGAGCTTACAATTGAAATGGGGCTACACTAGTGATACCACAGCGCTTATAACTGAAATGGATCTACACTAGTGATACCACAGAGATTATAACTGAAATGGATCTACACTAGTGATACCACAGAGCTTACAATTGAAATGGGGCTACACTAGTGATACCACAGAGCTTACAATTGAAATGGATCTACATGATGATACCACAGAGCTTACAATTGAAATGGATCTACACTAGAGATACCACAGAGCTTACAATTGAAATGGAGCTATACTAGTAATACCACAGAGCTTACAATTGAAATGGAGTTACACTAGTGATACCACAGAGCTTACAACTGAAATGGAACTACACTAGTGATACCACAGAGCTTACAATTGTAATGGAGCTATACTAGTGATACCACAGAGCTTATAATTGAAGTGGAGCTACACTAGTGATAGCACAGAGCTTACAATTGTAATGGAGCTACACTACTGATACCACAGAGCTTACAACTGAAATGGAGCTATACTAGTGATACCACAGAGCTTACAATTGAAATGGAGCTACACTAGTGATACCATAGAGATTACAACTGAAATGGATCTACACAAGTAATATCACAGAGCTTACAACTGAAAGCCCACTATGTAATCCTGAGAATATTACAGTTATGGAAAAGAGAAACCTACTGGATATACCAGCTGAAGACCCTAAGTCCTAATGGCTTTAATATAGATATAGATATTGCTGTATTTATATAGAGGATTTTTTAGAGAACGATAGGGTAGGTTAGGTAATAACTAAAATAAAAGAAGCAGAAACAGATAGTTTTATTGAATATAGGGTGTAGGAGGAGTTATTTTAGATGTTTATTATATTTTAATTGTTTTATTAATTAAGATGCGTAAAGTACTAATAACATGAGACTGCTATGGATCAAAAATAGATCCTAAAGAAATGTATATAGGCCGTTGGAAGTGTAACAATATGTGTGGAACTATAAATGTTAGCTGTAGTTTCCAGTGGGAACACTTAGAGTGGGACACTGGAACTATTAGGAAGTGGCAGGCTGCAGATAAGGAAAGTGAAAGTAAGTGTCACAGGCAGTGAGTGCAGCCATGTTACAGCACTGTTATTAAAGTTTTATTATGTTTACCTGCCAAAAGCTTTGGACTCATTTCATATAGAAGAAGCACATTGAAACAGGAGGGTTGCGCTCCATCGGACATGGATGTCTAGTGATGCGGGATTGACATTTAGTACGGTGGGGCGCCTCACTCTGTAAGCCCTGAGGAAGCAGACAGTGACGTCTGCAATACGCGTCGGCATTTGTTAGAATTGTTACATATCAGCTTTCCTCATTAGAGTAAGGACCGTATCGAAATCTACTGGCACCCAAGGTGAAAGGTTCTGAAAGATTGCAGGAGAGTGTGGAAGTGGTCTAACGATTAAGGAACTTTCAAGATGAGCTGACCCTGAGATCTTTGAAATATTAACCCTTAAAGCTTCCCATAATGTAGATTTTATGAGATATGTGCCTGCCTGCTCTAACACAGACGTGCTCCGGTCCGCGGGCTGGGAACCTTTAACATGCTACAATTTGGGTAACTCACTGCCTGAACACAAACAAGACAAACAGGACATATCCCAATGTCTTTCTGGTACTAATGGCACCAGTTTAGAGGCTAAGGAAACATTTAATTGGGGAAATTCATATAGTAGGTGACACAGACCTCTCTCACCCTGAGAATTTGGCCCTTCACCCTGGGATTTGGGTCAAAACCCTGAGTCTCAGGGTCAAACCCTGAGAGTTCCCGGGTATGTTAAGGGACCATACAAAGGACATCCTGCTAAGGAGAGAGCTGGGAATCGAATGGCACTGTGAGGAATCAGATAAGCGAATATGTGTTTTTTATCCTGTAAGCGCAATGAGATCTTATGCTATTTTTATAGAAAAGAATAAACACTGCTTTTAGATGTCTTTGTTTTGCGCTTCTGTTTTGTAGAGTATTATATCGTTAAGTGTATGGAGAAAGGCCATAGAAAGAGCGGCATACAAAAGAAAAGTGGGAAAAACTACTGATAGATCAAATCCTTATGAACAGCTGGCTGAACTAACTTCATTGTGTCCGTCCATCTCATTGTAACTAATATTGGTGACTATTATCATTCTCATTTGTGTTGTTTCATCTTCGTGATTGTCAAGCCATATTGTGGTTTATTTGTGGACTTGGGGGTTGGTTCTGGGATAGAACTGATACATAAAGGACACTAGTTCCAAATATCGAGTTTTAGAAATACACTGGGGAAGTTATATATTTATGCTGTTGTATTAGACATTTGGAGGGGTACTATTATATGGTTAGGATTGATGGTAGTCCCAGTGGCAGTTATCAGGTCCTCTATACAGAGCTTTTCCTCCGGATATTGGTTGGTTGAGCGCCACTGTAATTTTATTCTCTGTTTGGATTCCTTTTAGTAAGCAAGGCGGCTCAGCATCCGATTATGGGTGAGAATTCTCATATAGATTACCGGACTCTAAGGTTGAATAGATCGAGACAAATAGATTTAATGGTCAATAACATAGAAATTACCCCCAAAGAAGACCCAGTCAGTCTACTTAAAAAAAATAGAAAGGAATTTAGAGAAAGAGTCGAGAGATTGGTATGTATTATTATTTGTTTTACAATTGAACTGGAGCTACAAAATGGTACCACAGAGCTTACAATTGAAATGGAGCTACAAAAATGATACCACAGAACTACACTCCAAATGGAGCTACATTAGTAACATACCCCATTTCCCTTGTACGTTATATGGTATCACTAGTATAGCTTAAATTGTAAGCTCTATAGTATCAGTAGTGTAGCCCCCATTTTAACTGTAAGCTATGTGGTATCACTTGCCTTACTTCACAGCGTTAAAGGGATAGTAATACTTCGTTTTAACTTTATTTTATTTTGTAGGCATTAAAAAAACATGAAGAATGATATAAGTCTTATCTCTCAAACCTTTATGGTTTAAGAGATATTCACAAGCAAAGTGTCCCCCTCCTGCCCCTTTTACTGATGTAACACTTTTCAGCCAGGGCAGAAGGGAACTGCCCAGGTAGACTGCAGAGAGGGACAATCTTCAATTAAGATAAGGGAAAAACCTGAAAAGCTTGTCAAGGGGGGCAGGGATTTCATTGTTTTCATAGGAATAAGAGTGTCCCCTGCTGTTATCTGTCTGGTCTATGGACTGCATTCCACATCTGAGAAGAGATTGTTTACAGTAGGTAAAAGGGGCGGGAGGGGGAAACTTTGCTTGTGAATATCTCTCAAACCATAAAGGTTTGAGAGATAAGACTTATATCATTATTCGTGTTTTTTTTAATGCCTACAAAATAAAGTTAAAATTAAGTATTACTGTCCCTTTAATGCCAATTTTAAAATCAACAAAAGGAGGTGGGCTGGGACAGTGGGCTCGAACGATTGTAGAAATGGGGCCATTTGATTATATTTGTCCCCTAGGCCACACGTTGCCAGCCTTCCCCTGCCCGCATCCCAGCACATGCTGAGAGGCACGATATTGCACACATACTACCAAGAGTCTCTGCTCTCACTCGTTGGCTAACGGCATTAGCCAATGAGTGGGAAATTAACTCCCCAAAACCTGTGCGGACAACTTGACAGTTCAAATTGTTTGCTGGGGAGGACCCAGCCCCGCCAATCCAACCTGTAACAGTGCTGTGACAATTATCTACAAAACAAAATGGGGAGGAAGGGATCTCAAAACAGGTCCCACTGAGGCTGCCCCACCATCAGTTAAAAGTGCGTTGGCAGCTACACAGGGAATACTTATAACATCAAGCAAACCCCAACCCACACAAGACACAACCAACCCAGAGTCCCATAGACCCTGGCAGTCATGACCTCTCTCCCCTACAAGGATGAGGAAGGGTTTCTTTCTCTTCTAGGGTCCCGAGACAGTTCATGCACAGGAGGAGGATAGTTCACAACTTGGCCTATTTTATTTGTCTCCAAGTGGTGAGACAGCAGCAAAAATAAGCCAAACTAAACAAAATCCTTGCTGTACTGAGCACTAACTAAACAAGTCAGTGCCTGACTGTATCTGGATGGCTTGTTTACCAGTTTAGGACATAAAAGCACAACAGCATAGTCCTTCAGGTAGAAGTAAACGCATATGATTCACACTTTATAGATGTTCAGATATTAGAGCATCCTATCTGAGAACAGAATGAGAAACTGCTTCAGTGCAGGGGTAAGAATTTAAAAGGATAGTAACACTTAATATGTAATATGTATGCTTTATGCTTCTGAGTAGAACAAGGGTAGTTGTACTGCTGAGAGGTGTTTCATTCAAATGTTATTGCAGATGAAACTTTAATTTCAGGCCTGAAATTGTACAGTGGCACTGTTGCTCTACCATCCTATGGACACCTCTGGTCAGTTGACTATAAACCTCCATAGGATGGTGTAGCAACAGCGCCACTGTACAATTTCAGACCATTGAGATATTGAACCTAAAAAAATTAATCTTGACTTGATAGTTTTACTATCCCCTTAACTTCTTGCTGCATTAATTATCAGATGCAAGTGAGTGACAGTAAGGAGTGAGATAATTCCTGATTTTGATTCAGGTGACTGAAAGTGGGGAGTGAGATCATTCCTGGTTTGAATTCAGGTGACTGACAGTAGGGAGTGATATAATCCCTGGTCTGGATTCAGGTGAGTAACAGTAATAATTGAGATAATTCCTGTTCTGGATTCAGGTGAGTGACAGTAGGGAGTGAGAGAATTCCTGGTCTGGATTCAGGCGAATGACAGTAGTGTGTGAGAGAATTCCTAATCTGGATTCAGGTGAGTGACAGTAGGGAGTGAGAGAATTCCTGGTCTGGATTCAGGCGAATAACAGTAGGGAGTGAGATAATTCCTGGTTTGGATTCAGGTGAGTGACAGTAGGGAGTGAGAGGAATCCTGGTCTGGATTCAGGTGAGTGACAGTAATAAGTGAGAGAATTCCTGGTCTGGATTCAGGTGAATGACAGTAAGGAGTGAATGAATTCCTGGTCTGGATTCAGATGAGTGACAGTAGGGAGTGAGAGAATTCCTGGTCTAGATTCAGGGGAATGTCAGTAGGTAGTGAGAGAATTCCTGGTCTGGATTCAGGTGAATCACAGTAGGGAGTGAGAGAATTCATAGTCTGGATTCAGGTGAATGACAGTAGGGAGTGAGAGAATTCATAGTCTGGATTCAGGTGAATGACAGTAGGGAGTGAGAGAATTCCTAATCTGGATTCAGGTGAGTGACAGTAGGGAGTGAGAGAATTCCTGGTCTGGATTCAGGCGAATGACAGTAGTGTGTGAGAGAATTCCTAATCTGGATTCAGGTGAGTGACAGTAGGGAGTGAGAGAATTCCTGGTCTGGATTCAGGCGAATAACAGTAGGGAGTGAGATAATTCCTGGTTTGGATTCAGGTGAGTGACAGTAGGGAGTGAGAGGAATCCTGGTCTGGATTCAGGTGAGTGACAGTAATAAGTGAGAGAATTCCTGGTCTGGATTCAGGTGAATGACAGTAAGGAGTGAATGAATTCCTGGTCTGGATTCAGATGAGTGACAGTAGGGAGTGAGAGAATTCCTGGTCTAGATTCAGGGGAATGTCAGTAGGTAGTGAGAGAATTCCTGGTCTGGATTCAGGTGAATCACAGTAGGGAGTGAGAGAATTCATAGTCTGGATTCAGGTGAATGACAGTAGGGAGTGAGAGAATTCATAGTCTGGATTCAGGTGAATGACAGTAGGGAGTGAGAGAATTCATAGTCTGGATTCAGATGAATGACAGTAGGGAGTGAGAGAATTCATAGTCTGGATTCAGGTGAATGACAGTAGGGAGTGAGAGAATTCCTGGTCTGGAGTCCTCACCTGCCAAATTTCAGTCACTATGAAACTGGAATGGAGCAGTGGCCCACCCTTCTCTCCAAATGCTCCACCCCAGGGACCCAAAACACACAAATTTAAAGTCTATAACAAATATTTATGAACCCCCGTCACTATTCCTGGGACTCTTGTCACAGGCCCCATAGTGTACTTACAGGGAAACACAAGCCCTGTTGGTAACCATTGCTTTGCTATGCATTGGGCACCCCTCTGGCAGTCAAAAGAGCTAGCATTCTATTTCTTTTCACAGTGGAACTCTGTTGAAATCTACAGCTGGTCACTTACAGTTTACAATCTGATAAAGGCATCAATGTGTGCTTTCTCCATATTTACCACTGTGTTACCATGCACAGCAGCAGCATAGAGGAAAGAAGATTGTAATACTGTGGGCTTCACCAGGTGTGTAGAAAGAACAACAATACCAGAGACATCACAGAGTTTGACTCTGAGACTCAGGATTTTGACACAAATCTTAGGGTCTCAGGGTGAAAGAGTCCAGCTTTACCTACTATGTGATCTGCACCAATTAGCCAATTCTTTTGTCTCTAAATTGGTGCTCTTTCTTCCAAAACGCCAGTAGGAGAAGTCCTGCTTGCCTTGTGTATGTTCAAGCAGTGATATCTCAGACTTCAGCATGCCAATGTTCTTTGTGGACTGATTGAATCACCTCTGGGATAGAGCTAGTAAGGATATATTGTCCAGAATCTACATTTTGGGGACCTTTAAGGGTTAAAATGTATAGCTCTGAGGATAAGATAATTCTGGAGGTTCCTAGGTATGGGTACGACTGAGTAAATTTATCCTGATCTGTACAGCACTGCCCTTGAGTACTAGTTATGCATGCTAATACCTGCAAACTTTGTGTTGGGGAGTTCCCAGAGGGGACTCCTGTGGTGCCGCTGGGGGAGATAAATGATGCAATTTGCATAAAAAAGGGGTAGGGCTTAATCACAATTGGAGCTGGGACTTAACGGACATCAAAAAGTAGTAGGAATAGGCTGGGGAAGGAGGAAAAGTGGGAGGAAAATGGGAGGAACTGGGTATGAAGGAGCAGAAGTGGGCAGAGTTTCATTAGAAAATCTCTACATCTGGAAAATTAGCCTCTGCCATGGAGACCCAGTAATCAGCAGCAAGAATTGGACTCTCCAGGACAGATCCAGAGACGTCCCAGGTATGGCCATGTCCTAAAAGCTCCCACATTCTCTACCACAAGCTAAAGTG